>FR990047.1:28530084-29278684 GCA_905404095.1 Glaucopsyche alexis | reverse complement strand
ATATGGAACAGTGGAAATATTCTATTTCCGATACTTTTAGTGCAGCTTATGTATTAATGCCATAAATGTTTTATTATTATTATTTTAGCGCCTGTAGGCTACAGACTACACGTGCTGCGCTGGGTGAAATTACCATAATATTACGTATTAGGTATGTATTATGTAGGCATGGGGAATTGCTTGTTTATCCAAAACTAGTTGGTAGCCGCAACTTCGTTTCCTTGTTTGTAAGTTAAGGGTTCACAAGATACGTATTCAATTTCGTATTCGCTTCGTTTTCCGGTTATTTGTTTTAGGTATACATTTGTTTCCCGTATAAAACACTTCCATATTAATTACAACATTTTAAAAATTAAGTAGCCCCCAAATTGCCAAGCAGTGAGCTGTTCTTTGGCGAGCTGTTACTGATGAATAATTTTTAAAAAGTAAAAAGAATGAAGCCTAAAGTAATTTTTAGTGAGTCGGTTAAAATCTGTGGTTAAAATACTCTCGATCATGTTAACTTTCAAAATTGTTTCATCTGTTTCGAAGCCACGAGGGCCATCCACATGAGGCATTTACACGGGACTGCTTTCGCCGTGCGGCGAGCCGTCTGACAAATCGCCTCACCTCGCCGAATCGCAAGCCCATTTACACGGGTGACTAAAGCAGCATGCGGCTTGCTTATTTCCTTCGAAAATGTTGAG
This sequence comes from Glaucopsyche alexis, assembly GCA_905404095.1. NCBI lineage: Eukaryota > Metazoa > Arthropoda > Insecta > Lepidoptera > Lycaenidae > Glaucopsyche > Glaucopsyche alexis. The sequence continues at coordinate 29,277,998 of FR990047.1, read as the reverse complement.
CAGAATGGGTGTTCGTGCCGGAATTGAAATTGTTACTTATGCGATTATTCAAGAACTGCTTGAATTATTGCATCGTAAATAAATAAATAAATAGATCCATAAGCATGGATGCCTTTCATAGCATTCCAAAAACTCGATGGTGTTATTTTTAACACGCTTATATTAACTTCACCTGTATGTAAGCTTGTTTGCTTGCTTGTATGTAGGTAACTCTCTCTTGCGCCCCTGCTGCCTTCCTCGGCTCTGGTAGCTTTAAAGCACGCTTTTAAAGAATATTGAACTAAAAAGTTGAAAATAAATATAGTTTAAAAAAAACTAAAAAAACACGCTTTTAAAGAATATCGAACTAAAAAGTTGAAAATAATATTAATTTTTTAAAAAATAAACCTAAAACCATAGATATATAATATTAAAAAGAGGTAGTCTATATGTTATAAACGCGTAAAAATGAAGACTCGAATTGGCCCGAGTCGGGCCAATTTTGGTTAGTGTGCTCCGCGAGTAATAGCGTGTTTTGTGTTACTATGCGACGTTGACACATTGACAGCGTCCCATGTCAATGTGTGTCGTGGCACAGAAATATTGTCAGTTTTGTAAGGATATAACGTAATAATTAATCAAAGCCTTAAACAGTACTTAGTATATAAAAAATACTAGTATAATTGAGGGAAAAGCGTGGGGCGCTTTATGCCATGTTTGTACCATAATTTTCGTATATCGAGCGACCCACGCTTTTCCCTCAATTATACTAGTATTTTTTATATAAGTACTACTGTTTTAAGTTTATTTTTAAAATGTTTAAAATTATTTTCAACTTTTTAGTTCGATATTCTTTAAAAGCGTGTTTTTTTAGTTTTTTAAACTATATATTTTATTATTCATGGTAGTTAAACAATATACTTCAATCACGATGTGAATTACACGTACGCAAAATTTTCTTGTGTCATGTGAGATAAGAATTGTGATGTGTACTTGCAACTGATTAATGTGGTTGTCATGACGACAAATAACAATTTTTTAACGTCCTTAATATTCTAATCTAATTTATATACGTATTACAAAATGTGTTGTTTGACAGTGTTTTGTTTCGAAAATATATTTTGTGCGATAAATCCAGACGGTGACCAAACAAAATAAACCTTATTGGCACGTATTAAGATTGAACTATAGCAAAACATAACATACAAACAATTAAAGTGAAGATGGACAGGACATATGACAAGAGAGAAGAATGAAAAATGGACGAGACTAATAACAGAATGGTACCCGTTTGACTGCAAAAGGAAAAGTTGAAGACAAACTAAGAGATGGGAAGATGATATCCGGAAAATAGCTGGTTCAACATGGACTCGAACGGCAAGGGATAGAATTGAATGGCGATCTTTATAGGAGGCCTTTGTCGGAAGACAAGTTGAGGAGTAACTACCGTTTGCCGAATAAAATTCAAGTATACATGAAATCAGTAGCATTACAGTTTATTTAGTATATAAAATTAGTTAAATTTTGAAATATGTAATAAGTTTTTAGGCATAGGTACTTATAAAACTTTTGTTATCTTAACTATATGATCAACAATAAAGGCTATGTATATATTTTTTTATTTTATTTATTTATAGCAAAACTATTTAACTAACAATTTTTTATATTGTTAGATTATTTTTATCCAATTTTAAGGTCAATAATCCGCTGTTATTGGGTATATTTAAACAAAAATAATAATAATATCTATCGACGCTCCACACCACGTCAATCTGGCCCCGTGCTAAGTATCCGAAGAACTTGTGCTACAGGTACCATACAACGGGAAGTATATTTAATAATTTTATACTTACATATAATTAAGATTTTTATTATATTATACACATATTTAATACACATCCATGACCCAGGAACACAGAAATACTTTTGTTCCTTCGGCAGGATTCGAACCTGCGACTTCCAGCTTGAGCACCAAAGCGCTGAACCACTGAGCCACAGAGTAAGCCACCAAATAAGGTACAGAAGACCAGAAAAAATATTCTAAACGTGACCTCTTTTTGTATCTGAGTATAATAAGTGCTTTATTAAACTATCGGCCCTAAAAATCATATATTTTTGTATGATTTAAAATTTTTTGACTGATTCCTATACATATATTTTTTACTCTTTGCCCGCCGCGTTCCGCCGAGCAGAGCGCCGTGCTGCGAAAGTCGAATGATACCCAACTTTGGAGCTTGCGGCTTTAGTCACTCGCGGCTTCGCCGAATTGGAATTTTCACGGTCGATTTTCACCGTGCTGCGGAAATCGTGCGGCTAGTCACCCGTGTAAACGCTACAAAAGTTGGGGCTTGCTGCTTGTCACTTGCGGCCTCGCCAAATTGGCATTTACACGGTCGATTTTCGCCGTGCGGCTGAAATCGTGCGGCTTTAGTCACCCATGTAAATCCCCAATAATACGTCACGCAAAACGATCAAATCATCCAAAAATCAGTTTATGATATCAAGACAATTGATTTATTTATCTATACTAATATAATATATTTTAATTTTAAATTAACAAAAAGCTCTCGACTCGGAGGTCGTGGGTTAGCATTGGAACAACAAAAAAAAAAAATGTTGTTTCCAAGTTTGGTTAGAACAATGCAGGCTGATCACCTGATTGTCTGACAAGAAAGATGATCCATGCGCACACGAAGTCGCGAGCAACATCTTGTAATTCAATGAAAGTGTAAGGTAATTACGAGAATTGGGGTCCAGAGTGACCGCTCTACTTGATCGATTTTGTAAGTAAATACCCATCACACTCTTAGTCTTGACTTTCGATAATAAACGGTCTTTCATACCGCTTTACCCGTGTTCTTCCCAAGGACCCATGGCTCTACATTATCTACATGTTATCAAAATGGTTCCTTTAATTGGACGAGAGTTAATTGGCCGCCCGAAACAGCTCCCGACTTCGTCCCAATTAGGTTGTGTGTAAATTAAACATCATATTACCATCAACTTATTTTGTATTTCATTCTGAGTTATGAATCTAATTAAATTCTCTAAATTCTAATTAAACTCGTCATGTTTCTGATGTATTTTGAAAATATATAGCAATTTTTCCGCTGGCTTGTTGCGGCGAATACGAGACGACGAAGTTGAAGTCAATTAACTATTTGGATTTTTTGAATTGAATTAACCAGGAAAGGAGCAGTTGGTAAGCGATTACCGCCATCCATGGACACTCGCAACACCAGAGGAGTTACACTTGTAACTCCTCTGGTGTTGAGACGTGCGTTCCTGGTCCTTAAATCCTCCCAATCCCCCCTCCTGCCACCTTTAATCTCACTCACTCGGCGAAACACAATGCAAGCGTTATAACGCTTGCGTTGTATTTCACGCCGGTTTTCTGTGAGGTCGTGGTATTTACCCGGTCGAGCCGCCCCATTCGTGCCGAAGCATGGCTCTCCTTCAGTTCACTTTTTTGAACATAATATTTGGGGATGGAATTACACTATAAAAATAATAAAATCTAGATCAAATTAATTATTATTATTATTTAAGTCTAATGTTACGTAATAGAGTTTAAATTAATTTTGGTATTCGATATTGAGGTCGATCCCGTTTTACGCCAAAAAGATGTCCTAAATTTTCCAAGCCAAAATGTTGAAAAATTACATTTCACGTTTAGTCCTATTATTATTCCAAGTAAAAACTACTCCCGAGAAATAATATTTTATCAAAAAATTAATGTCACAAAACGTATCTTATACTTACCAATTTTTTAATTCCACGGGGCGTAGATTTTACGAAATATGCGTAAATACATGTATGTAATTTTTAAAATAGAATACCAATAAATACAACATTTATTTAATTGATAACAATTTCAACAATTCGACTAATTAATATAGCTAACTGACAAAACAAAGTGCAAAGGAAAAAATGTCACACTTATCCTACTAATATTATAAATGTGAATGTTTGTGAGGATGTATGGATGGATGTTTGTTACTTCTTCACGCAAAGACTACTGAACGAATTATGATGAAATTTGGTATGGTAGTAGTCGGGAACACTATATTTACGCGGGCGGAGCCGCGGGCAACAGCTAGTTAAAAATAAACAAATAAAATCTTCTCAAAATTTAATACCTGCTAACATTTTAGTCTTTTTATTTTCTACTTTTTTAAGGAAATGGACTAGGAAACGAGCAAACGGATTGTCTGATGGTAGGCGATTACAGCCGCCCACTAGGCCGCCGCCGCCGCGCCGCCCATATAGACACTCGCAACCCTTGAGGAGTTATAATGCATTTCAAATGAGAATAGTGTTCGATGCTCCAGCCAGGATCCTCTATGTGAATATCTTGGGGATTCTTCTTATAAGTTACATGGAGATACAAATGATACAAATCATAGCATCACAATTTGTTGATTTATTACTACACGTACAACAGATACATTTAATATATAACTCATATAACAGAGGAGCATACTAATACATGTCTATACTATACATAGCCTTTCGGCTAACTGAATAAACTATCATAGGCATCAAAGTGACAGTACGAAGTTTGGCATTGACATAAATAATTATCATGTTATGTAACACCTCCCTTTTCAAGAAGAATACAACTTAATATTTTGAACTATACAAATAGAAACTTACTACTATACATAACTAATCAAATTTTTCATGCATATACATTTTAGGACGTTTTATATTTCTACCAGATCTGGTTACATAATTGTTATTGGCTGGACTCTCCATAGGAACACAGTTATCATCATTAACACAATTTTGAACAGGACCGTTTCCAAGGTATGCCGAACTCATGGAGTCAACAATATCCATTAGGGGAACCACACTGTTATTTTTGCCAGCGCTCAGTTCACTACCAGAAAAAGAAGGAGAAGGATATTTGTTTGTTATGTCACTTTTTCTAGGTCTAATGTGTCCTTTATTCCTCCTATAAACAGTACCATTTAAATCTACTACATAATAAGATCAACCGCATTTCAATTTCTCTTTAATAATTCCCGGCGTCCAGCAGGATTTGGGATTTCTTTTAAAAAAATGTCATCCCCTGGCTGAAAGAAATATGACGTTTGCTTAGCCTTCCTGTCAAAATAAAAAGACATTCTGTCTCTGCTTTGTTTATAACACCTCTCATATGTTGAAAATTTTACAATTTCAGGTTTCAATCTATTTTCTATAATAGGTAAGTTTATTCTCAAATTCCTTGACATTAATAACTTCGCGGGACTGGGAAAATTTCCTTTAGCCATGTTGCGATAGTGTAACAAAGCCAAATATATATCAGAATTATCCTGTTTGCACTTTCTCAACATATTTTTTACTATCTTTACAGCGCTTTCAGCTTGCCCATTGGATCTGGACCAATAAGGACTAGTAGTTATGTGCTCAACTTCCCAATCAACAAGGAAAGATTTGAATTTACATGAGTTGAATGGTGGACCATTGTCGGATATCAATGATTTTGGGATTCCATGTCTAGCAAAGAAAGACTTTAGGTGTTTGACAACATTGTCTACAGTGTAATTTTTGTGCAACGAAGCTAGCTCAATATACTTGGAATAATAATCCATACAAACAAGGAAATTTTCACCGTCTAAATATAATAAATCTACACCGACTTGTTGCCAAGGCAGGTAACTCATCTCATAGCACTGCAACGGTTCATTAGTTGTGTTTGGCTTAAACTTAGCACATACTAAACACTGATCAATTAAATTTTTAATATCTACATTTATATTAGGCCAATAAACTGTTTCTCTAGCAACATTTAGCGTTTTATTTATACCCAAATGACCACAGTGAATCTTATCTAATATCTGTTTTTGCAAAGATTTAGGAATAATAAGCCTATTTCCCTTAAATAGTAAGTTATTCATTATATGTATTTCATTTTGAAAATTCCAATATGGTTTCACCGAACAGCAAACTTTGTTTTTGCTGGGAGGCCAACCATTTTGAATGTAAGATTTAAGCAAATTTAATGATTCATCTTTATTACTTTCTGTTAATATTAAATTCAAATATGGCTTGCTCACAGATATGTTAGAAAAAATTGAATTTACATGAAACTCTAAATCTTGTTCATATTCAGGTATATAGGTATCACTAAGTGATGCTCGTGATAATGTATCAGCTATGTACATATGTTTACCAGGTACAAGTATCACATCTAAGTTATAGCCTTGCAATGAAAGCATCATTCTTTGTAGCCTAGCAGGTACTTCATGTAGAGGTTTTTAAAATAAATAAATAAGCGGTTTATGGTCAGTTTGTACAGTTATTCTGCTGCCATAAATATATTGGTGAAATTTATTACATCCAAATTGTATAGCAAATAACTCTTTTTCAATTTGAGAATAATTTTGTTGTGAGCTTGTAAGTGTTCTTGAGCTGTATGCAATGGGAAGTTTGTTTTGCATAATGACGGCACCGACAGCATTCTTTGATGAATCTACCGACAAAGTCAAAGGTGAGTTACAATCATAATTAGTTAACACGGGCGCTTTGGATATGACCTCTTTTAATGAATTAAAGCATTCCTGACAATTATCATCCCATAGCCATACTACATCTTTTTTAAGCAAATTTCTCAAGATACTAGTTTTATCCGCTAAATTCTCTATAAAGGATCCTAGAAAATTGACCATGCCCAAAAATCTTTGTAAATCTTTTATATTTTTAGGAATGGGCATGTCTTTTATAGCTTTAACTTTCTCTGGATCAACTTTAATACCTTGTTTACTAAAAATATAACCCAAATAAGCTATTTCTTCTAAAAGAAATTTGCATTTTGACTTATTTAACTTCAAGTTCATTTGTCGCGCTCTGTCAAGAAACATTTCTAATCTTTTATTGTGTATTTCAATTGTTTCCCCATATATTAAAATGTCATCACACCAGATAATAATACCTTCAATATCTCCAAATAAATCTATCATGGTTTTATAAAAGATTTCTGTAGCGGTGTTTATTCCAAATGGTAACCTTAAAAATTTATATCTGCCAAAGGGAGTTTGAAACGTACAGAGGTCACTACTCTCTTCAGTAAATTTTATATTATAAAATCCAGAAAATGCATCTAAATGTGAAAAATAGCGGGCTTTGGACAATTTAGACCTAACTTCATCTATGTTTTTAATCGGATAGTGACATCTTAATAAATTTTTATTTAAATTTCTAGGATCTAAACAAATTCTCAAGCTTCCATTCTTTTTCATGGTACATACTAAGCTACTCACCCACAGTGTCGGTTTGCTGACTTTCTGTATAATTTGCATCTTTTCCATCAGATCTAATTCTCTTTTCAACGGTTCAATCAGGCTAAACGGCACCTTCCTAGGTGGGTCTATACAGGGAACAGCATCATTTCTTAGCACTATTCTGTGTTCATATGGGAGACAGCCTAGACCCTGAAACACATCATTATACTTGATTACAATTTTGTCACAAGTTTTTTGATCTATTTTTAAATTGAATTTTTTTAATATTAAATTTAGCTTTATACAAGTGGGTAAGCCAATCACAGTAGGACAATCTAAACTTGTTATCACAAAAGTAATACGTTCAGGTTCTGTTTTGTTTTCAAAAATACACCATATGTTTGACACTGACTTAAAAAATAATGCCAGGAATTTTCTTTAATCAAATTTGTACTGGTATTTTGAGAATTTATGTTTTTAATATTGAATAACGCTCCAATAGTAAATCTCTCAGTATGAGTATTGTTTTGAGCAACACTCGATTCATCATCGAGACCCATGTTCCCTATTTCAGAAGCTATATTCCTGACACTATTCTTCTTTTTAAAACACAAATGGGTAAAATGTCCATATTTAAAACATGACCTGCATCTGTGCTTCCAAGCTGGACAATTGCGCGGACCATGGGCTGTATTGCACTTCACACATTTTGCTCTGGATCCAGGTGTGGCTGATCTCGGTTGACCTTGGCGCGACGGAGACCTTGATTTTCTTCTTTTCTGATATAAAGTGGCCCGACGACTTCTGTTTATCTTGTATACTGTGGCTTCTTCTTCTTTCTTGTCTGTTGAATTCATTGATTCCTCGCTTTTTTGTGCCATGGTGAGGGTTCTACACAAAAGTTTGGCTTTTTCAAGGGTCAGATCTTGCTCTAGTAGGAGTTTCTGACGAAATTGCGAGAAGTTTGTGGCCATATTCGCAATAAGGATGTCCCTTACTAGGGAATCGCGGAGCGAACCAAACTCACAGGCATGACTTGCATTTTCCAATTCCATAAGAAAGTTGTCCAGAGACTCGTTCATGCGTTGTTTCAACGTAAAAAATTTGTGTCTTGCTACCGTCAGATTCTTCTTGGGTTCAAAATACTCGACGAATTTTGTCTTGACCTCTTGAAATGTAGCTTTGTCTAGGTCCAAATTGAAGGAATTGTAGATATTTAGACCTTTTTCCCCCATGGAATGTAGCATTAACGCTATTTTTCTTCTGTCTTCAGTTTTCTCTGTACATCAGGTACAGAGAAAACTGAAGAAAGAACTGCCAGTAAATATATTGCGAATGACTGCGCCCATTTCTTGAAATTCTCAGCATTATTGTTGATAATTTCGGTAGATATTTCAAGTTTTTGTACACCGTTTCCAGCCATTGTAAGGTCTTCACTTTTCTTTTTTACCACCGTTTTTTTTCGAAAACGCCACACCCGCAGAAGTTGTTGTTGAAGTACCCTCTCTTCCGTTAATATTTTGTTTTTATTTTTTATTATATTTTAGCTTTAGCTTCTGACACCATGTTCGATGCTCCAGCCAGGATCCTCTATGTGAATATCTTGGGGATTCTTCTTATAAGTTACATGGAGATACAAATGATACAAATCATAGCATCACAGTATGTTGATTTATTACTACATGTACAACAGATACAATTAATATATAACTCATATAACAGAGGAGCATACTAATACATGTCTATACTATACATAGCCTTTCGGCTAACTGAATAAACTATCATAGGCATTAAAGTGACAGTACGAAGTTTGGCATTGACATAACATGCTCTTAAATAATTATCATGTTATGTAACAAATAGGAACGTCTTTTCAACCGACTTCCAAAACACAGGAGGAGGTTTACAATTCGTGTGTATGTTTTTTTTTTTTGTGTGTATGTTACACGATTACTCCGCCGTTTGTGGATCGATTTTCAAAATTCTTTTTTTGTTGTAAAGGATTGACTCCTGGATTGGTCCCATTGTCATCAAATGGTAGATCTGGTGATGGGATCCATGAGGAATTGAGAGAAATCCTCAAAATTTATAGGGACACCGATAGTGATTTTGCCTCTTTTTGAAGTAACTCGAGCAAATGCTACCAAAAAGTGAAATGTTGTGCCAAAGTATACCCTGGATCCAAAATCACTGAACGGCATTTCTCAGTCTTTGAAGATATACGTTTGAAAATTTCAGCAATGTTTATAAAACTGCAAGCAAATGTCAGTATTAAATAATAATTATCATAACTACAACCACCATAATCACACCATAGATCATGATAAATTAAGATGATATAGGTATTTTTCATAGTATTTTACACCGATATCGATTTCTTTGAACATTCACAGCTACCAAAAAGTGAAATGTTGTGCCAAGGTATACCAGGGTATCCAGGGATCCAAAAGGGCTGAACAGCACTCCTCAGTCTTTAAATATACACGTTTGAAAATTTAAGTATTGTTTATAAAACTGCAAGCAAATATGTCACTATTAAATAATCATCATCACCACCACCATCATCACACCATACACCTTGATATTTTGTTGATATCTAGGTGTTTCTCATAGTTTTTTTTACACCGATATCGATTTCTTTGAACATTCACAGCTACTAAAAGTGAAATATTGTGCCAAGGTATACCCTGGATCCAAAAGCACTGAACGGCATTTCTCAGTCTTTAAAGATACACGTTTGGAAATTTCAACGTTGTTTAAAGAACTGCAAGCATATGCCACTTTTAAATAATAATCACCATCACCACCACCACCATCATCATCATAGCATACAAAATGAAAACATTATGACAATACTATTTTTATAGTATTTTACACCGATATCAATTCCTTTGAACATTCATAGCTACCAAGAAGTAAAATATTGTGCCAAGGTATATCCTGGATCCAAAAAGGCTCAACAGCACTCCTCAGTCCTTAAAGGTACACGTTTGGAAATTTCCGTATTGTTAAAAGAACTGCAAGCATAGGTGACTATTGAATAATCATCATCACCACAATCATCATCACACCATACATCAAGATATTATGTTGATATAGGTATTTCTCATAATATTTTAAAGTGATATCGATTTCTTTGAACATTCAGAGCTACTCAAAAGTAAAATGTTGTGACAAGCTTGTATACCTTCCTACTAAAAGTGTTACATTTGGATAATGATAATAAGGATAATGATAACTATGGGATCCACGAGGAATCGAGGAAACTCTTAAAAGCAATGCTTATGAGAAATGAGAAAAATGAGAAATCATTAAGTTTTCTAAACAATTTTTTAATTTTCCCGCAACTTTTTCTGTCAACACAATACCTACACAAGATTTATGAAAATTTGTCTAGCAGTTCATGCAATGAATGACCAAGACAAAAGGGGATTATTTTTAACTTCCCGCTAAGAAAATCTAAGATTTTCAAAAATCGGGAAGATATTGGTTTTACCCCGTTTTGCAAAAATCGAATTCTCATCAGATCTCGACGTTCTGAGGTCACAGGAAGCTTCCCTGACTACCCCCGCGAGGGTGTCACTACAACTTCATGGAGGTGTTATATGCATAAGTGCTTTAAATTGACATTGAAAACACACGATTAAACTATAGTAGACGTTACTCGCTACTTCGTGCGCGCAAAAGGAAATCTTGCGGGAACCGTACGTTTTGCCGCCATAAAATGTAGCTTCAGCTGGATGGTAGAATGGTAATTTATACGTTGTTTACGAATTGGCCTCGGGTTCGAAACCCGGTCAGATAAATATTTTTGTGTAAAACCCCGAACAAAGCTCGGTCTCCCAGGTACCTACTAGTTAATAATATTATAATATCACTGAAAAGAAAAAAATAAAAAATATTTAAAAAAAATATAAAAACCGACTTCCAAAGTATAAGCAATAACATTCTTAAAATCACTAAAAATTATGAAATAATTCTTAATGTCGAAATAGTTCCATTTTAAATTCTGCTAAAATGTTACTATTTATCTACTCAATCTTCTTATTTTTGAAGTCGGTACACCAGCCCAAATAATTGTATAAATCCTTCAATAAAAAATAACATTAATTTTAACACAACTACGTCCTTATATATAAGTACAAATTATATTTTAAAGAACTCACGTTCAAATTGGCTGGTACCGACTTCAAAAATAAGAAGATTGAGTAGATAAATAGTAACATTTTAGCAGAATTTAAAATGGAACTATTTCGACATTAAGAATTATTTCATAATTTTTAGTGATTTTAAGAATGTTATTGCTTATACTTTGGAAGTCGGTTTTTATATTTTTTTTTAAATATTTTTTATTTCTGTCAAATATCACTTGAAAAGTGCGATTTGCAGAAAAATTTTATATGTGCATGTCGTCTGAGGCTCATGATTTTTGAATCTATACCATTGAGATATAGCTATTGTGGGCTTGCATGGGTAAATCGTGCAAAGAGAATTATTATAGACTTACAATATCACTTGTTTATTCGGAATTACAATTCTTTATCAATGTACTACACCTTACATAATATCACTTTAACACTGGCACTAAAACGAAACTATAGACAGTTCCTAGGCTGGTTGCCCGCACAACGACTACTCCAGATGTGATAGCTCATTCTCTTCACGTGGTAGGGTAGAACCCATCCCCACAACACATCCCCACCATGTCGATTGCACGAACTTCAGACTAGACTCCGTCAAAGCGCGCCAAACACGTTTCTAATAGAGGGCACACTTGTAGTTTCGTTTCCGCTTTATGACCGGATGCGACACGGCCATCCTGTGTAGCACACGTCCCCGTGTGTGCTAGTCTGAAACAAAAGAAAATACCACACAGTATCGTTCACGCTCGGCTATACCTGACCTTATCTATTTTGTCTCATAACAAACTCAACTCCTTTTATCAATAATCATTTTACTTTTAACTCAATATTTTGTGATTTGTGATATTAAAAAGTGTTCTACAATAGTCAGCCCTGTGACCATTACAAATATGTCGAGTAGTCATCCCTGTGACTACAAGTGTTCTACAATAGTCAGCCCTGTGACCATTACAAATATGTCGAGTAGTCATCCCTGTGACTACAAGTGTTCTACGATAGTCAGCCCTGTGACCATTACAAATAATATGTCGAGTAGTCATCCCTGTGACTACACGTGTTCTACAATAGTCAGCCCTGTGACTATTACAAATATGTTGAATAGTCATCCCTGTGACTTAGTATAATACACAAACACACACACATACATGGTTTGTCATCCCTGTGACTGATCCGCAACAAAATCACTAATCGAAAATCTATTTACTTCCGCATTAGTGCTTTTCAAAACGTGTATTATTGTACTATCTCGGTTACTGTATAAAACAATCAATGTTTCCTCTAAATTAATGTCTTTTAAAATGGATTCATTTAAAAGACTATACCAGGTCATCACACTACAGTCACGAGATAAACAATTACGCTCACCAAATAATTTTAGTTCCAAATCTGATACTTCAATGAAGTACAGAGTGCAGATCCCTGGCCGCCGCGGCACCCCGTCGCACGGCCCACACCACCTGCTGCACTTCGTCGCGTCTCGTCTCGTCGCGTCGCTCGAATACTGAACCTGTACATAAAATAACAGCACAAAAATTGTCCAAACTATGTCCAATTACGTTCTTTTTAGAGTTCCGTATCTAAGGGTAAAAACAGGAACATAAAATCTAAGACTTTGCTGTATGTCTGCCTGTCACCAGGCTGTATCTCAAGAACTGCGATAGCTAGAAAATGGATTTCCTTTCTCTTTAAGATAAAAATGTCAGGTTTAATTATGCAATAAAGTTAATTTCATTTCCTTTCAACAATCAAACTGATTGAATGAGGAAAAGGCTTTTACAGTCTGACTATACCAGAAGACTTCCAAGTGCGTTTACAACCTTTTACATGATAACCAAGTTCACCAAAGTTCACTGGAGTCCACCGAAGAGCTTTCTTATCTGCCTCAGTCACAGCCACTGGACCGTTGAGCGTGTGCTGCTGCAATCACCATCATCACCAGCGCTTTCTTATCTGCCTCAGTCACAGCAACTGAACCGTTGAGCGTGTGCTGCTGCAATCACCACCAACACCAGCCGCTGCCATAGGCACCTGCTTACCGCATACCGCAACTTCTGAAACCGTCAAATTATTTCTTTTAATTTCTTTTCTTTTTATTGTCAATTAAACTATTATTTTCTATAATTTGCGAAACCTACAGTGATGCACGATCATAGACCACCACACAAACAAATTATTATGTTATTTTCGCACTTTTAATTATTCCAATCGGCCTAGTCTAAAAAGTAATAGATAGACAAACATGTAATGTTTCTTTACAGCTTACAACAACGATATCATAACCCGACAGAGTTTTCTCGCGAATTGCGAATGTCCTAGAACTTATTATCATGTTATCTAACAGTTCTTTTAGACACTTTCAGAATAAATAAGAACATACCTGACATTATTTAAAGTTGGTTTTGAAACTGACCAATTGTTAATTTCTCTTACTTCGTGTGCAGTAACGCCAAATAAGAAACAAGATTATGTACAAACTGTACGTAGTTACTGTGATTAAAACCAACTACAAAGTTGAGTTATTAAATAGGTAGGTAAACGTAAAATGTAATTGAAGTCGTCTCAAACTAATACCGCCTAAACAATATTTGTAAAGTACAAGTCAACTGATTTTGTTTATGCAGTGCACCAGCTATTGTTTTTCAGGAATACCTGTAATTGATAAGGATTGTCTTTGTTTTCGCGAGAGTTGTTTACAACTTGCGCGTACTGCCGTGACTTGTCATTTTATACAAAGTACAATGTGATATCATTAAATAGAATGTCGATAATGATTTTTAATTACCAGAAATAATTTAGCTTTTTCCATCCACTTCGGTTAATCAAACAGTAATAATAATGAGTCTGTAAGACGTATGTCGTATGTACTGAGTACTTGTTTTTACTTTGCGTTAATTTCTACTCACTTTGTTTATTTTTCATAATACTTTGGTTATAATACCAGAATAATTTAGAACCCTATAATGAATTAAGCAACGTTAACGATACAACCAGTTTCCATCACTGTGAAGCGACTAGACCAGTCCACCAGAGGCACAATGAACATCCATTTGGCACCGCCGCCATGGAGGTAGCCTCCACTCTGCCGCTGCTCGGTCACGCAGCGCCGCTTGTTGTCCCCTTGGCGCGGCTATACATTGCCCAGTCTAAGTCCATCTGCACAAAACAGAACAGCAAAACAACAGAACACTAAATTGTAAAGGTTATTTTGAGATATAAGCAAGCAATTTCATGAACACTTGAAACACGAGATAAATCATTAGTTTATTGAACGTCTTAAAAATTATTGCGAGAAATAAAAAGTTGGCTACCGCCTTTTACCAAAACCACCAAATACGTAACCAAAGCCTGTTGTTAAGCTACCATCCACCGCGCTCGTGTCACCACCATAGATGTCATGGCACTGTCGTCATCACCTCACCGTTATCCTTACTTCAACTCTCGTTTTCATGGCGGGCACGAACAAAGGGTTATTGGTACAAGGTCACCTTGCAGCATTCAATTCACTGCTGTCCCATAGTTTCACAATTACACAGTCTGCATGGCGTGCTGCCTTGTTGTACATACTGCCAAACTCGATCCACATCAATTGCAATGATTATTATCACTTTTTGTAGCCTTTGTGCGAGCTAGATTACACTTTTTTTTTTTTTAATACCCTTACTTTTTCGGACAATAATTTTCTTTCTTTGCACGACTTGATCCCGATTCTGATGTATTTTCAGGGTCAAGTCGCCGTTTTAAATTTGAACACGATATTACTTCTTGTACTAACTTATTTCGAGCTGTATCGAGCTAGAAATAGTTCACGAAAATATTGACAAGTCATACCTGCATGTGAATTTTGTGATAACCATGAATGCTTCCTTTCAAGGCTTTTACTAAGAGCTATAGCCGAGGTCGAACCTTGTGGCGGTTGGTCGACAAAACATCGTTAATGAGCAGCATCATGTTCTTCTGCTGCATTTCAAACAGGGCGCGTCATTGGGTATCAGATCCCAATTCTGATGTCGTCTGAGGCTCATGATTTTTGAATCTATACCATTGAGATATAGCTATTGTGGGCTTGCATGGGTAAATCGTGCAAAGAGAATTATTATAGACTTACAATATCACTTGTTTATTCGGAATTACAATTCTTTATCAATGTACTACACCTTACATAATATCGCTTTAACACTGGCACTAAAACGAAACTATAGACAGTTCCTAGGCTGGTTACCCGCACAACGACTACTCCAGATGTGATAGCTCATTCTCTTCACGCGGTAGGGTAGAACCCATCCCCACAACACATCCCCACCATGTCGATTGCACGAACTTCAGACTAGACTCCGTCAAAGCGCGCCAAACACGTTTCTAATAGAGGGCACACTTGTAGTTTCGTTTCCGCTTTATGACCGGATGCGACATGCATATATATTTACGCCCGAAATTAATAATCAATCTCGATCTCATTTTACCTATCTGAGATCAACATTTCAATACATTTCAACGATCCTAAGATTGACTATACGTCAAATTACGTCAATTTTTGTTTGAGAATTTAAGATTGAAATCAATCTAAGATTGTAGATACATTATTAATTTCGGCCGTTAGTCTTGCAGCGAATTTAAAGTTCGAAAAAACGTTAAATAGTAATAAATTATTTAAACATAATTTAACTATAATAACAGTCTAAATTCAAGACTCGATCCCATTCTCATTTGAATCGCATTGTACTTCTAGTGTCATGCACTTGCGTTCCCGATCTTTAAAATCCCCAAGCCGGTCTATTCGTGTCGAAGCGTGGCTCTCACACATAATTATTAAAGTAGATATTCACTTACTTTAACAATAAATTATTATATTTAATATTAATTGTGTCCTAACTCGTAATACGTCATGTTTGTTGTTTATGCGATTTGTTTAACATCAATAATTAATTAGGAAAGAAGTAGTTTAAACAATGGGCTAAAACAAGTTACCTATCAGTTATCACCGACTGTGCTTTAAACTTTGTATAATAATTTAATTCTTTTCGTGGGGTAAAAATAGGACTCGTTAAAGGAGCCATCTTCAAACCATTTTTATAAGGGTTCGATAATTAATTTCGGATCAAAATGTGACGATTTAATATTTAATACTCATGAAATAGAAACCCATGTGTAGATTATTCTTATCTTAAAGTGGATGAAGCAAAACAAGTATGTAAGGATCGTAGCAAGTGGAAAGAAGTGGTCTCTGCCTACCCCTACGGGAAAGAGGCGTGATTATGTGTATTATTCTTATCTTATCTTTTTTAAACAATAGATTTGAGCAAAACGAGAGCGACCCGATTTTGTGCCCTTTACCAGAAAAAATTGAATAAACTTTTTTTACAATAATTAAAGCGAAGGTTCGTCAGAGGGATTTGAAGTTAAATTTTCGAAGTTATAATTAACAGAAGCGATACTAATTGGATCGAACAGAAGTCCATTACGAGCCCCGTGCGTAATTCGCAGCGGCTTTCACCCCGACTTACCTCATCTGGCGCATCACGCATGTTATTTATTTATATACATTAACAGGTGCATACACATTGTGCAATATTTTTTACACGCGCATTAATGGCACAAGTATCACGTTACTCGGGGGCCGAGGAATGAAAGTTTTTAACTCGTTTATAACAGATGTCGCCGATGTATCAAAGTTATCCTTACTTCTAGGTTACATTATAACAAGAACTACTATAACTACAATTTTTTAGAAAACTATAACCCGACTACGAACATTACCTAATTCCTATGTAGACTAATATGTTACCCGGGTATTATTTACGAATCTATTGACACCACATTTATTAATATCAGATCTGTAGTTTTGTATATAACAATTGTTTGTTACATACATACATACATAGTGTGCCAAAATCACTAATCCTTTTGGCTTCACCGTAGTCGGGTAAAGTTTGAGTATACTTAGTATAGTATATCGGCTTTGGCAGTATTTCCGGTCTAGATTTAGATCATATACTACGTAATTACGTATCGTGGTATACTTATATAAATTATTATCTAAGTAAGTAGGTATCTAGCTCATAATATATGTCCACTCCTATTAAAAAACTTAGCAGGTTACTCTTTACAATATTAGTTAGTTTAAAAAAATCGATACTAATATTATAGGAATGTCGATAAAAGTCTAACTTTGCTAAGTTTCTAATCATTAGCCATTAGGTGCCAGTTTTAAGATAGTCTGAATATACATTATCTTGTATCGAAATAGAACTTTAACTAGCATAAATAACAGCATTATCACGTTACGCGAACGAAATTCCTAATAGCCACTTACGTAATTAATTAAAAAGAATTTTAATGTTTAACTATTTTATTCGCCAGATTCTTAAAATACTATTCACAGCGATATGAATTTTGACCAATTAGTGAGCAATTTAAGTTGAACGTGAGTGGTTTTCAGTGAGAATAGTGGAGCTAAGATAAATGTTCATTAAATAAAGGAAGGCACTAGATATGTTTTCTTGTAAACTACCATGGACGTTTTTACGTTCATGTAAACTACCTACTAATTAATCCTCCTCTTTGTCTCCCCCTAGCATTTCTAAACTATTAGAGATAGAAACTTGTACGTTTCCATGCAGATGGACCATGCTAAAAACACTTTAGGAAAATTATTTTGGATGAAATCGGACAGTTACTTTTAAAGTAATTTGAAAAAAACGTTACGGAACTCTTCTTAGACATGTCCTTCTAAGACCTGACATTCTCTTTGTTAGGTTATTTTGGAATTAATAATTATCTGCTTAGATCTCAACCCAAAGTGAAACACGGCTGGCGTGAGCTCAAAACCTTCCGCGCGTGTCCAAAAACCATTCCATTCTCGTAAGTCGTAACTGGACCAAACCTACAATAAATTATACAATCTTCTATTAAATCTATACTTTCATAACCTTACACAATAATATAACAATTAAAATAAACAACGTAGGTGTTTTCGGGCTTATTAATTTACATTATAATTCGGTATTAGTAATTAAAAAATTAACCGCATCTTATGGGAAACATTTTATAGGTAAGTAATTAAGTTCTTTTACGCAATTCTAGTAGAAGATGGATCGCTCAAATCTATAGCTAAAATAGATGCCTAAACAGTACAAAATAGAAATACATATTCCTATGTTACCTATTACACCTGGCTGACAAACAAAACGCTAGTCAACGGCTCAAACTTAGTGCAAAGTAGACTTCAAAATTAAGAAGATTAAGTAGAGAAATAGCTAAATTTAAAAGGGGAATTATTTAGATCATAAGTTTTATTTCAAACTTTTTTGTGTATTTTTACTTTAGAAGTCGGTTTAATTTTTTGTTTAAAAATAATATTTTATTCATTCTTTGTTTAATTACTTGTCTTTTATTTACGGTCAAAGTTATTTACGGCCAATAATGAGATATTTGGAGGCTAGTTTAAATTTTAGAAATATAAGCACATACCGACCTAGATAAGTGTAATAAAAGTTGATATTACACAAAAAATTGGGTCTACAATGTTTGACTTTAGAGTACCTAAAACGTAGTTACTCGCTCACCAAGTAAGGACATATTATGCTTCTTTTTATTGTGACTAAATGTACGGTTCCCGCGAGATTTCCTTCGTAGACAACATCTAGTAATAAATAAATACTTTCTCTTTACTAAAGAGCTAGGTGTCACTTCAGAGTGACACGCGAGCAGTGGCCGGTTGAAGGGTTAAGAAATCTCGTGTTCGGGGGATCTGGCTGTATTACCGCTATTTACATGCATAGTGAAATTCCCACTATTAGTTGTGTTTGTTTAGGCACGAACCTTCGCCCTTGTACGACCTTGCCGGCAATAGGCTTTGATTCACGTGTGATCAACACTTTTCTAGTAATATATATACGATGAAGGTTTTGTTATGCTATGCGAATTAAGAGGCGTTTACTGTCAAACAGTCAAAAGGATAACTAAAATGTCGATTCTCTGGCTTTTGTTTCAATTGCATCAAAAGATGCTGCAAAATATGTCTGTTTTGTAAAGCAAAAAAAACGTATGGTGATAGAATTCGATTGTTTCTAACAATCACAACGCCTAGCAAAATATATTATGTAGAGAACGAGAAGGTATAAAAAAAAGAGTTCTCGTCTAGGTACCTACGTTTACGTCTTTTCATTATCGTAATTTGTAGGTACTTTAAAAGTTGGGCATTGTGTTATTTATATCGAAATCTACTGTTATAGTAGTTTCAAGTTTCACACTTTCTAATGACACGTGAATTCCTCCGGGAGGTAGGTTAGGTATCTTATAACTAATCAGTGCAAATGTCAAAATGGCTTACTTTGTTAAATGACCGTGAACACGGCATAAACGTCAATGGTCCATTTTGACATTGTCATCAGTGCTAATGTCAAAATTGCTTACTTTAATTAGTGAATGTGAGCACGGTATAAGCGTCATTAGTTAATTTGGACTTTTTCCCTGGTGTCTGCAAACTTATCGTGAACGATCTGTACTTCCCAAATGTGATGATGATGACGACAGCTCGAGTGTCCGCACACTTGTGTCAATTCGGCCCGTGACCCGTGACCTGCTGTGGCACACTCATCAGCTAAGTGCCCCATCCGGCGTGACATAATCACTTCGAGACAGGCGTTTTTGTTATCAACGTTATGTTTGTGACACTAATTGTTACTATACCGTCGCTGCCCCAGGATCTCATGATCTTGACTCATGACTGACTGACATGACTCATCACTATTGACTGCTATGAGGCACAACAATGGGGTTATCTATTTAAAGGAATCATTGTAACTAAAACCACGTTACCTATAACCCACGGTAATTTTCATCTTTCCATGGAAATGACAAACGATGTATGAAAAGCGACGATTGCCGAAATATATTGAGATCCTGGTCGTACTGTACAATGTACTGAATAAAGTTTGAATTAATGAAGAATGAATTTTGTGGGCGAATTTCGACCACATGATGACCTGTTTTTCCTTAATCCGCTCTTTGTAATGAATTTTCTTCATACATATTCCTTTTTTTTCGCAACGACCTCTGTGGCTCAATGGTTCAGTGCATTGGTGCTCAAGCCGGGGCTCGCGGGTTCAAATCCCGCCGAAGGAACAAAAAGTTTGTCTGTGTTCTTGAATCCTGGGTCATCGATGTGTATTAAATATGTGTATAATAAAAATCTTAAATATATTTATAGTATAAAAGTATAATATACTTCCCGTTTTCTGGTACCTGTAACACAAGTTCTTCGGATACTTAGCACGGGGCCAGATTGTCGTGGTGTGAAGCGTCCATAGATATTATAATAATATTGCAGAGATGCTAAACTAAATATCTACTTTTGACCTACTGCGGACGACAATTATTTCGCGGGTTAAGTGGATTTGTAAAGCAATAAAAACAGTTAACATTTAACAGTTGCTTGTTACTTTTGATTGGACAACTTGGAAATTAAATAACTGTAAGAGGCTTCTACTAACTCCGACTAGAAACACTAGCGCACTTGCGCAGATCTGAGGCTCAATTCTGTTAAATAAAACCTGTATTAATACAATCACAATCAAGTCCCAATACGCTAAAACTGCCAAACGGTATTCTCGTAAACGTTAAACTAACGAGAAACGCGCTTTGATTGGTCCAAACTTCACAAAATCAGTTTTTAATAACATGTCGCGTAATATAGTCAAAGTAAAATGAAAGTCTACTTTAAATACGAGAATTGAGGTTCTGGGTCAAAGTTAACCCTGGGTTTTAGAGCATGCCTTCTCTTTCATAAATACGAAGAACGAGAGAGATAACGTGATATTTAACCCAGATTTACCATCCCAAATCTGTAACCCGGGCTTAATATATCCCAGATCTGTGCAAGTGAGCCTAAGTTTATTCTTCATCTTTGAGAGATTACCGCCTACGTTCACGATTCTCGTGATTTCGACGTGCGTTGGATGATCAACATTATAAAATAATAAAAGTTTATTTCTCGCTTATACTAACCACACATTCATTTTTAATTTTCAAACGAAATTGAGCTCTCTGTATACCTCTTAAGCTTCATAATACTGTGTATTTATTAGTATGTATCATCCGAAAATGACGTCTTCCTACGGAAGAGTGTAATCACCGAGACGATTGTTTAATGTTTATTGATAAACGCTGTGATATGATGAATGTATGAGCTTGAGCGTAACTCTAACCAAAGATAAAGATTTCAAAGATAACTGTCTTTTTATTTGATGACGGTGTAAAACGTAATTACGGATAGTTAAAAACCAGTATACTAACTACGTAGGCGTTGTTTCTAGTGAGTAGTGACTAACAGCCCGTTTCAATAACCTATCTACCAATAACTATCTGTTAAAAACGTCAAATTTGTATCGTAAAAAACCGGCAAATGTTTGAATGACGACGTTTTTAACAAATACCCAACTAACATTTTGGCGCTAAGGGAAATCTTCTTTGACACTTAATAGTAGATTATGCACCAAAGGGGTTAAAGCAGTGTCTTACGTCACGGGTAGCATATTGGACCCTGAGCGTAACGAGGGACTCTAGAGTTAAAACTTAACTCCCGAGTGAAACGAGGAAGTTATGTAGAGTCCTGAGTAAAGCGAGGGGTCCAAGCTGCCCAAGACGAAGACAGGCTTTATCCCAGAGGTGCATACTCTACTTTTCATACCTACTGCGAGGCAATAAAAACCCAGGGCTACAAAAATATAACATTTATTTTGTTAAAAATTTATATTGATATTCGACACATTTGTCCAGTTATGGAGGGACAGAGAAATATTTTTATGAGGAACATTTATGGAAGTTGTGGTGGAGCAGTACTTAAAGATTCAGGAACTTGTGACTGACGATTTTGACACATGAGAATATTAAAATTATAGGTGGCCAGTTCGATTTTCGAATAAACTCTCAGCAATAGGTACCATATTATTATTGAAAAATTCTATGATAGATACGTATCTACTAGGAATTTTCATACGAATTTTAACGTTCCAAATTCAAATCACTTTAATCCCTTGGGAGTTTCATACATTATCTCCCTTGGGAGGCAATGACATGCTTTACGTTGAGATTGCGTGATATATAATCGAACATTGTCGAGCAGGTGGTATGAAAAGTATTATAAACGACATATAAGAGCTCTGACAATAGCTTTGGACTCTACTGCGGCGTTAGGAATAAATAATTAAAGTTTCAAGAGGCATAATAGAAATAAAGGAAAAATATATAACTTAAGGTGCTAACTTGGAGTTTGTCAGAACTTTTGTATAACTTACTCTTACATCTTTAGGAAACGTAAAACACTAGCACCAATTGTAAGGTGAGCGAAGTAACCACTCTTGAAATACTGTAGTGCCTGGGACAGTTAGTTTTTAAATGTCGTATGGTTGCCCAAGCACATACGGCATTCTCACAACATAGTCAGCCTAGTCCAGAGGAATGAATTGGTCAATACGTCTGGGGTCAACTATGTGCGGGTTTCCTCACGATGTTTTCCTTCACCGTTAGAGCGTCCGTATAATGTACTTGAGATCTGAAAAAGTCTCATTGGTACACGCCACAACCTGGGATTTGAACCTGCACTCTTTCGAGTGCGAACCAAACGGTCTACCCACTAGGCCACGGAGCTCTCTGTAAAATAGTAGGTACCTAGTAACCGAGCTTGTATCGAAGTTCTGATAAATAAAAAAAACTAAAAAGAATCACAACATGTTTATCTGACCGGGATCTGAACCCACCACACATTCTGAATTATCGGACAAATGAAAAATTATACATACGCATGCCAAACTGCCGACGGACTGACATAGGTAATAAAGTCGAAATTATTGATATACCCAGGCTTGCCACAAATATCTACTGAAACAAAGAAAAAATAATTCTTCTATTGCAAATAACATTTATTACTTTTACAGTGTGTTTATTTTAATACATAAATATAGAACCATTTAAAATATAAAAGCTTATTAGAAGTGGTCTCCATTGGCTGCAATACAGTCCTCTAATCGTTGAGGCCAGTTATCAATAGAATCACGCACTCTTTCCATGGGAAAATTCTGCACTGCCAATCGTACGGATTGTTTTAGGGACTCCAAATTATAATGGCGTTTAGAGCAAGCCGTACTCTCTAAAACTGACCATAAATCATAATCCAGCGGATTAAGATCGGGACTAGACGACGGCCAGTCTTCAGCTCTAATGATGTCCAAAACGTTCGTTTCCAACCAAGACTGCGTAGACCGAGCTTTATGACCCGGCGCCGAGTCTTGCTGGTAGGGCCATTTTTGGTTATTGAACAAGGTGTTGTTGAGGGGCTTCATTACCTTCTCAAGAATGGTATCTTGATATACTTGTGCCGATGTTTTCATACCTTTTTCACAAAAATATGGCTCAGTCACTCCTTCATAGCTAATACCCCACCAAACCATCACTGAAGTCGAACAGTGCCTACGTTGTACTCTGTCGACTATTGTGAAGCTTCCTTAGAGCTTTGAGCATAAATAAGGTCATTTTGTTTGTTAAAATGTTGCTCAGTTGTAAAAATTTTCTCATCCGTAAACAAAATTTTTCTTTGCATACTGCTTCAGTAGTTGTTTCGATTTTACCACCCTATTCTTTTTTAAATTATCAGTTAAAAAATGACAATGATAATAAAATCTTTTGCTTTCGGAGAGGATTTCTTCGAATTCTTTCCCTTACTGCTTTGACCACCTTTTTCATTCGAACACTACGTAGACGGTCAGATCTTTTCTGTCACAAACATCCTCTGGTCTCATTGTACCTATTAATAGCCTGATACACAAACATTTTACTATTACCGAGCGTATAGAGAGTTTAAAAAAAACCAATGCAATCACAGCGATACTCCATTTTAATATCGCAAAATATTGTACAATGTATTGGCGCCAAAATAAGAAAACAAAATCACACATAAGTAGCTTAAAAATGCGCAGTTTCTCAAGGATAAGACCATATATAGTTCATCCCCCAATACTCCCTGCGTACTAAATTTCATGGTAATTCTTGTAGCCCTTTTCGATAAACCGATTATATATATATATATATATATATATATATATATATATATATATATA
Organism: Glaucopsyche alexis; assembly: GCA_905404095.1. Taxonomy (NCBI): domain Eukaryota; kingdom Metazoa; phylum Arthropoda; class Insecta; order Lepidoptera; family Lycaenidae; genus Glaucopsyche; species Glaucopsyche alexis. The sequence goes on along the minus strand of FR990047.1, from coordinate 29,253,539 downwards.
TATATATATATATATATATATATATATATATATATATATATATATATATATATATATATATGTCTCCTTTAAAGTATAAGAAGATATATACTGTAACTTTTTAACTATATTATGAAGCTCGACAAGTGGAGTCAAATTCAGGCAGGTAAGGCAGACCCACAATATACTACTCTTCATTTTTATTGGCATTACTTTCAAGATATTTTTGGAGCACAAAAAGGTTTGAACTTAAACCCTAGGGGCTTAAACCTTTTTAAAATATTTGTCTAGCATCTATCATGCACTTCAAGTAACCTCAAATTAATAAAAGATAGAGTCAAAGTCACATTTTTTCTTCAAAGTTGGTATTTCAAGCCTACCTACCTAACATCTTGAACGGCTTGGGACCTAGCCCGGCGAGAAGAATCGGCGTAACAAGTTCGCGCGGGGTCATCTTTTTACAATAAGGTGGAAAATTATTCTTTTAAAAATAAAAAAATGGTATATTACAATGTTGTGACTAAAACTATATAACCAAAGTACAATAGTATATAGGAGTAGCCCTGCAGGGGGCCACCTCATTCCCAAGGTTTGCTATCATTCACGAAATCATTAACTCTAATTGGCTGACTTTGAAATTGTCTACTTTTTTTTAAATTTGTTGATTTAAAAATAAGATAAGAAAGGTAGTATTCGAAAAGACGTGACCCATTTTACATTTTGATTTGGGGCATTTTGAGTATCGAAGGATATCTAATATCGGCGCTTGTTAAAAACAAAGGAAGTCAGGATTTATTAGGGTCCATATCTCCGCGTTAATTATGTACACATTACGAGGGCGGCGCTGACGAGTTTGTTAATAAAACAACACTTTACAATTAAGTGAGAGATAAATTTTGAGATTGTAGTTATACTGAATTGAAATTCTTTATGACATAACCAGCGGGCATTTTACGTTTAGTTGTGGATTTATTTTCAGTTACCTTTTTATATTACTAGAACCGTTTTTAATGTATAATAACGTTACAACGTGCAGTAGTTATCGACTAAACGACTTGACGACCTCTGACCTCTGTGGCTCAGTGGTTCAACGCGTTAGTGCTCAACCCGCGACCCCTGGGGGTTCGAATTCCGCCAAAGGAACAAAAAGTTTTTCTGTATTCCTGGGTCATGGATGTGTATTAGATATGTGTATAATATAATAAAAATCTTAAATATTTGTATAGTATAAAAGTATTAAATATACTTCCCGCTTTCTGGTACCTGTAACACAAGTTCTTCGGATACTTAGCACGGGGTCAAACTGACGTGATGTGATTATTATTAGATACTAAATAGCATGGGTTTGTAATCTTGTGTTTCCAATTTCCATATTCTGTTTAACAAAACTCTCACGAAAACCTAACTGCATGTGCAAAGCTAAATTCAGTTTGCCTAAGAATATTTTACATTCGGATACTAATAATTCAAATCTCAATAAGCGAAGACAAATCGATGTAATTTCAAAATATTCAGTGTGTCGAAGGGCTTTTTAACGTAACCCGAAATTGTTACCTCACGGGGGACCGCGGTCAAATGTTTTGTTCAAGTACCTGACCCAAAAACTAAAAGAATATAGAGGCGATACGGCGACTATCTATTGAAGGTTAAGCACCAAGTTTTGTAGTGTCTATACTGTATACATATCTATGGCTGAATATATCGGACACAGTGTCGAGTTCTGCAGTTTTTTTAAAGGTTTTTAAGACTGATATTTTGTTAAACTACATAAAATAGAGATTAGCCGTAGAGATGCAGAGCAGTATTATGAATAATAGAATTATAACGTTTTTATATCAGTATTCAGTTATAGTGCGAATCAAATGAGAATAGGATCGAGTCGGCGACATATTGTTTCGAATTTAGCTGTTATGATAGTTAAATTTATGTTTAGATAATTTATTACTATTTAACGTTTTTATTTAAATTCGATGCAAGATCAAATTTACCTATATGCATATAAGTTTTTCTGCAAATCGCACTTTTCAAGTGATATTTGACGGAAAAAGGTTATTGACGTTCCTATTCTCATTTGAAACGCATTATACAACAATAAACTTGATCCGTTAAGGCCGACACATTAACAAGAAAACATCTGCAGAGGTTTGCAAAAAGTTTACCTCCAGCGATTCTGCGCAATTTGCCATTATTTCGTCAGCGCGTTATCCAGATCGCCATGTTAGATAATGGTTGAGTTGTTCGGAAGCCGTATGCTGGTGGCATATGCAGGCCGGCTGCGGGGCAGCTGACGCGGCGCCCTACGCGTGTCAGCCGCGTGCCAGCCGCGTGCCGGCTCCCCATATGTCACTTTTTGCGCCTCTCGTCAGTAAAAACCACTCTATTTATACTCATAGGTAATCATCGCTCTCGTTAGGGAGCCCCGGACTTGTTAATTAGGCATGTGTAAAATGTGAAGATGAAACCTGACATTCCGGAAAATACTACGCTTATCCTACTAATATTATAAATGTGAAAGTTTGTGAGGATGTATGGATGTATAGATAGATGGGTGTATGTTACTCTTTTACGCAAAAACTACTGAACGGATTTTCATTAAAATTATAAATGTGAAAGTTTGTGAGGATGTATGGATGTATAGATGGATGGATGGATGTTTGTTACTCTTACACGCAAGAACTACTGAACGGATTTTGATGAAATTTGGTATGGTAGTAGTATAAACACTGGATTAACACATAGGCTACTTTTTATCCTGAAAAAGTACAGTGTTCCAGTGGGTTACCGTATTTACGCGGGCGGAGCCGTGGGTTAAAACTAGTACGTTATATTACTTACTGCGTGTATGTGGTGTTTTATGTGTAAGCTAATAAGAAGCTATATAGGATCAAGATCAGGCGATCCGTCTTCTCGTTTTCCAGCTAGGTGTTATACTATAAAAAAGGAAAATAAAAGAACCAAACAAAGAACATGTTAGGATAAGGGTTTCGTAACTTAGGACGGACGGATAGAGCGAAACTGCAAGGGTTCCTTGTTGTTTCTACGGAAGCTTAAAGGTTCACTAAAACATTTATAATTATTACAATGTACTAGCTTGTGCCCGCGACTTCGTCCGCGTGGAGTTCGGTTTCCATATAAAATTTTAACCCCTTTTTCATCACCTTAGGGGGCGAATTTTCAAAAATCCTTTCTTAGCAGATACCTACATCATTACAACTATCTGTGTGGCATATTTCAGCACAATCCATTTAGTGGTTTCGGCTGTGCGTTAATAGATGAGTCAGTCAGGTTTGCCTTTTTTAAACTCGTATATTTAGATAATGTTGTGGTTATATACAGTAGCTCTCGAGAACAATGACTTTGGAGTTTGGATTAAACAAGAAAGATAGACATTAGACTTTTCTAAATTGTATTGTTTTAAAAGAAGCGTTTAGTGACTCGTTTGTGAGTCAGTCGAGTGTTTTTATAGAGAGATTCGTGTTCATTAAAAGTTGTAAGGGCTTCCTATGTCTATAATTCTATACCGTAATAAGAAACAACTACCATAGCTCCCGCGTGTCAGTTGGTGCGACACCTGTCTCTCGTAACAAACTCATGATATGGCGCAATGTGCGACGTATCTGCTGCGTAGCTGCGTGCTAAGGGTTTCGTTATAACTATAGTATAATTAAATAACAGCCTCCGTTGTCTAGTGGTTAGAGCATTGGCGGAGGTCGTGGGTTCGATTCCCGCATTGGAACAACAAAAAATGTTGTTTCCAAGTTTGGTTAGGACAATGCAGGCTGATCACCTGATTGTCTGACAAGAAAGATGATTCATGCGTCGAATGGGCATGTAAAAAGTCGGACCTGCGCCTGATCTCTCGTCAGTCGTGTCGGTTATCCGTCCCACTGGATTATGAGAGTAAAGGAAGAGAGTGCTCTTGTGTACTGCGCACCCACTTGGGCACTATAAAATTACTCCTGCCTGGCCTGGTTTCAATGAAACCGACCACCGTCACCGAGATCGGTGTGAGGAGTTATGTATAATTAAATACTTATAATGTGTATAATAATAAATATTCTTCATTTCGTGCGGCATAATATGCCTTTGCTTTATTTGCTTTGTTAATTAATTTATAAATTATGCTTTTCACCGTTTAATTCTGCAAAGCCTAAAATGTATATAATTTACAATTTACTACTGGTTTTAAGACTCTATATACCTAATCTGAAAAAAAAAAAAGAGTCTGGAATCTAGATTATGCGTTTTGTTTTTATGCATTTCTTTCTACTCCAAGCAATCACAATAGGGTAGACGACTGAATTTTTTTATTGCAGTAACGAACAAATATATAAAAAAAAGTATAAAATAAAAAATAATAATTTAAAAAATTTAAAAACCCGACTGCGTAAAAAGTGAACCAAACTAAGTAGGTACATAATTATTATAACTGAAAAGAAAAAAACAAGCACTTAGATATCCGGTGGTCTAGAATTCTATAATATATTATTGAATTAATACTATTGGAACATAACAACTAAACAGTCAGGATCCATTGAAAAATTAGATTGGCTGTCGAATAATGGATCCCGACTGTTCAGTTGTTATGTTCCAATAGTATTAATTCCATAATATATTATATAATTCTAGACCACCGGATATCTAAGTGCTTGTTTTTTTCTTTTCAGTTATAATAATTATGTACCTACTTAGTTTGGTTCACTTTTTACGCAGTCGGGTTTTTAAATTTTTTAAATTATTATTTTTTATTTTATACTTTTTAGTTATGAGTACCTAGCTAGCTATTTACCAGACTGGATTTCCTATCAGCATCAGTCCTACATCACAATTGCGCTGGAATGTGAGAATGGTTGTTACGCAACTTTAAATCGATATAGATCCTAAACGGTCAGTCGAATCGAAAAATGTTGAGAGAAAACTTACAATGATTTTTAAATACCTATTCAACGATACCCCACTTGATATAGTTTGTTGACTTTCATTTTTTTCATTTTCACAATATGGCGTCCAGTAGTCGTCATATTGAATTTTCACTAACGTCATGTCTTTAGTGACACTCGCCGGACTAAGAGGAATCGATTGACGTGTGAATCATAAAAATCGGCCCAGGCGTTTGGTCTGTATAGTGCTTCAAAGGAACATACATACATACATACATAGGCTGATAAACACATTACCACTCCTTTGCGTCGCGCAGTCGGGTAAAAATCAATATTTTCAACAGCAATTTAGTAATTCGTGAAGCAAGATAAAATTGTATTAGATACTTCGCAGACAGACAGACTACTAATGAAAGATAATTGGATGCAAAACCGTAATAATTGTGCTTTGAGATTATGCATTTTTAATTTATCCGGCCGTCGCCACTGTATACATCTAGTTAAATAATAAAAATTTTTACCAGGCTTACTTAGTGTAGAGAGTAACTTAAGCTGAATATTTTAGAGAATTCCAATCGAATCTATTTGAATGGAAGCAGTACCTTTAGTCAAGATGCATTCAATAATTTTGACAGAGAACTTCGAGATGAAGACTGTATGAGATTTGACATAATGGGGTCTACAGACACACGAATTCCGGCGGGAATCCGGGCGTGTGTAGGGCAGTCCGGCGAACATAAGAAGAAGGCGAAAAGTTCGCCGCTATTCTGATCGGATTTGGTCCGCTCCGTACCAAACTCGTGCGTGTGTGGAGCAGTCCGGCAGTTAGGCCAATGGCCAAATAGGTGTCAGTGTTACCAACTTAGGGATTTTTCCCCAAAATTAGGGAAAATATCTACGGAGGTTTACTAGAGAGCAGGATGTTTAGAGTTTATTCCTTATGAATCGATTTTTATGTAATAATAATAATAATTCTTACGTAGCCAGGGATACGAAAATGTATTGGGAATGAAATCAGATTAAGACACGTTAGTTTTATGTTATACACGCGTAAGTCTTTATGTTAAACACATAACCTTTATTTCTAGCTTAGTATCTCTTAGATCTGTCAATGGTATAATTAATCAGGGGTAAAGTTTGGAGAGAAATATTTTTAAGAGTTGGTATCACTGCCCGTTATCGATGAATAGCGGGAATCATCGTCGTAGTTGAAAAACAGCACTGTAGATTTCTATCTATTTCTATCTCTGTGCTGATAGTGCTGATACAATAGAGCTGAAAATCGAACACACGAGTGTCGAGCTTTACGGTCCACTGCACCGTACCAAATCCGTGCGTGTGTAGCGACACCGGATTCGGTCTGCGGATAATATGGTCCGCTGTACGCTCCATACCAAATTCGTGTGTCTGTAGATAGCATAAGTCGTTGCTGAGTGACGTGTCGTTTGCAAGGCCAAATTATTCGCCGTCGAAATTATCGAATAATTAATATATATTGATTAAAGGCCCTGAGCTTTTAGCTAAGTTGCCATCGCTAATTACGTCAATGATGTTGAAAACAAAAATGAATGGGATATAGAATACATTAGCATCGTTAAGAGACATGAGATATCTAAGCGATGAATTTAATTAATGAGTCTCATGTCAAATCCAATAATTTTTTGTTATTCGTAGTTGGCGATGGCAACCTGGCTTTATTGTTAGTTGTATGATACTTTTGGACATTGGATTTGTACTGTCAACAATTGATTAATAGATCAGGAGAGGATTGAGCTTCCGGGTATTGTTGGAGCTAACTTACTGAAGTCTGAAGGAGTGTATAAAAATTTAAAATTGTAATGCTTGGTCTCTTTAAGTTTAGATATGAAATAATAATTATTGTCAATGTCAATAGACTGAGAAGTCTAACAATAATATGACGATAGTGTACAACTTAACAAGTGGTGTAATGGAATGCATGTACGTACTTGTAGATATTCGCTCAAGCACCTCAAGGCCCTTTTGCATTACGCAGGTTTACGCGTGTATGACTCACAATAATTCTCAAGACATGAATGAACTTAAATGTAAACGTCTGCACATGTATCCAAAATAGCAATTACTACGAAGAAAGGCCAAAAAAATGAATGAAATTCAATTGTATAGTAATTTTTGTCACATCCTGTGTCCCACTACCTGCGTCTTTTATTCTCGAAGCTTTACTACCTGAGGGCTCGGGCTTAGCAGAACGTGACATTCAAAATAAAAGTATGTACGGCACAACAATCGAAACGGCGTGCCCGAATGAATCCGGCCATCGGAGCATTGTTACATTCTCGGCACCGAGCACCGCTCCCACCGCTCCCACCGCGTGGCTCAGGTATTTATGAATGAACGCGAGGGGCCGGTGTGTAGGATCGTCGGCTGCGGTCGCTGCCAGGTAGAAAATGACACTTTAGGAATTCTTTAAACAGTCGAGAGGGCTACTCGACTCGGTGGTCGAGGATAAGCCGCAGAGCGGGGCAGGGGGCGCGGCGCATGCGTGCGGCCCGCCCGCTCGCACGCCGCCGCCGTCTCAGTCGAGTCGTGGCCGCCGAGGGTGCGCATCGTGTCGACATGCGCCGCTCGCCAACTTTCTCGAGTAGTGATGTGATTCGGTACTTAACGATGTGAAAAATTTCGGAGTGACACTGAGTTCTGTGAGAGTTTTTGTAACGAAATGCTCTAGTGATTTTTAAAATTGACCTAGTTAGTAAAAAATACAATATGAAGTGGCTAATCGTGGCGGTGACTGTGATTGTTTCTAAAACGATTTTGGCTGGGGTTGCTCCCCCTGGATCATGCCCCGCGGTGTGCGTGTGTAAATGGAAAGGTGGTAAACAAACTGTGGAGTGTGTGGATCGTGCTCTCATCACCGTCCCCGAGCCGGTGGACCCGGCGACTCAAGTTCTGGATCTCTCCGGCAACAACTTACAAATTCTTCCTCAAGAGGCCTTCGCGAGGACAGGTCTCGTCAATCTTCAAAGAGTGTACCTCCGAAACTGTAATATAGGCCAAATAAATGACCGCGCGTTTAAAGGTCTCACCAACCTAGTCGAATTAGACCTATCCCACAATTTACTCACACAGATACCTTCCAATAGCTTCGTAGACGCTCCGTTTCTTCGAGATTTAACGCTGTCTCATAATCCTATTTTAAAAATTCACGCAGACTCCCTAAGTAATCTCGGGAGCGTAGTGAAATTAGATTTATCGAAATGCGAAATAAGGGATATCTCATCAGACGTATTTAAAAGCCTGCAATCAGTAGAATCGATAAAATTGAACGGAAATAATCTGCGCGACTTACCGCTAAGCTCTCTTGAGAAGTTAGAAAAACTGAGAGTTATAGATTTATCCGATAATCCCTGGATTTGCGACTGTCGCCTGCGCGATGTTAAGATGTGGCTCTCGAAACATAAATTGTTTTCGACGCCGAGCTGCGCCATGCCCGCTCGATTAGCGAATAAATCTTTTTCGGAGCTGTCGTTAGATGAGTTCGCGTGTAAGCCAGAAATATTACCTGTGAGCAGACACGTAGAAGCGACTCTGGGTGAGAACGCTACGATCGTTTGCAGAACTGAGGCCGTGCCCGCCGCGAATATCAATTGGTACTGGAACGGCAGGCTGCTAATGAACGGAAGCACATTTAATTCCCACCAAAGAATACACATTTTTGAAGCAGGGGAAGCTAAAAAACGATCCACTCTCATCATTACGAATACTCAGGAATCTGATTCAACTGAGTTTTATTGCGTAGCTGAAAACAAAGGAGGCAACGCGGAAGCCAACTTCACGGTTCATATCACACAGATGGCTGCAGGAATGGCGTCTTTGGGAAGCGCGCAGATCGCGAGCTTAGGAGCGGCATTGTTCTTAGTCATCATTCTCGTCTCACTGGGCCTCCTCGTTACTTTTGTTAGATTCCGCCCCGTCCCGGTGTGTGAGAGTAAAACGCCGAACACATTGGACAGAGTGGTCTCCGGAAACGAGGTCCACCCGACCGTGACCGACCGGCCCCACGTGGCCGTGCTGGCCAACAGACAGGACTCGCCGAGCTACGACGACGGCAAATGCAACCCCGTCATGAAACCACCCCGGTCCAACGACATCCCTTACACCACGAATCACTACGAGGGCCGGGGCAGCGTGGTCACGACCGGGGGGCAGGTGGCCGTGTCGCCCACGATATCGACCGGCATCGACCCCGACCTCATCACCGACACCAGGCCGGAGAGCGCCAACCGGCCCGGCAGCGGCGAGTACGCCCGGGAGACCTCCGACTCGCTGTACCCGTCCGGCCTCTGGGATCAGATCAAAATGAACCAGGCCAACAACCTGGCCCGGGCGATCAGCTCGGCTATCCCCACGTACTACAACGACCGGACTCCCATCATAGAGAACAGCAGCGTGAACGGGTCGCAGGAGGAGCTGGGCTACGCCAGCCGCACATTCCCGCGCTCGCACGCGCTGCACGCCGCGGGCCCGGCGGACGCGCCCTACCCCGCGGACTACGGGCTGCCCGTGGGCGGAGCGCGCACGCTGCGCGTGTGGCAGCGCGCGCCGCCCGTGCTGCCGCCCGTCTCCACGCTCAAGCGAGTCCTCACCATCACCAGACCCGCGGACAGTAGTTTCCAAGATGGCTGTGCTACCGATGTATAAACTAACCAAAACGCACTGTTACGGGTCTCAAATATTTATTACTGTACATATGTATACTGATAGCCGTAAGGATGTTCGTGTAATAGATTTTGTATTATATAATTTATTTAGATAGTACTAGCGGAAAGCTACCGGGATCCCGAAGCGGGTCTAAGACTGATTAGAAAATGAAGGATGTAATTGTATATTATATAAAACGGAATAGATGATTAAGGTCGCCAAATAATAATTAATATTATAACTACTGATACGATATATCCTGAATGTTAAAACTCTAAATAGATGTCGTTACGAGCGAAGTATCCAAAGATCTCCTTCGATATACATAATAGTGTTATCGTGTATTGCACATTGAATGTTATTTGACGTAAGTTAATGTATGTGAATATTTTATGTTGATAAAAGAGTTTTAGACGTAAATGGAAAAATAAATACGGCGATAACAAATTGTATTTATTGTTTCACTTTAACTCCTCGAAGTTATAAGGTTGAACGTCGATACGGCCAGGTAGTTCATGGTCGGTGATCACGGCGCGGGCGGAGTAACCCGACACTCGGCCGCGATATACCGTTACTGTTAGTTAAAAAATAAGATTCGAAGCTACTTCAGCAGGCCGCAGTGGCCGCTATTGATTTTTCCTCGAGTGACCTTAATGTGCCGCAGGCGAGAATAATATTTATTATATAAATGCGAAAGTATGTTCGTTTGAAGTCGCGTTACTCACGCACGAACGCTCGGATAGATTTGGCATAAAGAGGATTATGTCTTGAAAAGGGACGTTCCTTTTTATTGAACTGTAGTTTACGTTCTTTAAAGAGATTGTATAATACGAGTAGATATTGAATAAATTAGTTCCTTTGATGTAGATGCGGAGGTATGGGGTTATATTTTGTATTGTAATTTGAATATCGAACACTCGCTAAATTATTCACGTCCAACAGTCGACGAACATAGATAATATCAATTCCGGAAACATACTAATTATGTGTGTGTTATTAATAACTGTGCATGTGTTGAACAAAGTAGTGAACAAATGAAACAATATGTTTAACACGATAGTAGCTTATAATACAAAAAACAGAATTGTTGATAATTCATGAAATTATAGCAAAATTATTATAACTAGAAGTCGCACTGTGGTCGACATTCGCCCATAAAATTATATAATATTTAACTGTGAACTTTATAAGGGTTCTTTTGCCTCTTAAGTAGAAAAAGTAAAAAAAAAAATATAAATGCCGTAAAAGATTGACGAACGTCTACGTGCAATAAAATTTAATCGAAACTTATCTATCAAACGCACGGTTAGTGTGTGTTAATAATCTGAGGTATGGTGTGTTGTTATTTTTATTAATTTTGTGTATAGCATCAATGAAAAATATTAGCTTTCTTCACACCTTCTTCTTAGAGATGGGTCTAAAATTAATAAGCTGCTAAATTAACGCTGCTAATTTTTTTTATTGCCAACACCTGTTAAATAAATTCTGAGATAGTTGTTATTTATAATAGTCACAAGTCATAACTCTTACGAACACAGATAAAAATAATGGCAGCGGAGCAGTGTACAGGAATTTTTCAACTTAGCAACTGCAAACTGATAATTTTCTGTTCAGTGTTCAGTCAGACATACATTTGACATTTTAATTATATCGCTGTTTGTGTGGTTTTAGCTAAAATGGATATTCGACGGCAAAAATAAAAGTGAAATATGGAACAATTTAACAAAATTTAACAGTTGCTAAAAATAACTGCTAATTTTAAGTGTTAATTATTATTAGCATTAGCATTTAGCAGAATTTTTATTTTTTAACGTTTAAGACCATCTCTACTTCTTCTACACAAACTTTAATTTACCGAACAAATTGTGATAAGTGATTTACACTCTCGCGCGAGTGGCGAGGCGAGGCCCGAAGTGAGTCGCGAGGCGAGTGTGTAAACGCAGTTCGCATCGAGGCGAACTACGTTTACACACTCGCCTCGCGACTCACTTCAGGCCTCGCCTCGCCACTCGCGCGAGAGTGTAAATCTAGTATGAGACAACAACAAGAGAACAAAGGAGGAGAGAGTGCTCTTGCGTACTGTACACACACTTGGGCACTATAAAATAACTCCTCCTTTCAATGAAACCAGCAACCGTCTCTGAAATCGATGTGGGGAGCTATTATTATTATTATTATTATATTGTTAAAAATAATCTCGCTACAAATTCGTCTTTGCCATGTCTTTTATCTATCTATCTATCTAGGATCGCTCGATGAAATATAGAGTTAGTAGGTAGTTACTAGAATTAGAAATTATTTCAAGCTCAGGCGAGGCTCACTCATGAGTTTAGGCGTTATTTACACTTGTACTAAATTTCCGGTGATGTTTGACAGAGCGTTATTGTTCAATGTTCGGGTTCGGAAATTCGGGGAAAATGAATTTATTGCTTCATAATCACCATCAGCATTGACCTTGTCTCCGATTCATACTGGAAAAGTTTTTATAAGAGCTTCCTTGGTAGACGCAAACGTCAATATCTGTATCTGTCACCGTAAAATTGTAAAAAATGTTAGATTGTAATATTACTAGAGATATTATAATATGCTGACAGATTGTCAAATACAAATTTCTCCATACATTATTTTTCGTTATAATTATTATTATGAAAAAGCAAACAAATATGGCGGCGCGGGGCACATACTGTTTAACTAATCGGCACGGTAAATATTACAATTTACAATATAACGAAAAATAATGCGTACAATTGTATGGAGAAATTTGTATTAGACAATCTGTCAGCATATTATAATATCTCTAGTAATATTACAATCTAACGGTTTTTACAATTTTACGGTGACATATCCACACGAAGACACTGATGTTGACTTTTGCGTCGAATGTCTGCGTATACCCTGGACCCTGGCCCGTGACTAAGTCCTTGCATAAAAATATTTTGAAAATGTTAGGTATATTTTATGAGGTATCTATTTAATTATGGCTTTAAAGTTCAAAGCTTTCTCGTATTCTATAATTATCACTTGCTCGGCCACATTTTTATAATAAAACTTTAATTAATTTCCGTTATACATAACTTTAACGACACTCGTAACTGTATATTGTAGAAACGGTTTAATGCAGGTAGAGTCGATATGTATAGAGGAAATGAGTGGAACACAAAAAGGCTTTCACGGTGCGGCGTCCTGAGGCGTTGACACCGGACGTGAGAGATAAGCCGCGCCGCCCGCGACGCGAGACGGTTCGTGGCGCGGTATATCTCTATCCGGTGTTAGCGCTAACGTGATAATTAAATATTTCGATAACACACGGTCTAGAGCATCGTTTCTCGCTCATCTCTCATCGCTTTTTTATGTCGCGACCCACGAAAAAGCCAAAAAGTTAAGTAAAAAGTCTTGCGACCACATCATTATCAAATAATAATAATATTATTAGCCTTCACTGGTTCGAACGATTTTTTCGACGTTGCACCTAAGTATATGTAGTTTGTATTTTTTTTTTGTTATTTTTCAACAGACTGCGACTCCCTTTAAAAACAAACGCGACCCTCCAAGGGTCGCGAACTCGCGACCCTCCAGTTGAGAAACGATGGTCTAGAGTTATCCACTCGGCTGAAAGTATTTTGGTTGGATGTTTAGTTTTCTAGTTCATACATTATAAGTACACGTAGAACATCCGTTACCGATACTGAGTAGGGACACTTATACATACTTTATTTTATACTAGCTGTCCCGACACATGTTGTTCTGTCTTAACTATGACTACACCTACAACTACATGTACATCTTCACCTATCAACCTACTGGGGCTGGCAAATTTATTTCAATAAACCAAAGTAAACACTGAACATGTAGTATGGGAAAATTCAATCGTCGTTTTTAGTATTTTCCACACAATTTTTTCAATATTTCTTACTGTTTCAAACTTCCCTGAACTTCCACAATTATTTCAAGACCAAAATTAGTATGTATGTATGTATGTTTAGCCGTTCTCGAGTTTTAGTGAGACATTGGAATTGCAATCAATTATTTTATAATTATGAGATTTCTATTTTATTTTTTTATTAATTAATTTTAATCTGTTTTCATTCTGGGTTCAAGAATGTATGAAATCGTGTCAATCTCCTTTAATATTTTTATATAAAATCTCTTGGATTATTTTAGATGGATTTACATTTATTTGTTTATTCTCTTAAGACGTAATGTTATGTTTATTCTTCATTAACATTTTTCACATTAATTTAGTATACAAATTTAAGAGAAGATAAATTTAATCTTCTATCTACTATATATATATATATATATATATTTGTATTGAGTATTGACCAGTCAGCATGTTGGCATCGTAAAAACTTGTACCTACACGTATAGGGATGAGAAAAGCTTTTTGTGTCGACTTTTCGCATAATGTTCCCGATTTTTTGTAATGAAACAAAATATCCCCAGCCAGAACACATTACCTACCGCCTCTTGTCCGTTGATATAATAAAAAGATTAAAAATAAACCCGACTAAAATTATTTAGCCTATGTAATAACTCGGCCCATTATTATGAATCTATTGACATCTCATTCATCAAAATTGGGTCTGAAGTTAAGAAGCTAGGATGGAACAAACTAACATATGTATATAGAGTGCCAAAATTTACCTTCCTTTTGGCTTCGCCGTAGTCGGTTAAAAATACAATCCAGAATTAGAATATTTATTTCCAAATGCTTTCAAAGCAATACTTGTTTCTGAAGGCAATAAAATTTTATTTCGTGATTTTAAATATATTTCAATTTCACACAAATGTTTACAATTTAACAAGAATAAACGAAATTTGTCCGTGGGTGGCCTTTTCGTGATGAAAACACATTAATATCGAAATATAATTAAAGCATATTATTTCTGACGTAATATAAACTATTATATGTCAGAACTCAGAACTAATAGCTCACTACTAAAAATTGAAACGATAGTTAAACTAAGTGACGTTCAAGTCACGTGCAGTCCTTGTCATATCGGCTAGCAGAGACAGAGACAGCCTGTGAATAGGGGGACCCTTAATTTTGATTAGCGTTTCAGTATTTGACCGAGTATAATTAATTAACCGAAAACATTGAATTTGTGAGTTTTAAGGAGTTGTTGCTATGGCCGACTTCATTATCACATAAACTCTACTCAAGTATCAGTTAATTGTTTAGTTTTAAATTCCATTATTTCGTTGAATTTCATAGGCAAATTACAAAATTCACAATAATTTTGAGAAAGTTGTTTATTCATACATATTTCATCCAAAACTTTGGGATGTTTGGTCCTAAATATGAGGAGTCAATAGGTTCGTAGTAACCACAGAACAGTTATTACTCGCGGAGGTAGTAACAGCCCGGGTAACATAGGCTACATAATTTACGTAGTCGGGTTTTGTATTTTGAAACTATTGGAAACAATTTTTATAGGTTTTGTATTTTGAAACTATTGGAAACAATTTTTATAGGTTTTGTATTTTGAAACTATCGGAAACTATTTTTATAGGTTTTTAGGGTTCCGTACCTAGAAAGGAAAAAACGGAACCCTTATAGGATCACTTTGTTGTCCGTCCGTCTGTCTGTCAAGACACCTTTTCTCAGGAACAAGGAATTTATATCAAATAATCAGGTCTACTGTTACTTGGAGCTGCGAAAAAAATGAAACTTCTAAGCCAACGCAATCAAAAGATACAGCCGTTGATGCCGCAAATTTCCGCAAATTTTCGATACTCGCAAGGGAATCAAAACCTACAAGGTACTTTGCTGATTGATCCAAACTTTACAAAATCAGTTTATGATAACATGTCCCTATACTTATAAATTATAATACAATCAAAGTAAAATGAAAGTCTACTTTTGAGGTTCTGATCTGCTCTCCCCGTATCTGTGCCAAATTAAAAAAAAAAAAAAAAACGTCCAGTAGTTTCGGAGACTATTCAATGGAATCAAATAAACATACAAAGAAGCAAAATAATATTTCCTTTTTAGTATATTATTATTTAAATTAATATTAATATAAACACGAAACTTTTCATACCTACGGCAGTACAGCTTCACAGTCCTATGATGAAAACAGTTTGGCGGAGATGATGCAGAGCTACACGACGAGCCTTGCTGAAATGTTTCACTTTTTTTTTTCAGAGAATTACATATTTTTATATGTGACTTATTTAGCAATACATTATAATACAACAGTCAGTAAAACAAATTACAGGATTAAAACGTATTATTTTAGCCACATAATACAATTATTTTGCTCAGGACGATTTTAAATTTCCTACAATCGTAAAAAAATATTTTATACTAGATGTTGCACGCGACTTCATGCGCGACAAAAAGAAATCCCGCAGTAACCGTACATTTTGCCGCGATAAAAAGTAGCCTATGTCCTTCCCCGTGGTCTATTCTATATCTGTGCCAAATTTCATCAAAATCGGTCCAGTAGATTCGGAGCCTATTCGATGCAAACAAACAAACAAACACACAAACAAACAAACTTTTCCTTTTTATTATATTAGTATAGATTAGCGTTTCAGTATTTGACCGAGTATAATTAATTAACCGAAAACATTGAATTTGTGAGTTTTAAGGAGTTGTTGCTATGGCCGACTTCATTATCACATAAACTCTACTCAAGTATCAGTTAATTGTTTAGTTTTAAATTCCATTATTTCGTTGAATTTCATAGGCAAATTACAAAATTCACAATAATTTTGAGAAAGTTGTTTATTCATACATATTTCATCCAAAACTTTGGGATGTTTGGTCCTAAATATGAGGAGTCAATAGGTTCGTAGTAACCACAGAACAGTTATTACTCGCGGAGGTAGTAACAGCCCGGGTAACATAGGCTACATAATTTACGTAGTCGGGTTTTGTATTTTGAAACTATTGGAAACAATTTTTATAGGTTTTGTATTTTGAAACTATTGGAAACAATTTTTATAGGTTTTGTATTTTGAAACTATCGGAAACTATTTTTATAGGTTTTTAGGGTTCCGTACCTAGAAAGGAAAAAACGGAACCCTTATAGGATCACTTTGTTGTCCGTCCGTCTGTCTGTCAAGACACCTTTTCTCAGGAACAAGGAATTTATATCAAATAATCAGGTCTACTGTTACTTGGAGCTGCGAAAAAAATGAAACTTCTAAGCCAACGCAATCAAAAGATACAGCCGTTGATGCCGCAAATTTCCGCAAATTTTCGATACTCGCAAGGGAATCAAAACCTACAAGGTACTTTGCTGATTGATCCAAACTTTACAAAATCAGTTTATGATAACATGTCCCTATACTTATAAATTATAATACAATCAAAGTAAAATGAAAGTCTACTTTTGAGGTTCTGATCTGCTCTCCCCGTATCTGTGCCAAATTAAAAAAAAAAAAAAAAACGTCCAGTAGTTTCGGAGACTATTCAATGGAATCAAATAAACATACAAAGAAGCAAAATAATATTTCCTTTTTAGTATATTATTATTTAAATTAATATTAATATAAACACGAAACTGCGGAAAGCTGAAAACAGAGGTATTTAAATGTTTATTTTATAATAATAGTATGTTTCGTTTGATTATCATAAAATAAAACTGTTTCGATGATCATTTATGCACATTAGAGTAAATATTAAATGTTATTATTTACAGTTTATCAAAATACTTTGAAAATAAATCATCATTCCGCGATTTCAGGAACAGATTACAGTTTCAAATTTTACTCGTATTAATCTATAAAGGGTTGTTTTATTTAAATAAGGTAAACTCACTTTGAAATAAGTTTAATCTTTGCTAAGACTTACGAGCGAGCGCTCACTTGACACACGACGCACTATATTGTTACAAAATATATGAAAACACATGAAACAAAACGTCTCGTAGACAAAACTGTCTCATACCGACAAAACGGTCCTAAATCTGTGTTTAATCTTAAGACAGTTTCAAAAATTTTTCTATTTGAGACACATCTGTCATAATACTGTCGTGTCTCAGGTGAGCGCCCTAACTGAGAAGTGAGATTAGATCGATACTGCATTTTGCATATTATTTTGAATTAAGAGGTTGGTAAATTAATAATTGAACTTAAATTCAGTGCCGTAAGTAGGGCGATGCCACCGGTGCCCAGGCACAGGGAGTAGACTCTGGGGGGTGCAAGAATGGCCAGACCAGACAGGACCAGCCCCGGATCTAGGGCGCAGTTATAAAAGCTCGCTCAGGGCGCAGAAAAGGCTATTTACGGCACTGCTTAAATTAATAATTGAACTTCAGAATAGTAAAGTTTAAAGTAACGAAAATAGATACCTTTTGGTTGGTTTTCAGATGACACAGTTCACACGCTAGTCGCTACACAAGAATTTATTAATTGAAGTTTACATTAATTATTCAAACTGAATAACTTCCGATTTGTCTTTAGTATTTGTCGACTTCCTTCCTTGGTCATTATTTTAATATTATATGAAATCCTTTTTGATTATTATTGGATTGTAATACTGTATTCTAATTTACAATTATTATGTTAATACGTTAACTAAAAACATTCAGTTATATAATTTTACGAGGACTGCGAAAGAGTATGAAATTTAGTTATGAAAGTTTATGTGGAGGAAGGTGTGCATAAATCTAATATTTTTTAAAATAATGGTTTGAAAATCGAAATATATGAAATTAATAGAAATAACAACAACACAGTACATAGTTTATTAATTACCGTGCGTTTGATACATACGAGTAGGTAGTACAATATTATTACACGTTGACGTTTGTCAATCTGTCACAACATTTTTATTTTTTATTTATTTTTTTCTATCTAAGAGGCAAAAGAACCCTATAAAGATCAAACTTAAAAATTATTTTATCTAATTATATTGGGCAAAAGAGATGTTTGATTTTGGGCCAGTTCTATGTACACTACATAGGTAAATAGGAAAAAAATATGGGAATTTCATAAAAATACAAAAAAAATAAATAAATTGAAGAATGGTACATGCGTACAAAAATGATTATTTGAAGAGTTTTTTATTGCAAGAACACTTAGGTCGGCCATGACATATGTTTTGACTTGACGTCTTTCATTGTCAAAAGTTATGTCATTATCAAAATGACATTCTTTGAATAATTCTGATCCGCCATGTTTCATTTTACGTTGTGTTGCTCTCCTTGACGAAGTTATTTTAAATGTATATTGAAACAAATTGAAATTAAATTAAATAAAGAATAGGAAACAGTATACTATGTAGCTATATTTACATAATATAGTGTACATAGTGCTAGCCCACGCCTCATACACTTCTAGAACATCTCTTTTCGACCGCTGGGCAACCTCTAGTATTATGATTTTTGTCATAACTTTAAAACTTCAATACTAATAAATATAGAGGTAAAGTTTATAAGGTCGCATCTACTGAACCGATTTTGAAAATTCTTTTAACAATAGAAGGCTACGTTATATTTTGTGAGTGACATAGGCTATATGCATGGATGGATGGATATGGTATAGAGAGATGTCTGAGGGGGAAAACACAAATTAGATATATGTGTTTTTATAAGAAATATTAGACAATTTTCGACAAGTTACAATATTTATATATTTATTTCCATACAAAATATATTTGTATGTAAATAAATAAATATCGATAAAAAATCGTAACATGTTACGATTTTTTATCGATATTTATTTATCACATGTCACAGGAAAAATCTTATTTATAACCTTATCTCTATGAAAAAAAAATTTGGAAAGCCTGCTCTATAATGCAGTCATGATTAACCATCGATTTAATCCTAAATTTAATCTATCACTGAACTAAAATGGCGGTCTCATGGCGGCGTCCGGTCCGCTGTCCACACTAATGCTCCTTTATACGAATTCCCGACTAAATGAGCAACACCTACAATCTACATTTCAACCTTTTCCATTAGGTACCCTGTACCCAGATTCCAGGGAGGGTCGAAAGGTTATTACATATTTACGCTCGTTTCTATTTACTCAGTAATTTGAAACCTTTAAATCACCTCTGACTATTCAGAGGTCAACACTGAGGTAACCCCAGAAAAATCTACTTTTTTCTGTAAACCGCAACTTTTAATAAATCTAGGTTTAACCTACAATTATTTTTAGCCCTAAGACATGCCTTCGTCCAGTCCATTGAATGAGATTCATCATCATGGACGAGTCGGAGGTTCCCGTGTCCCTACCTCCCCGGAAGGCTCATGTGCCAACGGAATTATGCAGATTAGGTGTCGATGGAGAAACTAGTAGGCGAGTTGGTAGTGGGCCAAAATACAAGGTGGACCCTAAGGTATCATTGTACTTTAACCACTCCTCTCACCGTGGTCGATATGGCCCCTCTTCAAGCGACTTCTCGTCAACCTCTCACTCGCCTATAGGGTGGGTTCGAATAACGTGGGACTGAGGAAAACTGAGGGACCTGAAACACAACAGGTTCTAGGCCTTTAGTGAAGAAGCATTCTATAATTGGGATTTGACATAAGTTGTCGCTAAGTGATATGTCGCTTGCGATGCCTTTAATGTCAAATCCCATATATTTTGTTTACGAACTTCGCCGTCGAAATTATCGAATCCTTCTTGACTAAAGGCCCTTTAGACTGTTATACTGCCGTCCTCAAACTAAAAGGCTGCTAAATGACAAAAATAATTTTTGAAATAGAGCTAAAAAACACGGGATTATTATGAAATTGATGATAGTGATTTTCTATAAACAATTGTTAATGTTGACATAAGACATTCATGACAATATTAACAATCGTTTATATAAAATTACTAGCATCAATTTCAAAACAATCCCGTGTTTTTTAGCTCTACCTCAAAAAATCTTTTTGTCATTTAGCCTCCTTTTAGTATGAGAACGGCAGTATAGGGGTCTGTACAATAAGCATTTATTTCATACCTACGGCAGTACAGCTTCACAGTCCTATGATGAAAACAGTTTGGCGGAGATGATGCAGAGCTACACGACGAGCCTTGCTGAAATGTTTCACTTTTTTTTTTCAGAGAATTACATATTTTTATATGTGACTTATTTAGCAATACATTATAATACAACAGTCAGTAAAACAAATTACAGGATTAAAACGTATTATTTTAGCCACATAATACAATTATTTTGCTCAGGACGATTTTAAATTTCCTACAATCGTAAAAAAATATTTTATACTAGATGTTGCACGCGACTTCTTGCGCGACAAAAAGAAATCCCGCAGTAACCGTACATTTTGCCGCGATAAAAAGTAGCCTATGTCCTTCCCCGTGGTCTATTCTATATCTGTGCCAAATTTCATCAAAATCGGTCCTGTAGATTCGGGGCCTATTCGATGCAAACAAACAAACAAACAAACTTTTCCTTTTTATTATATTAGTATAGATTATTAATTATTATATTTACGAAATATTATAACATAATTATATTATAGTAATACGTAAAACGAAAACTTTCTACCCATACAATTTACGAAATTATGCTTACATGGAGTATGAAATATTCCACAGTCTAAAATGTGGAAGATAAGGATACACAAGTCACAAGCACAACGTAGTTAAAAAATGTATACAGCCGAACGTAAAACGGCCTCCTTTTTTGGAAGTCGGTTAAAAATATACAATGTTACAAACACTACCTAGACTTACACTACTGTGCGTTTGTATGTTATATCAGTAGGTGGTGGTTTGACATTTGAGACAAAAAATTTATAGTGCCCAAGTGTGTGCGCAGTACACAAGAGCACTTTCTCTTTCTTTACTCCCAAAAACTAGTTGGACAGATAACCTAAACGACTGGCGAGAGATCAGGTGCAGAGCTGACTTTTCACATGTCCAGCCGTCGCATGGATCATCTCTCTTGTCAGATAATCAGGTGATCAGCCTGTATTGTCCTAACCAAACTTGAAAACAACATTTTTTTTCGTAGTTCAAACTTAAAATTGAATTAATTTGTGTCATAATTTGATCTCTAGACGACCACTAGATTCAATAAATACAAGTTACGAAGTACTGTAAAGTGTGAAGACCTTACTTACAAAGTATAATATGAACTCTGTAGATGAGTAAATTATTTTTGTTATCAGTTTTTGTTTAGATTACGCATACAAACGATATCGTTACAAAGATTGCAATTTTAGAACACTTTTGTTCGCGGCTCGGCGGTATGCCACGTGTACATTGTAACTTTTTAGGATAAAAAGTATCCTATTTAATCCAGAGCTTAAATTACTACCATACAAAATTTTATCGAAATCCATACAGCAGGTCTAAAAAGGCCGTTTTGGCAATTCATTTTAAATTCTTGTTATGAATTACTGTATGATGACAGCGATTGTAAAATGGCCACTTGAATTGCAATTCATAATATGATTTAGATACAATTCATATGCCAAAATTGGCTGAAATGCTTTCATTTGACAGCTTTACAAGCAGAATTGATTTATGCTATCTACAGACACACGAATATACGGTAGCATATGCTTATGCTTGGACTACTTCAAAAAACGTCGAAATCACCATAATATGTGTATACCAGCTTCTCCCTCTGGATCGTATCCAACGTAGGGCCGCTCGAATTGTCGACTGCCATAGTGTTTCAAACAGGCTTGACTCCTTAGAGCTACGTAGAGATGTAGCATCGCTCTGCATCCTCTATCGGTTATATTACGGGGAGTGCTCCGAGGAATTGTTCGGACTTATACCTGCTGCAACTTTTCGCCACCGCTCCATGCGACAAAATATTTATCATCCTCTGATGAGTGGCAGTCCTCCACCGTGCGCTTTACCCGAAGCTTTCTGCCGCGCACTGTAAAACTCTGGAATGAACTGTCGCCAGCAGTATTTCCGGACCACTACGACCTGCAAACCTTCAAGAAGGGAGCGTATTCCCTCCTAAAAGGCCGGCAACGCACTTGCAACTTCTCTGATGTTGCGGGTGTCCATGGGCGACGGTAATCGCTTTCCATCAGGTGATCCGTTTGCTCGTTTGCCCCCTAGTTAGTTTCATAAAAAAAATATATATAAATTTCGAGGAGTTTCCTCGATTCCTTCATCCGACCATCATCAGGTCACCACTTTGAAATCAAAAGATGAAATTGAAATGAAAAAAAAATCAATTATACAACAAAAGAAAAATCGGTACACAGACGGCGGTGTAATCGTTGAACATACAAAAAAAAACATACATACTATATACAAACCGCGTCCTTTTTTGTAAGTCGGTTAAAATTACCTTAAGTTTCAAAATCTCCCAAAAGTGGTGAATTAGCAACATTAAGCAGAATTACAAGGAATTCTGCAAATGAATGAATTTTAGCATTATTGCGATGATATTGCGCAAGTGGCCTTTTTAGACCCGCAGTAGTTTCTCATCCATTAATATGAATTAGGTAATAACATAGTTACATACATACAAACATTCACATTTATAATATTAGTAGGATAGAATAACCCAAATTTAACAGTAAACAAGGAAGTTACAGTAAACATTTGTAATTCGAATCGTTACTTTCATTGCGTACGACATTTTCTCTGGGTGTGGGTGAACAATGAGTGTTTTCTCTGGGTGTGGGTGAATAATGTTGAACGTCGACAATAAACAACCACAGAGGTGGACTCACTCACAATCACCCATTAGGGACGCGATAATAATAGCTGCGACAGTAATGCGGTTTCGTCAAGCTATACGCACGTGTCGCAATAGACATAATTCCCAGTGAAAGGCACTAGATTACCTCGTACGTTCGTTATTAAGTAATTAAAACTAAAACAGTATAATTTCACACGGCCATGTTTGTCTAGATTGTAGCTCAAACAGATAATTATAATTGAGTTCACGAGCCAGGGCAAATTGATCCTTGGGGAGTTGGGTCAAAGTTTACTTTTGAAGGTTCTGTTTTGTTGATTCATGAAGCTCTCTTCTCTTCCAAGTCTATACACGCTGTTTCTTGATTTTGATGACGTTACTTATTTTATTATTTTGACGTTACTTATTTTGATGATGTTACTTATAGCTTTTTGTTTTGACCACAATGAAGACTAATATCAAAATACCTATTAAGTTTTACACTTATTATACCCAATCGTTTTTTTTTTTCGAAAACAACATCTTATAAAATCGAAAAAATGTTTTTAAGATGCTGGAAATGCTGGCAATTGGCATCTAGACTTAAAGTAATGTTTTCTACACTAATATTATAAAGAGGAAAACTTTGTTTGTATGTTTGTTTGTTTGTTTGTTTGTAATGAATAGGCTCAAAAAGTACTGGACCGATTTCAAAAATTCTTTCACCATTCGAAAGCTACATTATCCACGAGTAACATAGGCTAAATTTTATTTTGGAAAAAAATAGGGTTCCGTAAGATATTTGGGTTTTTCGGACACAAGATGTAAAAAATCAACCAGAAAAGTTACTTATTTTGCGTACGCTGCCTAAACTATAAAAGATAGAACCATAAAATGTTCTAATTAATTGTAGATCTTATAAATATCTACAAAAAAGTCCGCGACACACTATACCTATCTATGTCGAGTGAGGCACAACAACCATTTTTTTATTTAGAAATCTTAATTTTTTTTGGACTACATTTAAACGCGTTTATTTTACTCATGTTATTAATCCTTATCAAAATAAATTATTTCATCACTAAGTACAGTTTATGTAGATAATATTTGATCTTTAAATGATTAAAATTGGACGTTTGGTTTTGAAGTTATGGCGAAATTAAAATATTACGATTTCTGCTGCACGGCCCGTTGCGAAGTGGGCGTCACCAAGGCGGGGTGCGCGTGCGGGTTAATGTTTAGTTTAGTTTAGTTTAGTTAAATAGTTTAGTTATTTTATAAACATCAAATTGATAATATCTTAAAATATAATACATTATAATATCTATACATCTATACAGTTAAATACAATTTAAGTGTCTGTTTGTAACTTCAAATTAACAGCTTTTTACATAATGAATCTGAAAGTATATTCGGTACTTACAATAAAATACATTTTTTTTTAATTTTTGTCTGTCCGTCTGTCTGTCTGTCAGTCGGTCTGTCTGTCTGTTTGTTCCGACTAATCTCTGAAACGGCTGGACCGATTTTCACGGGACTTTCACTAGCAGATAGCTGATGTTATAGGGTCTAACATAGGCAACTTTTATTTTAGGGTTCCGTTTAAAAAAATAGGATTCCGCTTTCGTTAGTCATAAATAAAGTCACGGGTAAATTTCAGCGATATCCCAAAGTATTGTTCCACGCGGACGAAGTCGCGGGCAAAAGCTAGTAATATATAAAGATGTCGATGCAAAAAGTGTCTACACTTAAATTGCTCCACTTTTGGGGTTGTTCGGGGTAGTTGAGGTTTGAAATTTTCATCTTGATATTTTGATATTAGCTTTCCGCAGTGAAATCAGTCCGCATAGAGTTGACAAAATCTTCTGAAATGATTCTTACACGGCGAGGCGTAGTTTAGAGGAATCTTATTGTGCGGTTCGCAGAACTCTATAATATACATTTTTTATTTGGTCTGAGTTCAGTCTCCACACTATGATTTGAAACAATGGTGTAATAATTAAGATAGGTAATCTGTCATCAGGTAGATAAATCTCTCCCTGTCCGGGAACAAAAAGAGCCCAGATCTGATTTGAAGGCCATTAAGGTTTATAAATGATAATATAACGATAACTCTACCTAGATCCTACGATAGAGATTGTTCATATATCTGATAGATTGTTACATTATGTCTTTCTATTTCTTCCTCTTGAAAAACTCTGTTTAATGATAAAACTAGTAACGCTGTTAAACGTCGAGGCATTCATAGGCGAGACAGGTAAAATTTTTATACCACTAAGATTCAGTTTACACCGTGACGATAGCTATACAAAATTGAACTCTATTCGCTACACAAAAAGGTACACTTTTCGTATGGCATCAGTCGCACACAGTACATAAATGCCCTGTGTAGCGTGGTGCAATTTGACATTTGAACTTTTATAGCGAAACGTGTATCCTCCTGTGTAAGAAATTACATTACTCATTAAATAAACTATCATAATATTAAAGCGCTATGTCACGTTTCGTTTTGGTGTCATATGATGGTGATCCTAACCAACTTTGCCAACTTTTAAACATGACATATAGCAAACGTCTTAAGCGTTTTGATATACAAAACCTTTAAGATGCTTGACAAAACTGGAAGGAGCCTCCTACTGGGTAGCAGTGGCGAAGGCTGGTTCTCGTTCACAGGGAAGCCGTAGCCTGTATAAAAGGTAGGGATTTGGATGAGGGTCTTCTGAAGGTAAGTGGTAAGTGAAGCCGATAGGAATGGAGTTATAGGAACCCCATGCCACTGCTGGGCAGTGACCTGAAGTGACAATAACTACAATACAACAAATTTGCTTATAGTCAACAGACACTGATCGCAGATTTAATCATAAACAAAATATTGATCCTAATTTTAGTAAAGTTTAATTCTACTTTACTAAAAAACTTTACCTCGTTACTCTTACTGTGCTAAGAGTAACGTTAGCACAGTAAGAGTAACGAGGTAAAGTTTTTTAGCAGTTAATGGTAGGAGTAAGTATATAAGACTCTAGGTAGAAACTGACTTTCAACGCCTTTGTCCTTGCGTGTGGCAGTAAACACGCAATTAAAATGCAACTGAACAAACAAATGGGCGTCATTAAGAATATTTTTATGAATCAAGTTTTGTTAATTGCGGGAACGGCGATATAATGTACATCCGTCGGGCAGCGGTGAGCGGGCTGTGAGAATATAGAAAGCGAATGGAATAAAACTTTATTTTATCGCACCATTGTGGCATTGTCAAAAAAATAAACCTCAAGACCCACCTTCGGAGTAGAACCGGTCGGCGGTATTTCATTTCCGCTCAATTTAGTTTTTTATTGGAACCGAACCCTCGGCTCGACGGAGTCAGGACAGGCGCAAAGTGGACAATAATGTCAAATGAAATTTTACTTAGTCTTTGCTCAGAGTGGGGCTGCGATCACGGGACACTTTATGACGAGAAATAGTCAAAAATTCTGCTCATTGAACATACTTAGAACTTTTGCAAGGGTAAAAAGATAATAATCGTTTAAAAACAAAATATAAATAGGTAAAACAGTACCGTTATTCGTACAATAAGTATGTAACGCGTTTAAATCTTTTATACTGCGCTATCGATTTTAATGCAGTTTTGTTTTACATAATCAACCGATACATTATTCTTGTATTTATTATTATGCGGAATATATTGGTTCCTACATTTTAAGCCGCGGGATATTATTGTTAGGATGTTTTTTAAATAGATGACATCTGTGCTAACTCCGTGGTTAGCGCGTCGGCGCTTAAGCGGGTTTGAATCCCGCGAGGAACAAAAGTTCTTTTGTGTACCTGGGCCTTGGATATGTATTATATACAATATATATATATATATATATATATATATATATATATATATATATATATATATATATATATATATATATATATATATATATATATATATATATATATATATATATATATATATATATATATATATATATATATATATATATATATATTAATAAAGAAGTTTGTTTGTTTGTTTGCATCAAATAGGTTCCGAAACTACAGGACCGATTTTGATGAAAATTTTTCGCGCCCAAAATCTAGTTTTATAATAAAATCTTAAATATGAATATAGTAGGTAAGTATCAAATGTATTTTCGTTGTTTGGTACCTGTGATACAAGTTCTGCGGATACTTAGTACAGGACCAGATTGATGTGGTGTGGAAGCGTCCATAGACATTAGATATTATTTAATAATATTACACTCGACAACAGTACATTTGGGTAACGAATAGACGTGCACCATAACGTTATGGTAATTGACTGTAGGCCAGAATCCGGTCGGGTGAGTTTGCGGCGCCGCGGCATAGCGCGTGGGCATCACACATTAGGTACATTACGTGACCACTTTTTACCCATTTTTACCCCCCTCCCCCACTCGGTACCAAGCGTAGTATTGTGAAAACTTCCGGATGTGAATCAGCTGCCCAGCTCAATTTGACAGCGGCGCAAACGAAAGGTATCTAATAAAATTTGTATGGGCGCTGTCACGATTTTGACAGATTTATATTCTTAGTTCTCTCTTAGTCTCAGTTATAATTCGATAACGATACGTTTACGCCGATATCAAATGTTCCTGCTAGGCCACCAGAATGTTCCTGCTAGGCCACCAGAATGGATGAATATAGGGCAATATTGTCAATTTTTCCCATGTACTTCCTAAACTAAACGAAGAACTAAATACTTTATGGCTATCAAACATGTAACATACTACTACTACAGACAAATAGATCACTACGTCGCACAATTTTTGACAGGTCACGGAAACTTTAGAGCGAAACTTTTTGGATTTAAATTAGTCCCGTCTCCTCTATGCGAGTGTTCGACGGCGAAGGCGGCCCTTATGAACAAACTGCTCATCACATACTCTGGGAGTATGATCTCTGGTATGACGAAAGAATCGAAATGTTGAACAGCGTCCATTGTGTTTCTAGGGTAGTGTATTATGAAGATCTCGTGGGCTGCGCGAAGAACTTCCGGGCTTTCAAACGTTTTTGTCATAAGTACTATTGGAAACAATGCAACACTATTTTGTCATCATAAATCCATTGTAATAATTGTCATATTATAAATCAAAACATATAATTACATTGTCTTGTAGTCATAAATAAATATAGTTAAAAAAAAAAAAAAACTAAAAAACACGCTTTTAAAGAATATCGAACTAAAAAGATGAAAATATTTTTTTTTTTTTAATAATAAACTTAAAACAGTAGTATATAAAAAATACTAGTATAATTGAGGGAAAAGCGTGGGGCGCTTTATGCCATAATTTTCGTATATAGAGCGCCCCACGCTTTTCCCTCAATTATACTAGTATTTTTTATATACTACTGTTTTAAGTTTATTATTAATTTTTTTTTAATTTTTTTCAACTTTTTAGTTCGATATTCTTTAAAAGCGTGTTTTTTTAGTTTTTTTAAACTATATTTATTTTCAACTTTTTAGATATTTTATACATTCATCATTGATGTAAAAGGCAATTTAGATGTAGATACTAGACTGTTGTAAGATAGAGGTCCATTTAATAAAGCATAAAATTAGGAGAGAGTTGGCGTGTGGCACAACACGAGCACAAGTCACAACTCACAGCACGTGTGCGGTGTAACGCGTGGAATAACTTCAAACGGTTGCTTGGCGACCGCATTGTATTGATAGTTACATACAAGCAAGCAAATAAGCTTACATACAGGTGAAGTTAATATAAGCGTGTTAAAAAACATGTTATTCCCGTGGTGCTTCCCCTTGAATTCTGACTTTTTGTCATCACAATTTTTGCTGTCTCCCGCTTTGCTTGGGGAGGGAAACTGGAATACTTCCTACTCCTACAATCTTCTGATTAATTTCGTTACGGGTTCCAAGACAGATTTAGCATGTCTCCCGGGCACCCCTGAGATCATATTAAAGGGTTTTTGCGGTTGGTTACCACTGTCGATCCTGGCTACACAGGAGTTGCAGTGGTGGGTAAGTATGGTGGGCCAATTGCCCGTTTTTTTACTACAGACAATTTATTAAATAAATTTCCATCAATAGACATATTTTCTTTTATTTGCTAGCAGGATATAAGCCCGCGATTGTTTTTGCACTGGTTTAGGTCTAAATTGGTATATTAAGGTACCGCGCTGTGATTCCTAACCTAAGTCACTGTACCGTCGAGATATTATAGCGGTGTTCGAGTAAAGTTAATTTTATTAATCAGTACGTAAATAAAAAAAGCCGACCAAAGTGCGAGTGTTCGAGTGAATGTTTACTTTATTATAGTGGCAACTGTCATAATAACTCCACACACACCGATCTCGGTGACGGTGGCCGGTTTCATTCAAACCAGGCCAGTTACGCAGGAGTAATTTTATAGTGCCCAAGTGGGTGCGCAGCACTCTCTCTTCCTTTACTCTCATAACCCAGTGGGACGAATAACCGACACGACTGACGAGAGATCAGGCGCAGGTCCGACTTTTTACATGCCCATCCGACGCATGGATCATCTTTCTTGTCAGACAATCAGCTGATCAGCCTGCATTGTCCTAACCAAACTTGGAAATAACATTTTTTGTTGTTCCAATGCGGGAATCGAACCCACGACCTCCGAGCCGAGAGCCAATGCTCTGACCACTAGACCACGGAGGCAACTGTAATACACATTCTGCAAAAAAATCAACTCTCTAGCTATCAGGGTTCATGAGATACGTCCTGATGACAGACAGGCAGACAAACGGTCGGACGGATAGAGAGCGAAGTCTCTGTAATAGGGTCCAGTCATATCTTTCGGGTACGGAACCTTTTTTTTTTTTTTTTGTTTCCGGAGGGGAAAATGCATTACGCATACCACCCAGGCGCAGGGGGCGTCCGAGTGGTGATGTGGGACTCCCGTATAGGCTAATGAGACCCACGGTATACCCACTAAAAACCACCCCCCACCTTCATCCACGCCGCCCTGTGACGGGGCCACGGGAACGATATACACATCCGCGACCCCGCCGGCGGCAGCCAACAAGCGGCTCCATCCTAGGCCCGAAGGCCCCAGGCGCACCAGATGGTAGGGTGCGCCTCCCTCCTCGGCCTCCACCAGCACTATAGCAGACTCCCCCCGAGTCTGCCACTAGGAGGCCACGGATACCAGCCACCACAACCGGCACCCGGTGGCAGATCTGAGCTATGGTTCTGCCACCGACCACACCTCGGCCGCAGAGGATAGGGTAAGCGGCGCACCGTAATACCAACTTGCCTCTTCCTCTGCGGCCCCACCAATGCCGTTAACTGTACGGAACGGCCCCGCCAGCTCGCAGGGGGGTAGGGAGAGTGGCACAACACCACCACACCTCTCCCCCTGCGATCCCTCCACGGCCGCAGAAGATAGGGAGTACGGCGCACCGTAATACTGGCACTCCTCTTCTTCTGCGGTCCCACCTCCTAGCGCGTCCGCAGCGGACTCCTCCAGTCCGCTGGGAGCGCCCTCCTCGGGCCAGCCGGCGACAAACAAGCCGGCCCTGGTTGCCTCTTCGCTTCACCGTGGGTGTCCAAACCACGGTTACTAAGCCCCACCGCCACGTCAAGGCGTGCAACCATCGGGGGGCGGGTACGGAACCTAGTACTGTGTTGCACAATCTTCTGATAAGCGTCATATAGCTTATTCGCATGATTTGTTTCTGTCGCTCGATATAAATTAAGCAACGATAAAACTTTCGAATAAGCTATCTAACGATTGTGAAACAAGCCCTAAGTAATTTATATATATCGCATACTAGGGAAAATAAATTGCTACGCAAGTACCCAATAAGGCAAAAATTAATATATTTTAATGCTGAGGAAAATTTTCGGATCTCTATAAAAAAAAATTAAAAACTTTAGAATTATACGTCTTAAGGCCGGTTTCAATAACCTGACTACCAATTACTATTTGTTAAAAACGTCACCTTTGGTATCGTTTGCCGTTTTTAGGGTTCCGTAATATACAAGGAACCCTTATAGTTACGCTCTGTCCGTCCGTCTGTCTGTCCGCGCTTCTATCTTCTGTAATTATGAATATAAATTTATGAAATTTTGTATAGTTATAGACTGTGTATTGGTTATGGCGTCATAAAATAATAATAATTTTATATTTTAGGGGCTCTTCAGTCACCAATCACCATATATGTAGGGTTGACAACTTTTTTTATGAGAAATAAAGTATATTTAGGTCTGAGAAGAATATTAAACAGTATTATAGAAAAATGTATGATACATGTGAATTGTGAAGTGGGGACGAAAATTTGTTTAGTAGTTAGTTTTTTTAATTCTATCCCAAATCCCAATTCCCATCGTGTATCTTTGCATAGGTCTTTTAAAATAAAGACATGGTTTTTTACATGACTTTTTTACGAAGTCGACCATTTTCGAGTAACCCACCTTCAAAGTGCAGGTTTGTAAGTTGGTTATGAAGCAATATGAATTATTGCATTATGAACGAAATCGGACAGTAACTTTTGAAGTAATAAAAAAAACCTATTACGCTGTAATAGTTATGGAACCCTCCTAATTCATATCCACTTGACATGCTCTTGGTTAGGTTCTTAACAAATACTTATTGGTAGATAGATTATTATTATTGAAACGGGCCGTTAGGCATTTCGATCAACAATTAGGACGGTTCGACCAAAGAATATAATATATTACTAACGTAGTTCGTCTGACATTTCAAGATATCCATATACTAGTATACTTAATATTATAAATGCGAAAGTGTGTCTGTCTGTCTGTCTGTCTGTCTGTCTGTCTGTCTGTCTGTTACCTCTTCACGCCCAAACCGCTGAACCGATTTTGATGAAATTTGGTATAGGGATACTTTGAGATCCGAGAAAGGACATAGGATACTTTTTATCCCGGAAAAATGTACGTTCCGCCGCGATAAACGAATTTTGGCGCAACGGAGTTGCGGGCGTCATCTAGTATTATATATATCTCTTAGGGCGCGTGTCGACGCATCGGTTACTACGCGGTCCGGCGCCGCCGCCGGTGCGCGGCGCCAGTTATGAATGAAACCGGCTTCGAGTCAAACTGTCGCTAGCGCCGGCGCGTGTGAGCGCGCCCTTGGTACGTTAGTAATATATATTCTTTGCCCTTGGTGCTTCATACATATAACGCGGATCTAGATCATAAGATCTAGACCCAAACTCGAAACTAGATATTTTACGACTTGCACATAACCCTCCGGATCGGAAGGTACCAAGGAGATTGTATTGGACACAAGTAGGTACCTAATCACAAAAACACATTTTTTTAAAATATAATAGCGGTACAGACGATGAATAGGTGGCCCCTTTTTGCCTGGCCATGCAAGGTATCTGCAGGTACCTGTATCTTTACTATTAATCAATAACTTTTGAGAAGTAAACAAAATTTCTATTTATTCATTGAGCAGTCGGTTAAATATGAAGGGTGCTTTCTGAAAATATAATAACTTCATATAAAATTTTAATATTAATAAATATCTATACATAAAGTCAAATAATAAGAAACATAATAGATATTCAGAATATTGTAGTCATACTGTATATTTAACAAAGAAAACAGGAATCTTTATTACGATTTATAATGTAAATTTTACCAAATAATATATAAATAATATACCATTTAATACCTATTGTAATTCATATTATTATATGGAATATGGACTATAATATAATATGAAAAGTGAATGTCCTAAGCGGTACGATGCATGATGTAGGAATTTATTAGAATGGACGGAGATCCCAGCACCGCCAGACTCCCCTTATATTGTTACTAATAAAATGTATGTCATATTGTAGTATTAGTTTGTACAATGAACGTATAAGTGTAACGTATAATAGAAGTTTAATGATTTTTATTTTTACGTGTATGATTTTCCATTTTATATTTTTATGAAAACTACAACAGAAAAATAAGAAATTCGTGTAAATTTCACATTATAATATTCAAATGTTCATTAATCTAATATAATATAGTATATACGTTAGAATCATTTCAAAGGCTGTAAGAAAAGTTAGTATAATTTTTTTGTGCCTTCGACGCATTATACCTGAGAATTGGCCCACCGCACAATCTAGCGGGTATAGAAACGTTCATTGTGTACAACTAATACTACAATATTACATACATTTTATTAGTAAGAATATAAGGGGAGTCTAGCGGGGCTGGGATCTCGGTCCAGAAGAGCCAAACGCCCACACGACACGTCACACGACCGAGACCGTGGGACAGCGAGTCCGACTGTAAATAACGTCGAATATAACGCATTCAGTTCGCACATACGTGGTAGAGCCATGCTTCGGCACGAATGGGCCGGCTCGACCGGAGAAATACCACGGGCTCACAGAAAACCGGCGTGAAACAGCGTTTGCGCTGTGTTTCGCCGAGTGAGTGACTTTACCGGAGGCCCAATCCCCTACCCTATTCCCTTCCCTACCCTCCCCTATTACCCTATTCCCTCTTAAAAAGCTGGCAACGCACTTGCAGCTCTTCTAATGCTGCGAGTGTCCATGGGCGACGGACGTTGCTTTCCATCAGGTGACCCGTTTGCTCGTTTGCCCCCATATTACATAAAAAAAAAAACACCGAGACGCCACGCGACAAGACGCAGCACTGCATTTTTAAGAAAGCGATTCAAAATTGAACCTTATTCATACAATAAATACACATTTAATTGCAAGAGTTGAATTTTCGAGCAGCGTTCAATTCAATTCATTCAATTCAATTCATTTATTGATCACCAGAATGTAGTACAAAGATGGTAAACTAAAAATATTATGTTTCTAATACATTCTGCCATTATAATGGCGTGTGACATTTGCATGCTCCTATTAATTACTATATTTTCTATTTATTTCATTATTTACAATTAAATAAACCATTAAAGTCACAATTATTACTCAGTATTATTGAGAGTCTTAGTATAATGATAATATAAAAGAAAACTAAAATTGATAAAAAGATCATGCAACTAGATAATTATTAAATAAAAGTAAAAACCGAAGCGTTCAATTGTGATCAAGTTCAGTTTGAAATCGCCATCTTAAAAATAGAGGGTACCTGATTATAAATATTATATTCAACCGACTTAATATGTAATAATAATTTTGAACCTCAATTCTCGTATTTTAAAGTAGACTTTCATTTTACTTTGATTGTATTTTCATTTATAAGTGAAGCGACTTGTTAACTGATTTTATGAAGTTTCGACCAATTGGAACGCGTTTGGCGCTGGTTTAACGTTTACGAGAATACCGAGTTTTGGCGGATTCGGGACTTGATTGTAATTTGTAAATTGCAGGTTTTATTTAGCAGAATAAAACCTGCATTGCAGTGTAAATAAGCGACATTTAAAATATCACTATTTTGAATGTCGCTTATTTACGCCTTGTTTACGTTTAAAATTAATTGGATCTGAACTCGGCAAACTGAGTATACCCTACACATTTTGCAGAGTACAACAAGTTTTGCGTCGAAAGCTAATTTGCAAATTTATTTTACCTTTTCTAATTCGAAAGTTTTCTAACCTTGAGTTAAATATTTAGGTGAGGAGGCAGCGTGGTTGGATTAGGTAACTGTACATACGCAATGCTACATACATATACTCTACATATAATTTAGAGCTATGTAGAGACTTGAGCCTTGAGCCTTGAGTTCTTATGACAGGCGATTGATTGAATAAAATATCAGATATTTCTATCATTTGACTATAAGCAATATCTATACTTTTTAAATCTCAATATTCAAGTTCTGAGCGCTTACGATGAAGTTGAAATATTCCTAAAGAAGTCCAAAAACGACAGTAGCAAAAATAAATGGCGTGTCGCACCATTCTCCTCGAGAATGCTTTTACAAATTCAATTGTCCCGTCCCGGCGGAGATTTTATAATGTAATGAATTTATTTACCTGCCCGCCGTTACGCGTGGCTTTGCGCTTTCTTTTCGAGTAAGATTTTTGCTTATAATAATAAAATGTTTGAGCAACAATAGCGGCCGCGCAATTGTATCGTGCACAATGAGCGGTCCCTGTATCTGGGTAATGGTTTCAATTTTTCTTAATGCTATAACATTTTGTCCGCGGTGAATGGCAGGACTAACGTGATATTTGCCAGAATTATGTAATTGTTCATCTTGCCTAATACGGATTTATTCTCCTGCTTAAGGGTCCCACGGACGGTCGACATCCCATACAAACGTAGTTTCGTTTTAATTTTAAAACGGTACAACCAAACTTCATCAAACTTTGTACACATAATTTAAGGCATACTATCTAGTCTTATAATTAGGTATGGTTAGAAAATGTTAACCAAGAACGAAATAAGAGCGAATTTAATTTTTGCCTCCAGAAATTAAATTCGCTCTTATTTCGTTCTTGGTTAGTATTTTCTAACCAAACCTAATTATAAGACTAGATATAATGCATTGAATTATGTGTACAAAGTTTGGTGAAGTTTGGTTGTACCGTTTTAAAATGAAAACGAAACTACGTTTGTATGGGAGCTCGACCATCCGTGGGACCCTTAAGGGTCAGTTCATACCGCGACGATACGCAACGGTACGCGGCGCTGCATTTTAAATATAGCTATTCAAAATTGAACTTTATTCACTACACTTAAATATACAAGTTTCATGTAACTTCAGGCATACACTGCAAATGCGCTATATAGCGCAGTGCAACCTGACATTCGAACTCTTACAATTAAACATGTATCTTCTTATGAAACAAATAAACTTAAATTTTGAATAGCCACCTTAAAAATGTAGCGCTAAATTAAGTATCGTTTAGTTTCCGTGTCAATTCACACGGAAACTAAACGATACTTAATCGAACGATGCATTTTTAAGGTACCTTAACGCTGATTTTTTGATTATGTTTGATAGCACCCTCGTCTTTCAATATTATGCTAAGGTACACAGCTTTTTAATTATATTTTTAGGGTTCCGTAACTTGAAAGGAAAAAACGGAACCCTTATACTATAAGGGTAAAACAGCAAAGTGATCCTATAAGGCTTATAGGATCACTTTGTTGTCCGTCCGTCTGTCTGTCAATACCATTTTTCTCAGGAACACGTGAAGGTATCAAGCTGGAATTTATATCAAATACTCAGGTCTACTGTCCCTTGGAGCTGTGAAAAAATAAAACTTCTAAGCCAACGCAATCAAAAGATCTGTTTATGCCGCAAATTTCCGCAAATTTTCGACACTCACAAAACTAAAAACCTACAGGGTACTACTTCCTGTGAACTCAGAATCTTGTTTGGTACGAAGCAACGTCTTATAGCACGGATAAAGGAAACATTTTGAAAACCGTAAATTTTTAGTTACATCATATAATAAAAATATTTTTAAAAACTTACTACCCCTTTCCTCGTGAACGCGTAGAGGTATTAAATTGAAATTCATATCAAATACTCAGGTCTATAATACTATTAAGCAGTAAGCTGTAATAAACAGGTTTGTATGGAACCCTCGGTGTGCGAGTCCGACTCCCACTTGACCGGTTTTTTTAAACATAATCAATACCTAATACAACCAATTCTTGTAAGCTCTATTAACTAACGACTGCTCTTGCGTATTTCTCGTATGATAAATAATATCTAATTGTCCTGTCCTAATTGTCGCTAGTTTTCCCCGGTGCTCACAACTTGGCACTATCGGACGAACTAATTGAATCGTCCGATGCTCTTATTTCCGTCTCCGTTGGTCCGATGCCAATCACACACTTAATTCAAAGAACAAAATTTAATGAATCCGCTTTCTCGACAAATTAAAAGTGCATAATTTTTTCTCAATTGAAAGTCTCGAGTTTCTTCACTTTGAAGTAAGAGGCTTATTAATTTACGTGCCGCTTTTTAAAATAAGATTTCTTCGGATGACTGCAGTGGAAGAAATCGAGAAACTCTCAGCGTTTATGTTTCAAGAATGAAGCCGAAAAATCGGGCCGATTGTCTCGAAAATGGTCGAAACTGAGAATAAACTTAAATCTCGGCTGAGCTTCAAACTACAGATCACATTTTTCTGCTGTTTATTTTTATATTCTCCACTTTTGAACATTTTAAAACAATATAATACTATATACCCGCTCCTGCTTCTGAGTTGGTATGCAAATTATGAAATTGGTATCAACATTAAGTGCAACATCAAAACGTTACCATAATACAATGTTTTTCGCCTCGTAGCACTAAAGGTTTTTTGATCTCATTTAAATATCGTATTAAAAAGAGTCTGGACTGAGTTAATATGGCAAGCGCCTCGTCCTGGATGTGCGCTGGGCGTGCGAACTGAATTCCCCACTCCCCACTCCCGGCATTCCCATTGTGAGAGTTATGCAAAACACGAGCGCAGCTGTGCCCCAAACTACTTGACGGACAAATTTCCACGTTCTATCTAAATATATCGAGAACTAGTATCCCGCGGCTTCGCCCGTACCAATATGGTGCCTAGTCTATATGAACATCCAGAGCCTAAATTACTGTCTTGGTTTTATTGCATGTGTTAAGTACGAGTGAAAAACATTTATCTATCCATCCATCCTCACAAACTTTCTTATTTACAATATTTGTTGGACTGTGTCAGTGTGTTTACGCTTTTAGAACAAGCTTGGTATAATTCACAATTCACATAAATATAGTTATGTAAGTATAAAAATGTATTAGAATAACAATAAACCTGCCTACTAACAACAGGACTTGCACTAACATGAGTATTTCCCAGTAGGTGTAGGTAGGTAGAGACTAGCGTGGTCCGTAGGGGTAGGTAGAGGCTACAGAATAAATTCGTGGCTCACGCTCTATCCTGTACTTGATGTGTGATGAAGCACGGATTTTTGTTTGCTTAATAGACTCATAATGTATTTAATTACTAGGAGCGACTGTCTCAGTCAAACCGAAAAACTGATAAACACATAATTTTCCTTCAGCTCTGTAAGACACGCTTTAACCGCTTTTTTATCCCGAAAAAGTAGTGTTACCGCGGGATAATGTATTTACGCAGGCGGAGCCGCGCGCAAAAGCTAGTTGTAATATAAAATTAACTACCACATAGAATAATATACTCGTATATCTTCGATATTCATGATTTTCTCTTTGTAGTTATTAAAGTCCATCTTTTGTTCCATTTGTTTTGTATCCTTAAGTATGCCAATTAAATATCCAGGAATAGTCCTGCTCGAATAGTTTGTTCACAGAAACATAGTTG
Organism: Glaucopsyche alexis; assembly: GCA_905404095.1. Classification (NCBI taxonomy): domain Eukaryota; kingdom Metazoa; phylum Arthropoda; class Insecta; order Lepidoptera; family Lycaenidae; genus Glaucopsyche; species Glaucopsyche alexis. The sequence goes on along the minus strand of FR990047.1, from coordinate 29,215,209 downwards.
GTTTTATTTATCTAGAGCTCTAGAAGTTTCTTAGAAAATAATAATTCGAAGTGGTCTGTCATTGAACATTGTTCAAACCCAATGACGGATATCTTAGGCATATGATCTACTGCTTGGGTAAAGACGCATTTAGGCAGAAAAATAATTGAAATTTCTTTTTTGGACTATAATAATATAGTTAACCTGGCCCTGTAGCCGAGATGCTATCGCTAATTATTACGACGACGAAGTTAGAAATCAAAACCGTATAATTGACTTTCTTTTTATTATAATATATTTAAATTCCGTTCACTTTCAATTTCGGAAATCGTTATCGATGGCATAATAGACAGGAGGGCTAGACAAGATGCATTAAATAATATCGACGGCGAACTTCGTGAATAAAAAATGTATGGGATTGACATAAGCGTGCGTTAAATGACATATTCAGTCGTATCGTTAAAAAAATTGGTAGCCAGCAGCCACTTTGAACGAATACGCTAACGATGCACTCATATAACGAATTGCTCTAACGTGTTTCTCCATACAATGCCTAGACAAGCGGCCGTAAGTGACATTTAGTAGATCGTGATCTTTATCTTTATCGACCTAACGATAAAGATACCCAGGGGGCTACCTTTATCGCCTCAACGAACAATATGGCGGATTTTTATTGATCAGCTGTTATTTGTAAATAATAATGATTTGCCTAAAGTTGCCTAAAGGGTCTATACAACACCTTCTGCTAGTAGTCTATATTGCATAAAGTCAAAAGAATTCAATCTAAAGTATTCAATAAATCACAATTATTGTCAATACCTAATATGTAATTCATTGTATTCAAGTATAATTCAACACTTTGTTAAAATATAAATTTCTTAATTTGTAGCTTACTTGCAGTTTTTAATCTTTACACGCTACTATATCAGCTGAAAGCAATCTTTAGGTGTATAGTAGGTACCTAAATTATAGTAGGTAACAAATGGAGTTCATAATTAAGCAAGTTTCTCTGAAACTTCCTTAGAAATAAAGATTTGTGTTTAGTTGTTAAAATTTATAAGTTTTTCAATGTAATGATATTTTATTGTCATCGATGCTCAACACCTTCGTCTTATAAATGGGTTAGAAGGACACAAACACCTCATAAAAGTTTTGAAATATTTGCTATTATACTTTGATTAATTATTACAAATTTAATATTATATATCTATGCTATTATACCTACACCTATTATAAACAGTCAAGTAGTGTTAACCAATTAAATACTTAATATTTAATCTCTATAGTATATTTGTGACTAAATAATTGAAAGTCTTTACAATTTTACAGAACTATAACGTTAAAGGAAGTGTTATTAAAGTACCTTGACTGTACAGGGTACTATTGCAATAAATAAGTAAACATAACACTTACCACATATTGTAGACAAAATATTACAATGCGGCCATAGCACTTTGAATTTGTTATAAGCATTGTCTTGCTAGAATTATTCATTCATTCTAATTTAAGAGCTTTGCTCTTGTCAGTGATGCTTTCTCCATTCCTCTCTACACTCCGCCCTTCTCTTGACCTCCTGATACGACACGACCATCACATTCGCCTACACCTGTCCATAAAAGTTCTTCTCGGCCTTCCATGTTTTCTACTACCATCCCTTCAATTATTCCTCTAATAAAGTTGTTGTGCCGTATCAAGTGTCCGTATTAGGATTGATTAAATAATAACAATACAAGAGTATCTACATTTTATTTTACTTTTTTAAGTAAGTTTTACATGGTTTTAGTAAGAAAATAAACTTAAAATGTAAAAATATTTTTATTTCTTGCAAAGGAATTACATAATGCAGATTTCTTTAAATAATCTTGAAGTCACATAACCAATAATAACATTATACAATTTAAAAATCAACACAGCTAATAATAATTATTATTTACACAAACTAGTTAGAGCCTGTCACAGAATGAATACAAATTAACTTAGGTTGGTAGCGGTTTAGATACATTAATAATTACATTATGATTTATATCACTTTTCACTATCAGTGGCGAAGGCTGCTTCTCCTTCAAAGGGAAGCGGGAACCTGTATCATAGGTAGGGATTTCTATGAAGGTTTGCAAAAGGTATGTGACAAGGGAAGCCGATAGGAATGGAGTTATAGGAACCCTATGCCACTGCTCACTATGAATAAACTGCATTAATAAACAACATTATTGTATACCTACAATTCCTACAAATTATAAAGATATAAAACGCATTTTACTTATATATAAGGTAATGATAATATTTACACATCACATCATAAAACATCGTGAGGAAACCCGCACATAGTTGGCCCCAGACGTATTGACTAGTCATTCCTCTGGACTAGGGTGGCTATGTTGTGAGAATGCCGTATGCGCTTGGGCAATCATACGATATTTAAAAACCAACTGTCCCAGGCACTACAGTATTTCAAGAGTGGTTACTTCGCTCGGAGAATACTGTATAAATCATCCATCATCGGATGTAAAGGCCTAAGTTAGGTAAATTGTTATTTTGTTAAACAAACAAAAATTATTGTACTTCATCTTCTTCTTCTTCTTCTTCTGGCCAGTTTAAAGTGTTACCAGGACATGGATATAGTCCTAAGGATAGAAGACTCCGTATTTTGTAATTGCTAAAAAGAACTGTATTGCTTTGGTAATAGAGTGTATTTCACAATGCACGTATCATAGAGGCAAATCCGAGCCGAGCGAGATAGCCATAAGGGAGGCCGTGTGTCTCGTTCTTGCATGTTGCCAACCAGAAAAATGTTGGTATTTTTAAAAAGTAACTTGAAAAATCTTAGATAAAACGAGTGTACTTTATTATTATTTTAACAAATGTTTATAACTATATCATATTCTAATTAAAACAGTTAGTAATAGTCATTTAATACTAAATAAAAATGCAGTTTACATTAAAACCTTTTCTTTCTTTTTTATTAGATGGTATCATTCGCAAGACAATAGAATAGTACGCCATTACAGTCGGACAAGGATCTTTTGGCACTTGGATGGGGGCGTGAGTGTCGCAAATAAGAACAATACTTATTACTAAAAGTGAAATTTTACAAGACGGCGATGTTATTACTGATTTTATCCACGTGCCAAAAGGTAAGTGTCGCAACTACAAAACAATACAATATAATACTAAAAGTGACATTTTACAAGACGACGATGTTAGTTCTGATTTTGTCCACGTGCCAAAAGATCCTTGTCAGACTGTACACATATTTTATGCTGAACACCGGATAATATTAAAATTCATAATAGTACCGGTGCTGGATTTGCTGGACGCACCGTGAGTATGGCCTTTAGTGTAATCTCTTAAAATCTGTTTATAATGTGTGTCCTATGACCATTTGGCAAGAAATCTGTATAAAATCTGTATTATCAATGAAAACTAGAAGATAATTAATTAAATAATGTATTATATAATATAATTATTCAAAATAGAACTCTGGAGTCATACAATAGATAAACAGTTATCCAATTGTGTGTCTAATTTATAATCCTCTGAATTTTTCCCGGTGTTTCGGATTTCGGTGCATATTGAAGTTCCAGCCCACGAAGTATAGATAACAAGGAGTCCGAACGTAATGTTAAAATAATGGTCTCAATTACGGGGACAGGAGGGCTAGACAAGATGCAATAAATAATATCGACGGCGAACTTCGTGAATAAAAAATGTATGGGATTGACATAAGCGTGCGTTAAATGACATATTCAGTCGTATCGTTAAAAAAATTGGTAGCCAAGCAGCCACTTTGAACGAATACGCTAACGATGCACTCATATAACGAATTGCTCTAACGCGTTTCTCCATACAATGCCTAGACAAGCGGCCGTAAGTGACATTTAGCAGATCGTGATCTTTATCTTTATCGACCTAACGATAAAGACATCCAGGAAGCTACCTTTATCGCCTCAACGAACAATATGGCGGATTTTTATTGATCAGCTGTTATATGTAAATAATAATGATTTGCCTAAAGGGTCTATACAAAGCCTTCTGCTAGTAGTCTATATTGCATAATGTCAAAAGAAATCAATCTAAAGTATTCAATAAATCACAATTATTGTCAAAACCTAATTTTTAATTCATTGTATTCAAGTATAATTCTACACTTTGTTAAAATATAAATTTCTTAATTTGTAGCTTACTTGCAGTTTGTAGCCCGTACACGCTACTATACCAGCTGAAAGCAATCTTTAGGTGTACCTATAGTAGGTACCTACCTAAATTATAGTAGGTAACAAATGGAGTTCTTAAAAAACTTGCTTAGAAATAAAGATTTCTATTTAGTAGATAAAATTTATAAGTTTTTCAATGTAATGATATTTTATTGTATTGTATATATCGATGCTCAACACCTTCGCCTTATAAATGGTATGTAAGCACACAAACACCTCATAATAGTTTTGAAATATTTGCTATTATAAACAGTCAAGTAGTGTTAACCAATTAAATACATAATATTTAATCTCTATAGTATATTTGTGACTAAATAATTGAAATATTCTTTGCAATTTTAAAGAACTATAACTTTAAAGGAAGTGTTATTAGCTGGAGGTACTATTGCCAGAAAAAACCTAACAGTTACTACATATTGTATACAAAATATTACAAGCGGCCATAACACTTTGAATTTGTTATAGGCATTGTCTTGCTAGAATTATTCATTCATTCTAATTTAAGAGCTTCGCTCTTGTCGGTGGAGCTTTAGCCTGCTCTAGCCTGATACGACACAATTATTTTACTTTTTTAACTAAGTTTTAGTAAGAAAATAAACTTAAAATGTAAAAAATACTTTTATTTCTTGCAAAGGAATTACATAAGTCATGGCTATAGCCAATAATAACATTATACAATTTAAAAATCAACACAGTTAATAATTATTATTATTTACATGCACTAGTTTGAGCCTGTCACAGAATGAATACAAATTAACTTAGGTTGGTAGCGGTTAGTAGCGGTCTGAACATAGGCTCTGCGAACTGAAAAGAAAACTGTTATTGTATTATTTTTATATACCTATGTACTAATAAAATTCCCTAATACAGTTGACCAATTAGTACAAATAAAATAAATACGAAAACACTTAGAAACAGATATTGCGCAACCTTCTGCGCAAAGTTCAGACTCGCCAAGATACATCGGCCGTATTGTACATTATGAAGATTTTATATCACTATGGTTAAACTACTTAACGAACAACATTATTGTATACCTACAATTCCTACAAATTATAAAGATTTAAAACACATTTTACTTATGTTATATTATGTATAAGGTAATGGTAATGTTTTAGTAGTCAAAAATCCTACTAATATTATAAATATAAAAGTATGTGAGTATGGATGGTGGAATGGTTATTACTCTTTCACAAAGTTTAGGCTCTGGATTAAAATGCTACTTTTTAGACGACGTGAGGCACGCTTTGTTTCATTTCCTTGAAATCTTCGGTAGAACACGTCCGTCGGCTAGAACTCCTCCACCTCGAAGGTCGGTAGAAGATGCGTCGGTACTCTCACCGCAAAGAAACTGAAGTTGACGTTGTAGCGAGACTCCAGACGCTTGACCCTAAAAGTGAAAGACGTCTTCTTTAGGATGTACTTAGTCCACAACGTCCTCAACCTTCATGGACCAGTGCAGATGGAGGTGGACTAGGCTCTACTCGAGTTCGCTGGGCGCGGTGCTGCTTCGCGGCGAGCTTCCTCGTTTCACCTCTCCACCAATATGAAGACTTGAAGCCAACTTATTTAGGTTGTTTATTCTCATCTGTGTTTACCTCATAGACTTAGGGATAATAGTTAACGTAAATTGTTAATTTGTTATCAATAATCAAACAAAAGTTATTGTACTTCATCTTCTTCTTTTTCTACCCAGTGTTACCAGGATCATTACCTACACTATTTATTTGTAAAAGGTCATCCAGCCTGCAAGCTCAAGGCCGCGGATTTGTAGGCAAAAATTTTAAATGATTGACACTAATGAATGGATCTACTTGTTATTCCTAAATCCTATTTATTATTATTAGTACCGGTGCTGGATTTGCTAGATGCATCATGCACCGTGAGTATATTATAATAGCCATAGATATATAATGTCAATGTGTGTCGTGCTTTGAGTATCCAACTATGGAGACGCCATTATCAGGCGTTCCCCGCTGCCAAAGGTTAGACCCTCCGGTCGTGAGGGTTGTATAAAACTAGTTGCTGCGCGTTTTTGACGTATTCGGAAAATTACAGCGAGGCGGAACGAACCGGAGCAGAAAATGCCGACTTGCTGTATTTTTTCCTGCAAAAACAGATCGGAAACATCAAATAAACAAAAGGATGGTGTTACTTTCCATGTGTATGTATTATTTTGCCTAAATATTAACAATAATTGCGATATATTAGCAAAAATCCAAAAATTTTACTCGATGAACAAATGTTGCTACTAAATCGTACAACATCCAAATTTAGGGTAATATTTAAAAGTAGTAATTTATAAAAACTTCTATTTCATATTCGTTCTTGTTTTTACTATTTCATAATGAAGAAACATGACTAATTAATTAGTACACTATTTACAATTTTGTTTTTCTTCATGATATTATTTCACGAAACACATTGAAAATTTGCAAATTATTATAAAATAATTATTCAATTGTGTTAACAAACTTTTGTTTATATTAATTATTATTTATTACAATAAAATATGTGCTGATAAATTTATCCTGAAATTATGCATTTTTAATTTATAAACAGGCCACACTTCATAAAAACTGAGGGTTGTGACAACGTAAAAGAAATATCGATATCGACTTTATCAGTATGTTATTCTGACCATTATTTTTTTTAGATTTCCTAAAAATAGGATGATTAGGAATGCCTGGGTCCAAGCTTGCGCTAATCATTTTTCTTGGTTTCCCAAACGTACGAGTACAATTTGCTCGGTGCATTTTGAAGTTTCATGTTTTATTGTTCAGACGAACAACAGTAGGAGATTAAAACAGCGCGCCTTGCCAACTTTGAAATTATTAAAGGTGCATTTTATAATTAACTAGTTTTTGCCCGTGAATTTGAACCAATCTTTGAACTACTTACTTACCAATGTTCACCATTGGTAAACATTGAGGTGGAACAGAACTATTATAAATGCAAAAAAAAAAACGTATTTAGGGTGGACCCTATTTATCAAAACGATTCCGCATTTTTACTTAGCTCTACCTTTTTTAACCGACAAAAAACCGAAGGAGGTTGTCAAGTCAACACATACTTACGATTATAGTACGATTTTGTTTTTTTTTTTATTTAATACTATAATATATTTTAAATATAATATATGGATGCTTCACGTCATGTCAATCTGGTCTCGTGGTAAGTTATCGAAGAACTTGTTTTACGTAGGTAGACCCACGGACTCCTTTTTTACAACAACAAATAAAAAGCGTGAAGCGTGCTAGATAATGGGTTTCAACACGTATGAGGCTAATTCTTGAAGCTATTATCTATTTTACTTTAGTTATTACGGCTGCTCCACCCGCGTAAATATACTATCGGTTATCCCGCGGGAATACTCTACTTTTCCGATATAAAAAGTAGCCTATGTTTTAATCCAGAGCCTAAACTACTACCATACCAAATTTCATCAAAATCCGTTCAGTAGTTTTTGCATGAAAGAGTAACAAGCATCCATCTATACATCCAACCATCTATCCATCCAACCATCTATCCATCCATCCATCCTCACAAATTTTCACATTTTATACTATTACCTACTAGGATAGGATGTGAAAATTTGTGAGGATGGATAGATGGTGAATGTATGGATGTTCTTTAATATTGTAAAACATACTTTTGTTCTATCATCAATAGTTTCCGCAGCGCATGCGACGAAAGTTGTTTAATGGCATTTTTGACACCTTGGGTTACGTTACTAAAGTTTTAGTAAGAATCCCTAATCTTTTCTAGCAATAAATATAGGCTATTTTACTCAGGGTGAATGTAGCTTTCTAATGGTGAAATAATTTTTGAAATCGGCATAGTAGTTTTTTAGTTTATTCATTACAAACATACACACAAAAATACAAATCTTTCCTCTTTATAATATTAGTATAGATTATTATATACTACCTAGGTTTATAAACAAATATTTTTTTAAACGACGTACAGTCAGATTAGACCGCAAATTAATATTTATCTATACTTTCTCTCATTAGTTATTCTATGTGCTAGTTAGACTAGTTAGACATACAGAAACTTATAAGAGAAAATATAGGTGAAAAAATTGATTTCGAATTGATTTCGCTCAGAATAATTTTCCCTAAGAGTTTTTAGCATAGTCAATCAACATGGGAACTTACAAGTTTCTATCTCCTATAGTTTAGAAATGCTAGGAGGATGACCAACTTATAAACCATTATGGAGACCGATTACTCGAAAATGGTTGACTTTGTAAAAAGGTAATTTATAAATTCTTATTTCAATTTTAAAATACCTATAAACTATACAAAATTTCATTTATATATTCATAATTACACATGCTAGAAAGACGGACAGACAGACGGATGGTCAGTGCAAATTTATTAGGGTTTCTTGAGTATTACGGAATGCTACAAATTGGTTGTACGCACCAGCCGCTCCGCAACTATGATATTCGCAACACTGCTAAAAATGCTAAAATTCTTCTTCACGCTGGATGACGCTTCCATTTTTGCATGTTTCAACATTTTAATACTTATTTACTTTATGATACTGAGCGAAATTGTAAATTAAATATTGTAGTTAAGATTTAATAGATATAATTTTTAAAATTTACTTTTGCCACATAATTATTACTAGCCGAACTCATCGATCGTAAAACATCGATAGTGTCAAGCACTAGCGGTGCGGTCCCCCCTCCCGCAGAAAGTGGCGAGACTTTTTCGCATAGAAATTAGCTGTCATGTCGTCTCCGTATAGTTGGATACTCAAAGGTGTCGTGGCACAGAAATATTGTCAGTTTTGTAAGGATATAACGTATCTATGTAATAATTATTCAAAGATAATAGCCCTTTATTAGTACCGGTGCTGGATTTGCTGGACGCGCCGTGAGTATGGCCCTTTAGTGTAACATGTTAATATCTGTATAATGTTAATATGTATTTCCTATGACCATTTGGCAAGCAATCCGTATACAGTCTGACAAGGATCTTTTGGCACGTGAACAAAAACAGAACTAACATCGCCGTCTTGAAAAATGTCACTTTTAGTATTATGTATTGTTTTGTAGTTGCGACACTTACCTTTTGGCACGTGGATAAAATCAGTACTTTAATAACATCGCCGTCTTGTAAAATTTCACTTTTAGTAATAAATATTGTTCTTATTTACGACACTCACGCCGTCATCCAAGTGCCAAAAGATCATTGTCCGACTGTAAAATCTGTATTATAAATGAAAAATAGAAGATAATTAATTAAATAATGTATTTTAATAGAATATAATTCTAAATAGAACTCTGGAGTCAAACAATAGAGTTGAAAATCGTACACACGAGTGGTCAGTCACATGTCAATGTCAAATAATAAACAGTTGTCAAATTGTGTGTCTGATTTAGAATGCAATAATAATCGCCTGTGTTAATTATGTACCTACTTAATTCTTATTGTAAACACTCTAGGAACTTTCAGTAAAACTACTAGGTACCGTTTTACTGAATCGACTGACTTGCACTGACTATCTGTATTTTGGACTTTGACTAGACATTTCACATTAGACTTGAAAATAATACGGTGTTGAAATCATATACAGGCTACAATAAATCTATTTCTCTGCCTTTTAAACTTGACACTGGCAAATAGTTTTAAGCCGTAACGCCATCATTAAAAAAAAATAATTATGACATTTGACAACTTCACAACTGACGGAAAAATTCTTATAAATTGTAGACAACTAACGTTTGAGCAATTCGTTGTTGCGATTCGAACAATAGCGTGCATTTGGCTAGGGACAAAATGTCGTGATCTCAAAAGAGAAGTCGATACGACAGATCTTTCCGAATTTTAACGAAGGTAATTTGTCTAGGCGCCCAGATTTTTGCCGGTAGAGCGCGCGACGGTTCGACATGCACTCGTTTGAAATTACGCGGGAAGTTTAAAGTTGCTATTGACAGCTCTGGAAAGATTGAAATCTTATTATATAAAAGTTTTAGGAAATTCTTAGAAACTGTTCTCGAAAAATAGATACCGTAGAACACGGTAATTGCCTAACGGTAATTTAAAAATAATTGTAATAAATAATAGTATTGGCAACACTCGGTATAATAGTATTGGCAACACTTGGTACTCGTCGGTCTCGCACGCCTAGCGGCAGAAAAGAGAACTAAGATCTGGTCCTATTATTGTGTACATAATTATTATTAAAAAGCCTATACCGTTCGGACTCCTGGTATCTATGCTTCATGTTCCAGCCTTACAACCGTAATAATCGGCCTTGTTAAATAAGTACCTACTTTATTCTTTTTGTAAATTTCTAAACTTGAAATTTGATTCCATTTTATACAAAACACTCCAGGAATTTTCAATAAAACTTCTAGGTACCGTTTTACTGAATCGACTGACTTGCACTGACTATTTGTATTTTGAACTTTGACTAGACATTAGACTTGAAAATAATACGGTGTTGAAATCATATAGGTACCTACATTAAATCTAGTTGTCTGCCTTTTTAACTTGACACTGACAAATAGTTTTATGCCGTAACGCCATCAATAATTTAAAAAAAAAAATATATGACATTTGACAACTTCACAACTGACGGCTAAATTCTTGAAATCATAAACAACTAACGTTTGAGCAATTCGTTGTTGCGATTCGAACAACAGTGTGCGTTTGGCTAGGCACAAAATGTCGTGATCTCAAAAGAGAAGTCGATACGACAGATCTTTCCGAATTTTAACGAAGGTAATTTGTCTAGGCGCCCTGCTATAGGTTCGTTAACACAAGAACAACTGAGGACCACAAACTAGTATTTCGTCTCTACAAGCCCTACCAACTATTACGATCTATATAATATAGTCTCTCGTCTGCGTAGCACCTATAAAATATATTTGATATATTGAAATTTCGACGATGCGATACTAATTTTGCGCGTGATTACACAGCGGATTCGACGTGATGGGATGATAACTCGGTTGAGGCCAACCAATAACATTCGCTGGTAATTACCAGGCTAGACTGAGGGTTGAGTGCCGGATGTCGGCGTCTCGGTGTGTTGACGCTCTTTTTGTTCACGACTCCTTAGAATTATTGGTGCTTTTCTATGAAAATGACTGGCCCACAAATATAGTGGGCGATATAAAACTGTGCAACAGTGAAATATTTATTTGGGTACGTTCCCTATCCATACTACGTGACCAGTTTATATCCATTTTTTACCCCCTACTCCAACGGTGACCATCCGTAGTATATGCCGTGACTAAATCGCGAGATTTTCCTAGACGTTGAAAACGTTGTGACATGAACTAAAAATGAAAATCGACTTCGACCGGCTCGTCGCATAGTAACTAAAAACTGTCCCACTAGGACAGTTTCGAGTTTTGACTTATGCGCGCTCATACCATATCTACCTCTTTTAATATAATACATATATGCTTTTGGCATTGAAGCTTTATTTTATTTAATTTGCAGCTTTATTTTGCTGCTGAAGTGTTATCGATACTCAAACGGCGAACTTTGAGCGGAGCGGCGCGTGAAGAGCGCTCGGAAGTTTCGTAAGCGATATCCAGATTTTCTTTGTCTTACCTCGTGTTCGATTTCGCTTCCTGTTTACGTTTACTAGTTTAGTATGCAGTTGGATACGTAACAGAGTTAAATAATTTAGGTCAGCAATATAATAACATTTATTTGTACAAGTTTCAGTACACGTTGAGTGCAATGTGTGTTATTTTTACTTACAAAGTAAATCTAAACATTTTACCATATTTAGTTAAATAATAAGCCTCCGATTAAAAATTACGGCGAAACAAGATTTATCGTATATATTTAACAAGATATATGATTTTTTTACCATGTTTACTATGTTTACCATGTTACTCACTTTTCTTTTCATTTGGTATTAGGCATTGGTATTTTAGTACGTACTTGGTACCTACTCGTTTTTTAAATTATACTAGCTTTTGGCTTCGCCCGCGTGGAATAGTATTCTTGGAGAAAAAACTTCTTCAGCAAATAAATCTTCTCACTGCAATATACTCCTGTATTGAAAATGTTTTTTATGATTTCGTACCTAATGGGTAAAAACGGAAACCTATCACCTCGACGAAACGTCCGAGACCCCTTGATATAATATATTTTTCGCACTTGAATATAAATTTTGGAATATTTTCTAAATATAAGATATTAATTTAAACTGTATGGTTTAAGGGCTACTATAATGTATATAATATAAAATGCTTATAGTAACGTATTAAATTTGATAAGGATCATACAGTGTACAGTGTACGCCACCGGACCGCGCCTCGCCCGGCCCGGTCCAACCGCAATGTCCCTGCATTTTAAATCTGTAATATCTTCGAGAATATTCATTTAAATTACATGCTGTAAAGAGCTATATAGATCTATATTAAATGCACAATGTATTTAAGGTACTTGAGGAGTCGAGGGAACTCCACAAAATTTATATGGACACATAATATGGTGATTTCGACTTTTTCTGAAGTAACTCAAGCATAATATGCTACGAAAAAGTAAGATTTTTTCACCAAGGCATACTTACCCTGGATTCAAAAGTACTGAACAGATCTCCTGACTCCTTATAGATACATGTTTGGGGACACCGGCGTTTTTGAAAGAACTGCAAGCTTATGCCAATATATCCATTAGAGTAATCATCATAATAACACCATACATCATCACATTATGATGATATAAAAGATACTTCTCATAGCATTTTACACCGACACTTTGAACATTACTCTGCAATTAATGGACCGATTTTCAAAATCCTTTCTTTGATGTATTGGAATATCTAATCCGAAGTTGTCACATGTGTCGTTGTCACCAAAGTGGTGACATGGTGATAGTATCCATAAGGGATCGAGGGAACTCCTCAAAATATGTATGGACACATACGTAATATAGTGATTTTGACTTTTCTGAAGTAGCCCAAGCATATGCTACCAAAAAGGAAGATTCTGCACCAAGGTATACCCTGAATCTAAAAGCACTGAACATAACTCCTTTGTCTTTAAATATACGCATTTGATAATTACGACATTGTTTAAAGAGCTGCAAGCATATGCCACTATGTAACATACAGTAATTATCATCATCTTAATTATAGGTATACAATACCTCACGGAGCGCGTATTCAATTAAGCATTCGATAGTTTAGGTATTTTAAAAGTTCTTTAACTGTGTTAGTAATCTATAACCTATACCAAATGTGACTAAAAGGGATAAATTATTAATTTTTTATTGATTTTATCGGAACTTTAACACAAAAGTCTTTTTTGTTAAAGTTCTGATGAAATCATTTTGCTTTTTTACGAATATTACGTTCATACAACATTTACATTTAGATCGGAGGTTAGGCCAAGACTTACATTGGAAAATAATATACTTACACTATTGAAGTGATTGGAAATTGTGTGGTCCCTATAGCGTGCAATGTGCCTACTAGATATGATGTATCAGGTATACATCCAGTACATAGAATATTATTTTTACACAAAAATTAAACCGACTTTCAAAGTAAAAGTAGACAAAAAAGTATGAAATAAATCTTATTTTCTAAATAATTCCCTTTTTAAATTCGGCTAAAATTTTAACTATTTCTCTACACAATCTTCATTTTTTTGAAGTCGGGACCAACCCAAACAATATTCTGATAAATCATTGTTGGCGAATTATAAGAAGTATATTTTTAAGTATACTTTTCATTTACCTCTCCAAGTCCAATATAACATAAGCTCTACACACACTTATTTATAAAATCTATAGTAAGTTCATATAGGATTGCCCATTACTCAATGCATAAAATTACAAACTAGATGTTGACCGCAACTTCGTGCGCGCAAATGAAATCCCGCGGGAATCGTAAAATTAGCGCGAAAAAAAGTAGCTTATATCCTTCCCCGTAGTCTGCTCTATATCTCTGTCAAATTTTATCAAAATCGGTTTAGTAGTTTCGGAGCCTATTCAATGGAAACAAACAAACTTCTCCTCTTTATAATATTAGTATAGATAAATGGATGAATCTGCAATTTAGCCAATTTTATTCCTTCCATGTTAAAATGGGTTATGTCGTTTTTTATAACAAATCGTTTCCGAGCTGTCGTTTTATATTTACTGTGGCCATAACACGGGGCTAATATACTCGGTATTATATAATTCAGTACCTATTCGGTACGCCACTTGATTGTATACGTCTGACGGAAGCAAGGTAGTAATGTTATGCGAGAGATTGCCGCTGAAGATTACCGCCCAAATGGCTTTTTCGTATTACCCAAATGAACTAGGTATGATCCAGCCGTTATCGTCAATCAACAATCGTTATTTTGTCGTTTATACATTGTTGAGGCTATTACACATCATAGATATATACGTTAAGGAGTATATATGTCGAGGAAAAAATTATTCCCACTGCAATGGCCCCACTTTTGGGGTTTTTGCCGTTTATTTTGACATTTTGATCTATCTCGTAGGGCACAGCCAGCGTTTGCAACGTAAGCGCAAAAAATGTTTATTTAGGATAATATTAGAAACCTCTAAAATTATCTGTGTTTCTCTACTATGTTATGCATGTAATATACATATTATAAACCTTCCTGTTGAATCGCTATATCTATTTAAAAAACCGTATCAAAATCCGTTGCGTTGTTTTAAAGATTTAAGCATACCTACATAGGGACAGACAAAAAAAGGACTTTGTTTTATACTAGGTATGTAATACGAAAATCACTTTGTCTGTTACATCATGCCTGAACCACCTAAAGGATTTTGATTTTTTTACAGGGATATGGCCTAGGCAAGGTGAAGATAATATTTTTTCACGGCAAAATGTGTGGTTTCCGGGACGTGTGAACGAAATTACACACATTTTTACTAATTCGATAGAGATGCACAATTCTAAAACAAATAGTTATTTAGTTTGACGCGATTAAAATTATTTATTATTATTAATTAAATTATAAATTAATTATTATTATTATTAATTTTAATCGCGTCAAACTAAATAACTATTTGTTTTAGAATTGTGCATCTCTATCGAATTAGTAAAAATGTGTGTAATTTCGTTCACACGTCCCGGAAACCACACATTTTGCCGTGAAAAAATATTATCTTCACCTTGCCTAGGCCATATCCCTATAAAAAAATCAAAATCCTTTAGGTGGTTCAGGTTCAAATAAAAATGTTTCTCGTCCCAATCGTCGAAAAATTTTTTTGTCTACATTTCGTAGCGTTCGAATGAAATGCCTTTGGCAAAATATGATTTGGGGATTTTATTGGCCTCGCTGCGGACGAGGGGCATGTAATCTAATGACCCACAATCCACATGTCCGGAGATCTGGAGCTGCACTTTTGAATGATTTTCAAATTTCAACATAGAGAGAACTGTATACCGACCTGGTTATTAATTTTTATCAGACTACGGCGAAGCCGAAAGGAAGGGTAATGATTTGGACAGTCTATGTATGTACGTTTGTTCCCTCGTAGCGTTTAAAATACTGGTCCGATTTTAATAAATAAAGGTGTGGATAGATTCGTAATAATAGCCCGGGTAACATAGGCTATATAATGTACGTAGTCGGGTTGTAGATTTATATAAAAAAATGTTGTTAGGAATTAACGCATGGATAGCATGGCTTATGTTAAACGTAATTGATGCTCAATTTAGTTTGATAATAATAACCTACTGATTATTTAACTTTTAATTAATCTGATTCAATATCTATTCACGTTTCCAGTAGCGTAAGGCATGACTATTAAGTGTAAGCTACTTAGAATGCACAGTAATTTAATAATTACTCAAAGCCCCTTACGCCTTACCCGAGATATTTCTTTCTTAAAGGGAAAAGATGTATTCTCGTTGCATTGATTCAGCACTCGAGACTTTCATCGTTACAGAAGGCTAAGCCTCTTAGTAGAAACTATTATGTCTGAGAACATACTTATCGGCTTTCAGTTTAAAACTGATATACTAGAGGAAAATATATGGGTTTAAAATATTTTAATTTAAAACTCTGCTACCGAAAGTGAGTTTAATATAAGTAATATAATAGGGATGTAGGTGTTATATGTATTTTCATGAAATCCCGCGTATATTGTCATCGTAAGGGAAATAATGACGTCATAACATGACGTAATCAACGGCGGAAAAACGCATTTCCGGAAAATGGCACGCTGCTTATCCCAGTTATCTAAACGGCACTCGGTGAACATTCATTCAGATTATTAAGCTATCTTCCGTATGTTGATTTAAAAAAGGGTCTATTAAAATTAAATCGAGCATATCAGAAAATAAATAGCTCTCATTTATTTTATAATATGCTCACGGGCAAAATTACGGATAAATTAATAAAGTGCTTTAAAAGCGGAGCTAAGGAAAAAAAACTGCCTTTCTTTCGAGCAAAACGGGACTGCACTACACTTTGCATACGTGTACTATTTTATTAAATATATGATATTTTAAAGTAAATTTTTGCTTTGGCACCCGTAATAATAAACATTTACAGCCGTACTTTAGGACCTCACTCTACAGTGCGCCACCTGATGAGACAAAAAACGATATTCCTCATTAAACACGTAATATCTTCTTGTGTAGTGAAATCTTAATAACCTAAGAGGACGTCAGGACATAACTAAGGAGGATTCCGTAACTATAAACTGGTAATAGGTTTTCTTCAAAAGTTACTGTCCGATTTCATTCAAAATAATTTTCCTAAAGAGTATTTAGCATGATATATCAGCAATCATCATGGAAGATAACAAGTATCTAAGTCTTAAGAGTACACTAGTCGGCGGCTCGAACTCACTGGGAGGCGCGGCCTAAATGCATGCTATTTCACCCAACATGGCGGGAAAGGGATAGACTCATAAAAGAGCAGTAAG
The DNA here is from genome assembly GCA_905404095.1 of Glaucopsyche alexis. NCBI lineage: Eukaryota > Metazoa > Arthropoda > Insecta > Lepidoptera > Lycaenidae > Glaucopsyche > Glaucopsyche alexis. The sequence goes on along the minus strand of FR990047.1, from coordinate 29,198,126 downwards.
AAGCTATAGTGCACACAGGTATAACCGCTCTGTAAAGTTTATTAAGAAATGCCAGGGGGTCGCACTTTAGGTATTATATTTTGACAAAAAACATCAATTTTGACAGTTTTTCATAGAAACGTATAAAATGGCGCACATAATATGAATTGCATATGATTCATCTAATGTTCACCTAAAGTGGCTTTGTTAGACCCCTTTTTGTGTTTTAACTTACAAACCAATTTGGAGGCCGATTACTCAAAAATGGTTGACTTAGTAAAAAAGTCACGAATGAAACCTTGTCTCGATTTTAAAGGGCACACGAAAAAATATTTTTCATCCCCCCTTCACATTTATGGAGGGCCACCCCTACAATGTAAAATTATAATTATTTTATGATGCCAAAACCGAGATCTATACACAGTCTTTAATTATATCAAATTTCAATGTTATTGTCATTGGATACTCTTCCCAACTTCCGGTAGTTGTGGTATAGTATACGGGTACGCGACCCCGGCTTCCCTAGCTATTACTGTCCTATCCCTTGTCCTCCTGGGCGGTAATATCCTACATTCCCTATTTCCTACTCTAACTTACCAATCTTCCTTTCCACACCACCTATCCTTCCCTTTCCCTATTCCTACCCTCTCTACCAATCCATGGAAACGCAATGGATAATCCAAAATAATTTAATTATCCAAAATGGCGGCGATGTGGTTCGCCACCCATCACGTCTCGTTTCTCGCGGAGGCGAAAAGCGGACCATGGAGAGAAGCTTGGCTACGTTGAATGTAAGATGAGGAATGGATGGTATGAATGAAAGTGGACGAAGTATGTAAGGATCGTAGCAAGTGGAAAGAAGTGGTCTCTGCCTACCCCTACGGGAAAGAGGCGGTCCTGCCTACCCCTACGGGAAAAAGGCGTGATTATATGTATGTATGTATGTATTAATTTATATTCATAATTACAGACACTAGAAGCACGGACAGACAAACATACCCTTACGTATTACGGAACCTAAAAAATTAACCCCCGCATCAGGTATGGTCTCGTTTCATTGCGAACTGACGCTGACATAATGTTTCGTAAGTTAATCCTCGAACACAAGCTCGAGGCTACAGGGGGTGTTTGTGCCACAGTTAACTAAATTGTGGTCAGTAATGGACCTGACATGATCGCTTTGAGGTCCGTCTGTGGCTGCACAGCGCCTTATTACACGTGAGATACTCCGTAAATCAACGTGCTGAGAATTGATCGCTGTTATTACTAACTCAAAGGTGGATCAGCACAACTTAATCACGCTAATAGCATTGACTGAACCTAATACCTTAGTGACTGCACAGAATCAATCCGCATTATTAATGAAGCGTACGCATTATGACGTAACACCAGCTTTAAATACATTTTACATACAACATTACATAAATTAATGAAATATTCTTATATAACAGACAAATATTTATGAAATACGAAATGGAAACGAGTTCCAAACGTTTGTAACAAGCAAAAATATCGCAGCAAAATACTTACAGATGTAAAAGCGCGTATAATGAACTGTGTGCCGGCAAAAACCGTCTCATATTCGTAGTTGTTCACGTCACGGCGCGCGGCGCTATACTTTTTTCCAAACGCGGCCATTATTAAATTGCTGCTGCAAAAACTGCGGTCGGCCCCGCAAAAACGCATGCAAAATAAAACGACGCCCATTTGTGATTTCGTCTATCTGGTTTCATCACCATGGCTGTTGGTCCATCCATCCATCATCAGCAATATGTTGACAGAATATGAATTTGATGGACGTTCACACCAAATCTGGATCCGTAATTTATTTTTATATCTACATACCATTTTTTTTCTACAACGCTATAATATATCTTATAATTATTTTGACGATCTCTGTGGCTCAGTGGTTGAGCGCGTTTATTTATTATAATTATTTCAAAGGAACCCAATGGCAAACATTTGATTGATTCGACAGAATTCGGACAGAAGAAAAAATATGTATACCATCTCAAAAATGCTCAATCCATTGCCACTTGAATCTGAAAGTTTATTTTCATTTCTCATACTCGGAAAGTAGTGTTGTTTTGATCTGATTATTGGGTGGAAAACGCTACTTTCCTTTCACAGGGAGGGAAAAAACTCATACAAATTCGTTGCGGCCCTCGGCCGGAATGAATTTGTATATATCTTCAAAACTTCAAAAATAGAACTGCTGTCAGCTGTGAAGAGTTTTATGTAAAAAAAAAACTATTAAAAATGACATGACTTTCTAAACAGACAGTGTGAATTTAGCGCAAGCTTCTTTGAGCGGAATAAGCCGCGAGTGACGCGGCGAGCGGCAAGTTCCATATTTAAAAATTAAAAAGTCAACACAAATTGCCGGGATACTAAATTACTAATATATTATTATCAATAAATAGTTTAGATAAACAACTAGTTTTATTTTCCTCATATTCTAAATGAAAAGTAGAGTGTATGCCACGGGTAAAAGAATGAATTCCTACTCGGACTATAGCCCTCGGGAATTGATTCCTTTCAACCCTAGGCTAACAATCTACTATTTCCTGTCTAGAGTTAACTGGAATATTCTAATACCATATCGCACCTTTAGAATTAAAGTGGCGTAACTCAGAAATTTAAGAAATTGACTTTTATACATAAAACTACTTAGAAACATATAATCTATCGGTCTAATAGAAATAAACAGCCACTTTCAAGCTAGAAAAGGATAAGCGTACAGTTGTGTCTCTTTCATATCGACCGCTTATCACGCGTTCCGTCACTTTTAAAGGGCCCTTTTTAGTGTTGAGTCGATAATACTAAAAGTTGGGTGCTGCGCGGTTAATCCGTAAGTGACGTAAACTGTAATTTGTCGTTTTAATTGTTAACGTAAGTTAAGTAATTTGTGTGTTATTTATTTTTGTACAGCCTCTTTTAGGTTTCGGGCGTTTTATTACTAAATGATAATAATATTTGACGCCATATTTGTATTAGTGTCATTTAATTTCTAAACATTTCATAAATGCATGAGCCTGATTATGGGTTATGTATTTACTTTATAAACCGTTTTTGTGACTATAGTGACGTATTCGAAATTATGTCTATTATATTCTACGAAATGATATGAATTGGCGAGTTCAATTGTGATTGAGTCTTTTTATTTTTATTTCAGTGAAATTTTGAGGCTAATAATGAAAAGACAAGACCATGCTTTGTCACTATTAAAATATAACCGGAATGAAAATACAATACGAGAAAAGATGAGTTCAACAAAACCTAAACATATAAAAGATATTTAAGGCTTGGGTTTTTCTATAAATATAAAAATATTGAGTATTTTTGGGCCATCAAGCAAGCTATAGTGTGAAATAAGGGCTCGAAGATATTTGCTAAACTCAATGACTCATGTTATCATATTTTGACAAAACTCAGCCGTAACTTGCAACAGTATTGTCACCACGAAATCGAGAATTCTTGATCAAGTCGAACAGCACACTTAAAACTCGGACCCATCCCAAACCCATCTTACAGATAATTCACGAGCCAGACTAATGAGCCACCTTACAGTCGAGATTCCTGATATTGACATGGGTGAGATTAGAATAGCTCTCAGGCAGCTTCATAATAAAAAAGGACCAGGAGATGACGAAATAACCACAGAGGTTCTTAAGGCAGGAGGAACGGTGTCTTGACTGAGCTATTTAATTCCGTCATCCACTAGTGTGGATGACGGAACGGAACGCTAGCTCTACCCCGGAAGCATGGAGCAGGAGCATGGTGGTTTTATTTTTTTAAATAGGCGATAACACCCGATTTAAAAGTACCATCCTATCCCGCTCCTGAGCCACGTTTATTAGCTATTATCGAGGGCTATCTCGAATTATACTTCCCAGAAGTTTAACGACTTTCAGCCAGTGGAGCAGACCGGGAACCACATACATACATCGATAAGTATAATCAGCCTCTCTCCCTAGCATATGTGGACTATGAGAAAGCCTTCGATACTGTCGAGACCTGAGGGACAACTCTGCTAAATAAAACCTAACCTCAAACGGTGTTTTTATAAACGTTAAACCAACATGAAACGCGTTCTGAATTCTACTTTAAATACTCGTACGAGAATTGAGATTCTGATCTGTGCTGGAAATTATGCATAAATGTCTCCTTGACTGCCGATAATATTTTGAGGTGTTAAGATGTTTGTTCAAGTCTACCACAATTACCGTCCAAATAAAAAAACAGACCATAAAACCGATCCAACTTCGTCAAGGAGTAAGATAGGTAGATATTATCTCTCCGAAACTGTTTACTAATGCGTAAGAGGACGTTTTCAAGTCACATGATTGGAATGGCCTGAGACTGAACATAAACGGCCAGTACATCTCACACTTGCAGTTTGCGGATGAAATAATCATTATGTCAGAATATCTGCAGGACCTGGAAGAGATGCTGAACAGCCTAAGCGATTGTTCAAGACAGGTGGGCCTCCGGATAAACCTTAACAAAACCAAAATTATTGATATTGAACATGTTCTCCAGGGACCTGTCGTCGTAAATGGTACTACTAGTCTTGAAGTTAAGAAGCAAGAATACGTACATCTTGGGCAAACTCTCATTCAACTAGGGCGGCAAAACTTTGAGAACGAGGCAAATAGAAGAATAAGCTTGGGCTGGGTTGCATTCGGGAAGCTCCAGGACAACTTTAAATCCTCGATCCCACAATCGCCTTTAGTCAATATGTATTCGATAATTTCGACGGCGAAGTTCGAAAACAAAACCAGGATTTGACATAAGGCATGTCGAAATTAGCGAATTTTCTTAACTAAAGTTCCAGGATATTTAATCAATGCGTTCTACCAGTAAAGACACACAGCGGCGAACTCTGCTGATTGACAAGTTCAAGGTTGCTCATCATGTGATGGAAAGTGCAATGTTGAGGGTATCTCTGGTGAATAATAAAACTTACTACGATGTGATTCGACAGAGAACTAAAGCTTTAATTGCTCATAGAATTAGCACGCCGAACTGGAAGTGAGCCGGCCATGTTTGCAGACGGATAGACGGTTGATGGCGAAGACAAGTGTTAGAGTGGAGACCACGCTTAGGCAAACTTAGTTTAGGACGACCTGTGGCACAATGGATCGATTTAAAGTTGGCTGGCAGCAGATGGATGAGGGCTGTCCGAGATCGGAATGATTGGCGCTCATTAGTGGAGGCCTACGTTAAGCTATAAGCTAAGCTAAGCTAAGCTATGGGCTATCCATATGTCTGTAGGCTGATGATGATGAAATTTCCCATCGATAATAATAAATATTGACCTATAATATTGAAAGGCTTATTTAATTATTTCTTATTTAAATAGCTTTTCCTTTTCCTGTATAATAAACATTATTTTGATAGGAAGACGCCACGGTAACTTAAGTATCTTATATTTTTATGTACACGGTAAATGCATAAAAATATAAGGGACCTAATACATACAAATTAGGTATAAGTTTAGCTTTATTACGCACAAAATAAAATATTTTTTCAGTTTTCTCTATTCTAATTTACCTTTAATTTTAAAAGTCTACCAGTCTACCATTAATAAACTAGCATATTCCAAAATTAGTCACCAGAAATAAATTTTACATTAGAAATAAATAGCCTATTTTTTAAATAGTTACGTTTTATTTTGAAATGCTTTAGTAAAAAATAGACACAAAGCTAATTAAGTCAATTAAAATTTTAATATTTTGGAAATAAAGTGACACATTTTTTTAAATTATTAATTAACAAAGGTTCTAAATAATTAAACTCATATTTTTAATAACAAATCACTAAAACAACTATTCACCTACGGCAAATAACAAAAACTGTAACTACATAAGGCTCACACTTACTATTATAGTCAAAAAACCAAGAAATGGCCTATTCTCCAATTACATTTTAGGCGTTTACCAAAAATCAAGAATTTTGGATTAAGCCACTTCAATTCTAAAGGTGCGATATATTTTATGCTCAGACGTAGGAATAAAAACTTATTTTAATATGAATAATATTTAAATGTTATACTCAGAGGGCCAATTCTGCTAAATAAAACCCGCATTATTACAATTACAATCAAGTTCCCATACTCTGAAACTGTCAAACGGTATTCTCGTAAACATTAAACCAACCACGCTCTGATTGGTCGAAACTTCATAAAATCAGTTGACGATAACAATATGTCGCTTTATTTACAATGTATTCAAAGTAAAATGAAAGTATACTTTAAATACGAGAATTGAGGTTCTAATATAGACACGAAAAAACATTAGTACCTACCTACTCACATAGCGATAATAAGTGTGTGGTAGATCGTAGCGAATCTCGTAGAGTTCTCATTTCTCAATGAAACTAGCTATGTTAATTTTATTAAAAACAATACCACTTCTAAACTGCTGCATATAAATGACTGGCATGACCGAATGGCTGGGTTGTGACTGCAGTATAAAGTTGACATTTTTAATTCAATAATTTGCGGTCAGTACGCGAGTCCTACGCGACTAACTCCGAAATCCAATAATTTGAAATTGTTAATTTGATCAACGCGCGCCGCATTCGAATAAAATAGTATGCTTATTTGTGGCGGGTGGTATTGTAACAAAACGAAATACACTTTGAATAAAAAAATTACTGAGGTTAGCCAAAAATAATGGTGGCTTGACGAAACTAGCTGGTGCAGACCTTTCAGAAATTATTCAAGCTACCAATACCCTTCTTCTTCTTGGGCCATGGGCGTACCCAGGTTCTGGGCAAATAAGATTTTTTAAAAGCTAGGTGCTTATAAAAAATAAATAAACTTAAATTAAAATATGTATTTTTTATATAAGTTCTTGGGCCCTTATAGGGGCCTCAATAAACTTTTAACAATTCTGGGGTTTGCTGGTGTCCATGCGGACCAGGGGCGAAGGCTGGTTCTCCTTCACAAGGAAGCCCTAATCAGTTTAGTAGGTAGCTCGGTTACTCAGGTAATAATTTTTATTTCACAAGAAAAATATTTAAAAGAAAAAAAAAAACGTTATTTCATTTCTTATTATATGCCTTTACAATAAGCTATAATTCTTCCATTTACTTTTTAACAATTAATTGATAAAATATATAATATTAGATAATTAGCACGCACGCACTTGGCGTAATACCACAGAATAAATAATAGTACAAGTAATAACAATACAACATAACACTAGTTTTTCAAAACCCGCATAATATTAATTTCTTTTATGAAAAATAAACACCGAAAATATGAAAGCGTAAGGTTCAAAGAGAACAGAAAACACAAAGTATTACACTTGTAAAGTATATTCAGCATTAAAGTTGATGTATGTACGAAGTTAGGACTTAGAAAAATATTCCCAACTACCAAAGAACATTTAGGTGCGAAGTTCGGCCGTAATTGAACAAAAGTTTGTATAGTTTCATTTTATTATATTATCGGCCTTATCGCACATACCTACATCACTCATAATTATAATAATACTAGCGTTTGCCCGCGACTTCGTCCGTGTGGAACAGTTACTTTGGGATATATCGCTAAAATTTACCCGCGACCTCATTTACGTAGAAGGAGAAGCGCGACTACCCGCCCGCGCCACGCGCCTATTTTTTTTTATATAATATAATGAACCAGGAAACGAGCAGACGGATCGCCTGATGGTAAGCGATTACCGCCGCCCATGGACACTCGAAACACCAGAGGAATTACACTTGTAACTCCTCTGGTGTTGCGACTTGCGTTCCTGGTCCTTAAAATCCTCAATCCCCCCATGGGCCACTGGTAACCTCACTCACTCGGCGAAACACAACGCAAGCGTTATTTCATGCTGGTTTTCTGTGAGGTCATGGTATTTACCCGGTCGAGCCGGCCCATTCATGCCGAAGCGTGGCTCTCCCACAGTTGTTATTATTTTATTACTGCGATATCTTCTAAAATACACATTGAAATCAAATGATGTAAACGGTAAATTTCTTCTAGATATGCTTATAATGAATAACGTATTTACTTGGATAAGGAATAATATCATCTTTATGAAAACACCTTCACAAATAATGCTTACTTTTAGAACAAATTTGGTTAATAAAATGGTAAGGTTAAAAAAATAGTGAGTCAACCTTAGAAGATAGACATATACTGTCGCTGACTTTTTTGTAGAACTTTTAAAGGAGAATAATTTTGTCATACATCATTTTAGCGAAACTTTAACCGTTTCCGCAGCGTATGCAGCGAAAGCTGTCAAAAGGAAAAAAACCCCGATTTTGTAACATTCTTGATTGGTGCTCCGCTCGTATTGAACTTATCATGATGTTATAGAGCCTAAAGCCTTCCTCAATAAGTGGACTATCCAACACAAAAATATTTTTTCAATTCGTACTAGTAGTTCCTAAGATTAGCGTGTTCAAACAAACAAACAAACAAACTCTTCAGCTTTATAATATTAGTATAGATAACAATATAATAACTCTCCACACCGATCTCGGTGACGGTGGCCGGTTTCACTGAAACCAGGCCAGTTACGCAGGAGTAATTTTATAGTGCCCAGGTGTGTGCGCAATACACAATAGCACTCTCTCTTCCTTTACTCTCATAATCCAGTGGGACGGATAACCAACACGACTGACGAGAGATCAGGCGCAGGTCCGTCTTTTTACATGCCCATTCGACGCATGGATCACCTTTCTTGTCAGACAATCAGGTGATCAGCCTGCATTGTCCTAACCAAACTTGGAAACAACTTTTTTGCTGTTCCAATGCGGGAATCGAACCCACGACCTCCGAGTCGAGAGCCAATGGTCTAACCACTAAACCACGGAGGTTGTTATTTGATTTGATTATAATAATATTTTACTACTTTACATATTATTTTTTCCATAATATATATTGTAATTGCAAATCAATTCTGTTGCTTAGAGAACTAACGAAACTGCCATACAAAAGTCCAACGTTTACGGATTTTAAATTTACATACTGTTCTACTGAATTGTTTTAATTAAAATAAATAATATAACCGCAGCATCGTTCACAACACCGCGGAATGCTATTATATTTAAAATATGCGTTCAGAGCAGATAATATAGTGTGTACTGCAATTATTCGTTTTCCTTCGCGCTAGGGCACGTTCAGATGACACGCGCAGCTCATAATTGCGATCGCGCAGAGTCAGAGTGTGAAACTTTCAACTGTAGAAACTTAGAAAGGATGACCACGCTATTATGACCATATTATTATAATATAAGGCTGTCTTAATCCGCGACGCTGTTGCTACTCGAGCGCTGAGCGAGCGCGTGTATTTATATTTTAAATTCTATATTAAGTAAAAGTTAAGCATTAAATTTCAATGTTTCAATGAAGGAGCGATTCTGACGATACGCGCGTTGTGCGCGCCGAAAGAATCGCGCTCGTGTGAACACGCTTATACTCAGAACATATTGACATATTTCTAGTTCTACATTATCGGTAAATATAATTATACCAATAGCATCATTAGGGCAAGTTAGCGGTTGCTACTTTTTAAATGTAAATGCCTCACTTTTCTCCGCAAGAAAATAATGGAGCTCAGTGGTTTCTTTTGTTTATTTTTCTAAGCCGAGTTCACTTCCTTGACCCAGTTCCTGCAGTCAGGGGCAATGCAAAAGCAATCTATTACTGTCGCCGTATTAAAACCCGTTCGAGAGACACACCTCTATTGTCTCCGGTTACAATGAGCATAAAATTTGCAAAATACCCGCACATATTGTGTGGCCACTCGCCAGTCTGTTCGCTGTTTGATGTTTCGCTGTGGAGTCGAGAGATATATATATTCAGGATAGACCATTTTTGTAATGGTTGCACAGTTACGTACATAGAAGATGCATACACAGAAAGAATGTGAAAGACATAGTGATTAATAATATAAATTTATGCAATGTTCTATTGCAATTTTAATATTTATTTATACTTTTGAGGTTGCTTGCTTGGTCTGTCGTACGTCATACGCTTGGGGGCCATGAAAGACCAGGTACCGCCAGGACCAAGTGCCGTGGTCTCTGAGTGGTCTCCATTACGGATTTTTCACATTACACTGCCTATTGCCTAATTTTTTTTTATCTTTTTTTTCTGTATTCTTTGTTGTTGTTTTTTTTTATGTTGTCACTGTTTTTGTACTGTGCTGTAATGTCTAAAATTAATAAATAAATAATGCTCGAGGAATTAAATTTATTTTTAATTATTAAAACAAAACGTTTTATATTCTCTAAAATCTATGTTCACAACCAAAGACGACCGATTTGACGACCTCTGTGGCCCAGTTGTTTGAGCGTGTTGGTGCTCAAGCCGGTGGTCGCGGGTTCAAATCCCGCCGAAGGAACAAAAAGTTTTTCTGTATTCCTGGGTCATGGATGTGTATTAAATATGTGTTTAATATAATAAAAATCTTAAATATGTGTATAGCTTAAAAGTATAAGATATATTTCCGTTGTCTGGTACCCGTAACACAAGTTCTTCGAGAACTTACCACGGGATCAGATTGACGTTGTGTGAAGCGTCCATAGATATAAAAAAAAATATATAAAAGCGCTTTCCAATAAATTCCTCCATCACATCTGTAGAATTTTTCATTCATTTTATTCGATTCGTTCAGTTTTCTTTACATCAAAATCATAGAAAGCATTAAAAATGCACAATCTCCAGTAGAGCTGAAAATAATTTTCTGTAGTAATTTGTTGGAGTCGCTTTATCAATACTTAAGTTTATAGTAATTTTATTACTTCGTTCATGGGAATTAAATCACATTTTATAAGATTAGAAAAGATGCATTTTTTTTAATTGGCTTTCGAAGAGTACATAATAAGCCAGGAAATATTGTCATTGCAATGGCATATAGATCAACCGTTGACGAAATACAAACAATCACAAAAGTAAGATCGTTGGAGAGCATCAAAAACGGTATTATATACAAAAAATGTAGCAGGAGTGACGTCACAGTTGTTGTGTCACAACGAAAATGTATGAAGATAAATACAAAATTGATTTTATAAACTTAAATACTGCGTTTATATTTGTCATAACAAATAATGACACAAATAACTTAAGGATTTGAACAGCAATTTTCGTCAAAAACGTCGTTTGTTTTAGTCCTGTAACTTTTTAATTTAGCACTAATTACTGCACTTTTCTGCATTTTTCGGTCCATATTTATGTTTTCCGAAAGGCAACATAAATTTTGAGCGAAAAATTTTGCTGATTTAAAACAAATGCATCTTCTCTATTGCCCTCGGCGTTAATGAAAAATCTGGCCAATTGAGAGTCGGACGCGGCGACGCTTGGAAAATATAAAAATATTAATTGAACTTACACAATATATTATGTGATGATAATAATTATTATTATAACAGGTTTAATATATTATTTGTTAGTTTTTACAGTAAATTTTTTGTGTCGGGGGTTTTTATTTTTTTTTACAGTTTATTTTTTGTGTCAGGGAGTTTAAATTTTTTAAATTTTACTTTTTTAGTAATTGTTGTTATAGCGGCAACGGAAATATTATCTGTAAAAATTTTAACTGTTTAGCTGTCACGGTTAAGGAGATACAGCCTGGTGACAGGCTAACAGACAGAGAGCGAAGTCTCATTAATAGACTCCCGTTTTACCCTTTGCGTACGAAACCCTAAAAAGCGTCTCCCGCAAAGTTTGCGCAGCTATTCCGCGAAATTGTTTGGCGCTCGCCGCAAAGTTTGATTAGTAGGCGAAATTATGAACTAAGAGACATTAAATTATCATTAGAAAGGCAGTCGCTCGAACGCCATTAACTAATGACTGATTTATGATACAGTTCCGCCGCGTCGTGCTCGTGACGTCACACGCGGCGCTCGGTGCTCCCGCTCGGGCATGACACGATCTCCAATAAGCGCTGGTAAGGGAGTTTCTGCTCTGTTTCGTCCGAACAGTCACCGTGTTATTACAACTTTTTATTCCAACAGCTAATCAGTGTCACATGTGTATGATGCCATGTAGGTAATTACCCGTTAATTACCTGTTAATACACAATAATAATGGTCAAAGAGAAATTACAGTTGCATTACAATTTACAGTCGACTTCGAATCGGGAATAATTTGTTCCATTATTAATATATCTCGTAGGTAAAGTTATATTTCGTTTTGTAATTTATATCGGCCTAGTTTCTGTTTAGAAGTAATAACTTATTGCTTTCGCAATTTGGTTTAAATCGCCATTCAAGTAATATAATAATTTCTATGGATGCTTCACAAGGTACTGGAAAAACTTGTGTTACGGTGACCATACAACCGGAACTATAGATTTTATATAAGATTACTTTTATAATAAGCACATTATTATAATATTTAAAAAATGTTACTATACATCTACGCTGTGACCCAAGAATACAGAAAAACTTTTTGTTCCTTTGGCGGATTCGAACCTGCGACTCCCGGCTTGAGCACCAACGCGCTCAACCACTGAGCCACAGAGGTCATCTAAGTATTTTGTCCTAGCAATTTTGTCACGGATATCTACGTAACTGCGTAACTAAACGTGGGAGAGCCATGCTTCGCCACGAGTGGGCTGGCACGACCGGATAAATACCACAGCCTCATAGAAAACCGGCGTGAAATAACGCTTGCGGTAGTTTGGGGCTGGGAATAATAACTGTGAACGCACTCTGGCGTTACGAGTGTCTTAAGCCGACTGTTATAGGTTACTATCAGGCGATCTGCCTGCTCGTTTCCTGATCAGTTTCTCAAAAAAATGAAGTAACCAAAAACATTGAAAGCCATTGATCCCGTCGGATTAACATTTATCACGGTGCAGTCACTAGTCGTGCTCACGATCTGGGAGACAATTCTCGTAGTTGCTTTCGGTTAAATCTCGTTTGGGTTTCCAGGCTGTCCCGCTCGCGTGCGCATAACGCGTATGCGATGAGTCAGATTAAAACCTACCCTACTTTTTATCCCGACAAAGTACAGTAGGTATTCTCGCGGGCGGAGCCGCGGGCAAAAGCTAGTAGGTACTATTATAAATGTGAAAGTTTGATGGATGCATGGATGGATTTTTGTGACTTTCTCTTGATTTTGATGAAATTTCGTATGGTAGTAGATTAAGTTCTAGATTAATCGGTAAAGTACAGTGTTCCCGTAGGATAACGTATTTATGTGGGCGGAGCCGCGGGCATAAGCTAGTAGAAACAGTTACGAGAATCAGGCTTCTGTTGTCTCACGGCGCGGCGGCGGCGATCTGTGACGACCACAGGATCACACGGCAGTCGGCACGCTCGATTTCAACACCTTTACCGATTACCGACCGTTAAGTACAAGTTTAGGGTTACTTGCCTAAGAAGCCCAAGGAGCGTTGGGGATTTAAAGGACCAGGAACGCACTCGTATGTTCTCGGGTCCATAGGCGGCGGAAAATAAAATAACAGCTGTTTTTTTTATAAAAATAAATATCAAAAAATTAAAGAAAAATAGTCAACTAATTTAATAAAAACCACTAGCATAATTTTTTTTGTCTTAGATTAGTAACTACTCGTTTAAGTAGCATAGATACCCGACTATTCGTAGATGACATTTATATTGTTATCAATATAAGATGTCATTTGTTTCATTGTCATAAAGTCGTAAATCGTACGTCGTATTAAGTATTAACATTACAACCAAACTACAAAATTGCTACAGAACTTATTAAATTTTGACCACTTCTTCCTTGCTTCTTCCATGTATATTCTTTTTTCAAAGATTTTTGTAAACAATTAACATCTGTCAAAATGAATACTTTTTAAATTCAATTACCTTTTAAACATGCGTGTGATTTTAAGCTAACTATAACGGTTTAACTCGGATATTTGACGAAATAAGGAAACTATTTTTTCAATTTGATCCACAGGTTGCAAACACCACTTTTTTATTGTTAGTACGGTTTATCCAATATACCTAATATGAAAAGCTATTAATTTAAAATTAAAAAACAGACACTTCAATTTCATTTATTTGTCTATACAAATGTAAATATCGATGGCAAGGTTTAAACAAGATGAGATAATTACATTAACGATCTTCAAAATTTGAAACTTTATATGGGATTGACATAACATTCGTTAAGTGGCATAGCGCGCTATACGTCAATACCATACATTTTTTTATTTTTAACTTCATCATAATCAGCGATGGTATCTTGGCTAAACGACCAGTGTATACCGAAGTCAGTGCAAGACGATGTTGAAGTGTGTTGTTGCATGTTTTAATAAATACCGTTTGTTCATAAAATTTGTTGTTATTATTCCCGTGGTGCTTTTTCTTTTAATTTCTGCCTTTTTTGTCATTACAATTTGGCTAACTTCCGCTTTGCTTGGAGAGTGAAACTGGAACACTTCCTACTCCTAGAATCTCCTGATTATTTCGTTCCTCGGGCACCCCCGAGATCATATCAAAGGGTTTTTGTGGTTGATTACCACCGTCGATCATGGCTATACAGGAGTTGTAGTAGTGGGTAAGTGTGGTGGGTCAATTGCCCGTAAAAATATGTTTATTGTCAGTTGTGACAGTTTGTCACTGTGACGACTGACATTTACTTATAACGCAATTTAAAGTAAAACGACCCCATGCACAGCTTTTAGCATGTAAAATTACTTTTTATTTTTTCCAGCAAATGTTTTACCGTATTACAATAAAGTAAGTTTAAAATAAACTAATTAAACCGCTACGGAACTCTCAAATAAACACAAACTTGCCTTGTTTTTTACAGCTCAACTCTCAAGGCGAGTGAGCGCCCAGAAACAAAACAAATGAGATGCTTAGCGTTTGAAGTTGAAGCTTATTGTTACACAATTTAGTTGAATTTTAATGGCGTCAGTGTAAGTATCTAATTTAGTGGGAAAGTTGACGGGACAATATCTACGCTGCACGATTATTACGCTATTTATCGCTTAGGACGTCCATTTTGTAATTTATCCGGTGATATAATTACAATAGACATAAGTAAACATAAAAGCCCGCAATCTACACACTTGTTATTATTGTAATCAAACAATTTTAACAACCCAATATTAAGGAAGTTATTGATTACGTTTTAACAAAAAACTTTAGAACAAGGAAGTAATTTAGATAAAAGGAAGTAGGTAATAGCTACATTTAAAAACATTTATAAATATAGCCTTACTTAATAATTAAGAAAGTTTTAGAAAGTAATTGATGAGTTTTCGTGACCGGTGATTTATATGTGGCGTGGTAAGCGGCGGTACGTACTCATATAGTACGTAGCCTCGTAGCACGGTCATTGTAGACCAGCTGTTCGTAGCACGATCATTGTAGACCAGCTGGTCGTAGCACGAGCTTTGTAGACCAGTTGTTCGTAGCACGATCATTGTAGACCAGCTGGTCGTAGCACGAGCATTGTAGACCAGCTGGTCGTAGCACGAGCATTGTAGACCAGCTGTTCGTAGCACGATCATTGTAGACCAGCTGTTCGTAGCACGATCATTGTAGACCAGCTGGTCGTAGCACGAGAATTGTAAACCAGCTGTTCGTAGCACGAGCATTGTAGTTCACCTGTTCGTAGCACGACCATTGTAGACCAGCTGTTCGTAGCACATAAAAATATGTACAAATACACTAATTATACATAATTATATAATATATATCACGTCAAACTAATCCCGTACTAAGTAGAACTTGTGTTACGGGTATCAGACAACGGATATAATAATATATTTTATACAATACATGCATAATTTTATAGTAATAACATTATAATATAAAATAATAATACTTCATTATATTAATAATATTTCATGTGGCCCATGAAGAGCCGCTTCGCTACGTTGAATGTAAGAGGAGGAATGGATGGTAAGAATGAAAGTGGACGAAGCGAAACAAGTATGTAAGGATCGTAGCAAGTGGAAAGAAGTGGTCTCTGCCTACCCCTACGGGAAAGAGGCGGTCTCTGCGACTCTGCCTACCCCTACGGGAAAAAGGCGTGATTATATGTATGTATGTATGTATTATATTAATTCACACCAGGCCTATCTACTCCCGTGGTAATCTTAACTTATGCTACGAGTACCAGATAAATAATCCGGCATCACAAAAACATGTATCTCATATTATAATATTTCAGAGAACTGAAAGAAGAAATGCAATTTAATTGCATCTTTTTTTCATAGAAATGTGTATCTACTCGTGTTATTCGAAATAATAATCCCGACCTTACTCAATCTTCAACAACTTTGAATTTATTCAAACAAGTCGTTCAATGTTCAGGGTCGCCTTTTCTCAATTAAGTACATTGTGAGTAATAAGGCTTTACAACTGATTTTTTTTTCTGCATAAATGAATATACTCTTAAATATGATTAACTTCTCAGAAGAAACATTTTACTAAAAATCGATATATTCATATCACATCGATTTGTTTACAAAATTTCGAAAGTCTCGTGAAAACGCTCCATACTAAAGTTGCATTAACTGTGACGTCACGAACCACGGTAATGCTATCTACAGACACACGAATTTGGTACGGAGCGTACAGCGAACCATATCCGGAGACCAAATTCGGTGTCGCTACACACGCACGGATTTGGTACGGTGCAGTGAAGCGAAACGCTCGACACTCGTGTGTTCGATTTTATGCTCTATTAAATTAGCGCAGAGTTCTATTTACAGTGCGGTTTTTAAACGACGACGATGATTCCCGCAATTCATTGATAACGGGCAGTGATACCAACACTTTAAAAAATATTTCTCCCCAAATATTACCCCTGATTACTTATTACAGGTCTAAGAGATAATAAGCTAGAAAGAAAGGTTATGTGTTTAACATAAAGACTTACGCGTGAATAACATAAAACTAACTTGTCTTAATCTGATTTCACTCCCAATACATTTTCATATCCCTGGCTATATGTACACATTAAAATAATTTTTATTATTACATACAAATTGATTCAGGAGTAAACTCTAAACATCCTGTCCCCTAGTAAACCCGCGTAGATATTTTCCCTAATTTTGGGGGGTACATCCCTAAGTTGGCAACACTGATACCGTTGTACGGCCTAACCGCCGGACTGCTCTACACACGCACGGATATGGTACGGAGCGGACCAGATCCGATGCGGACAACGGTGGACTCTTCGCCTTCTTCTTATGTTCGCCGGACTGCCCTACACACGCTCGGATCTGGTACGGAGCGTACCAGATCCGCTGTACGCTCCGTACCAAATTCGTGTGTATGTAGACACCATAAGGTAAAAGCTTATGAAATAATATAAGGCCACAGGAACATATTTGTAAAAATCTCCGAAACTTTTTATTACGAATGTTTTTGAATACGATGTACTTTTCTAATTAAATTAATGATGTAGGTTTTTTCACTACATTTAAATTATTTTTTTTTTGTATTTTAGATTTACCGAATTCCTTAACTACTATATCTGAGTTTATAAATTAAAGTAAATTTTATAGATGTAGTCGTCTCGTCTCACCAATTGCTGGCTGTAATCGAAGTCCAATCGCAAACAGGCACGTCGGTCCCTTAATTTATAAATCCGATTTCGGAAATAATTTCTCGTTAAATTGTACCGATCGAACATTACATTAATTTCTGTTATTCCGAGAACAAACGATTCCAGAAACGAGCAAAAACTGATTCAAAATTTAGCAACTCTGTAATAAAATTCATGTTAAAGTTCGAGTTAGAAATACTTAAGGAAACAATGTCAAATTACGTTTATAATTAGCTGGCATTAGCGAGACGGGGCTTCGGCGAAATTATACGGAGTGGTTGGGTCGGTTACAATGGGGAACTTTCAAACTAGAGCCCCGGTTGAAATTGAAAAGAAAATTGGTAAATTGCTGCGGTGCGCGGAATGGCTTCCAGCACGATACGCGGTCGCCGTAACTACGTTATGCCCACGTATTTCGTTCGTGTACACTACGGCCGCTGTATCTTAACGGGTCTGAACATAGGCTCTGCGAACTTTAGCGCATGTACAACTCGTGAAGAAAACTGTTATTGTATTATTTTTATATACCTATGTACTAATAAAATTTCCCTAATACAGTTGACCAACTAGTACAAATAAAATAAATACGAAAACACTTAAAAATAGTTATTGCGCAACCTTCTGCGCGAAGTTCAGACTCGCCAAGATACATCGGCCGTATTGTAGGGGAGACCGAGGGGTTTTGACACAAAGGTGACTTGAAACAGTAGCGATTTCATGGAACTTAAAACTGTTAGCGAGTTTACAAGGTTGCATTTCAACCACTTTCCTCCACCCGCTGACTTGCCAATACGCGTCGGTGGCATGAGTCGCGCGGTTATGGAGTTCTGCGTGCCATGTGACAAAAATCGTGAAAAGTAAGTTATTTACGTTTTTTTACCATGCCTATATTTTGATAAGGGTATTGTATTTTAGTTTGATTTATATTGATTTCAGAAGCTCATTATCTAGAGATTTATTGTATATATTTAGTAAAATTGATTTCTGTGTATTTGATTATTGATTGCAGGTTGAATTAATATTGAGAGGTTTTTTCTTACTCAGGGGATTTGAAACAGGTTGTTTCAAATCTCCTCGTTTTCAATATTGTATCAGAATATTTACGCAATGAAAAGCATAACATTGTGTCAATTAAATAAATGTTTTTTAAATTAATTTATTTTGTTTTAGCATGCCTACTGATCATAAAATAAAGACTGACAGAGGTATGGTAAGTCGCAAAATATATGATTTTGCAGCAGAAAATATAGTATCAAGTAACTTTGCCACATTATTGCCAGATTGTTATTTTTTTTTTTGTTTTCTATTTACATTTTTGATATTTGTGAGATTATTGTTACATAAATATTTTAAGAAATAATTATCAAAACTGATTGTAAGTCTAAAGAAACGACTGAAAGTTAATTATTGATTGAAATCAATATTTTCTTTTAAATACTTTCAATGAATGTAAAACATTTTGTTTATCTGACAGTTATTTTAATTAATATTACGAATAATCACGTTATGATACTTTTAACTACTTTAGGATTTGATCATATTGTGTATCAGAACTGTAGTTATCTACTTATGCGATATATCAGTACAAAATGTGAATAGATACGTACAACAAAGTATGTGCTTAAAAAGATAAATTTTAATACATGCCTTTAAATTATGTCACAACTTTTATTTTACAGCCCTTAATATTTCACAGAAATCGTATGTTTTACCTCTCCTCGGCCCCTGTTTCATTTTACCTCGGTATGAGGGGAATTGAAACAAGATGACTTGTTGCGGTTAAGTCGATTTTTTACCACAATATTTAACACTTACAATTTCTTTATGTTAGTCATTTGCAAGTATAAAGAATGACCTAACGTTTGGTACTAATATCATACCATTTCTCGCAATAGTGTTTGGTATATGAGACAAAATGTAAAAATTGTGTCAACACCCCTCGGTCTCCCCTACGTAGCACACCGATTTGCGACCGAAACGCCCGCCTGCGACCCGCAACTGAGACCAGCAAACCAGTAAATCAGGGCCACTAGTCAAGATGCATTCGATAATTTCGACGGCGAAGTTCGAAAACAAAATGTATGGGATTTGACAAAACGCATCGCAAGCGACATGTTACATAACGATGACTTATGTCAAATTCCATACATTTTTTATTTCGAAGTTCGCCGTCGAAATTATCGAATGCATCTTGACTAGAGGCCCAGGTTCCATGGACACGCCCAACGGTCGCGTGACGTGGTGTTCGATTTGTTTAGTGCTCCATATAAGTGGGTCACGCGACCCAGTCTCGGTCGCAGGTCGCGGTCGCATAGATCGTAAGGAAACCTTTAAAGGCGTTTAATGGTAGCGATGGACAATGTTGTACTAGTTATTAGTAATTTGATAAGTTATCTTAAACTTTACTAGAATATTCGAAAAATGCGATAGTTTGCGGGGACTATTATGGTTTTGGTAGGTAATAATAATATATTTTTCATACCACCTGCTCGACAATGTCCGATTATATATCACGCAATCTCAACGTAAAGCATGTCATTGACTCCCAAGGGAGATAATGTTGTATGAAACTCCCAAGGGATTAAAGTGATTTGAATTTGGAACGTTAAAATTCGTATGAAAACTCCTAATAGATACGTATCTATCATAGAGTTTTTCAATAATAATATGGTTATGCTAAGTTTATTTGAAAATCGAACTGGCCACCTATAATTTTAACATTCTCACGTGTCAAAATCGTCAGTCACAAGTTCCTGAATCTTTAAGTACTGCTCAAATAAATTTCCATAAATGTTCCTAACAAAAATATTACTCTGTCCCTCCATAACTGGACAAATGTGTCCAATATCAATATAAATTTTTAACAAAATAAATGTTATATTTTTGTAGCCCTGGGTTTTTATTGCCTCGCAGTAGGTATGAAAAGTAGAGTATGCACCTCTGGGATAAAGCCTGTCTTCGTCTTGGGCAGCTTGAACCCCTCGCTTCACTCAGGACTCTACATAACTCCCTCGCTTCACTCGGGAGTTAAGTTTTAACTCCCTCGCTACGCTCGGGAGTTAACTCTAGAGTCCGTCGATATGCTCAGGGTCCAATATGCTGCCCGTGACGTAAGACACTGCTTTATCCCCTTGGTGCATAATCTACTATTTCATCCCGCCTGCACGACAATGTATCGGATATATATCACGCAATCTCAACGTAAAGCATGTCATTGACTCCCAAGGGAGATAATGTATGAAACTCCCAAGGGATTAAAGTGATTTGAATTTGGAACGTTAAAATTCGTATGAAAACTCCTAATAGATACGTATGTATCATAGAGTTTTTCAATAATAATATGGTATTGCTGAGAGTTTATTCGAAAATCGAACTGGCCACCTATAATTTTAATATTCTCACGTGTCAAAATCGTCAGTCACAAGTTCCTGAATCTTTAAGTACTGCTCAAATAAACTCGACCACAACTTCCATAAATGTTCCTAATAAAAATATTACTCTGTCCCTCCATAACTGGACAAATGTGTCGAATATCAATATTAATTTTTAACAAAATAAATGTTATATTTTTGTAGCCCTTGGTTTTTATTGCCTCGCAGTAGGTATGAAAAGTAGAGTATGCACCTCTGGGATAAAGCCTGTCTTCGTCTTGGGCAGCTTGAACCCCTCGCTTTACTCAGGACTCTACATAACTCCCTCGTTACGCTCAGGATCCAATATGCTACCCGTGACGTAAGACACTGCTTTATCCCCTTGGTGCATAATCTACTATTATGTAATAGCTATATTAATTTAGCACAACTATTTTAAGGCCTATCGTATATACATGTACCTACTGAAAACCGAAATTCCAAAAGTAATTTTATTGTGTTTTCTGAAACCAACTTTGTTAGATTCCAAGAATTCGAAGTAATCCTATTCCATCGTAGTCGAAAATGTAACACTTCCATTGTGCGTGCGTGTCAGGTCGCAGTTTAAAAATAGAATTTGTTTTCTTTGTGTTCCACTTTATGGTCGTTTGTAGCTAAAAGTTTAACAGACTTTGTATCAAACTCGTCAAACGGAAGTCAAGACCAATGTGATATAATATTTACAAAAGTTTGAATATTATGAAAGTATCCCAATATGTAATACATTTGTTTGGAATTCGGCTCGTTGATCAGAATTTCAATTCTCGTATTTAAAGTAGACTTTCATTTTACTTTGATTGTATTTTAAGTGAAGCGACTTGTTATCATTAAATCATTATGAGAAGTTTGAACAACTTCAGAATTCAGAACGCATTTGATGCTGTGTTAACATTTACGAAAATACCGTTTTTGCAGTTTAAGCGTATCAGGACTTGATAGTAAATGTAATAATGCAAGTTTTATTAAGCAGAATTGATCCTCAGAGTAAAACTTATCTATTCTATTAACGGCCCGTTTCAAGAACCTATCTACCAATAACTATTTGTTAAAAACGTCAAAGTATAGCGAAAAACCGGCAAATGATTGAATAACGACGTTTTTAACGAATAGTTATAGATATATAAGTTATTGAAACGGGCCGTTATTAATCTGTGCCTATACTTACTAGTCATTAGTCACTACAGAGCTTCTTTATTACTTTATTAGAGTGTGTTTGAATACCTGAACTCTGAAATAACTGTTTTGATTTTAAACATTTTTTCGGCGTTAGTTAACTTTTGATTAGTTAGTTAACTTTTGAGAAATGGTGCGCTGACATTACGACGCGAACACTTTCGTTTTAACGCGAATGAAGTGGCGGGAGACATTTCGTAATATTTCCCAGCATTCGCAATTATATTTACTAGTTTGTTTACTAGTAGACCTGTGGTCGAAATTCTCCTATAAAAGTTAATGTCATTTTTAAGTATGCACTTTTTAATATTTTGAGTCTTAAATAGATATTTATTTTAAAAATTAGATCCTACTTACTATCATAAATGTGAAAGTATGTGAGAGATGGATGGATGGTTGGATAGATGGATGTTTGTTACTCTTTCACGCAAAAACTACACAACAGGTTTTGATGAAATGAACTATGGTACTTGTTTAAGGTCTGCACTAACACATAAGCTACTTTTTATCCCCAAATAATGCTGTGTTCCCGAGGGATACCGGGACCAGCGGGCGTGTGTATGTATTTACACGAGAATTGTAAATACAATACTTATACAATTATCTTAAAATTGACTGAATACTGAAAATACTTCACGTATTACAATAATAAACCTGAGCAGTCTCGTGAATCAATGAAAATCGTCAAGCTTATTATCTTTAAATGGAAGCTGTAAATTGTATATCCTTTTCGTGAGACAGTAAACGTTTACTACTGTTCTAATGAATTTCCTAAGCGAGCTCTCGTAATTGGTCAGTAATTGTATCTCCATTCGTAAGCCGTTTAGAAATCATTTCTGTTAGAATAATTACTTAACAGAATGTTAAAATTTAATGGTACTTTTAGATGATTTCTTAAAAGTATCACTTAAAGCGGACTTAACTTTGAAGAAGGAGTTTTTATATAATATTTTAATCAGTGAAAAATTCTACCTTTTATCTTACCTAATACGCTTTCTTACATTTTTAAATTAATGCTTTTGCCCGCGGCTCCGCCCGCACAAATACGTATTCCACGGGAACATTGTATTTTTTCCGCATAAAATGCCTATGTATTAATCCAGAGTTCAAACTACGATCATACCAAATTTGATTCGTTCAGTAGTTATTGCGTGAAAGTTTCCATCCATCCATACATCCTCACAAACTTTCACATTTATTATAGTAGTAGAATTATATTGTAAAAGTTTCCAAAATAACTTTGAACATTGTAACAATACATGTTTCACTTTGGTGAACACAACATTTTGAGTATATTTTTAACGATCACAAGTCGAATAACGGGATAACAGAAGGCACAAAAATTGTACTTTATTCGAGTGTCGTTAAGCACCACACTAAATGCAGATTTAAAACGCCCTCGCACATGCTCCCCTCGTACTTACCAGGGGCGTATGGGACGGAGGAGGACGGAGGAGGCCGGAGGAGGCCGGAGGGTCGTTATTTAGCCCAAAATGGAGCGGGAAATGATCACGCTGAAACGATTCTTTGCACTTAATGAGAGACGCGTAGTTGATGTACTCTGGGATCTTCACGCATGCGTGGTTTGTAGCAACCCTGCTACTATTATAAATGTAAATATGAATTTGCTATGGTTTTCTAGTGGGATACTGTATATTTACGCATATGGATCCCGGGCAAAAACTAGTAGGTAATATCTAGTGGTTGACTTTTTACAGATCACACTGAATAGCGCCCGTCACACGTACGGTTCTGAATCTGTGGTTCTGATGATGAGTTCTGAAATAGCACGCGCCGTTTATTTATTTTTATTTATTTATTTATTATCAATAAACTTTCACAAACATTTAAACATTTTCCCACAAAACTGGTGTAGCAGTTTTTCTGTGGGCAGTGAGAACATCAAAAGATTTCAGTTTTAGTTACTAAAAAATTACATCTTATTTAACAATGTATAATGTTACACTATAGAAAATTAGTACTCTAGTATGCTTCCATATTACAAATCTAATATCACAACATCACCACTGATGTAGCTATAATGATTAATGACTGACAATAAAAGTTACTCTAGTGTACTATATCAAATCAAATATCACTACCTGGGTAGTTAATAATTAATAAAAAATATTAAGAATTTACTCTAGTGTGCTAATTAAATATTTTTTAACTTTATTCTTAAATGTTTTTATGTTTTTCTCATTTCTAATATTTAATGGGAGGCTGTTTAAAATATAGGGAATTCTTTTAAGCAAAGTTCTGTCTCCATAATAATTATATACCCTTGGTACAACAAATTTACAAGCAGCAACTGATCTAGTGGTATGCATTTTATTGCTAACATAAGACAAATTGTGGTTTTTGCCATGTTGGTTTACAATGAATAGGTATTTATGCAATAAGCTTACGGGTAGAATTTTACATATTTTAAATAGTTTTCTGTAATCTCCGTTTACATTTGCTTTGGTTTTCTTTGTGGTTAGTAGTTTAAGGAATCTCATCTGTAAATTTTCTATTTTGTTTAGGTTACTTTTAAATGTGAGACCATAACTGTCAAGAGCATAACTAATTATTGATTCAACTAGTGATAGGTATAAACATCTTAATATTTTAATAGGAACTTTGTATGATAGAAGATAAAATTTACTTAGCAGTATTCTTAATTTATTACAGATATAATTTATATGTGAGGACCATGAGAAGTTTTCATCTATTATAACGCCAAGATATGTTAATGATTTCACAATTTCAAGTGACTTACAATTACAATCAATTAAATTATTATGTAAACAAGAGTATTCATGTGTTACTAAGTTTTGAGGTGCTACATAAAGATTTGAGTAAGGTGACCTTATGATTAATACTTTGGTTTTATCTGCATTTAATATTATGCCATTGTCATGTGACCACTTCACTATTGAGTTAATATCCTGTTGTACAATTACCCATGTCCAATGAGTCAGTGCCAGCATACAGAATACAGAGGTCGTCCGCATACATATAAGCTGAGCAATGTCTCAATACACCACACAAACTATTCACATGCATGAGGTAGCAGGTTGGACCACATCCGGAGCCCTGAGGGACCCCGCTCTGCACCGATATACTGTCACTAACTGTATCACTCACCTTGACCCGGTAGGAGCGTGCTGTGAGATAATCACTAAACCATTTGTTTAGTGGTCCTCCCACACCACATTCCTCCATTGCATTAAGAAGTTTATCTTTTTCTAAAGTGTCAAATGCTTTTTTGTAATCAAAAAATACTGCTATTATAAGTTTTTTATTTGCCAAGTGGCTATTGATTTCGTTAGTAAACTGAGATAATAATGTATTTGTGCTTTTACCTTTTAAGAATCCATGTTGACAGTTATTTATGATCTTATTTTCCTGTAAATATTTACTTATCTGTTTAATTATACATTTTTCAATTACTTTATCTATACTTGATAAAATTGCTATAGGTCTATAATTACATGTGTCTTTATAGCTTCCTTTTTTATATATGGGACGTACTATTGCCTCCTTTAAAGTGTCGGGAAATACATGTTTCTTAACTGATAAGTTTATGATTTTGGCTAAGACAGGGCTAACCTTATCTATAACCGTTATTAAATCAGACATGCGCACTAGATCAGTTCCTGGAGATTTTTTGCAATCCATATTTCTAATAATAAATTTTACATGACTACTATTAACTGGCTGCCATCTCATACTTGTATTTGTTTTAGCTACATACTGTTCTCTGTCTAATAAAGTATAATTACATTGGTGTTTTATTCTATCGATTTCCTCAGAAAAGGTAGTTGCAAATTTGTTACATATTTCTTTACAAGTGCCTATATTACTCATATTTGACATTATCACATTGTCTAGTGACTGCTTATTTTTCCCTAGCATACTATTTATTTTTTCCCATAATTTCTTTAAATTATTATTACATTATAATATACTATTTTTGTCATATTTATTTTTACTTCTATTTATAGCTTTTTGACACTTATTTCTATATTTAGTATATTTCAGACCCTTTAACATATTTTTTGGTTCATTGCTCCATATTTCAAATAACCTATCTCTTTCCTCTATCATTTTCTTTAAATAATTATTAATCCACATTTTACAATTTCTCACACTGTTGTTATTCTTTATGTCTATTGATTTATAACATTTATTATATATATTAATAAATATTTGACAAAAAGCTTTATATAATTTTTGTGGGCATTCAATAGATAGCAGACTATCAAAGTCCGTTTGTAATAACATTTCTCTGACTTTAACATTGTCAACCATCAGCTGTTTACTACTGTTGGGCACTCGATCATTTTGTCCGGCTGTGTGACAGTGATGCACTGTGTTTGATGGTGCCTGTTTCCACTCCACTACTAGCGATATAAAATAGTGGTCGGATATTTTATATTTAATTACTGCTGAATGGAGAAGTAAGTTATTGGCTCTTATATATGTTCTATACAAGATTGTACTTATATAATATGGTCTATACAAGATTGTACTAATTTGCCTTGAACAATTTCTTTTCTTGTTATGTCATTTATACATTTTGTGAAACCATACTCAGATAATAAATTTTCATATAAACCGACATAATGATCTGTACAGTCTAGTAAGTTAATATTTATGTCTCCACATAAAATAACTTTTTTGTTTTGTGGAAGAGATTTTAAAAGGCAGCGTAATTCTAATAGAAATTGTTTTAATTTACATTGTTTATTAATTTTTGGAGGCCTATATATGGATATAAGAAATATTTGTTCACTGTTGTAGTTGAGTGTCATGGAAACACACTCCGCCGATTTCATAGCAACTGCAGGTGTGTCATACACATATGCCTTAAGACTCTCACGTGTATATACTATCACACCACCGCCACTACGGCCTACACGTGTATTAACTATTTATATTGTACCCTATAATTTTATAACATGACAAAAGGGAAAAGTTTACATTAGGTTCTGTTAAAATTATTGTATCTAATTGATTTAAACAATGGTTTAGTGTAACTAAAAACTCACTGAAATGTTTATGCATTGAACGTATGTTTACATGTATAATTCTTAGAGCATTTATGCTTTGGAATGAATTAATCCAAGTGGTAATATTGTCTAAGCAATTGTAATTCACTGTGTTTTCTGTTATGCATTCAATGTTATTGAAGTCTGCGAATTTTGAATACACTAGTTAAACTTAGCTGCTACTTAGATAAAATTAAAATTGTTACCTTTAAGTTAGCCCCTACATTGTTTGTATTATAAATTCACTTTGTTTTTAATAACTCATTAATGTCATCCTGTGCCCTCAGCAAAATTGCCCTATCACTCTCCTCCTTTTTAACTAGTATTTTTCCATTAGTTACCCATATGTATTTAAAGATACCCTTCAGTTGTTTCTTCGCATTCCACAATAAGGCTCTCGTAGATGGGATGAGGTCCTCGTTGAAATAAATCTTGTAATTCATTGAGCTGCCCATAACAATCTTGTTACTGGTGATGGACTTCTCATGTAGATGACGACGTTTCTCCAACCAGGCATTCCTTGATTCCATGCCTGCAGCTGTCTTGAATCGTACAATAATGGAAGGTGGCTTCAATCCTTGTTTGGGCGGTCGGCTCCGCTTGACCCATTCAATGTCTTGACAGCTGGCACCAATTTGCTCTCCTATTTTTGACACTATATCTCTTACATCTTCGCCAGGTACGTAATGTATACCTACAATCTCAATGTTAAGAAGACGTGACGACTGCTCGAACTCATTAATTTTTTGTTCTAGAGCGAGGTTGCATTTCTCTAAATATGTGCATTTGTTTTTAAGTGTAATCGAAGTCTTCTCCAGTTTTCCAATTTTTTCTTTTGCTTGCCCGTGTTCAGTTATTAGTGTATCATACTTATCAGACAGTAAATTAATACTATGTTTTATTGTATCTAAATGCTTTTGTATCTCGGTAATGGCGCCGACCTTTTTTTGTATGTCCTTCAGGATTGTTGAAAAGTCTTGTGCCTCATCTTCCGCTTCTGGCTCATCGTCGTCCGAACCTTCCTCTTCGCAATTATTACAGTAAATTCTGTTTCTTCCAGCTTTCAGATCAGCGGCTAATCCCTTAACGCAATTTCTATGAAAAGTACCTTGACACGTGCCTTGGCACATGAAGTGCGATCCTTTCTT
Organism: Glaucopsyche alexis; assembly: GCA_905404095.1. Classification (NCBI taxonomy): domain Eukaryota; kingdom Metazoa; phylum Arthropoda; class Insecta; order Lepidoptera; family Lycaenidae; genus Glaucopsyche; species Glaucopsyche alexis. The sequence continues at coordinate 29,169,871 of FR990047.1, read as the reverse complement.
CGAAAGTTGCTTTTTGCATTTTTGACAATCCATAATGTTGGAACTCACAATTAGTGCTATTTTATTTATTAAAAACAGCCCAAAATACTTTAAAACACAGTTTTTTCACAATTTTCCTTTAGCTAACCGTTTGATCGTCAGTGTTGCCAGATGTAACCGGCATTCCGAACAGAACATTAGGTTCATAAATGTGCCGATGAATGGATGTTTGTTGCTCTTTTAAGCAAAAGTTACAGAACGGATTTCGATGAAATTTGGCATGGTAGTAGTTTAAGCTCTGGAATAATGTATAGGCTATTTATCCCGAAAAGGTGCAGTGTTCCTGTGGGAGTATATGCGCGTAGTCTATACATTGGTAAAAACTCATTAGTCTTGATTAACGTGGGGATTCTTCTTATGTTAGAGTGGAGATATTATCAATGATACAACAAATAAGATATTATTCTTTATTGGTACATAATGAGCGATATGTTTGTTTAACACAGTAACATATTACATATGTATTATGAGAGAAGCCAAGAGACACGTCTACACTATATTATATAGCTTTTTGGCCAAATAAAATATATCAACTCACAAAATATCGACTCAATAGGCTGTTTTTTTTTAATCGTCCTGAAATAGAACAGGCAAAGGTCTTAGACCATACTGCCTCTTCTGTCGTTTTATTTCTTTTTTATCTTATTTCTAGATCGTCAAGTCTAAAGTCCCAATAGTCAAGGTAGTCAATCAGTCAAGTCAGTCGATTCAGTAAAGTGGTAGACGCTTTACTGAAACTTCCTAGGGAGTTTTGGCTGGAAACCCAATTTAGCACGCATTTTGTAGTTGCTATATCACTTTTCCACACTAGTGGACCTCAACGAATAATAAATGGTTAATATTCCACCAATATTACACATTAAAAACCGCAATAACACGAATTTAGAAAAATAGCACAGAAACACAACATTGCTGATGACATCCCCGGCGAAAACCACAATAGGCTGTATTGCTGACATCTGTCAATTAGACATTGACGTTTAGTATTTTTTATTACTTCTTCATTAAGCAACAGTGATGTTATGTTTGAAGCTTAAAGCCTCGAAGCTAGATCCTCTGAAACTGTTTTTACCCGACTACGGCGAAGGAAGGGTAATGCTTTTGTATGTATGTAACACCGTGGCGCTCAAACTTCTCATGGGATTTTTATGAATGAGGTGTCAATAGATTCGTAATAATAACCCAGGTATAACACGTTTCAAATGAGAAAAGGAACGTCAATGACCTTTTTCTGTCAAATATAACTTGAAAAGTGCGATTTTCACAAAAACTTATGTGCATATAAATAATAATAGTCTTGCATCGAATTTAAACAAAAACGTTAAATAGTAATCAATTATCTAAACACAAGTTTAACTATCTTTATGAGTCTAAATTCGAAACAATATGGCGCCCATTCGATCCTATTCTCATTTGAATCGCACTTATAACATAGGTTTTATAATTACGTAATCAGGTTATAGTTTTTTTTATATAAAAATTGTAGTAATTGTGCACTCGTAAAAGCAAGGTGTACTTACTTAAAATAATTTTTAATTAAAGCGCTTTAGTGTTTTCTATTTAGAACTTGTCTATACAATTTGTACGAGCAATTATTCTCAACTCATAGGCGCAGAAAAAAAGACAGACACCGCTTCAGTAATATGAATAGTAGGGAATATTATTCGAATATTCCTTTTATTCGAATATTCGACGATTTTATTATTCGAATATGACTGGGTTCAATATTCGAATATTTCGAATAAAACGAATAATAAAGATATTTTATTTATTTTTCGAAAATATGTTAATAATAGTAATAAACTTCTACATAAACCGGAAAAGTTTCGTTATTTAATACATTATTTTTATTATTTATTAATATTGTCGTCAATAATACCCAAGAACAGATTTTACAAAACAGTTTTGTATTCATTCACAAAGAATGAATACAAAACTGTTTTTAAATAATAGAATATTCAAGTTGAATACTTCCTACAGACCTCAGCGAAAGAAATCCATGCTCACACGCTTGTCAAAATAACCTAACCAAGAGCGTGTTAGGATGTGTCTAAAGAGGGTTCTGTTACTCAAAGCGTAATACGATTTTTAGTTTCTTTATCTTACTGTTCGATTTCGTTCAAAATAAGTTTCCTAAAGAGAATTTACCATGATCTACCAGCATGGAAAATTGTAAGCTCCTAATCCTTATAGTTCAGAAATGACAGAGGGGGGTAAAACCAATTTGGAGGCCGAATACTTGGAAATGGTTGACTTTGACTTTATATAACTTTGCCTTTATTTTAAAAGACATAATATTCTACACACACTTCACTTCACATGTATGGAAAGCCGGGGTGGTTTTCCATACATGTGAAGTGTACTTATACTATATAATAAAATTATATTTTGTTATCAAACCAAAACCGATATCTAAACGCAATATAGCTAGAAGAGCAGATATAAAGAGAGACAGGCGGACAAACAGAGTGAAACGATAAAGGATACCTAGTTAAGTTGATTACTACAGTATTACACTGGCCTAGTGCCCATCATCATAAATAAGTGGCCCATGGAGAGCCGCTTCGTTACATTGAATGTAAGAAGAGGAATGGACGGTAAGAATGAAAGTGGACGAAGCGATACAAGTATGTAAGGATCGTAGCAAGTGGAAAGAAGTGGTCTCTGCCTACCCCTATGGGAAAGAGGCCTGATTACATGTATGTATGTATGTACACTGGCCTGCAAAACTAAGTACAAACGTTTAAAATGTCATACTTTTCAAAACATTATAACAAGATTTTTTAGCTTTCTTTAAAAATAATAAATTATATATATATATATATATATATATATATATATATATATATATATATATATATATATATATATATATATATATATATATATAATTTATTATTTTTAACAATGTAAATTTAGTATTGAAGAATAAGATATATATATAAAACCATTTTAATCTTATTCTTCAATACTAAATTTACATGTTATATAAAACTGCGGTTTTGAATAAATCCTCGAGGCCTGACAACAGCTTAGATGAGGTTTTTTATACGGAAAACGAGGTTTTGGAGCCGAATTATGCAATATTCTCTCCCATTCCTTATATCAGGGCGTGTTTTAGTGCTGTGAGGGTGCTAACTGTAAGTGACAATTTGCGGCTTCTGACTAGCCTTCTAAGCTCATCTCAGGGTATCCTTAATCGGGTTGAGGTGAGGGCATTAAAGAGAATCTTTAAGAATCTCTTTACCATATAGAGGTCCAATCTCCAAGTAGAGGTCCAACTGTCATAGCCACATACTTAGTGCGGAATCCTGAAGGTATGCCAGCCCATTGTATATGTACTCTGCCTGAGCATACTAGACTCTATCTGAAAAGTAGGCTTAAAGATATCGCCTACCGGGTCACGTTTACTTAGCTTCAGAAGTTCACTTTAACTTATGAAGTTAAAGTGAGTAAATCCACTCATCTGGGACTAAAATTCTAGACCATTCTCGTTCATCCTTTTATATGTGTTCACGGACGTATCGCAGTGTTGCTACTCGATACTAGGGCTCTCGAGTTTGGTCTCGAGGTGAGACCACTCGCCCTTCGCCTCGGCCTTTAGAGTTTCAGATTTACTTAAGAAATTATTTTTCACTGTGTTGTCAGTAACATAGTCCCTTAGGGTCTGAAGAAGCTGTTTCTGAACTTAACTGCATTTGAGTGTTGAATTTCAACAAGTGTGAGTCTACCATTAAAGTCTTGCACTGCCTTGTCAAATGTTTTTCAGTCTCTTTGTACCGTCGTTTCATCTTCGGAACGGTTCGTAACATAACACACTCCGTTCTTGCAGTACAACGCCTGATGCCTACTTCTGTCTTGATGCCTAGTTTCAGAAAAATCATCAACACATTCTTCATACAATTTTTAAATCTACTGTTGTCTAACTTCCTTTTTGTAATTAGACTCATTATTCAAGAAAAAATTGAAAAGAAAGAGACCAAAAACATGGTTAACTTGAAAACTTAGACAACAGTAGATTTAAAAATACAATTTTTAAATCTACTATTGTTTAACTTCCTTTTTGTAATTAGACTCATTATTCAAGAAAAAATTGAAAAGAAAGAGACCAAAAACATGGTTAACTTGAAAATGGAAAAAGGTTATTTTTGTTTTAAAGATTTTCCACACACTTGTTTGTTATGATAACATAGCATTAAAGTCTTTTTTTAGTGCTTTTTATTTTGACGGTTTATCTTGTTTACTTATTCTTACGGTTTATATACACATGTACCAATTAGGTCTGGAGCAGACCATTATGACAGCACGATACTCGTATGTTTAGAGTTTTCAGATGCATTATATGAGAACAGAGCACTATTTCCAGTGCATTCCAATTTCTGTGCAGTGTTCCAACTCTGCAAATATATTTCTCTCCAATCTTAAACAAACTGATATATAAATAATAAAAAATGTTTTGTAATATTAGTGTTCTTTATACATTAAATTATACTACCAGAATCTTAATTTCAAAAGTCAGACAGTAGGTCTGACTTTTTAAATCGATTGTCTATGTTGAATCGATCAATAGCATAACTCAATTAAAAACCAGAAAATACGAACTTCTAAAACAAACCCCCAAAAATTCTCTCCCCTAGAGGATCTTTTCCTTAATTTTGGGAAAAACCCCTTAGTTGGCAACAAATTCCATGGTCTGCTCCAGATCTAAGCCGTTCATGTGTTAATAGTTTTAAAAAGTTATTGCAATTTAGTATTTTAAGTTTGAAACTTAAAAGAATAATTTTTTTATTAAAAAAACGTTGATTTTTTTAGAGTAATTTGTGAAACACTTCACATTTTAATATTATTAAATATGCAGGTATATATAAATGCATTATATTACTTGTACTTAAAGTTTATTACCAATATTCGTATTATTCGAATTATTCGAATAGTAAAATTTGTCGAATAATAACATTCCCTAATGAATAGTGAAGCAATAAAAGTAAGCTGGTCGTATCGCAGTGATACGTGCCACACGCACACATTCACAGCAAAGTAAGACGATCGACCGCCAGTACGCCAATGGCAATTATCCGTAATCCCACACAAACATAAGTCGCCGCCATTGTTGTGCTTCACGCAATGCTTAGCTCACCTTCCGTTCGCCTTTTTTTACGTCCATGTCTCAACTCTCAACCATACATGGTCTTATACAAAGTGTATATAATATATAGTAATTTAATAACTAACATACAGCAGCCGCATACTTTCAGCGCAGTTACTCGCTTGTTTTGTGTTAAGGTCAGTTCACACCGTAACGATACGCGACACGATGCGGCGCTGCACTTTTAAGATATACATACATACATATAATCACGCCTTTTTCCCGTAGGGGTAGGCAGGACCGCCTCTTTCCCGTAGGGGTAGGCAGAGACCACTTCTTTCCACTAGCTACGATCCTTAAATACTTCTTTCGCTTCGTCCACTTTCATTCTTACCATCCCGAAAGGCTATGTGTACATTTGCTAGAACAAATCTTTATTCAAGAAAAAGTTACGCCATATTGGTTTTCACATACCTCAAATGTCAGCCATCTTATTTTCACTATACTTCAAATGTCAAAATGGACCCAAAAACTCAAAAATTGTGTCGCCATTTAAGTGGAGACAGTTTTTGCCTCAACATGCCTCGTCTATGATACATACGTCTATGACAATGAAACGCGTATCTTCTTGTGTTATTAATAAAGTTCAATTTAGAATAGCTATTTTAAAAATGGATCGCCGCGTCGCGTATCTTCTCGTTTCGGTGTGAACTGACGCTTACATAACAAAGTGAACATTGATGTTCCATGCGGAGATTGTTTTACTTGCCTCAACCGACATCCCACAAGTTGCGGCTACTCGAGTGAACTTCGTACGGAAGTTGGAACAGCCCGCCGAAGAAGTTGCTACAAATAACGAATATCCCAAAGATTTCAATACTAAAGATGAGCTATGACTTACATTTGAGAGAAAAAGTGAACAATTCATACAAGTGAAAGTCACGCTATGGCCGTGGTGATAACAGAAGATTTTGTCAAATATAATATGCGAACTGCGGAAAGAAAATATCAAAATGTCAAGATGACGAATGGTCTCAAACAACCTCGAAGGTGGGCAGTTTAAGTGTGGACACTATTTGCCTCGTCTATGATATATTATAAGTCTATGGGAATATCCTTATTCTTGAGTGGCTTTTGAAAATTACTCTTTCGTTCGACTTATATTATTTTTGATTTTAGCATAGGCACTTAACATTTTAAATGCTAAACAATTACTTAATGCGTTTCAGTGTTGGATCGAGAAATGATTTCGACGATTGTATAAGCGTAATATTATGCTAAGACGGCACTGTAGAAGCTTAGGTAATGTATACAATAAATGTAAAGTGAAACATATAAACGAGCTCGGGTACTTAAAGTGTTTGTCTCTAAAGCCTCGACAGAATATTACTTAATCACAGCTCGTCGTAAATGAAAGTACTTTTACATAATACATTGTATTGTCGAATCTGAAGCTTCCCAAACGTGAAACGGCTATTATCTGAACCGTAAACAATGTGGAAAGCCGGGAGACGCAAAAAGGCGGCCATGGGTCATGCTCGGTGGACGACTACAATCGTAATATTTGTTCTTATTTAGATCGAAATTGCACAAAGAATAAGTATTATTTTGGATACCATTAAGGAGTTAGTGAGCTATTAGACTACTACTACATAGCCTATGTTACCCGGGCTATTATTATGAATCTATTGACACCTCATTCATCAAAATTCGACTAGCAGATTAGGTGCTACCGCGTAAGTATATGTCCACCGTAGGGCTTAAGCATACATGCATACATAGACTGCGAAAATAATAACTCTTCTTCCGTTTCGATTCACCAAAATAGATACAATTAAATATGAATTTTTCGATATGCTACGTTATATTTATCTAAATGAGGTTTATCTATCTTATATTTAATATGCAAGAGATAACAGTTTTTGAATGATTTATCACGGTTCACATAGCTCAAGCTACTTAACGGATTATGCTGAAATTCAGAAAGTGATCGATTGATGTCACCAATCATCAGTTAAGAAAAGAGTTCTCAATATGTGTGAAACGGCGTTCAAAGTTAAATGAACTATGTTACCCTAAATCTAAGGCTTGGACTACATTAAGAAACGGAATCCGGTAGGCCGGAGAAAATTCAGAGTGCTGAAAACATAACTCTGCGCTAATACAATAGAGTTGAAAATCTGACATCGATTTCTATTTTTAATGCTCTAAATGCTCCGGCTTTTCGGATTCTCGGCAATAAGTATAGTTCCAGCGCATAACGGAAAACCTTTTTAGTAATGAACTTTACCACTATAACACATGTAAGTAAACTTCTCACAAATAAATGAAAAACTTCGTACTTAACGTTTTCGTATTATAGTGACGCGGTGTCGTCCTCTGTCGTTTACGTTTACGAAATGGTGACATGGCTAGCTTTAGAAATCAGATTAAATTCATTTGCTTTCCATTCAATTCATCAAGCGATCGTTTTTGGACGGCAACTAATTAAGATTTTATCTACCGACACTAGCACGTTCCATGAGCTAGCCGGGGCTATACGGAGCTATTTGGGGCTATACGGAGCTATTTGGGGCTATCCGGGGCCATTCGGCTGCACATCGTAATGTTATTGGCCTCGACCCCGGGGGAGTTTCGGATGCGAGCGTTGACACGCCCGACACCGCACTTCCAGGAATATCTCCACGGGGAGACTTTATTGCGTTTATTGCGCTCGCGCTGTCGTCATCAGCTCGGATTGATTTTAGCTTCCTTGTTATAAAGCAACGAATATATGATGATTATAAAATCATCACACCGAATCTTCGTTGAAAATACTCAATTCTAGATATAAAATTCTCTTTTCTTGTTACAGATCTCCTCCGAAATGGCTAGACCGATTTTAATGAAATTTCGCATGTGTATAGTGCGCATACGAAGTCGCAGGAAACATAGATGTTTGTTCTCGATTCACGTCAAAACAACTGGACCGATTAAAAAAACTATTAGAATGCTACAACTTCTTCTTTCTCGCTCTCGCTAAAATTTGAGAACAGCTTGACTGAATTGGCAAATTTTGGTCTTGAAATAGCTGCGGATGTTCAGGGAATGTTTAAACAGTGAGAAATATTGGAAATATTGTGGGGAAAACACTCAAAACGACGCGGACGATTGAATTTTCCCATATTAACTCTACACTCCGTTCAGTTTGCAACTTGACTATCAAATATTTATAGTTTCAGTTTACCTGTTTGGTATATTCCAAGAATCGGTCGACCCCAGTAGGTTAGTAGATGTAGGCTGTAGGTGTTTTGTTAGAATCGAAGGCAGGTCATATACGAGCCCTGACGTCACTGCGACTCAAGTAGATCTATTGAGAGTATGAATCCTTGGCGTTTTAATACCGCAAGCTTATGCTACTCATAAAAGTTGTAGGTGTAGTTATTTATTTATTTCAGTTAATTATTTAATACTAGCATACTTATACTAATAAAATAAAGGGGAAAGGTTTGTTTCTTTGTTTGACCGATTTTGATGAAATTTGGCACAGATGTAGAGTTAACCACGGGGAAGGACACAAGCTACTTTTATCGCGGAAAAATGTACGGTTTCTGCTAAATTAAATTAGCGCGCACGAAGTCGCAGGCAACATCTAATATTTAATATATTGCTTCAGATCGTTTGGCTCCTTTATGTTTCAATTTTATTTATTGCGTAATAATCAGTATCATCATTATGTGTGTGTAGTCGTTATATAAATATCAGCCGTAGTAACCGAAATCAGTTCATATCCAGATCGATGTTGTTTCATTAAACTTTTTCCGCTCCCTAGAATGGTATCAGATATCGAACGCTACAACTTTCCCGTTTTCCGGAAATTGTATCGGAAAACAGAATTAAGTACTCATAAGCGACGGCAGAGTTTTCAACTTTGTATCAATAGTAATATTTGTCGACAAAACCCTTCACTAGGTACTAGTTTTTATAATAGTATGCACTGAAATATTTTATTGCAAAAACTCGGTACTTTTTGCAATAACAAATTTGATCTCAAGAAAATCGACTCAAAAGTGTCGTTTATCATTCGGCCTTAATAAAAATGTCGTGAACTGTTCCCTCGGCGCGGGGCGGTCTTCCGTCAGTCAGCTCGCGGCTCGCGGGGAACTCTATTTCACTATTTTATTACCACGGTTTGTACAAAATCACTGTTTAGTGAAAATCGAGAGACTAGAAATCTAAATGGATTCTGCTAACTTAACTAAACATTATTCAGTAATTTGTAGCATTTGTACAAGACTTAAGCGCTCCTAATATTGATTCAAAGGTAACTCAACGTAATATCTAAGAATAATTTATCGTGATTCTTTTTATTTTATGGTTTACGATGATGATATTTATCTTTCAGTACAATGTATCCAAATTAAACATACATACACGCTACGGTCTACCGGTTAGGTTACATGTACAGGTTTGCCTGCGCATGTCAGCCGAACGTCCGTCCCAGTGCGATATTCAGTTCTTTTTGCGATGGTTTCGATTGAACATGAAGACGCGGTTTGTAGGCCTCTATTAGGTACGCAGCTAGGTGGCCGGAGAATACGCACACACACATACATACATATTATAATCACGCCTCTTTCCCGTAGGGGTAGGCAGAGACCACTTCTTTCCACTTGCTACGATCCTTACATACTTGTTTCGCTTCGTCCACTTTCATTCTTACCATTCGTTTAACGCACACACGCACAAGTACACGGTGTCACTCGACAGAACTGATTTCCGATCTTGCTCTCGTCGCCTGCGCAGTTTCAGAAAACTGCGTAGGTCTATTCCCACGCACTTTGCGGTCTACCTACACATGTAGACCTCTCCGGTGGATCGTAGCGTGTGTGGCCAGCATAAGTACAAGTCGTGGAGTAGATACATAATTATGACTTTGTAAACTGCCAGTAATAACGTGCAGCCTGCGATGTGCATGTCGCTCGACAAGTTGTGGAGAGCTCGCGCACGACGACGGACGAGTTATCGCCGTCGCTGAAATCGGTGCATTCGAAGTTTGAAGTGTACCGCCTGTAGGAGAGATTTTGCGTTGAGTTTCATTTAGCCTGGCGCGCCGCCAGCGGAGACAAAGCTTGTTATCTGAATTACATATAACTTAAATGCCATTTACCAAATGCATTTTCACTAAAACGTCCACTTGTGCCGTTAATGTCGGATTTAAACTCTTTTTTCCGAGCTAAAAGGACAGATTGAAACTGAAGTTCTTTGTTGGGAACGTCAATACGGATGAAAGTTTTGTACGGCTAAAGGGGATGCCCATTTACACGATCGTAGAGTCGCTTGTCCCCTAATTGGGTACACGACTACATCTAAAATATTAAGTTTCATTAATGTATTCAGAAATTTTAAGGCATTACTACTTCGTAAATGTAAAAAAATATAATATTTTATTTATAGTTTAGTCATTAGATACATCTAAAAAGTACAAAAAAAATTTTTTTTTCTTGCTAAATTAGTAAACAAAACCTACATAATTACTAATTAGTTTACTTACATCATATACAAAAATACCACAACTACCGGACAGGTAAGTTGGGATGAGTATCCCATGACAAATGTCAGTATTAAATAATAATTATCATCATTACCACCACCACCACCATCATAATCACACCATACATCATGATAATTTATGATGATATATTATATAGGTATTTTTCATAGTATTTTACATCGATATCGATTTCTTTGAACATTCACAGCTACTAAAAAGTGAAATGTTGTGCCAAGGTATACCCTGGATCCAAAAGGGCTGAACAGCACTCCTCAGTCTTTAAATATACACGTTTGAAGATTTAAGTAATGTTTATAAAACTGCAAGCAAATGTCACTATTAAATAATCATCATCACCACCACCATCAACACACCATACACCTTGATATTTTGTTGATATCTAGGTGTTTCTCATAGTTTTCTTACACCGATATCGATTTCTTTGAACATTGACAGCTACCAAAAAGTAAAAGTTGTGCCAAGGTATACCCTGGATCCAAAAGGACTGAATAGAACTCGTCAGTCTTTAAATATACACGTTTGGAAATTTCAACATTGCTTTAAGAACTGCAAGCATATGTCACTATTAAATAATAATCATCATCACCACCACCACCACCACCACCATCATCATCATCAAACCATACATCATGATAATCTTTTGATGATATAGGTATTTTTTATTGTATTTTACACCGATATCGATTCCTTTGAACATTCATAGCTACCAAAAAGTGAAATATTGTGCCAATGTATACCCTGGATCCAAAAAGGCTCAAGAGGACTCCTCAGTCTTTAATGGTACACGTTTGAAAATGTCTGTATTGTTAAAAGAACTGCAAGCATAGGTCACTATTAAATAATCATCATCACCACAACCATCATTATACTATACATCATGATATTATGTTGATATAGGTAATTCTCATAGTATTTTACACCGACATCGATTTCTTTGAACATCTGAATGTTCTACTACTAGCTACTCAAAAGTGATATGTTGTTCCAAGCTTATATACCCTAATAACGATGATAATGGGATCCATGAGGAATCAAGGAAACTCTTAATAGAAAAGTTAATGATCGTTAAGTTTTCTTACAAAATTTTAATTACCCCGCAACTTTTTCTGTCAACACAACACCACAAAAAATATTTATGAAAATTGGTGTAGCACTTTATGCAATGAATGACCAAGGGAAAGCGGGAATTTTTTTTATACAGAAGATGATCACTTACTAAGAACTAATCTGAGACACGGCGCTGCGCCGGCCAATTCAATATAGAATTATTCAATATACAATTCATTTTGAGTAGATTTCATTTTTGAAATCGTGAGTGTGGGACCTCTTGCTCCAACTAACTTCATGGAGGTGTTTTATGCATAAGTGCTTAAAATCGACAATGAAAACACATAATTAAACTATAGTAGACGTTAATCGCAACTTCGTGCGCGCAAAAGAAAATCTCGCTGAAACACTTTGCCGCGATAAAATGTAACTTCAGCTGGATGGTAGAATAGTAATTTGTACGTTGTTAACGAATTGGTCTCGGGTTCGAAACCCGGTCAGATGAATATTTTTGTGATTCTTTTTATTTCCTTTCTCTTATATTTTTATTTATTTTTGAATATTTGATCGTCCTATCACAGCTCCAAACAAAGCTCGGTCTCCCAGGTACTAGTTAATAATATTATAATACCACTGAAAAGAAAAAAATAAAAAATATTTAAAAAAATATAGAAACCGACTTCCAAAGTAAAAGCAATAACATTCTTAAAATCACTAAAAAGAATGAAATAATTCTTATTGTCGAAATAGTTCCCTTTCAAATCCTACTAAAATATTACTATTTTACTACTCAATCTTCTTATTTTTGAAGTCGGTACCAGCCCAAATAATTGTATAAATCCTTTCAATAAAAAATATTAATTTTAACACAACTACGTCCTTATACATATAAATAATATTTTAAATAACTCACGTTCAAATTGGCTGGTACCGACCTCAAAAATAAGAAGATTGAGTAGAAAAATAGTAACATTTTAGTAGGATTTGAAAGGGAACTATTTCGACAATAAGAATTATTTCATTCTTTTTAGTGATTTTAAGAATGTTATTGCTTTTACTTTGGAAGTCGGTTTCTATATTTTTTTTAATATTTTTTATTTCAAACTGACTTCTAAATTACAGGAGGAGGTTCTCAATTCGTGTGTATGTTTTTTTTATAGTTACGATTCTTTCTATGGTTACGTGAACATCAAGGTGCAATTAAGATTATACAGATATTTTGTATGTAAATCGTTAAATAAAATATTAATAAATATTTTTAGGTTAAAGTTGTGCTTGGATTTGTTTATTCTTTCTTTTTTCCCTCTCTGTGGAGATATCCATTCTAGTCTAATCCTCTAAGTGAGAGTCGTGATCACCAACATTTTCTCTATAAGATGGGGATCTCCACCTCGCTCTGTTCTTGGTCTGTTGAAAATATTAATTAAATGTACTTTTTTCATAACGAGGAAATTAAGACATTGACGATTCAAATACCATTTTCAGTGTTTTATCATGACCTAAACAGGTAAATTTTCAGAAAAAATAATAAATTGCGAATATCTCAGAATTGGTCCTATATCAGCCAAACAATGGATGGAGCGGGGAGTTCAAAGCCAAAACATTTGAACCCCCCGCTACTCACCCCCGGATCTAAGTTCTACCAAACATCCTGTATAACCTTATTATTACCCAAACAGTCTTTATAACATTACTCAGCTAAATTACGTAGTTAATAGTTATAATAGTATCCAACTTAGTAATCGACGAGAACGTTACATAAACGTATGTTAAACATTCCGCCCTAGGCAAGGGCATAGAGAATAGTACGAACTAACCCAATGGAGATTAGGTACGTACGGCCACACGAAAGGGAAGAATTAATACTTATAAAGTAGAATATGCTATTTACTTTTTACGCATCAACTAAAACTTAAAAATAAAATACACTCCGTAAGAAGTAAAAACAAAGTATTTATTACATAATATCTAGAAAAAATAATATAATCAACTTGATTTTCTGATTTTTCTTTATTTTTCTTTCTCTATCTATTATTTGATTTTTAGTATAACTAGACACTACTTCAATAAATAAAATATGTATTTAATTGTAAGTATATTGAATGTTTCGCAGAACATGTGCTAAATAACGTCTCGTTATTTCCCCGCTCGACGCGAGGGTGTATATGATATATTTGATAAATTTCTTACGGAATGGGGAGCCAAATATATCGATCTCGTAACAAAAAGAGGGGCCAGGCCCTGCACGGGTCGACGACCCCGGCCGCGGCTGTCACTGCAGCGGGCCTGCCGCCTGTCTAATGGAGTGGCCGCTAAAATATGAGCCCATTCCGCCCAAAAAACTCCGCAACACAGTTTTCATTTATTGCTGTCGCTTTATACGATTTCCTCGTGCCATTATTTTACACATTGTGTGGAATGTTGTTGGGAAAGTGTCATCAGTAGCTGGGACAAACTCTCAATTGTGAGCTTTCAAAGATTACAGGGTTCCATGTTATGTCTGCCTACCGTTTCCATTATTACTTTCAATAATACGTTCTAAGGAATATGTTGTTTGTATGTGGAACATGTTACATGCAGCTGTTTTAAAACAGTAAAATTCTAATATTTTTCAAAACCCAACATAAATTTTGTATTTTCATACACAAAAAGCAACTGTGCTTACCTACTGATCAGTTGCTAAATTAAGTTACAGGACTAAAAAAATGGACTATAATTTTTTGCTTTGATTGAAAAACGAAAATTACTGTTCCTTTAAAACCTTTAGTTACTTTTGTGACATTTTTGTTAAAGTATAACGCAAATTTTAGATAATAAAATAAATTTTGTATTTATTTTTATACATTGTCAACTAATGTGACGTCATTTTTGGTGCATAATGCATAATTTTTTAATAATTTTTGTATCTATAGAGCGTTTTTAATGCTCTCCAACGATCTCACTTTCGTGATGTATTTCGTCAACGTTGATCTTGTATATATCATTGCTAAGACTATTGTCTTATTATGTACCTTTCAAAAAAACCAATAAAAAATGCATGTTCCATATTGAAATACTTGCGTGTGACATTGTTCTAAAAATAAATTACTACTTGGTACCAAAATACTCGTGCTATCGTATCTGTATAAAATTACGATGTAATTTTACTCCACAGAACATCTGTGAGGGCGTAAAATTGATATGTTGACTATTTTATCAAGTATGTAACGTGCCATAAATAAATTGCAATCGATTTTCAATCTACAGCACGTCACGTTCAAATCGGGAACGCTATCGACTTCGACGTACGGACGTTTTTTGGTCGTTGACGTCATGCAACGTTAACGTCAAGTTTAGAACGAAAATAGTAGCGCTCATCGGGGATTAAGTTGCCCAGCACGTAAGTGTTAAAAATATTGACAATACAGATAGATTAAAATATTTGAAGCTAAAATACCAGATTAATGCACCTGATTTCCAGCAACTTTACATCTCTTATACTTTAAACGAAACTATCTTGTATCTTCTATAATCCCCTCTTTTTAATATTATACATCTATGGTATAATCGGTATCTATCTCGACAACGGCTACGTGTATTACCATGAAATTTAGTATGCTGGGAGTTATGGGGGAGAAAAATCGATCTAGCAAGGTCTTACCCCTTAGAAATTGCGCATTTTTGAGAAATATATTGTTTTTTTATTTCGTCGTGCAACAATATAATATCAATAATTTCGATTCTCTTACGTCAATCTGATTGGCAGCTTGGTATTTTTGCATTGTTTGGAAATTCGGAATGTGGTGGGTTCGAATCCCGGTAAGATAAATATTTTTGTAATTCTTATTATCTATTTTTCATTTATATATTTTTATTGATTTCTAATTATTTTATCGTTCTACTAAATTACCGAGCTTTGCTCGGTCTCCCAGGTACTATTAAATTATGTGTATTCAAAAATAGCCGTATAAATCTAGATTCAATTTGTTACGTTTTAGCCCAGTTATTTGGTAGATATAAAGCGAAGTTTTTACTTTTTACCCGTTCCCTGGAAAGTTTTTCGGAAGTTGTAAAATTTGTAATTTTATAGATTTCGATGTCCTCTTTTCAAAAGAACTTTGCCACCACGTAACTTGGTCGCAGGCGCCGCTCTCTTGACAAAAAAAAAAATAGGAAAACAGTTTACCTGACGAAAGAAAATTATCAGTGAACATTTTTAGAATCACTTTTATTTTTGAACTCGATAAGATAAAAAATGATGCATTAGATAAAATTTAAGCGCTTAGCGGGAAGTTGCACGGATGGCCTTTAGGTCAATTGTTTTCCTCATTTATTTTAATGAAATGAATCAGAAAACGAGCAGACGGATCGCCTAATGGTAAGCGATTACCGTCGCCCATCGACAGTCGCAACACCAGCGGAGTTATACCTGTAACTCCTCTGGTGTTGCGACTTGCGAGTTGCGTTCCTGGTCCTTAAAATCCCCAATCCCCCTCTTCGGCCTCCGGTAACCTCACTCAATCGGCGAAACACAATGTAAGCGTTATTTCACGCCGGTTTTCCTTGAGGTCCTGGTGTTTATCCGTGGTTATATCTTTCAAATTTGTGCGCTTGATTCATTATATTGTCGTCGATGGTTGCGAGCTGCGAACGACCCGTCGAAGAAGACCCGAGAACGGTGGGGGGTCATGAGTGAGTCATGGGTGGGTCACACAACAACGCTCCGACCCCCGCACCGGGTGTCTGAAAACATGAAAGAACCTAAGTTAGGTGCCAGAATATAATATTGATTGTGTTAATAAATATATTTTGTACATTAATCAAAGTCGTCGCAGCAGCAAATCAAACAGTCACAAAATAAAAGTGTCGCGTTGCAAATAAATTTTATCTGGTTTGGATTAAAGAAAAAAAATTAGAAGATAAATTCCATACTTTACTGGGTTGAGCGGAGTACATTTTAATAAATTGTGGCTGGCACACTTCTACTTAATGTGGAGGAGGCTGGGCCACAATTTCGTTATACGAGGACCCGTATAAGCCGACTAGCGCAATAAAAATACTCAAAATGTGATTGGTCCGCTAGGATTATTGTTAGTTTGCGCAACTACGTCAATATTAATAACCTCCATCAATATATTATAGTTGCCACGAAATGTTACATTCGGTCCTATAAATAAGATAACCGCTTTTACAGAGTCAGCAAATAACAAATTTAAGTAAACGACAGCGTTTTGCAGTGGAGATGGTATTTTCTTGCAAAGTAAACAGTAGGCTTGTTGACTGATTTTCTAATATTTTAATACACCTACTTAATATTTTATGGACGCTTCACATCACGTCAATCTGGTCCCGTGCTAAGTATCCGAAGAACTTGTATTACAGGTACCAGAAAACGGGAAGTATATTTAATACTTTTATACTATACATAGGTATATTTTATATTTTTATTATATTATACACATATTTAATACATATCCATGACCCAGGAACTCAGAAAACTATTTGTTCCCTCGGCGGGATTCGATCCCGCGACCCACGGTTTGAGCGCCAACGCGCTTACCACTGAGCCACAGAGATCGTCTAAATTGCATATTTTTATTTATAAATTTTCAGAAATCTCTAACAAAGTACATAACAAACTCGGTGTCCCGAAAACAATAAGGGTTTGTCCGTACACCGGTGCATAATAGTGCTCTAAAATATAAGTTCTCAGAAGAAACAGTATATTAAAAATCAATATTTTGAAAGGCACAGTGATTTGTTTGCAGAATTTCGCAAGATGCTGAAAACGCTGCATATAAAAGTCGCCGGTTGCAGGAAAATAATTGCTATTATCTTTCTTTGTGCGTTTATTCATTTTAGTAAATAAATGTTTTTATATCTATACATATAATAAATCTGTAGAGGGGTCATGTCTGTACATATAGATGTCTGTACATAAGATATTTAAGTGAAACTCAAAATGGGGGGTCTAAAAAGGCCACAAAACCTAAAAATAGCGTTTTTGAAAAAAATGTCTGTCTGTCTGTCTGTCTGTGTGTTTGTTATCACATCACGCCGAAACCACTGGATGGAAGAAAATGAAATTTTGCAGGTAGGTAGCTTAGGACCTGAAGGGTAAAATAGGATACATTTTATCCCGAAAAACGAAACGGTTCCCATGGGATCTTCAAAAAACAGTAGGTACCTACCTATTTGACGTTATTTCAGGCAATCTATTCGACGTATTTAAATGTAACTTGGCACAAAGGTAGATTAGAACATGAAATAACTAACAGGATAATTTTTTTTCTTGGAAAACAAAAGTGTTCCCACGGGTTTATGAAAAAACTGTATTTTTGAACCTTCTTCACAAACCGGAATAAATCATAATTTTTCGCATTAAATCATCTTTTTTAACTGCATTATTTTGTTTGCTTTTGAAATAAAACTATTAAATTAAAACCTCAAAAATAAAAACGGGTTGCACTTCGGGAGTGCCTGTAAAAGTGAAACATCTCAAAGTGGGGCCATTTAACTGGAAACACTTTTTTCTCCATAGTCTTTTCACCATACGTCAAATTTCAAAATGGCCCCAAAAATCTCAAAAGTGGGCCATTTAACTGGAGACACTTTTTTCTCCATAGTGTTTTCACCATACGTCAAATTTCAAAATGGCCCCAAAAATCTCAAAAGTGGGCCATTTAATTGGAGACACTTTTTTTCTCCATAGTTTTTTCACCACTTTTTTCATTTAACTGGATATACTTTTTTCACCATACGTCAAATTTCAAAATTGCCCAAAAAATCTCAAAAGTGGGGCCATTTAACTGGAGACACTTTTTTCATTTAACTGGATATACTCTTTTCACCATACGTCAAATTTCAAAATGGCCCCAAAAATCTCAAAAGTGGGGCCATTTAACTGGAGACACTTTTTTCATTTAACTGGATATACTTTTTTCACCATACGTCAAATTTCAAAATGGCCCAAAAAATCTCAAAAGTGGGGCCATTTAACTGGAGACACTTTTTTCATTTAACTGGATATACTCTTTTCACCATACGTCAAATTTCAAAATGGCCCCAAAAATCTCAAAAGTGGGGCCATCTAACTGGAGACACTTTTTTCTCCATAGTGTTTTCACCATACGTCAAATTTCAAAATGGCCCCAAAAATCTCAAAAGTGGGGCCATTTAACTGGACACACTTTTTCTCCATAGTGTTTTCACCATACATCAAATTCAGAATGGCCCCAAAAATCTCGAAAGTGAGCCATTTAACTGGAGACAATTTTTTTCTCCATAGTGTTTTCACCATACGTAAAATTTCAAAATGGCCCCAAAAATCTCAAAAGTGGGCCATTTATAAATTGGAGACACATTTTTTCTCCAAAGTGTTTTCACCATACGTCAAATTTCAAAATGGCCCCAAAAATCTCAAAAGGGCGCCACCCTTTTGAGATGAAGCGTCGCCACGGCAATTTTCACCACGCCAAAAATTAGGTTTACCCTCGCCTATATAATAGATGCTTCAGATTAATAAATCTATTCTCTATCGGTATCCTATTATATAATAGCGAAGGAGTAAAACCAATACTACAAGGTCTCTTTAAACTAAGAATTTACTTCAAGCGGGAGGTCAACTTATCTGGAGGCTCATAATAAGTTGGTAACATTTGACAGATAAGTAAGTACTATTCGAAACCTCCCAAATCCCCCTCGAGGCATATTATCTTAGTCATCTTTTTACAAATTACAAAAACCTGAAGACCCCCTCAAAATTTTTTTACCCCTCCAATAGCCTTCTCACGAAACCTTCCCTTGAAAATGTAAGGATGTTTGTTACTCTTTCACGCGAAACTACTGAAAGGATTTTGATGATATTTGGCTTAACATAGGCTTAACTTATAAGCATTACTTTTTATTACGAAACATTCCCGTGGGATATTTTATTTACGCGAGATCTATACTAATATTATAAAGCTGAAGAGTTTGTTTTTGTTTGTTTGAACGCGCTAATCTCTGGAACTACTGGTACGAATTGAAAAATTCTTTTTGTGTTGGATAGTCCATTTACCGAGGAAGGCCTATAACATCATCATAACTCAATACGAGCGGAGCACCAATCAAGAATGTTACAAAATCGGGTTTTTTTTTCTTTTGAGAGCTTTTGCTGTGTACGCTGCGGAAACGGTTTCATTAAAATTATGTGACAAAATTGTTTCCCTAAAAAAGTCCGCGACTGTATATGGCTATCTTTTAAAGTTGGCTCACTATAACCTTTTTATGCTAACCAAATTTGTTCTAAAAGTAAGTATAATTTGTGAAGTTGTTTTCATGAATATGATACTAATCCTTATCCAAGTAAAATTCATTACGAGCATTTAATCTAGAAGAAATTTACCGTTTACATTATTTGATTTCAATGAGTATTTTAGAAGATATCGCGGTAATAAAATAATCAAGCGCGCAATAATAATGCACGGCGCGCAGCGGGCAGTCGTGAGGGGTAAGCGCGTTCGCCTTCTACGTAAATGAAGTCGTGGGTAAATTTTAGCGATATCCCACAGTAACTGTTCCACGCGGACGAAGTCGCGGGCAAAAGCTAGTTATGATATAAGTACACTAAAGATTAGAAAATAGTAAGGGTTCATATGTTTTTTGCTTTAAGAATAACGTTTCAATACGTTATTTGTAATTTTTAGATTAAATATAATCGCATTCTCATTACAATTAAACTACACATAATTTTTTTATTTTTACATTAATTTTTAAATAATACTACTTCAATATTTCCGAATATATAAATGAAACTAAATATTTTACATTTAGTTAGATACATATGTCAGTATGAAGAATTTATATTTCTGTAGTCTACAAAACAATTAAGGACTCAATATGGTAGAAGAGAGAAAGCGGCAAAGCGAGGAAGCGTTTCCTGTAAAAGCTTATCAAAGAACAACACAGTAACTACAAATAAGACAGCGAAGCTTTGAAAACGAAACCATTTTGTGGCATAAAATTACAGCGCAACAAATAAACTTCTATATAAAATAATGTGGGCTAACGAAGCATTCGTATGTGAGATAACATTTCGCTTACGAACTTGGCGTATGATAAAGCGATAAAGTATGGCGCGGACGGATAAAAGTACAGCCGAGTGCAGCTCGGAAACGCTTCATATGTAAATGGCCCCTAATCTGTAGGAGGCGAGACCAGTGGGGTAAGCACCAACAATTGACAGCGACGTATTTGTAACGTTATCGAGTTAAATTTGTATAGACGTTGTCATGATTTCTATACTTCCCTCGTCTCCCCAATTGGGAGACATGTAAAATATAGTTTATTTTACATCCTCAGAAATAGTGAGTTAAGTAATACAAATATAAAAAGTTTTTTTTTGTAAATTCGTAAAAAACCCTACATAATTAGTTCTCTTACGTCCATAGACTAATGATTGCTGGGTGAGCGCCCAGCGAGACCAATTATTCATCTATGCTTACATCTATATTATACAAAAAAATATATAATGTCAAATACGAACATAAGTGCACAAATATCGGATATATTTACAAATATGTTCCTGCTATGCGGTCTTTTACTTCATACACTTTAATCTAATCGTGGCGTCTTTTGTATGGAGCGTTTTCACGAAACTTGCGGAATTTTGTAAACAAATCGCTGTGCCTATCAATATATTTATTTTTATATACGGTACTGTTTTATTTAGAAAAGTTACTAATATTTATGAGTGCTATTCATATTATCTATAAATATAAAAGGCAAAACTGATCTGACTGACCGTCAGGGATTAAATTTTCAAAATCAGTTCATGATTTTGAAAATTTAATCCCTGACGGGGTAAAATAGGGGGTAAAATAGGGGATGAAAGCTTAAATAAATAATTATTCGATAAGGCATCGTTTCTTAACTATTTTATGTCGCGACCCACGAAAGTTAAGTTATGTAAAAATTCTTGCGACCCCGTCACTATAAAATAATAATAATAATAATAATATGTACATAGCGCGCAATTTTTATCAGCTATACTGTATAATTATTAACCTTCACTGGTTCGAACGATTTTTTCGACGTTAGATACAAAAGATTCGTTCGTAAAACTAATCTTCTGTACCTATATGGTGTTTGTATTTATTATTTTTGAACAGACTGCGACCTCCTGTAAAAACAAAATTGACCAAGGTTCGCGACCCCTCGCTTGAGAAGCGATACGATAAGGTAACGAATACGTTGCTGTCCAAGTGTTCGTGCTTGCACCACAGACATCGATCCCGGACCCGGATTGCGATTTGCGGCTCAGCATTATACCGCTGGGCGCTGGGTACATGCGAGCACAAAACTCTTCTGTATCTGACTGATTCGTTTCGACTTTTGTTTCGAATAAAAGTATTCGCGTGAAAAATAATACAACAATGCCGTTTGAAGTGCAAAGATAGGCGCAACTTTAAAAATGGCTGCGAATAAAAGCTCCGTTCTGTTCGACGGTTCAAAGGGCTTTGATATAGATATTAAAATGGAATCGCAAATTAGAGTGGTCTAAATTCAAAAGCCAATTTTAAATTGAAAAATGGCTCGTGTAAGCTGCAGATGCACTAAACTTACGAAACAGAGTATTAATTAAATTCCTTAAAAGAAGGCTTTTTTTTATTATAAATATTAATTTTGTTACAATATACACATTTTATGTTAATCTAATTTGCTCCTATCGTTTATTAAATAATTTAGCCTACTTTGGTTTGGTAAGGTTAGACTAAAATTTTGGTATTTTTTTGTTCTTCTCACTATAACATTTATATTGATAGGTGATATTGAAACCCAACATATATGTTGGAAAATAAAATGTATGAGCCAAAAACTAATTCCGTCGCTATCTTGAAATCTCCCCGTCTGGCTGTCAGTTCGGCGAGCTAACGTATGAGCACATACATTACTGTCGAACCAGATAAACTGCCATACCTGCCGGTCTTAAATAGCCATGTTATATATTTTAGACCTGCAGGATATCATTGTGCATCAACCTTTGAAGAAGTTGCTCTTTAAGGGCATCACCGATAGCGAATATACGATAGACAGAGATTTTCATATTACCTACAGTCCAGTCTGTCCCTATAATATCCCCCATATTAAGTGTATCGTACTATGAAACATCTCCTTTGAAGAAGTTGCTCTACAGGTGCTCCCTCACCTGGAGCATTCGTGTAATGTATCGTTATATATCCGACCATTACATAGGTGTAGGAAGATTACCGAGCATTGTAATGCGTACCTTATAATGATCCCGTCCGCTTGGCGCTCAAAAACGTTACATTACACGCGAATGCTCGTCTCTCAGGGAGGTAGTATTGTAATGTAATGTTTAAAATCGAATCTATAACGTTACATTACACGTTGTATTCTCAATACACAAGAGTACTCTCTATTTCATTACTCTCGTAACCTAGGATGATAGTACCTATATCTAGACACGATTGGCGATAGATCAGGCGCGGGACCGACCATCGACTTTCCACATGCCCATCCGACACATGGATCATCTTGTCAGACAATCAGGTGATCAGCCTGCATTGTCCTAACCAGACTTGAAACGAAACCACGACCTAAGCCAAGTTCTAAAAGACTAGACCACGGAGGTATCTGGCGGAATGAAATAATTATTTTATAATGAAATAAGTATTTTCGGTTTGAAAAGTGTGAAACAGTTTTAAAGACTTAAGACAGGCATTCATTAAAGCTTAACCTTTGACAAAAGAAGCTTTCGGGCTTTAAAATAAATGAATTTTAAATCGCGTGCTCAGCGACCACTAGTAGAAATAAAAGCTCCAAATTAATTCGCATTCCGCCGTCACTCGTAAGCTCTTTAATTGGCAAAGAACATCAAAAGCTCAGGTCGGCGTCGGTTACGTCACGTCGCCCAGAGCTTTTCATATTTGATGAAAAACGACAATTTGATTTTCATGTAAAAATGTATACAAGTATATTTTTACACCGCCTACTTATTTTGAATTTAGGTTACTTACAAGCGTGTTATGGATTTGTAGAGTCATAATAATATGGCGTAGCTTCGAAGATCATCCTATGCTCATTTTGATAGGCTGAAAATGTATGCAGTTGTCTATTTGATCAGCAAGTTTTAAGGAGAATGATACAGGATTATAATATACTAATAATAATATTATCTAGATACGTTTTCACAACACGTAAATTTTCTTTAGTATTTTTTTATTTAATTTTTGATTATTTTTCATACGCCCAAAATATCCATCATTGAATTTAAACAACCTTATGTTACACAGTAATAATACACAATACTTCTTGCACTATTTCCACTTTAATAAGTATTTTACATTAATTTTAATATATCACACGACCGGTTTCGACAATGACGACGACATGAATTTCCACCAAGAACCTACAGTACAATCAATAACAACCTTATGTTACACACACATTTAATACACATCCATGACTCGGGAACTTTTTGTTCACTGGCGGGATTCGAGCCCGCAATCTCCGATTTTAGCGCCAACGCGCCAACCAAAGAGTTCATCAAACGTAAACTTTTAAAAAGCTGTCGTAACTTTACAATTGGGAATGCGGTAATTGGAGGCTTTCTTAAACATTTTATCGCATCGCATCATCGGCTATCGGCGTTTACGACCAGAGTGTAGATGACATAGTTTTTTACTATTCTCTCGACTCGTAGGGGAGTGGGGCGGGACATCCTGTGGCCATACTACACATATTGTGCTCTAAACTATTATGTTTTGGGTAAAACATCTTCAGTAAAAAGGTTGTTTAATATCTATACTAATATTAAAAGGACCAAAACTTTGTTACCATTGAATAGGCTCCGAAATTACAAGACCAATTTTGATGAAATCTGGCATATACATAGAGTAGACCAAGGGAAAGGCTATTTTTTATAGTGCCAAGACGTACGGATGCTGCTGTATTTCTTATTGCGCACTCGAAGTCGCTGGTAACATCAAGTCGCTTATACAGTTCGCTTTTGTCTCTAAATCATCCGACTATGCTAATGCAAAACAATCGTGAAGGGTTCCAGACAAGGATATATTAATTCTGTATCCGTGAACGGGGGCAGTGAATACGGGGATTGAAAGAGATTCCCGCTTACAAATCCGTCGTCTGTAGTTCTGTGTTCGATATTTCGAGTGTTATTCGAATGAAGTTTCTTCCATTGTTAAGGATCATTACGGGCTTGTAACGCGACTTATAATTATACCAACAGTATGAAACGGAAGGGTTTAATTGAACGTGAGAATCGCAGCAAATACTATACTATAGAGCAGGCAGATTTCAAAACTAAAGATATAGCCTATCTTTAGTTTTGAAATCTGCCTGCTTACATTTGACATAACAAATTTCATACAAGAAAAAATTACTTGATTTTAGCATACCTCAAAATATGTCAGCCATTTGGATTTCACCATATTATCTCTACTGTTAAAATGGCCCCAAACAACCTTAAAAGTGTTTTTTATAATAGGAGCAAATTATGACAGCGATCTATCTCCTGAAACTTCGTATTCTCTGATAGTACAAGGAACTTGGGCCGACCTGCTTTTGGTGAGTACATACTTAATGCAAGTAATGTTAATAAATGTAATAATTGGTATTGGGATGAATATTTCGCACAATAATTGACGCACAGCTTCTAAGTAGCAAATTCTTTAATTACGTTATTTTAATTAACTGAATCAAAATTTATTATAAGAATAAAAGTTATTTTAAATTATTTATAATTACGTACCTATCCGGTAGCCAACACGAGTCAAACTATTTCTTTTCCGTTTAGTTGTCGTGAAAATGACGGGCTTTAGTAATTAGGTGTGATTTTGGTGTGATTTTAAATTTATTTTTTAAAGATGTTGCCTTTGTGTGTGCGATAGAAAATTGATCATTTTGCCGCGATAAAAAAAGCCTAATTGTAATCTACTCTATACGTGTGCCTAATATAAAGAAAATAGATCTAGTAGTTTCTGAGCTTATTCAATGCAAATAAATAATCAAAACTTTCTCCTTTAAAATAATAGTTGAGATACAGAGATGTATACATTCTATTAAGTTATTTTTTGATTTTAATTGTTTTGAATAGGCAATTGTTAAATATGTTTTCCGTCAATTTACTTTAGAATCCAGCGAGTCCCGGCGGCTAGGAAGCTATTTTTACTTTTACTATTTTCTAACCGCAGATGTAGAATCCAACAAGCGGATTGATGGGGCCATACAACTTTATTTTTTCGACTACAAATCGGCCATATTTCTTCACTGGGCCGGAAAATAACTTTATTTAGAAAAGTAAAAGATATTTTTGTGACGGTACAAATTACAGTAACAGCTAGACTGTTGTGTAGTGCAAGCAGTAAAATTATACTTATATATCTATACTATATTGTATACTCATGTATACATACTGTATACATACATATCTATACTGTCTAGGAAAGGTTTGCTTGTTTGTTTGTTTATTTGCATCGAATAGGCTCCGAAACTACTGGACCGATTTTGATGAAATTTAGCACAGATATAGAGTAGATCACAGGGAAAGACATAATTATACTACTTTTTATTGCGGCAAAATGTACGATTCCCGCGAGATTTTCTTTAGCGCGCACGGAGTCGCGGGGAAAATCTAGTCTATACTAATATAATAAAGAGGAAAAGTTTGTTTGTTTGTATGTTTGTTTACATCGAATAGGCTCCGAAACAACGAGACCGATTTTGATGAAATTTGGCACAGATATAGAATAGACCACGGGGAAGGAAACAGGCTACTTTTTATCGCGGCAAAATGTACGGTTATCGCGGGATTTTCTTTTGTCGCGCACGAAGTCGCATGCAACATCTAATAATATAGAGAAAAAGTTTGTTTGTTTGCATTGAATAGGCTTCGAAACTAATTAATTTGATAAAATTTGGCACAGATATAGAGTAGACCACAGGAAAGGACATAGGCTACTTCTTAGCGTGAAAAAATGTAAGGTTTTCGTGAAATTTACTTTTGCGCGCACGAAGTCGCGGTCATCTAGTATTTAATAAGTGTTAAAAATTCTAACCCTTCAGCCTAGGAAAAAGGAAAAAAAGGTATATAGGTAAGGTAAAAAAAAGGTACTGAAGACGTCAGTGTAACTTACCTACCCGACTACGGTGGCCGCGTAGCCAAAAAGTAAGGTTAATTATTTTGGCAGTCAATATAATATATTTGTTTTTTTTCACCGTAGCGCCTTAACTATTGATTCGATTTTAATAAGTGAGGTGTCGTTAGACTCATAATAATAGCCGGTTACATAGGTCATATAATTTGCGTAGTCGTATTATAGTTATTTATAAAAAAAAAATTAGGTACATTTTATTCTGGCATAAAGCTGCAAGCATCGAATGTTCCAGAACAAGCGTTATAAGATAGTGAGAAACAATGTGGAGTCACTTGCAGGTGGCGCGTTATCTGCGCTTATCGCCCGAGCGGGGAGGAAATGTATGTGTGTCATACGTTCTGTTTGTTCCGTGTCTTTACAACTAAATATCCGGAAAGAGACACTTTTTGGTAAAAAGTAGGTATTCACTTATATATACCCCGCCGGTTATGGGCCAGTCCAGGAGACACCGCAGACCTATCACCTATTGCATTTTATCTCATTCCACATGGATCACGAAACCATAAAAATTAATCTTCAGATGTTTTATATTTGTAGCGCAAACCAATATTAATAAAATTAATGTAAAGTCAATACAATATAATAATGTACAATTTTGCAGACAAGGTTAATTTTACACATATTAAGTTTGTGAAAATTTTTCCTAGTTCCGAGAATTTGATATTTGCCTAAATGTATTTTTTTACGTGTTGAGTAAATATCAAATTGATAAAAATAATTATTTTTATAAAAATAAAAATAATTATTTTATCGAAAAATAATTATTTTTATTTTTATCAATTTAATATTTAAAAATTACAAAACTTCTAAACAAAACTTCTTCAAAACTACAAAGCTTAATAATAATTAAGCTTTTATATTATGAAGTTTTATATTTAGGGCATTTAAAGGGCTACACAAAAGTTGTAATTATTTTTTACATTATTAGTATAAAAAACCTACATAATTAGTTTACTTCATCAAATACAAAAAGATTTACCATGGTATGTATGAACATAAACGCGCGATATTAAGAAATTTTGTTCATGTAACCAATTAATGTTAATTTCGTAGCATCTTAAAAGTTACAAGTGTAAGTGTGACGTCACCTGCCAGTACGACTTTTGTATGGAGCGTTTTCACAAGACGCATAAAGCACTTCAAACAATTCGTAGTTTCTTTGAAAATGATGATTTTTTTGTATACTATTATTCCCTTTTATAAGCTTTCTTAGTTTTCAGAGCTCTGCTAATCTAAATATATAAATGGCAAACCTGACTGACTCATCTATCAACGCACAGCCAAAACTACTAAACGGATTTTGCTGAAATTTGGCATACATATAGTTGTAATGACGTAGGCATTCGCTAAGAAAGAATTTTTGAAATTTGGCCCCAAAGGTGAAGAAAAAGGGGTTAAAATTTTGTATGGAAATAGCACTCCACGCGGACGAAGTCGCAAGCAAAAGCTGTGTCATAAAGAATAACAGGTAAGCTTATTAGAATATTATTAGTTCATTGTTTAGTCCAATTTATCAGACGATAATTATGTTTCATCTAATAACGCACGTAAATCGTGAGTCTTGAGCTTGATATAGTAATACTAGCTCCACTTTAAATACTCTCGTCAGTATTAACACCTCTTTCTATGAAAATCTAGGCTGGAATAAGTAAATAGCAATTTGAGACAAAACGTTGCGCCCAGCCCGCAGACCGGTTCGCGCCGCTCTGACGGGCGACGTAAGTGGGTAAGTGTAGGTTAGGGCGGCTGCACACTGACGGTACTCACTATCGCCAACAAGTAGACCGAGTCAGGAGTGTCGCACAAATGTATCATTACGGCGTAATGGTGCTCGAGCTGCAGGAAAATCTATAGAAAATACTCCCCTAAGCCTAAGGGAAAAGTCCCTTATGACAATTTAAAGCTCCCTTTGAGTATTATAAAAATGTAACAGAATCGCTTCAAACAATTCGGGGTTCACAGCTCGCGCTTACATACAAATGACGAAACATTTTTTTGTTTCCCGCCCACGCTGAAATAGGAAAGTTTTAAAGTGACTTTCCCTTTTAGAGAAGTATTTGCAAGTTGTAAGCCTCAAAATTCCTCCACGCCCCTGTCGCTATACGTCAACGTCACCGGAAATCATTTATAAAATCAGAGCAAGAGCGTAATCATGGTCACTTTATTTTAATAAGTATTGGCATTAATTTATTCTTGTTGTCTTAACCTTTCTTCATTTTATTATCTTAACGTAGATTTATCTCTCGTTTCAGCCTGGTGACGTCCACTGCAGGACATAGGCCTCCCCCATAAATTTCCAGTGCGACCGGTCGCTCGCGGCCTGTATCCACCGACTTCCTGCGACTTTTCTCAGGTCATCTGAACACCTGGTGGTAGGCCGTCCTACGCTTCGACGTCCATTTCGTGGTCTCACCTCAAGAACCTTTCGGCCCCAGTGGGCAGCGGGGTAGATTTATCTAATAGGGAATATGCATAAAATATAAAAATAGCTTAAAATATAATAATATGATACTAGACAGAAAAATAAAGAAAATGGCGAGAAATTTTTCAATATCTGTTGATAAATGAGCAAGATATGAGCGGTCAAAGTTTGTAACCTATCTCTTTCTAGCAAAACGAAATTTAGTATGAACTTTCTATGAAAGTCGTGTTATGTGACGTCACGATACACGTCGGATCTCTCTGTCTAATAGACCACTTTAAACGTTCATATCTTCGTTATTTTTAATGATATCAAAAAACTGATTTTACCATACGGTTTACCAAACAAGATAGATCTATATAAAAAAATAAAAAAAATACGTGCATATTCCCATTACGCGCAAATTACCGCAGTTTTGCTGCGATAAAACATATCCTAGATGTATTAATCCAGAGTCTCAACTACTATAATACCAAATACGTTAAGCGTAATAAACATCCACAGATCCACGCATCCATTCATACAAAATTTCGTATATTTATATTAAGTAGAAATGAATTAATTTTATAATTATTGTGTAGTAAATAAAATATCTCCTCGTAAGTCGTAATTAGTGATTTGAATGTTGGGGCTGATTTCATCGGCTGGCCAGGGCAAAGACTGCCAGGGTGTGTGTGTAAGTATGTAAACCTCTTATAACTTTTGAACGCTTTGACAAATTATGTTGCGGCTGGCGCCATTCGAAAGAAGTTGGCCAAACTTAGATTTTGAATACAATTTGGACCGATTCGGATAAATAAATTTCAAGAAATCTGAAAAAACCTTTGATTTTTAAGTGTTTTTTTTTTAATAACTTTTAAACGGCTTTATCGATCAACTACAAAATCTAATCAGCTCTTAACCTTGAAAAACCACGTCGATCGCCGCTAATCCGGTCAAAATAGATTGATTCGTTCGAGAGATATCGTGAAGGAAAGAAAACCGAAAAATCCGCTGAGCAGCTGAGAAATTAAAATTCTACATAATATTATTATCAGCCCCAAAATTTGAAGCAAGCTTATCAGACCTAGGAAAAGTCGTAGATTGCGAAAATACCCTTACTAGTTAAACACGTCATTAAATATAACACGAACAAAGAGTTGGCTACATTAATGGATGAGCCATACAAAATCCTCTAACGCCTTATTACGTGTTCATAGTAGCATAATTACACATAATAATGTGTTAATATTAGGCTCTTTATATAGGAGCATAACTCACCAGTCTAGTCTAGCTAGGTGGGATTATTAAGCTTCCATTACACGCGCCCTCCGCATACCTAATAACACATTCCCTTTGCAGCGAAACAATGGCGGCGATGCTGAGTATTTTCATTTCATTTTCCCTCTTCTCGGAATGCTGGCTTTATGTAGCAAATGCTGTGGTTAACCTAATACTGCTCTCTTTGTTTCTCTTCCTTACTTCATATTTATTTATTTATTGCTAAGTTCTGGTCCCACAAAACCGAATGCTTATTTGCAGAGGGAACACACAGAAAATTATTTTATCAATTTAGTTTCGTGTTTGCTTACTCTCCAATTTTTGGTATCGCAATATAAATATCAAATTTACAATTGAAACTTGAAGTGCTCCAAATTCGACTGATAGTCGAAAATAAATGTTATGTTGTTCATATGAATTTATATCTGGAAATAGTAGAATTTCTTTTTTGTGTTGTGTTCAAATAAAAACGTCTATTTATCAATTGAATCCAGTTACGATTTATTGTTTATATTCCAATTTTAGGACACGCGATAACATCGATTTTTATTGTTTGTATATTGTAAACATGTGTGGTTTGACGGAGGGATGATTTGAGGCGGCTTGTCGCAGCTCATTTATCTACAAAACAATCCTCAAACCAAACACCGTGAGATTGTAAAAACAAACACACACATTTACGGTTTATTTTCATTCTTATTCCGGTGCCGTTTCGACCTAAATGGACGTAAAACAATAAACGGTACAACAAATAACGGTTCTTCCTCTCACATCTGACATTAAAATTTCAATGTGCGAAACGGAGTGCCCACACGTGCCCCGCGATATGCCACATACAGGGTAAACTCATACATATACCTACACCTACCTATGGGTGGGTATTGGTACGTTAGTAATATTATATACTCTTTGTTATTTAAAACTGAAAAATATTCCGTAAAATTATTATATTATTTCTTTAATTATGTTATATTTAGTTTGTAAAATTATGTTATTTCTTTATAGAATCAGTCTCAAATGGCCATATTAAGTGCATCGTATTATGATACATCGTTTATTGGAATTGAATAGAAGATGTTTCATAAAACGATTCACTTAATGTGGCTATTTTAGACCTGCTGGCTGCTCCTCATTAATAACTCCCCACACTGAATTCGGTGACGGTGGCCGGTTTAATTGAAACCAGGTCAGTTACGCAAGAGTAATTTTATAGAGCCCAAGTGTGTGCGCAGTACACAAGAGCACTCTCTCTTCCTTTACTCTAGTAATCCAGTGGGACGGATAACCGACACGACTGACGAGAGATCAGGCGCAAGTCCGACTTTTTACATGCCCATCCGACGCATAGATCATCTTTCTTGTCATACAATCACCTAGGTGATCAGCTTGCATTGTCCTAACCATTCTTGGAAACAGCATTTTTTGTTGTTCTAGTGCGGGATCGAACCCACGACCTTCGAGTCGAGAGCCAATGCTCGAACCACTAGTCCACGGAGGTTGTTGTTGTGGTGCTCCTCATTATATTAGTAACTATATCAATACAGCGTGTGTTTCTTTTTTTCAAAATCAGTCGCTTATTTTACTGACTAGCGCTTTTCACTAATTAGGTTTATTTTTATCAAAATTGGCTTCGTAACTCTTCTGAATACTACACTACTCCTTATAATTTCGCCTGTCGTGTTGATAAACTCAGCCTGTGTAACTCCTCTAATAACAGCCCCAAACGAAGTATTACTGGGTCAATCTCAGGCCCGCAGTAAAAACTAGTAATACGTCTCGTCTCCGTTAGATTAAGCGACAGCCTCTGTTGGGGTTACATTGTAAGACGCGATATTAACTTTTTGCTACAACAAAATATATCATATTTTATTACATGAATGTATGAGAATCATATTGTTCTAGCTGTTGTTAATTATGGGAAAGTTATTGTAAGCAAATTGTGCATTCTCATTTTAACTTCATTATAGACATGTACCTACAACGTTTGTTGTATGTTTCATCGATCGTAACATTTGAAAACATGGAACTATATTAAATTAGCAATATACTGTTATATTTTTACAATAATTATACAAATATAGGAGTTTGAAATTTGGCAAAGTTAAAGTTTATATAGAGGAGCAGTGAACTATACGAGTATTAATATTTTTTATGACAATGCTTAAGAATACATTATAATAATAAAAAATATTAATTTTAAAGAAAACATTAAACCGAATTCCAAAGTAAAAATGCACAAAAAAGTATGAAATAAATCTTATTTTCTAAATAATTCCCATTTTAAATTCAGCTTGAATTTTAACTATTTCTCTACTCAATCTTCATTATTTTGAACCGACGTACCAGCCCATACAATATCCTGATAAAACAATATTTTATAGAACTCAAATTTAAGTTGGATGGTATCTTTAAAGACATTAGTTCTGATCAGTGCTTTTGGATCCAGGGTATAAAATTGGCACACCCTTGGCACAAAATTTTACTTTTTGGTACCTAGCATACGCTTGATTTACTTCACAAAAGTCATTTAAATCCCTATTTATGTCCTCGATTCCTCATGGATACTATCATCAGGTCTCTATTTTGGTGACTAAATGATCAATTTTGAATTATACTCTTTACAATACAACGTAATTTTCGATATGGGTGTACAAACGGCAGACTAACATTCAAGGAAGTATCGATGTAAAAGACTATCAAAGTACCAATTATCATCATAATGTGATTATAATTGGTATGATGATGGTGGTGATGGTGATGATTACTGTAATTGACATAGTGGCATATGCTTGCAGTTCAAAATCCCCAAACATTTACAGAAAATCTATAAGGACTCAAGAGTTCGATTCAGCACTTTTTTCACAGTTTTGATTCAAGGTCTTCCTTACTTACTTATTCGTAACATATGCTTAGGTATCTTCAGAAAAAGTCAAAATCACTATATGTGTCCATACAAATTTCGAAGAGTTCCTTCGATTATTTATGGATCCCATCATCAGGTCACCACTTTGGTATCAAAAAGATCAAATTGAGATTATACCCTATAAAACAAAAAAATAATTTTGAAAATTAATCTATAGACAGCGGAGTAATCGTTGAAATACAAAAGAAATATATATCTACAGCCGAACGTATAACCGTCTCCTTATTTAGAAGTCGGTTTATAACAATACACACACTACCTCAGATTAATAACTCTTATCCGACTATGCGTTGCAGTGGCGTGGTGTTCCTATAACTCCATTCCTATCGACATTACTTACTGTTTCCCTGTTGAAGACCCCTCATCCAAATCCCTACTTATTATACAGGCTAGGGCTTCCCTATGAAGGAGAACCAGCCATCGCCACTGATGCGTTGGATACAATTTTGTCACGCTATTGTCATTCACATTCAATTACAATAATTATGGGAGACTTTAACACTTGTATGATGAAGGGTAATTACAGAACAAGAAAGTTAAAATCTATCCTTGATAGTCGTAATCTGTATTTGCTTCCTCTACAAGCTACTCACTGTGCACCAGGTTACTCGCCATCTTTGCTGGACTTAATAGTGGTATCGTCACCGAATTTTGTCATTAAAGAAGGCCAATGTTCAGCAGATATTTTCTCATACCACGATATTATTTTTATATCATACAATGTACGACCACCAAAAGTGAAACCTACTATTAGACTACAGCGTAACTTCAACAATGTTAACAATGAATTGCTACTTGAAGATGCTCGTGATATTGACTGGTCTGATGTAATCGAGACTTGTGATATCGACAAAAAGGTAGAATTGTTCAATAAATTAATATTACAACTATTCGATAAACATGCTCCTATTAGGCCAGTTAAGGTTAAACATCTTCCTGCTCCATGGCTTACCGACGAAATTAAAGCCTTAATTGCTAAAAAACATAGAGCGAAAACTAAATATAAAAAAGTAACTTAAGCGAGCACCGAGAGAGATACATAAAAATAAGAAATCGCTGCAATACAATGGTGAGAGATGCTCAGAGACGCTTCATCCATTCTTCAGTCGATAATAGCGACCCTTCCAAAACATGGAAGTTCCTGAAATCCAAAAAAAGTGTGGGTAAAAATTGTAGTTCAGCATCACAGATTCCTTTTGATAAAAATATACTAAATTTCCATTTTTCTTCTACTAACAATTCATATGATCCTAGCTCTAAACTTCAAACCCTAAGCCATCTTTCTTCCCTACCAACACCTAACTTCCCCCCCTTTCATTTCAGCCAGCTCACTGTTGGTGACATTAAAAAGAGTGTCATGGCCATAACGTCAAATGCTGTTGGTGACGATAATATTAGCCGGAAGATGATCACTTTAGTCATTGATGTTATTGCTCCAATTGTAACTCATATCTTTAACTTCTCGCTAACGAATGGTAAGTGTCCGCCAGTATGGAAAAGCGCACAGATAATTCCTTTACCAAAAACAAATAAGCCCAGTACACCTGCTGATTTTCGACCAATTTCAATTTTGCCATTTTTATCAAAGGTTCTGGAGAGGTTGATGCATCATCAGTTAACGCCATACGTCAATAATCACAACCTTTTATCACCTTTTCAGTCTGGCTTCCGACCGGGACATAGCACAACTACGGCTCTAGTTAAAGTTACAGATGATATACGTTGTGCTATGGATAATAAATTGCTAACTATTCTGGTTTTGTTGGATTTTAGCAATGCTTTTAATAACCGTGGATCATGACATTCTTTTAAGCGGACTAAGAACACTTAATCTGTCGCCTTCGGTGATTGGTTGGCTTACAGAATACCTTTCGGAAAGCCGGCAACGTGTTCGTGTAAACGACGAGTTCTCGTCGTGGTCCAATAACACTGCTGGTGTTCCGCAAGGTGGTGTATTATCTCCCCTTCTTTTTGCATTATTTATTAACTCCATATGCGCCTGTATTTCTTCTCTCTTTCACCTGTATGCAGACGATCTTCAGATCTACACCCAATCTTCCTTGGACAGTCTCTCAAGTAAAATTAACGATCTTAATAATGACCTTGATGCTATTTGTGAATGGAGTAAGTGCAACGGCATCTCAATTAACCCCGCTAAATCTCAGGTTATTATTATTGGCAGTCCAGGGTTGGTTTCAAAGGTTGACCGGGCTAATCTACCCCCGGTGTTGGTTTGCGGTACTCATGTTCCATATAGCAGAAAGGTTAAAAACTTAGGTGTTCTAATGGACGAAAATTTATCTTGGTCAGACCTTAAAACATCAGTCAGTAAGAGAGTACACGCGGTATGGCACTCCCTCAGAAGACTTAAGAACTTGCTTCCAATCAAAACTAAAATTTTGCTTGCCGAGTCCTTGTTTTTACCTATATTGGACTACGCTGACATGTGCTTTGTCGATCTTACTGAAGACAAACTTAATAAACTTGAACGTCTCCAAAACTTAGCAATCCGCTTTGTCTTCAGTTTGAGAAAATATGATCACGTGTCAGATTATTATCGTTCCAGGCTTTCTTGGTTACCTATACGCCTTATGCGAGACTCTCGAGTGCTCTCTTTTCTGTACTCTATACTCTTCGATCCAAGAACACCTTCTTACCTTAAAGATAAATTTGTCTTTCGATCCAATGAGAAAGAACTACGATCATCTGCTAACCTCCTTCTCAATATCCCGGTTCATAATACAAAGTTTTTTGGCTCTTCATTTATTGTGCATTCTATACTTTTATGGAATTCTTTGCCTGTTAATTTCAGGCAAGCTAAAAGTGTCGACTCTTTTAAATCATCAATTAAAAAGTATTATTTATATAAGTAGTGATATTGTATATATTATGATATAATTTATAGTATTGTTTTGAAATATTATTATTGAATATAAAATATATGTTTGATATATTTATGTATGTATCTGTGTATTTGTTGTATTGTTATTGTATTTATATGTCTTAGAGTCATAGTATAAGAATATTGTAGTATTTAGGTATCTATTAGATTTGTTTAATATTAGTTATACTCGTGGGGTTTCCTGTGTATGTTAATACAAAACTGATTTTGCACATTGCCCATTTTGTTTGTCTGTGTGATACAATTTAAATAGTTCCCTGCTTGTGGGTTGCTTGGAAGAAATTACTGCATAGCAATAAAGCCGCCCTTTGTGTTTGTACTAAGTTAAGTTATTTGTAATTTTAAGTTTATTTATTGTATGTAAGTATGAACACAATAAAGAATATTCATTCATTCATTCATTCATTCATTTATTTAATAAGAGGCAAAAGAGTCTTATAAAGTTCAAACTTAATACAAGTTGAATGAATTATGGTCGAATTTCGTCCACCGAGCAGCCACTAGTATCTATAAATATGTGAACATTGGAACGCCTTTAACAGACTGAATAGATAATAATTATATTGTAAGTTCTTACTACCTTACATCCCTCTATATTGGCTCAGTGAGTGCTGTGTCAGTTGTAACTTGGAACAGAATAATTAGTTACAGCTAGAGGTCCAAATATTATATCGTTCCGTATATAACTTTATGCTCTCGTATGTATCTACTTTAAGCCAAGAAACCATTATACCAAAGTAATAGTATGCGTAATAAAATTATGCCAAGTGAGGTATGCCAAATGAAATTATGACAAATAAAATTATGCGAAGAAAAGGGATCCCTCTGTCTAGTACCTACTATTTTAATGCTTTCTCGGAATATACAAATATTTTCTTATTTGAATTTAAAACATTGATAGGATCCCCAAAATGCCAGCTCTTTCGTGTAAAGACAGCGATCAGTGTGCTGAGTGCGAGCTTAGTCACTGCTCGCCTTAATTGTACTTAACTTAGACTTTCAATTTACATTCAATTAGTTTTAAATGAATAGTCTTGATATCATAAACTGAGTTATAAACTAAATATATATAATATCTAGTAATTACTAGTTCGTCGAACACCTCTCTATTTATTACAGGCGAGGCGAGACAGTAATATATCGCCGCAGTACATGAAACGAAATAAGAAAGGGTTAGGTGAAAACTAATGAAAAACGCCTCAGGTGTCCCGTATACCAGTCTCGCGATCCCCCGGCCCCCACCACAGATTAAAGAGGAGGAACAGATAAACAACTAGGTACGTATTAGTAATTTGATTACACTACTACGAGCATACGGTGAATGTATGCGTGTGCACAAAACTACGCAATAGGAGCGGTGATAGTGGAAAAATCCGGTAAAGATTGTGATCCGTCGAAGGGACGTTAAAATCTGAATCAAAACTCAAAACTAGAACTCAAAATTTTTATTTCCATGTAGGTTATAATATAACGCATATAGAATTGTCCTACATGATGCCTACCACCGGTTCGGAAACTAGCCCGGCGAGAAGAACCGGCGTAAGCAACTCGCACGGGGCCATCTTTTAGCAAAAAGATGGGAAAATTGTTCTTTTCAAAAAATATTTTTACAATGTTGTAACTTAATCTATATAACATTAGTTATACGTACATAAAACATACTTAAATACATAAAAGCAGCCTCGCATGGGGCCATCTTATTCCCAAGGTGTGCAATCGTTAATGAAATCACTGACTTTATAATAACCTTTAGCACACAAACGTTCTTTAACTACTTTTTTAAATTTATTAATAGACAGACTTTGAACGTTTTCTGGGATTCTATTGTATAGGCGTATACATTGACCTTTAAAAGATTTACTAACTTTACTTAGTCTGATCACCGGAATGTCTAATTTGTGTTTATTTCTAGTGTTCATGCAATGATTATTACTTTTCGTATTGAACATATTTAAATTTTTTCTAACATACAACACATTGTCTAAAATGTATTGAGAAGCGACGGTCAGAATTTCTATTTCTTTAAACTTTTCTCTCAGAGATTCAAAGCAGGACATTTTGTAAATAGAACGTATTGCTCGCTTCTGTAGCACAAATATTGTATTGATGTCGGCGGCATTTCCCCATAACCTCTCGAGCGTCCGGCCGCAAATAAGCAAATGGCGCAAGCGTCCGGGGTATGTCACGTGTCCCCCATTAACCCCACTGTAATTTACTATCTAGTGTTATACCTAAAAATACAGTGGTGTCCACTAAGTTCATTTTCTCGTCATTTAATAGTATATTGGTTTGAACTTGCCTAACATTGGGCAAAGTAAACTTTAAACATTTTGTTTTATTTGAATTTAAAAGTAAATTATTAACATTAAACCAATGTACTATTTTAGAGAGAGCACTATTTACCTCGTCGTAATTTGACTGTTGTCGCTTCACATTAAAAATGTGTATAATATGTAAATAGATAAGGTAAGTCATTTATATAGACGAGAAAAAGAAATGGGCCTAAAATGGATCCCTGTGGGACACCTAATTCTATTTTGGTCCCAGTAGACCTTTTACTATTTATTTCTACCCTTTGAGTTCTATTTTTAAGGTAAGAACTCAAAAGGTCGAGTGAAGAGTCCCGTATACCATAGTGGTGCAATTTTCTGATCAATGTAGCATGCTCAACACAATCAAATGCCTTGGAAAGGTCGCAAAATACACCTAATGCATCCTGCGACCCCTCCCAAGCTTCAAAGATTCTACAAAGAAGACCCATACCAGCATCCGTAGTGGATCGGCCCTTGGTAAAACCGTATTGATTATTGTGTAATAAATTATTCGAATTAAAATGTACTAGTAACTGTCTTAAAATTATTCTTTCAAAAATTGTACTAAAAGTCAGTAGGATAGATATAGGCCTGTAATTTGTCGGATCAGATTTATTTCCAGCTTTGAATAAAGGTATAACCTTGCTATGCTTCATTAAGTCAGGGAAAACACCACTTTTTATACAATCATTGAAAACCATCGCTAGATAAGGAGCTACGATGTCAATTATTGATTTAATAATTTTTGTAGACATTCCCCAGAGATTCTCCAGAGAGAGCAGTGTTTTTAATATTCAACAACTTAAATGTGTTAATAATGTCTCTGGAGTCAATTTCTTTAAACTTAAAATTGACATCACATTCCTTTACATTGTCTCTGAGTAGTTTTTCAGCAACTGCAGGTGATGAATTTAAATTTTTTGTAGTTGAGACCGGAATGTGAGCAAAAAATTTTTCGAAGACCGTCGCAACTTCTAGGTCAGTAGTTATCTTTTTATTTTCAAAAAAAAGTTCAAAATCGGAGCTACGACAGGTGACGTTTCCAGTCTCACTAGCTATCACCTTCCATGTAGTTTTAATTTTATTGTTAGAATTTTTAATCTTATTCTTTATATAAAGAGCCTTAGCGGCTTTACATACTCTTTTAAAAGTTTTTGAATAATTTCTAACATATGTTTTAAAGGTTTCACTATTGTTAATATGTTTCTGTTCATATAATTCATATAATCTTTGCCTGCTTATTATAATTCCTGCAGTTGCCCATTTAATAAAGTTGATTTTTCTATTTTTGAAACTAACAGTTTTAGAAGTAAATATCGAATCAAATTGGGTTATCTTAAATAATTTGTTAAAAGCTTCATCTGTGCTATTTGACCCATCTAACAATTGAATTTTTGAATTTAAGTTACTTCTAAATTTCTCAATACATTTTGTATTCACAGGAACAAATACATGCTTGTCCTTGATGTTACTGTCACAAATGACATTAAAAGAAGCTAACTGTCCTCGGTGATCAGAGCTGAGCTTATTAATTATTTCCTTTTTACTTGGAGTAATATTAGTAAATATACTATCAATACAAGTGGCCGTTGTATCACACACTCTTGTCGGTTCATGAAACAGATTAAAAAGATTATACGACTTTAACAAAGATGTGAATCTAATGGTAGTGGAGTTCAAGTCTAATAAATTAATGTTAAAATCACCACATACTATAACCTTTTTATTAGATGCACATATTTTAGTCAATACTTGTTCCAAAGTTTGTTCAAAGGAATCGTATAACCCTGATGGAGGCCTGTATACGCTTACAATAATAAGTTGACTCAACTCTATGCAGGCTACTTCAATTATTCGTTCGGTGGAGAGACTCACAACATCTTTTGAAATTCAATTTGTTCTTTGAATTTCAATTTGTTATTAATTATTATTAATGAGCCGCCCCTAATGGCATTTTCTCTACTGAACGAACTTGCTACCTGGTGCTCATTGAAATTGAAAATGAGTTCATGTTGTCTGAACCAATGTTCAGATATACAAATAATATCAATGTCAAATTCTTTTAAAAATAACTCAATTTCAAATTCTTTACCTACCATTCCTTGTAAATTTTGATGCACCAGATTAATTACATATGATTTATTATGTAATACAATGGGATTTTTTACATTATTGGTAGGATTTTGTATTTTACATTTAAAACTTAAATTATTTCTGCAAGAGACATTATTTCTTTAAATTAGATAATAAGGCAAGAGACATTCTCTATTGTCTTATTATCTAATTTAAAGAAATATTTGGAACATATTCCAATTCGTTAATACTATATTTAGTATTCTGCTCAATAAAATCAGTAGTCGAAGAAGCCAAATTCTTGGCTTGGGAATAAAATAAAAAGTTATATAGCATACTAGCTACATGTCTTTTACAGAAATTAGATAAGAAATGCTTATCTTTGTACATATTGCTTAATTTAAAACTTAAGTTATTTATGTCCACAACCTGACATTTTTG
This sequence comes from Glaucopsyche alexis, assembly GCA_905404095.1. Taxonomy (NCBI): domain Eukaryota; kingdom Metazoa; phylum Arthropoda; class Insecta; order Lepidoptera; family Lycaenidae; genus Glaucopsyche; species Glaucopsyche alexis. Next base: position 29,128,654 of record FR990047.1, on the reverse strand, counting down.
TGGTTGTGGGTCGCTTATGACTATACAATTATTGTTCACAGCACTATACAATAGGCTGTTCAACTCATGTCTATATAAATTTTCTTTTACATTACTCTGTGGCAACATTTTTATATAAGGAAAAGTAAACAATAATATACTTTTTACATTTTCAATATTAAATAAACTTAATTCTAATAGTTCCGTCATTTGTTTTTTGTTTAATTTTCCTCTTCTCCCAACTATAATTATTAATGTTGTATTAGGACAATATTTCTTAATTAATGCCCTATTTACTATTTCTTTGTAAGTGGCTCCGGGCATACAAAAATTAGAAAAAGATTGTCCGTTACACATTCTACTTAAATATGGACCTAATTCCTTACCTAACTCATCACTAAATATACTAATATGTGACTGGCATTCAGTATGAGCCTTCCCAGTGGAACATAATATATCTGGTATACTATTAGACACTGAATGACTTACTTTGTCCGAGGAACCGCTGACTTTCAATATAGAATTGACACATTCCTCATTGTACCGAATCACTTCAAGCAAGTCATCCATTGCTGATATATGTGCCTGTATTTCCTTTTGTGACAGCTCATATTTTTTTGTTAAATTATCTAAAGTATGCTGTAAATAGGAAATTTCTGTCTGAAGGCTGGATACATCGGCCTCATAATCACACTTTGTTTGTTCTAAGATTTCAAAATTAAAGATAGGCTATGACGTACATTTGACAGAACAATAATCTTATTGTACAAGAAAAAGTTACGCCATCTTGTTTTTCACCATACTTCAAATATTAAGATGACCCCAAAAACTCCAAAAGTGGGGCCATTTAAAAGAGAAAGAAAAGAAAAGCCTCAACACCCTCGTCTATATATAATTTATACGTCTATGGTCTGAATGTTTTACAAGTTTAAAATATTAAATAGAATTAATATTAAACAAAAAAACAGTAGTTATAATATTAAATGGTACTCTGTATATGAAAAATAATAGAAAAATAGACATATTTCATATATGTACCTAATCATTATAATCATAGGTAAGTTATTCATTTTCTAGAACGTATCTTGCTTTATTATGACACGATATGACCTAGAGAAGAGACCCCTTGAGTCACACGCGTGATCGTGCAGGTTCTATGCCGGGTTGTAGTGTGTATCAATTAGACTTTCTCAATAACCGTATACTTACGATGCTAGACTTTGTTTAATTTACCCCCTATTCTGTGACAACCCTGATTAAATATTAATCGTTTATGAAACCTGTTCCTCTGTACATATATATTGTTACTCTGTGCCGACACATATAAGGGTTAAAATGGTAATAAAAGGTAAAATTATAAACGAATTGAATAGTAAAGTAATTTTATATAACGTGCGACATGTAAATTTTGCGAAATAGATAGACGTTATAAAACATTCGTTTACAACTAGAAGTAGCCTGCGACTTCGTGCGCAGTAAAAAAGTTAACCTGGAGATGAATTGTCTGAAATAAAATGTATTATGATGATGATTATTTATCAATCCAGACAGAAAAATAAGTTTTTTATATTTTTTTTATTTTAGCCTTTTTGTTTTGGGTTTCCATACCTAAAGGGTAAAAATGGAACTCTATTATTAATCAATCAATCAATCAATCAATCCTTTATTGTAAGAATGTGGTATACATAAGGTCTTAAAAATATTATATTAGCTGGGTTCCAATATTCTGCCATCACAATGGCGCGCAAAATATTCATAACATGCAAGGTGTTAGGTGTGTGGAGTTAACATTTACAAATTTAAGCAACAAATCGGAATTAAATTAAATACTTATAGATAATATTATACATTAAGGAACATCAAGAATTATTATTAACCATAACAAATTAAATAATATTTAAATAAATCACACACTTTCAGTACATATTGGTCATAGAAATAAAATAAAGATATATCACAGCCCTTATTAAAAAAAAAAAAATGTCAACTGTCAGTCATAATTCCAAACAGGTTAGAACTAAAATAAAATAAAACGTGGTCTTTACGTGGCATTATTTAAGCAAACATGTGCTATTATGTTAAAAGGTTCAAGTATTTATGTACAAACACGGATTCTGGTCTTAGAATAGTTATGGTATTCTATTTCAAGTTTCGGTACTAGCTAAACAAGAATATCAGTCCTATTCCGAACTTAGTCTGATCAAATGGTGAATGGGAGATCTGGATGTGTACACTGTGTAATGCAAGCGCTATATAGGGTTTCGGGGTAGCCCTTGTGAATGTAGACCTTCCAATGTTTCACTTTGAGATTGATTCCATGAAGCGGTAGAGTGCGAAGTACTTTTAACATACCTAGTAGGTATTAAGTTAGTGATTCAAATTATTAAAATTATATTTATGGTACAACAGTAGAATATTTAATATACTATGTACAACGGACCTACCCATCGGTAGGGTATAATATATACATATAATATAGTAGTAGGTATATATAGTAGGTACTAGCTTTTGCCCGCAGTTTCGCCCGTATCCCACGGGAACACTGTACATTTTTGGGATAAAAAATAGCCTATGTGGGAATCCAGAGGGGCAATTCTGGGGATCCTCTTCTTTCGCATAATTTTATTTGTCATAATTTAATTTGACATACCTCACTTGGCATAAATTTATTACGCATAATATTACTTTGGCATAATGGTTTCTTGGCATACTACATCATTAGGCATAAATATCATTTAGACTAATATTGTTTGTCCTAATTTAATGAGGCATAACTCGTAAGGCATATTTTTTCTTGTCATAATAATACTTTGGCATAATTGTTTTTTGGCATAAACTCGTTAGACATATTTTTTTGTCATAATAAATTCAAGGCATTCTGTCACAAGGCACAAATATGCATAAAATGGAACGACATAAAATGAAACAAGGTAATTAAACGCATATTTATGAAACATTAAAAGTAGGTATTACACTCATTATACCTAGTGTAACATGTGTAACAGTAGGTTAAGTTGCGGCGGGGTGGCCCTTGGGCCACCCGTAAGCCGCTAATATGCTTAAAATAATTAATACGAAAGGTTATTAATGCAAAAACAAAACTTACTTTATCCTTAAGTGCATTGGGCTCGTGGTTATGGCTCGGCATGTTCTTAGATAGCAGTTTGTGTTTTTTGTCCGAGTTTAATTTCGTAATCAGTTGAAAATTACAATTATAATTGTTTTTTCGTCTTAACTCGCACACCCAGTAGAATTTATCATTCATAAGTATGTGAAAAAAAAAATGCTACAAAAAGTATGCGTAAATACAATCGTATGATTAAATATCATTATGGGTAAATATATTTGAATCGATTATTTCAGAAACAACATTTGTCACATTTTTTAAGAAAATCGTTTTATTTTTTAATTTTCATAAGCAGCGATAAACGGACAAATCGGTGTTAAAGCAACTTATGTCCAAGAAATATCAATAGACTTACGACGACTTGAAAAGAAGGCTTAATAGAGAAACAACATTTGTCCTGGACAAATGTGGTTTATGAAATAATTTAACTTTTCAGCGCTTGTGTCCCTAGGAAAATTTGAAAAAATTGTACAATATTTTCCTCAGCGTGGCCATAGTTTTTTGCCATGTGACAGAAATGTTGGTGCCATTAAAAGAGAAATTCGTAAACACGATAGAATCTACACTGTCCCTCAATATTGTCATTAAATTGAAATTGCATCAAAATCTCATAAATTTAGTTTAAGTGATGATTCCTATGGAAGAAACATAAAAAAAGAACAAAAAGTTACTTTTCACACTCAATTTATAGAGTTCCGTCACAATATTGCATTATCTGGGAAAGTTGAATGTTTCCAATACATAGATGGTTTGTGTGGCATAAAATTTACAATTTTACGTGATAGAATCAACCTTTGTTTGCCTTTGGATAAAGCCTACACTGATGTAGTAAAAATAAATGACAAGAAAATTACTGACATTAAAAAGTTGGAATCATACTACCCAGAACAGCATATGGACTTTTATAAAACTATTTATTCTTGGCCGACTTCAGAAAATGAAGAGATTGAAGCACTATAGACTAATTTAGTATTTTTTTTCATTGAATAAAATTAAAGCGAACATTAACGACATTTTCATTTACTAATGCTATGACCTCATTTTTGCAGAATGGATGTAAAAATAACATATGTCCACGTTTATTGCAAAAACAACATATGTCCATGGCTTTAAATTTTAAATATTTCTAAAATGCTACATTGATATGTAAAAAATATTGTGTTAGTAGATGTACAATATACTTCTTTAACCACAGTAAATAAGAGAAACAAGTTTTCATTGTTGGCTTAGTGTGAAAAAGTTTATTGTCTATACTGATAAGTTGATTCAGTGTGACAAATGTTGTTTCTGTAATAATCGATTCATTTATGCTTTTTAATATTATGCATAAAAATATTATTCTTAATTAATATTATGCGTAAAAAAATATATGCCTTACAAGAATTATGCCTAAAAATTATTATGCTTTTAGTAATTATGTGAAAAAAATTATGCTAAAAAAGTTATGACAAATGAATATTATGCGAAACTGCTATTAGGTCAAATGAAATTATGCCAAGTAAAATTATGACATATGATTTTATGCGAAAAAATAGGGAACCGCAATTCTGCTAAATAAAACCTGCATTAATACAATTACAATCAAGTCCCGATACGCTTACACTCTCAAACGGTGTTTTTATGAACGTTAAACCAACGTGAAACGCGCTCTGATTGGTCGAAACGTCATAAAATTAGATCATTGTAACATGTCGCTGCACTTTCAATCCAAACAAAGTAAAATTAAGTCTACTTTAAATACGAGAATTGAGGTTCAGAGCTCAAACTACTACCATACCAAATTTCAATGAAATCCGTTCAGTACTTTCTGTCTGAAAGAGTACCAAACATTCATCCATCCATCCATCTATACATCTTCACAAACTTTTACAATAGGGTATTTTCCAAGTTTTTGAAAAGTATGTCAAAATATTCTTAATACCAAAATACATTAGCAGTTTGAACAATTCTGTGTGAATTTATTTCCTTTTCTTGCAAATTAGCCGAAAAGTTTAAATTAATATTATAGGCGCGAAAACGCTATAATGTGTTGTCATGACGTCATATTCTTGTGACATTGTAACTGTCAAGTGTCAAGTATCAAATTACACTGAAAATGCCAAATCCCAGAATACCTACTGTTTACTTTTGTAAATAAATGATAAAAGCCTAATAAAAATGCCTTTTAATTAGATTTAAATCGACGTTTCTCGTAATATTTTTTTCCAGAGCTGTCAATAGCAACATAATTTCCCGCGTAATTTCAAACGAGTGCTTCTTTTATTGTGGCGCGCAAAAAATCTGTCCCCGTAATTGAGACCATTATTTTAACATTACGTTCGGACTCCTGGTATCTTACTTCGTGCTTCTAGATAACAACTGACTTAATTTTTTTTATGTACATAACGTTAATGATTCCGATGCTGGTTATGCTTTATGGAAATCGGGAGGCCATTAAAAAAGAAGAAGAAGAAGTACAAGAATATGACGTCACATTCCAATCTCGTGCGTTTTTATGTGTAATTGATTGTACTGTCGGTTCTTGGTGGAAATTCATGTTGAACACTAATAAAACACAATTTTTCGTGCACTTTTTCCACTATATTAAGATATAATTATCAATTTTAATAAATAACACGACCGGTTTCGAAATAAATCATCATCAGGTGTAGCTCATTAGTGTAGGTAGTTTTAAATAATTAAATATCTTCAAAACAAATAAAAGGGTTGTCAGCATCATGAAATTTTATACTATTTGGTAGAATTTTTCTCCCAAATACGACTATTTTCTACTGATGTTAAAATTAATATTTAGTTGGTTTTACCGATTTTTATATTGATAAATTAATAACGTTACGGTTAGAATGTCAAATATATACAGATGTCAGAGCCTAAAATTAAAATTACTATCAAATTATTAAATGTCCAATAAAATAATATAAACAATGTCAAACTAACTTAATAAAACGATACTATTGTCTAATTACATCACCAATAAATTAATTCAATGGTCCATAATATTAAAAATTATAAAAATATTAATATCTATACCAATGTCAAATAATTAAACTAAATTAAATAATGTCAATAAATAAAATAAAATGTTCATAAAACTATATAAAATTAATAAATATCAGGTCAATTAAATAAATTAATGGTGAAATGTAAAATAAATTAATGGATAAGTAATAATTTAAATATCCTGCAATAATATTGAATTTGATTAGTGCGTTTTTACTCACGTGGTTAAACGTGAAATATCATAATTTTATTTTTGATATTTTATAAAAATCATACATATTTTTGTGTAAAAAGTTGGTTAAATTGGTTTAAATTAATGTTTAGCGATAAAATATCAACAATCTGTTGTATATTTCCATCATAGGATAATACCCTATTATAATAGTACATATTAGTATTAGTATCTATATTATAAGATAAATGTAAAAAAATATAAAATTTGAATTTGGTTTTTCAATTAGGTGCAAGCAAAAGCTGCAAAAAAGTTAAAATATTTTTTACATACCCAATTAATGTTAAACCTAAATATAAGTATTTAACTTACACGAAATACAAAAACATTCATAAATGTACTTAGGTATAAATTAAGGACAAAAATTTCTTAGATAGGTACAAATACTATATTCTGGCGACCTATAACAAATATATATAGCAAGGTACCTAATATCTTATTATATTAGGTACCTTGCATATATATGTAGTTTATAATTACGTTAATGATACATATATTTTATAGGTCATACAACTGTAAGAACGTGTGACGTCAGAATTTTGTATGGAGCGTTTTCACAAGACTTGCAAAATTCTGTATTACAAATCGCTGTTGACCTTTGAAAATATTAATTTTTAATATCATGAGAATATACAACTTGCTCATTTATGCAAAAAAAAAACAGTCAAATAGTCTATTGCAGATCGGTCTTTTTTGTGGGTCAGATTGGAGCTGGAGGAGGCGGTTTCTTTTTTTTTTCAGAACGAAAAAGTTGTTGTCTCTTGTTTTTACAAGTGTTCAAAAACTTTGCATATACTTTAAACGAGAAATTCTTGCAAATATAATTAAACATAATCAGAATCTCGAAAACGGCTTCAATAATTTATATGAAAATTAGTATACAGGGAGTTTTGGAGGTGAAAAATCGATATAGGTATTATTCCAGAGAAACTGCGAATTTTTGAGTTTTTCTAATTGTTTTATTTCGTTTCGTAATAAGATATGGGTTGTTTGGCTTTCTGATTGCCAAAGCGCGTGGCTCTTTAAATTGTTGTTTATGTATGACTTTTTAAATTGTTGTCAAATTGGTGTCTCGGGTTTGAGTCCCAATGAGACTAATATAATATTTTTTGTTATTGATTTTTTATTATCTTCCGCCATCTGTTAATTTTTTCCGTACCGCTAAAACTCCGAGCAAAGCTCGGTCCCCAGCTACTTTTATTTAAAATAAAACATCACTCAAAACGAAGGCCGCCGACTGTTTATACCAAATAAACCACCCGCGGATTGCCCTCAGCCGCTATATGGGGAGTGTCCCGGATCTGTCTAACACAGGACACAGCCAATGCAGCCTATTCCAACAGCCGATATTCTTATCTTGCCATTGCCTCGGTCTATGGTTCCAATCCGGTATCGCTGGCTCATGATAGTACGAAATCGCGTAAATGCACTCGACGGTAAATACATCGATGGCGCCGATTGGATCTCCCTCTACTACTCACATCTCTCTGGATTTACAGTAACTATTATTAATAGTATTTTGGACGCTACACACGTAACGATTAATCGCTGAAAAACGAACTGCCAGTTAATCGACAAGGCAACGATAAAACTGTCGATCGTCAGTTTGCTCAGTTTTACGTTACGTTTGTAGAGGGTATTTATTTACCCTTTGGCAGGTTTCAAGGAAATATTTTGGACAATAATGAAATTACTAGCACAATGTCAAATGCATCAAACGTATTAAAATTTCTGTAAAAAACGTACCAAACGTTTTATCATGATGTGGATATTTTCGCGTCCGCCCCTCACATCTGGCGCCCACCATTTTAGTTCCGTAGAAAACTGATAGGCAGTTGTTTCATGTCTGTTGCGTAAAAGACATTTATTATAATGAATGAGATTTCGGACAAAGTCGCGTGCAAGCGGGCGCTATAGTCACAGCTGCTATCTAAGACTATAGTTATTGCTCTGAGGTCGCCGCTTGTTAGAAATGGAGTGCATTTCTGACAAGCGGTGACTATCCCTGCCCGCCACCGCGGCGCCATAGAGTAGACAATATGCATGAAATACGTACAGAGAAACAGCTTACATAGATCGATCCAAATCGATCCAAATTTGAACATTTTGACGTTCCCTTCAACGGCCCACAATTTTTCCACATAGTCGTGGACACACCGTATGCTTGTAGTAGTGCAATAGAATCGAAAGCTAACTATAGTTAGCTTTCGATTTGCTACATATAGCTGTTTATCTGTGGCGCAGCTCACCGCATAATTCGAGGCAGCAGCCTTATGGTGTCTACAGTCTACAGACACTCGAACTTGGTCCGGAGACCATATCCGCGGACTGAATCCGGTGTCGCTACACACGGACGGATTTGGTACGGCGCGTAGCGGACCGAATTGAAAGCTTGACACGAAAGCTCTATTACATTAGCGCAGAGTTCTATTTACAGTGCTGTTTTTCAACGACGACGATGATTCCCGCAATTTATTGATAATGTGTAGTGATACCAACTCTCAAAAATATTTCTCCCCAAGCTTCACCCCTTTAGTTGGCAACACTGAGGTCATCCACCCCAAACGCCGGATTGCTCTACGCACGCACAGATTCGGTACGGAGCGGACCAAATCTGCTGTACGCTTCGTACCAAATTCGTGTGTCTGTAGATACCATTAAAAGGGTTCGTTTCGTCAAAATGTCAATAAAAAGTGTCGATCAGGCCAGAGCGGCGAGCCATTAACGAAGCGGCGGTAATGTCGCGTCTGATTTCATTACAATAATTGTAATTGGCGGCCCGCCACTGAATTATTCATAAAAAGAGAGCAGCCGATGAATTTGTTGACTCTACTTGCGTTCGTTAATCGAACTTGCGCCGAATACGCTACGAGAAGTCCTGCAACTAGAGCGTTGGAATGTGTATACTGTATAGCATTCAATAGATTTTATAAATGATTAATATGTTTATTTTTACAAAAATAAACATATTAATTTTTAATTAAAAATACATCAAATACGAAGAGCATTTCGTAGTTATAATTAATTTTCCATATGTATATTATTTGACACAATTAATTTCTTGAAAGTTATTGCACAAGTTTATCTTGAAGCAAATTTAAAATCTGCAAATTTTCAAACAATGAAACGTCTTAATTTAAAACATTGCCCACACGAGAAATTGCTAACCTTTTGTCTTTACTTACAATAAAAGCTCGTTTACGAATTTGTAAATATTACATTAGCTATTTCTGCGTTCATTCCGTCCAAACTCTACAAAACTAACAATAGGGATGTTGCCTTGTGTGGAATATCACAGTTTTACAAATCAAATTTTAAAATTGTTGATTAAAGATACATAAATCTGAAAGAAATAGGTATTTAGAGTGACAGGGTTAAAAATATAAGCAAATAAAAAATATTGTCCATCCCTTTCTCGCAAAACGATTCGTGACGTCACAACCTGCTACCGCCATACATTTTGTCATGACAAATGTATGGCGGTAGCAGGCTGTGACGTCACAGGCCGATATATCGCTCTCTTTCATATTGTAAATTTCAATGGTTTGTATCTACGTTATTTTTTCAGATATACAAAAATGGGTTCTGGATTGTTGATTAACATGTTGTCTAACATCGAATAGACGAAAAAAAAATTTTTCGGCAACATGCCTATTGTCATCCTACAACAACCTACAACCAACCCTACAAATCTAACAAATAGAGTACTTCTTTATCTAAAATTGGCTTAAAAATATTGTAAACCTATGATTTTTAGTAAAGTAAATACAATTTTCCAGCAATTCTACAACCGACATTGTATTTAGGATCATTTTCCTTCTTTTGTGTAGCTTACTGTTTAATTTGTTTATTTATAATTTTTCCAAAATATAATAACCTAAAATATTTTTAATATATTAGGAAAAATCATAAAAAAATCTCCTAAAAATTTTCACGTGCTTTGCTATTAAGCATGAAAATTAATGCATGACAATTTATAAGGTTTATTAATTTACTAGCTTTTGCCCGCGACTTCGTCGCCCGCGGATGCCTAAGTCATTACAATTAATTACTATCTGTATGCCAGCAAAATCCGTTCAGTAGTTTCGGCTGTGCGTTGATAGATGAAGGTTTGTCTTTGTCTTTGTCTTATATATTAATTATAGATATAGAATAGCAAGTGTTAGAAAAGATAAGGAAGACAGTAGATGCTAAGGATGGATGGGTAAGAGTAGAGAGAGTAAGAAAGGTAAATAATAGAAAGGTTGTCGTCGGCTGTGTGAGTGAAGAAGAAAGAAACAAGGTGAAGGAAAGGTTGAGAAATAATGAAGGATTGGTTGTGGAAGAAATTAAAAACAAGAGCCCCCTTCTAGTCTTCAGAGAGGTTATGAAGTGCGACAGTGCCGACTTCACTACTGCATTTAAGAACCAAAATGCAGGCATCGTTGAGGACCTGAAGGGGGAAGAATGCAAGGTTGAAGTAGCGTATGTGATGAGAGCCAGGAACCCCCTCCAGATTCACGTAGTGGCAAGAGTAAGCCCACAGTTATGGAGGAGATGTATGAATGTAGGACATGCCCATATAGGGCTAGGCAGAGTGAGAGTGATGGACCAAAGTCCGTTGGTGCAGTGCTCCCGCTGCCTTGAGTATGGGCATACCAAAAGGTTATGTATGGAAGAGCAGGAACGATGCAGCCACTGCGCCGGTCCTCATATGAAGACCGAGTGCGATAAGTGGCTGCGAGGAGATGCACCTAAATGCATAAATTGCACGAAGGCCAAGAAAGGAAGCGCAGAGCACAATGCCTTTGATAGTGGATGTATGGAAAGAAAGAGGTGGGATGCTCTAGCCAGATCGGCGGTAACGTATTGCTGAGGTTGTCCACGGTGAGTACTTCCAGTACCGAGTATTGCAGGCAAACCTTCAGCGGAGCCAGATCGCCACAAGGGAGCTATTGCTCGAGGCCACTAAGCGTTCCGCATGCGTAGCATTGCTTCAAGAGCCCTACATAGGTGGGGCACGGAGTATGAGGACATACAATGTAGTGAGGGTCTACCAGAGCGATGGGGAAGGGGGTGGTGTGGTTAAGGCGTGTGTTGTAGTACTCGACGACACGTTGGATGTCGAACTACACACACGCCTGAGCAACAACAACATTGTCGTGACCACCCTCAAAACCAAAGCCTGGGAGACGATTGTAGTGTCCTTCTACTTCGAGCCTAATAAGCCAGTGGGGCCCTACCTGGACCATCTTATACGGATAGGAAGGGAGTTGGGTACCGATAGGATAGTCTTGGGAGGCGACGCTAACGCGAAAAGTCCGTGGTGGGGTGGCGACTTGGAAGACCCGCGAGGAAGTGAAGTGTCTGCTGTACTGGAAACAATGGGTATGCACATACTCAACACCGGGGACATCCCAACATTCGATACTGTCAGAGGGGGAAAAGGTACTCCAGTTACGTGGATGTGACAGCGTGCTCCGACGATCTGCTGAACCGAGAGGGCGACTGGAGAGTAGAGGAGGCTCTCACGAGTTCGGACCACAACGGCATATCTTTCGGCATCAGACAACAGAAATCCACAGGCACGAACATAATACGAACTACACGCATATTTAACACACAGAAGGCAAACTGGACTCAGTTTCGTGAAAAACTGACCCAGCTGATGTCGGACAGACAATTGACTGTACAAGACATAAACACAATACACAGCACACAACAAATAGAAGACGCAATAGACAGATACACACAAGTAATCACACAGACATGCAGAGATACAATGCCGACCAAAAAACACACACAAAAATTCACCATGTCGTGGTGGAATGATGAGCTCGCGCAGATGAAGAAGCAGGTTGCCACGAGGAGACGCAGGATCCGGAACGCAGTGCCTGATCGCAGAGACCGCGTCGTTGGACTGTACCTGGAACAAAAGGAGAAGTATGAAAAGGCTGTAAGGGATGCGCAAGTTGAGAGTTGGAAGGAGTATTGCCGGAAACAGGATAGGGAGGGGGTCTGGGAGGTTATCTACAGGGTGCTGAGCAGAGCTACAGGGAGGGAGGAGGATCTGCCCCTTACGAGGGACGGTGAAACCCTCGACGCCCGGAGCTCTGCAGAATGGCTGGCGGAGACTTTCTACCCCGAGGACCAGGAAAGTGGTGAAAGTGAGGAACATCGGCGGACGCGCCGGCGGGCGGAGTTCTTGGACACCGAACCGCCGACGGGTCCGGACGACCCTCCTTTCATCATCGAGGAGTTGAAGAGAGCCGTAAGGTCCTTCAACCCCAAAAAGGCCCCCGGGGCGGATGGCCTCACGTCGGACATCTGCCAGCACGCTGTGGAATGTAACTCGGAATGGTTCCTTGCGCTGCTGAACAGGTGCCTCACTGTTGCCTACTTTCCCAAACAGTGGAAGCAGGCGACCGTGGTGGTACTAAGGAAGCCGGGCAAGGAATCGTATCGGGTACCAAAAGCCTATCGACCGATCGGCCTCCTACCTGTTCTCGGCAAAATCTTCGAGAAGATGCTGGTCGCCCGACTCAGGTTCTACCTTCTGCCCAAGATTAGCCCTAACCAGTATGGTTTTATGCCCCAAAGGAGCACCGAAGACGCCCTGTATAGGTTGGTGAACCACATCAGAAAGCAGAGGGAGGAGAAGAAAATGGACATAGAGGGAGCCTTCGACAGTGCTTGGTGTCCAGCCATAAAGTTAAGTTAGCTGAGGTTGGGTGTCCGGGGAGCCTGAGGCGGGTGATCAGCAGCTACCTGAGTGGAAGAAGAGTGAATGTAAGATATGCAGGAATGGAAGTGAGCACCAACAAGGGGTGCGTGCAGGGGTCCATAGGTGGACCGATCCTGTGGGACCTCTTGTTGGACCCCCTGCTATGGATAATGGAGGAGATGGATGTTTACTGTCAAGCGTTTGCCGACGACATCGTGTGCGTTTTTGAGGGTGAAACGGCTCTAGAGATAGAGTTAAAAGCAAATAAGGCGTTAGACAGAATAAACGAATGGGGAAAGAAAAATAAATTAAACTTCGCACCACATAAAACCTGTGCGCTTCTATCGACAAGAAGGTTAAAATTTGAAATTGAAAATGGGGAGAGTGGACATTAAATACTACGATGACATAAAAATTTTGGGCCTGACAATTGACAGAGGCTTAACTTTCAATACCCACGTCGGGAATGTCTGCCAGAAGGCAATATCCCGCTATAAGCTTTTAGCTAGGACAGCCAGAGTGAGCTGGGGGCTTAATCCCCAAGTAGTTAAGTGAATATACACAGCAGTAATTGAACCCACTATTTTGTATGCATCAGCAGCGTGGGCACCCACCGTGGAAAAGATGGGGGTCCAAAAAAGGCTTAACACCGTTCAACGGAGTTTTGCCCAAAAGATCTGCAGAGCATATCGGACCGTCTCCCTGAACTCTGCGATGCTGTTGGCTGGGATACTCCCTCTTGATCTCAGAATCCTCGAAGCTGCGAGGCTTTACGAGATCAAGAAGGGAGTGTCACACCCGGTGTTGAAAGACAGGGTGGTGGAGCGAATGGCTCCTGAATTGAGGACCCACATCCAGCAGAGCAGGAAGAGCTGAGGTTCGGGTTGGTAGACGAGGACTCGTATGCAGACGTGGTTAACAACCACGTCCATAGGATCTATACGGACGGTAGCAGAGCTGAGGTTCGGGTTGGTAGACGAGGACTCGTATGCAGACGTGGTTAACAACCACGTCCATAGGATCTATACGGACGGTAGCAAGATTGAGGGTCGAGTCGGAGCCGCACTCTCCGTATGGAAGGGTGAGGCCGAGACGAAAGCCATCAAGCTTGCACTGCCGCCGTATTGCACCGTCTACCAAGCCGAGCTACTAGTGCTCCAGAGAGCAGTAAGTATAGCCTGCAAGAGTGGAATGGCGAAGTTCGGTATCCTTAGCGATTTCAGATCGGCTCTCCAGGCAGTCACCCTTAGTTCCCCTCATCCCCTGGCAGTGCAAACAAGGGCGGCCCTCCGAAAAGCTGCATTGCAGAAGCGGGAGGTCTCCCTGTTTTGGATGAAAGCGCACGCAGGGTTGAGAGGGAATGAGAGGGTTGACGAATTAGCCAAGGAGGCCGCGCTGAGATTGAAAAGGAAACCTGACTACGATCTGTGTCCTGTTTCATTCGTCAAGCGTATCTTAAGATAGGATACGATTGAGGAATGGGACAGGAGATACGAAGTGGGAGGGACGGCCGGAGTCACGAAGCTCTTTTTCCCAAGCGCTGCTGCTGCATACAAAATAGTTAAGAAAATAGACATTACACACCACACCACACAGATACTGACTGGTCACGGTAGATTCGCAGTGAACAGATTCAAATTGAAGGAGGATCCATCGTGCCTGTGTCAGCCCGGAGTTGAGGAGACGGTTCCTCACCTGTTACTCGAGTGCCCAATTTTTGCACACAATAGATATGATATTGAGCAAAAATTGGGCATAACGATGACGGGTGAGAGCCTACCTTCATTCCTGGGGGAAAAGAGGAGAGAGGTGTTTCTCTCATTCTGTAAGAGAGTGGTGCAAACAGTAAATAAAAGACATTGTGATCTGTGATATTAGGTAAGCTGTGATATTAGGGTTAGTTGATTGTTGCAGTTGTATATTGTTTTATTGGTTGGTAATTTATTGTAATTTTATTTTGACATTTTATTTTCTGGATTGACATTTTATTTGTAATTTTGTCGTAATTTATTTTTGACATTAAGTAATCGTATTTTATATTGTAATTTTATTGTAATATTGACATTGTAATATTAAATATTGCATACAGTTAAGACTATACTATGTAAATGTGGAAAACGAAAACAAAATTGAAACAGAAAATAAAATAGTAAAAAACAAGCCCTGACAACGTTAGGGGGACGGAGAAAAAAAAAAAAAAAAAAAAAGATATAGAATAGCTACATGGTATTCGATTTGGTAGCACTTCTACACGCGTACGGTGTGTCCACGATTGTCTGGAAAAATTGTGGGCCGTTTGAAGGGGATGTCCAAATTGACGAATTGGGATAGACTTGGCTCGTTCTACAAAAGCTGTTTCTCTGTACTTAAGTATATTATGCTTCCGTAACGGGAGCCCTAAAGGTGAGTTGGCTCTCGAACAATATTTTGTACTCCAGTACTCAGGAGCCTTCGATGATCACGACATTGAGTATGATGAATGTGACACAATCAAATAATAATAATCATAACTCACCGTGAGGGTAATGTACGAGCGTGGATCGTACCGCGGGTATCTATTCATCTGTAAATACAGAATTTATTCATTCATTTGTGAATATTGCTCACCAATTAGGTATGTTACTGAAATAAATGCTGACGTGACGAGCGCGGAAAGCCAATAAATATTTGATGATCTTCCCAATATGCCTAGTTTTGAATATCACATTTTTACAAATAAAATTTAAAATTGTTGAATAGAGAATTGAGATATTATCCAAATCTAGTAGAGATAGTTATTTAGGTTGACACGATTAAAAATTATAAGCAAACTAGCTTTTGCCCGCGACTTCGTACGCGTGGAGTTCGGTTTCCGTACAAATTTTAACCCCTTTTTCACGCCCTTAGGGGGAAAATTTTCAAAAATCTTTTCTTAGCGGGTGCCTACGTCATTACAACTATCTTTATGCCAAATTTCAGCGAAATCCGTTCAGTACTTTCGGCTGTGCGTTGATAGATGAGTCAGTCAGGTTTGCCTTTTATATAATATTGCCTCCTTTGCCTCCTCGCAAAACGATTTGTTACGTCACAAACTGTTATACCATACATTGTTTATGAGTTAAAAACAATGCGTGGTGATTGGCGGTAGCATTTGGTGACGTCACATACCGATATTTTTAATATTCTCTTTCTTAATGCAAATCTAAATTGTTTGTAACTTCGTAATTTTTTAAGATTTTCAAAATGGGTTCTAAATTGTATACTAATATATTATTTGTTGTTTAACATCGGATAGACGAAAAAAAAATTTTAGGCAACATAACATAAGCATATTTTTTTTTAAACAATGCACAAAGTTTTTACTTCACGTACTTACTAATATACCTACATAATGTAATGGTGATTGATATATTTAAGCAACAACTGTGTATAAATTGTAACTATTAATGAGGTAGTGTGTCATGTTGTATATTTTATAAATTTTATGTATTTCTGAGCATTATTAAAAATATATGGTTTTTCCACACCTTCTTCCACATAAATTTTAACTATGGGTCAAATTTCAAACTAATCCGGTTGCAAAATTCTCGTACAACTTTACTAAAGGTTTGCTTCACGTATTGATTCCAAAAAATACTTAGTTTTTTTAAAATATAAAGCTAGGGGGCAAACGAGCAAACGGATCTCCTGATGGAAAGCGATTACCGTCGCCCATGGACACCCGCAACATCAGAGAAGTTGCAAGTGCGTTGCCGGCCTTTTAGGAGGGAATACGCTCCCTTCTTGAAACGCTCGGTTTGCAGGTCGTAGTGGCCCGGAAATACTGCTGGCGACAGTTCATTCCAGAGTTTTACAGTGCTCTGCTTAGGAATTTTAAGATATAAATTTCTACTATTGTTTGCTAAATAGTAAATTAACACATTAATTGTTAGTCAGAACACTTTTATTTTAGCAAATTAAGACAGCGTAACATTGCGATTAACATACAAATTAATGTTTAATTAATTACTACATAAATAAATTAATATTTTAGTTAAAATTAATTCGAATTAAGTAAATAACACCTGCAGTCGACTGACTGCAGGTGTTATTTACTTAATTCGAATTCTTCCGAGGTGACTACCTCGGAAGTGCTTCACTATTAAGACGCGATTTGCATAATTTACGACAAAAATTACACGAGTAGGATTAGAAAGCAACTATTTCGTCCCCGTAGAACGAAAACTCACCAGATAGCAAAATGGTCGAAATTGAGTTAAGAATGCCATTGATATATTTGATTTTTTCTCCATCTTTCTGTGTTATCCGTGTATGATGCGTAGTTTCGGAATTACATTAAATAAAAACTCATTAACATCGTGTTTATTGGCCAACCAAAATAGCGAAATAACACTTAATCGACTTGATTAATTTTGACGACTAATGGAAGCAAAACTTTACGTAACTAAATTGGTTTAGGTACTTTTCGTCCTCTGTACAAGTAATATCTATAAAATTTCATTAAATCGAAAATTCACTAAATTAATTTAGTTAGCACTTTAAAGAGGTTTGCACCGAAAAATGTAACACGAAAACTAACTAAGTCCACGTAGTGATATTTCAATTTATATGTTTGCTCGTTTAACGTTTGTATTAGTTATGCGTAAACTCACTAAATCTATTTACTTACTTTTTCCCTAAAAATATTTAAAAAAAGTGTACATCTAAACCGTTTTGATGAGTTTTTAACTTCTTTAAAATACGGTTAATGCGAATTATGTGCTCTTCGTACAAGACTTAGTGACTATTGTATTATACTTTATGTGCGTATTTATTAGTTTAGTCGACTTCAGACTTCAGTCGCGCTCAAGTAGACAGTTTTGCGTGCGTGTTTTGTTACGATCGTAATAATAATAATTTGCAAACAATGAATCGCTCTAAATTAATTTTGAAAATATTGAGAAAAAAAGAAACAGAGGACGAGGTAAGTTACTATTGTTAATTGAGTAAATTATTTATTTCTACTTGTACCTACCTACTACATGTATTTTAAATTTATATTATTAAAAAAGTTTTTTTTAAAGCAAGCTTTTATTACTGGGAAGTAGTAAGTACTCATAAAGGAAAATCAAACGAGCCCAAACTCGATGGGGTTATGTGGTTTTATTACGGAGTTCCTATGGCCAACTTCTAGCAACATCATCAGATCAGCTCCACGTTATCATAATATTGCATTGTCACGCGATTTACATATTCATTCCGTTTTGAGTCATTACGAGGTGAATGCAGGTACTCATGAATACAAGAAAATTTTAAATATGGAAGCAACTTTCCTACTTGAAACAAAAATTTGCTGTTTCATGATAAAGTGCCAAGGCGCGTGCGCGTATTTATATGAAAAAGCTGATTTTTTTCATGTAAGAAAATTGCTTCCATAGTAAAAGTAGCTTGTACATTCACCCCGTAACGGCTCGAAATGGAATTAGAGGTCCAACAAGACCTCCAAAGTGTATTAGAGTGTCCACATGGCGTGTTGATTCTCTGTTGCGTCTCTTCGCCGCGGTACGGTACTGCAGCGAAATAAATAAGAATATTTTATAATAATAATAATAATAATAATATTTATGAACGCTTCACACCACGTCAATCTGGCCCCGTGCTAAGTATCAGAAGAACGTGTGTTACAGGTACCAGACAACGGGAAGTATATTTAATACTTTTATACTATACACATATATAAGATTTTTATTATATTATTACACACATTTAATACACATCCATGACCCTTCCTGGGTCATTCACAGAAAAACTTTTTGTTCACAGAAAAACTTTTTGTTCCTTCGGCAGGATTCGAACCTGCGACCTCCGGCTTGAGCACCAAAGCGCTGAACCACTGAGCCACAGAGGTCGTCAATTTATTTATTTGAAAAAATATGGTACAAAAAGATGGTAAATATAAAATGGAACTCATATTTTGTCGGATTTATTTAGTATGTAAAACGACGCAGCGGTACAGCACTTCGGCGACGCAACGGAGGCACGACGAGCTGTGTGTCTCTCTCTTAGTTTAGAGCTAAATCAGTGTCATATGTTTGTTACGTACACAAGCAAAACATGCATTAAAAGTACCTAAACTAAAACTTTGAAACCCAGTCCAAAGTAACTGGGATTCTGTAAATGCATGCTTCGTATGTGTGAATGTGTGTGACAACTGACATACCAAAAGAATATGACCAATTGGTTAAAAATAATATTCCTGAGGTTCAAGAAATCGCGGCCAGGTATAGTCAGGTTTCGTTCAGCATGAGGGGGTTTATAAAGAGTTTGTCGTATTCCAAAAGTTACAGAAAAATATTCCTAGGACGCGGAAGGAGGACGTTAGACAGGATATAGCAAAGTTGCAGAACAGGTACTAAGAGAAGATTTAATATTACAGCTAATAAAATATTAATAATAATAACTCCCCACACCGATTTCAGTGACGGTGGCCGGTTTCAATGAAACCAGGGCAGTTACGCAGGAGTTATTTTATAGTGCTCAAGTGTATGCGCAGTATACAAGAGCACTCTCTCTTCCTTTACTTTCACAATCCGACGGATAACTGACACGACTGACGAGAGATCAGGTGCAGGTCCGACTTTTTACATGCCCATCCGACGCATGGATTATTATCTTTCTTGTTAGACAATCAGGTGATCAGTCTGCATTGTTGGGAAACCCACGATCTCCGAGTCGAGAGCCAATGCTCTATGCTTTGGGATTTGGTAACAGCCTCTGTGGTCCACTAGACCACAGAAACTTACACACAACGACTTAAAGACTTAAAACGCTCCTTTTCCAATATCAGAGGCCAAAAAAAACAAGACCTCCTCAGCCTTTGCACCAAAGGAATAATTCCACGTGAACTACATTCAAGTTACCAAGAGCTGCCTACCGATGAAAATAAATAACTGATGGACCTGATGTAACAGAAGAAGATGAAAGAGACATTGAATAATCTCAACTTTGAATACGATAATCATTAAATAACTGTTATTCAATTTCTCTTTAACTTTTAAAGTAATTATTGTCAATATCCTAACATTGTATGTTATAAAATAATGTTTTTATTTCATTTTTATTACATTAATTAAAGATTTCTAATTGAAATGTTATTATTTCATTTATAAAGGTAAATTTTAACATTTCACTAAGTATAACATGTTTCTTTTTTATTTAGTTGAAATTTAACTAAACATACTTATAAACCTTTTGTCACATCAGTTTTTATGCGAAAAATCACTAAATACATTTAACAAGCAATGAAATTACACTTATGAAAAAAAATATTATGGGCGAAAACTAACTAAACTGGTTTTTATTGAATATATATTAAAATAAATTATTTAAATTAATTCAAATTAATGTTTAAGTAACTTTGGTACAGCATCTATGCAATGGCAAAAATAAAAAGTTTCTATCTCTTATCAAAAATTTGCTAGATTTTTTTTTCAATATTTTACAACTTTAAACGCTCGTATTACAAAATGATGAAAAAGCTATCTGGTGAGTTTTCGTTCTACGGGGACGATTTGTTTCTATTAAATATCTTATGTTATGTTAAATTGTGGAAAAACACAGTAAAGCTAATTAGCTCTTGCAGAATGCCTGGCAGATGTAAATAAATATTATGTTTTATTCATTGGCGTGACTTCAGTACAACGTCACAAAACCTAGGTATTCTGTATTTCAAGTCTAAAATCGGCCGTGAATTGTAATAATACTATGTTCAGTATTACAACAGTGTTAGGAAGATAAAACTTTATAATAGTTTAATAGTTAATAGGACAGTCACATCACTATTTTAAAATTTTCCTAAGGAGCATTTGGTGGGAGCTATTGCTAATTTCGTTATTAAAGCGTTCTCAGACAATAGCTTTTGAAGTAATTTGAAAAAACCTATAGTACGTATCAACGTGCAATAGGTTTTTTCAAATTACTCACTATTAAGTAACGGAAGTGACGGAACCCTCCTTAGACATGTTCTGACATGCTCTGGGTAGGTTAGGCTAGGTTAATCAGGGGCTACCGTACAGTCTCCTGGGTGGCAGCTACTGCCCTGGCGGGGGAACCGCCGTGGGAGCTCACGGCAAGGGTCCTTGCCGAGACGAACCTCCTCATGTCAGAGAGGAGGTCACATGGCGAGGTCCCTTCGTGGGAGGAGCTAAGGCGGTTCCAAAGGCTGGGAGAGCAGTGGTTGCTACGAAGGTGGGGCGCGGTCCTGGAGCAGTCCCCGTACGGTCATCATACGGCCGCGGCACTGCGTCCAGTCCTTACAACGTGGATGCGCCGCAAGCGGAAACCCCTCACCTTCCGCCTTACACAGGTGCTCATCTGTGTAAGGTAGCCAGGAGGGAGCCAACGCCAGCCTGCCACCAATGTGGCAGTGCGGAGGACACGGCCCAGCATACCTTAGGGGTGTGCGAGTGCGACAGATGAGCCGTGCAGCGCCACGATCTCGTCGCAGTGCTTGGGCGGGACCTCTCACTCTCGAGTGTGGTTCGCTGCATGCTCGAGAACGATGAGGCCTGGCAGGCGACGGCCTCTTTCAGAGGCCGCGGAGCGGGACAGAGAGAACGATCCATCCTCTGTTCCGCTCCGCCGGCGTAGGACAAGAGCGAGGAGGCGTCGCTATGCGAACCTCCTCCAATAATCTCCTGTCTAACCGGGGCTCCGGGAGAGGTTGGGAACCTCCCCAGCTTGGCTAGTCCCGGCGCCGAGGGGGACACTCCAGGTTGTCGGAGTGACCCCTAACTGTGGTGGAAGTCCGGTCCCTATAGAGGTAGACCGGCCGGTTGCGGTGGTGTCCTGTGTTAGACAGATCCGGGACACTTCCCATTATAGCGGCTGATGGCAATCCGCAGGTTCAGTTTTAGTGGGTAAACCGGCGAGTCGCGTCGGGAGTCCCACATATCCCCGGGATACCCCTCCCGGGGAAGGCGTAACGACCTTTTCCCTGCGATATCAAAAAAAAAAAGGTTAGGCTAGGTTAGATTAGATTATTTATATTTCCCTAAATGTAAATAATCTAATCTAACGTAGCCTTTAAAGTTATGGCTTAAGCTTTAAAGCTATGGCTTAATATAATATAAGTAATTGATACTCATATCGTTAATGATGTAATGCTTTATCAGTTAAAATAATTATTATCAATATAATGTTAATATGTAATGATGCTATGTGCAAAACCCCACTAATTAATTATTTAATTTACATTATAACATTAAATTGAAACGAAGTGAAATCCTTACTAAAATACTTGTATGAAAATAAAACATAATATAACATTAATATCAGTCAGTATTAATATCTCAATAGAGATGTCTACAATATTATTACTATCAAACTATAAGACTATTAATTTCAACAAACGCACCCGCCTAGCCCGGGCGAAAAGCCACACTATAAGGAGGCGAAACGGAATCTGCATCGGTACAGATGTACTGTGGTCGGGATTCTGGGATTTATGGGGCAATATGTTGAACGTCTACAAGAACCCTCTGGTAACGGGGCTGTTACGTAAACAGATTGCCCCGACGCCCGACCCCGAGCTCCGCTTATAAACCTCCGGGAATCGCGGGCGTTTGTCATTTTTTGAATCAGCCAACACTATTAGGGGCCGTCCATTAATCATGTGACGTTTTTAACAACTTTTTAGACCACTCCCCTCCCCCTGGTGATACGTGGTGAGGTTTTATACTACCCCCCTCCCCCACCTAAGATCACGTGTATTTTTTTTTACATAGTAAGCAGGTCATGGTTGAAGAAAAACTTTTACTTAAAAAACAATTTAATCGAATAATTTAAGCAATTAAAAACTATACGAGTCATTTGTCTTGTAAGTATTTAAACAACACTACGAATCTACAACCGATAATAATTTCAGTATGCATAGACTAGATTCGAAAATTAATACATGTGATGTCTCCTTATACCCCCTCCTCCCCTTGGTGATACTTGGTGATTTTTTTCGGACCCCCCTTCCCCTTTAGGCATCACGTGATTAATGGACGACCCCTTACGTGTAAGTCGCGACGCGTGAATGTTTAATATGCTGGAACCGTCTCCGATTATAGCACAACTTTTACATTGTCTCGCTTTGATGGAGATAGACCACAGGGGTTCAAAGAGAAGTAGAACTACGAAGGCAGCACAAAATCGTAATAAAAGTAAAATTAAAACTTTTAAAAAACCCCCCGACACAAAAAATAAACTCTAAAAATTATTAAATAATATTTTAAACCTATTATAATTATATTATCACATATAATATTACTAGCTTTTGCCCGCGGCTCCGCCCGCGAGAAATGGGGTTTTTTGGCCACTTACGACTGTACTCTAAGTTAAATCTGTATCTTCCTTATCTTACGTTCTGTCTTTAATTACTAATTGTTTGTCCGAAGCACCATCATACCATATTTCATTTCAATGGTTTAAACACTTAAGCCATGAAAGACATTAAAAAAATATACACAATAGTACATTATCCCTCGGGAACAATATTATATATCTTTTTGGGATAAAAAGTAAAAATACACAAAAAAGTATGAAATAAAACTTAATCTCTAAATAATTCCCCTTTCAAATTCGGCTAAAATTTTTACTATTTCTCTACTCAATCTTATTAATTTTGAAATCGATACCAGCCCAAACAATATTCTACAATATTTTATAGAACTTACGTTCATATTTGCTGGTACCGACTTCAAAATTAATAAGATTGAGTAGAGAAATAGTAAAAATTTTAGCCGAATTTAAAAGGGGAATTATTTAGATATTAAGTTTTATTTCATACTTTTTTGTGTATTTTTACTTTGGAAGTCGGTTTAATTTTTTGTTTAAAAATAATAATTTCACCCTTTTTAGAGATATATTTTCTTAAGTTATTATTAATACGTCTTAAGAACGTCTAAACTAAACGATCGAATGTATAATTGAATACGCGCCAAGCTTCCATAAAATATTGCTATTAAGATGATGATGATGATTACTGTAAGTTATAAAGTGGCATATGCTTGCAGTTCATTAAACAATACCGAAATTTCCAAACGCATATCTTTAAAGACTGAGGAGTTCTGTACAGTGCTTTTGGATCCAGGGTATATCTTGGTACAATATCTTATTTTTGGTAGCATATGCTTGTGTTACTTCAGTAAAAGTCAAAATCACTATATGTGTGGATATAAATTTCGAGGAGTTCCCTCGATTCCTCATCGATCGCATCATCAGGTTCCCACTTTAGTGACTAAAGGACCAATTTCGAACTAAACCCTTTACAACAACAAAAGAATTTTGCAAATAGGTCCATAAACGGCAGAGTAATGTTCAAAGATATCCGTGTTAGTGTAAAATACTATGAGAAATACCTTTTATATCATCATAATCTGATGATGTATGGTGTGATAGTGGTGATGATGATGATGATTACTCTAACTGACAGGGTGGCATATGCTTGCAGTTCTTTAAACAACGCCGAAATTCCCAAACATGTATCTATAAGGAGCCAGGAGTTCTGTTCTGTACTTTTGGATCCAGGGTATTCCTTGGAGCAAAATCTTACTTTTTGGTAGCATATACTTGAACTACTTCAGAAAAAGTCAAAATCACCATATGTGTCCATATAAATTTCGAGGAGTTCCCTCGATTCCTCATGGATCCCATCATGAGGTCACCACTTTGATATCAAAAGGACCAATTTGGGATTACACCCTATACATCACAGAAAAAACTATGAAAATCGGTCCACAGGCGGCGGCGTAATCGTTGAACATACAAAAAAAAATAACCGCCTCCTTTTTTGGGAAGTCGGTTAAAAAGTACACTGCGCGTTTGTCCAAAGCATAAACCACTGCCATACCAAATTTCATTCAAATCAATTCAACCGTTTAGCAGTAAAAGACAATCAAAGTACACATAATAATAATACATTATCCCACGGGAACACCGCAAATTTTTGGGACAAAAAGTATCCTATGTCCTTTCCCAGGACTCAAAGTATCTCTGTACCAAATTTCATCAAAATCGGTTCAGCGGTTAAAGCGTGAAGAGGTAACAGACAGACAGACAGACAGACAGACAGACAGACAGACACACTTTCGCATTTATAATATTAGTATGGATGTGAGTTGAAATAATTTTATTTTCCAATCGTCACCTCGTCGGGGGACCGCTAAAGTTTATAAAGTATTTTTACAACAACAGCTAATTAATTATTACGAATTACATTTAGGTATGAGAGAATTTTTTTCGGAGTAATTTCTTTTGTTCATTCTGCGACTACACCTGTTTTTCTCACATAGCGGTCCCCCGACGAGACGGCGATTGGAAAATAAAATTATTTCAACTCACATAATATTATATGTGATAATATAATTATAATAGGTTTAAAATATTATTTGATAATTTTTAGAGTTTATTTTTTGTGTCGGGGGGTTTTTAAAATTTTTAATTTTACTTTTATTTTATCCTTTTTAAAGTAGGTATAAATAATGGTTACCTTACCATATACATACTTTCAACATCATTAAAGTAACATGGTACCAAATTTCGAATCGATAGGACATGTGGACGATAGTCAGATCCCCTCATCAACTAATAAAGAAAAGCTGATGATCTTCGAACGGCTAATCAGGTCATGGTTACCTTACCATATTCTTTAAATATCGTTGAAGTAACACGGTACCAAATTTCGAATCGATCGGACATAAGAAAGTTAGTCAGATTCCCTCATCAACTAGAAAAGAGCTGATCATCTTCAAACGGCTGATCAGGTCATGGTTATCTTACCATGTTCTTTGAATATCGTTGAAGTAACACGGTACCAAATTTCGAATCGATCGGACATTGGAAAGTTAGTCAGATCCCCTCATCAACTAGAAAAGAGCTGATCATCTTCAAACGGCTGATCTCCCCACCACCAATTTTCTCATTAAACGAAGCTCGATTAAGTAATCAATATTCTCTTTCAGTGCGCTTTCATATTTGAGACTCCACTCAAGTATAGTTGCACATTCGGTTATTCTTCCCCGCTTTCACCCCCCACAACTTTTAAACGGCTCAACCGATTTTCATCAAACATGTCTAAGAACACTCGTATGTAAGTCACCTTTAATACAAAAGAAACTAAATTGAAATCGCTTCATCCGTTCGGGAGCTATGATGCCACAGACAGACAGACAGACACACAGACAGACAGACAGACAGACAGACAGACACGTCAAACTTATAACACCCCTCTTTTTGCGTCGGGGGTTAAAAAACTACACAATTACGTTCGTGACATTGGCGAGTTCTGGTTTAAAATAGACAATTAATTCTAATATTAGCGTAAATATAAAATTATAAAAGGTCACAAGTTCGTGAATCATTATTATTATATTTTAACAATGTCAAACTGTTATTAGGATTCTTAAATTATAAAGTACGGAGCTATCTATCGCTCGTTATAATTTTCCACGAATTATTCATAGAAAGATCCCAATTTGAAGAATGTAATTAAATTAATTTATATAACTTGCTAGTTATTCTTTTGCTTTTTAATAAGAGTTTTTTTGGAAATAATTTCGTAGCAAAAAAGAAAAAATCCTTATTAGGATAAAAGCTCCTAGAGGATAATATAATATAAGTAATTAAAAATTTGTACGCCTAGTTTTTTTGCAGTTACATGAGAAACTCATGTGCGTAGATTCGCATTTATTGGCACCTCCGATCTCGGTATTTTAAGGTAAGTAGAAATCCTTACTTCGCTATTGACCTATGTTTGGAACTAAATCTGTAGATATTTTCCAAAGCTAGCCGTTAGGTAATTAATTGATCCTTTATCATATTATCTCAAAATAACAAACGGGTTGCGTTGGGCAGATGGGTCTATAGTTACTCCAAATTTAACGAGAAGGGAACCATGGACTATAGCTAATACACAACTAAAGTCTTCAATCTTCATTGGCTTCTCGAGAAATATATCTAGATACCAGCTATACTAATATAATAAAGAGGAAAAGTTTGTTTGTTTGTTTGTATTGAATAGGCTCCGAAACTACTGGACCGATTTTGATGAAATTTGGCACAGATGTAGAGTAGACCACGGGGAAGGACAAAGGCTACTTTTTATCGCGAAAGAATGTACGGTTACTGCGAAATTAACGCGAAATTAAATCGCGAGCGACATCTAGTATATGATGAAGTCGTGTTAATTAATTACACTATTTCTAACTCAAGAACGGCTGAACCGATTTAGCTGAAAATTGATTGGGGAGCTAGCTTAGAAACAGAACCTCAATTCTCGTATTTAACGTAGACAACTTAAAGAGTCAATTTTACTTTGTTTGGATTGAAAGTGTAGCGACATATTACAATGAACGGATTTTATGACGTTTCGACCAATCAGAGCGCGTTTCACGTTAGTTTAACGTTTATAAAAACACCTTTTGAGAGTGTAAGCGTGTCGGGACTTGATTGTAATTGTATTAATGCAGGTTTTATTTAGCAGAATTGCCCCCCAGGAGACGGACATAATACCTATAATACTTTTTATCCCGTTCGCGAGGAACGTGACATAAAACGTGGTATTATGTATATGAAAATTGCTTGCAATTCCAATGTCTCGCTAAAACTCGATAACGGCTGGACCGATTTGGCTAATTTTGGTTTCGAAATAATTATGGAAGTACAGAGAAAGCTTAAACGGAGAGAAATATTGGAAAAGGTGTAGGTTGTAGGTTGTATTGTAAGTGTAGTTATTTATTCATTCCAGTTGATGTTTAAGACAGAACAATGTGTGTCGGGACAGCTAGTCTACAATAAATATTTTATAAGAAAAACGAAATTATATACTCTACGATGTTTTCAAGTTACAACCAAATTTAATTTGCTACCATCTGAAATTGACACAGCAATCTTCAACAACACGGCGCTCGGCGTGGGCTGACATCGCGAATAGACATATTCTTTGTAAAAGCTTTCAGAGACCGGACGTCCGCCTAATTTCGTTATTGCATTACCTAATTTACAAATTTTTGTATTTCGATATAAATAACCTTAACCTCTATCCACAACACGGTTTATAACGGAGTAAGTAGGACAGTATATATTTCTGTTTTCGAGATCGTGGGCGTCTGAGAGTTAACATAATTTAAGTTGAATTGAGGGATGCAGGGATCAAAATAGGACACAGCAGCTGCAATCTAATACTGTCAAGTGTAATTCTGAGCTGTCTGAATGTAGACACATCTGAAGTTACTACTGTAACTAGGTAGGTCATCATTATCATCGGCGTGTATGGTCTACAGCTGCTGGGTCTCGGGTCTCTGTTCAATGTCCTTACATTAGGTAGGTAGCCTATCGGAAGTGTTCATACACTTCATTTTTCTCACTCTCTTCATCAAAAAGATTGCCATCTCTGTCACACTTATGACAATCATGGCCTAATCGATTGACAGAACATTCTAGAACGTTAAAACAAAAGACGATCAAGTTGGAAAAATGAAAATGATTCGCATATTCAACACTAGCCGTTGCCCGCGGCCCCGCCCGCGTAAATACAGTATTCCTCGGGAACACTGTATTTTTTCGATATAAAAAGTAGCATAAGTTTTAATACAAAGCCTAAACTACTACCATATCAAATTTTATCAAAATCCGTTCAGTAGTTTTTGCGTGAAGGAGTAACAGACATCCATCCATACATCCTCACAAACATTCACATTTATATTAGATACTAGCGACCCGCCCCGGCTTCGCACGGGTACAATACTGATACTAATACTACAGATAACAGAATGTCTTTAAACCTCTAACAAAACGGGTGAAATTTAGTCAAAACAAACAGAAACAAATTAATATAGGTACCTACTAATACTTAATGAAATAAGTAAGTGGGTATACTTTTATCGTATGAAATACCTACACTTTTCAGAACTAACAATACAACAATCACTAAATAAATAATTACTCAAGTATCTATCCATCATAGTTACAACGAACACAAAACAAAAAATTTACTCATAGATCTAAACTCGCACGCCTTGGCGACGACGCGACGCCCACTTCGCAACGGGCCGTGCAGCAGAAATCGTAATATTTTAATTTCGCCATAACTTCAAAACCAAACATCCAATTTTATTGTTTTAAACACTTACGGATTTTGTCGCGGTGCACTTTTCTTTTACCCGACGTTTCCAATTTTAATCATTAAAAGACCAAATATTATCTACATAAACTGTACTTAGTGATGAAATAATTTATTTTGATAAGGATTAATAGCATGAGTAAAATAAACGCGTTTAAATGTAGTCCAAAAAAATTCAAGATTTCTAAATAAAAAAATGGTTGTTGTGCCTCACTCGACATAGATAGGTATAGTGTGTCGCGGACTTTTTTGTAGATATTTATAAGATCTACAATTAATTAGAACATTTTATGGTTCTATCTTTTATAGTTTAGGCAGCGTACGCAAAATAAGTAACTTTTCTGGTTGATTTTTTACACCTTGTGTCCGAAAAACCCAAATATCTTACGGAACCCTATTTTTTTCCAAAATAAAATTTAGCCTATGTTACTCGTGGATAATGTAGCTTTCGAATGGTGAAAGAATTTTTGAAATCGGTCCAGTACTTTTTGAGCCTATTCATTACAAACAAACAAACAAACAAACAAACAAACAAACATACAAACAAAGTTTTCCTCTTTATAATATTATAGTATAGATTAGTAGGATCAACAATTGAACACGACAACACCTTTTTTTTAAATTGTAAATAATTCAAAGATAATACACGCATTACTGTTATCTGGGGATTTTCTTACGAATCCAATACTAAACAGAAAGTTTTCCGACTATTAAGATCTTCATAGAATAATATGTCCTTACGATATTTTCCTTCACCAAACGCCATAACCATAACGACTCTCATAAGTTATTAATTAGAGGATTACAATTTCAATATTATTATTAAGCTTTATTTATCTTTGCTGAACCCTTTAAAAATCACGAAAAAAACAATATGCGCAATATCGATCATAGTTTTCATAATTCGGTCCACTATTATAATGAGAAAGGCCGAAAGGCTCAGCCGCCAGCTATTAACATGGTAAACAGTGCGTGGCTCGCTAAGCCCCATTATTCGGACACAGGCACAAATTGGATTTACGACGTATTTGTCTGTAGAAATAACAAATAATTATATAAGGAGGAAAAGACCTCATGACGATACCACCGAGGAGAGTCTTAGATGGTATCGGTTCATTAATTTACTAAGGATACAAAATCGTCTCAGACAACTGTTAAAGGTTTGTGCTATTTGCACATTTCCAGTTAATTAGAAGCTTATGACGACCTAGACTATCTATGTTGGGCCGTGTTTACTAAACCTACTATTTTCGTGTCTAGTGGCTTCCAGCGCAGCAAAGTGCCTCTTCTTTCTTTTTAGCCTCCTCGAAGTGATCCTGGGAACTTTAAATTGATCGTGGATGAAATGAAGGGGTCCATAAATCATAGTTGCTTACCGGCTACCATAACTATACTATAAGGCTACCATATAAATATTTTGTATTATGTTTGGAAGAAGGCATAAGTTCTCAGTCTCGTACCGGCATCCGTGCGAATTGGTCGAGTTTCTATTGCTTATCGCGCGCCGATCATATTGTTCACGCGAAACCGGTTTAGCGGCCGCTGCGCCGGCTCGCTTCGTGTGCAGTGCGCGCACGTTACCTACGATAACTATTCAATATGAGTGAAATTAATGAAATTATTAATGAACTAAGTTCGGATCCCAATAATGAGTGCGAATTATTGAGTAGTAATGATTTAGAGATGGAGATAAAGCCTACAAAAAGAGGGAGAAATGATGAAGAGGATGAATGGATAGAAGTTAAAAGATATGGGAAGAAATTAAGAGAGGAAGAAAAAATCGAATTATATATATTGTCCAATGATAAAATGCCAAAACAATTTTCTTTGGCCCGGTTGTTTAAAGATAATGGTATAAAGGATATTATACGAGTTAAATACATTAATCCTTACAGAGTCCGAGTTGACTTACAGAATCATATGACCGCTGAATTATTAGAAAATTGTAAAAAATTCTTAGATATGGGATGGCGAGTTCAAAGAGCAATGGAGAATAATTTTTCGTACGGTGTGATAAAAGACGTAGATTTAGATATTTCGGAAGAGTGTATTTTAAAAGATATTACTTGTCCAGAACCCGCAAAAATTATATCAGTAAATCGTTTAAATCGGAGAGATTTTAATGAAGCAGGATGGTCACCTAGTGAAGCAGTACGTCTTTGTTTTAAAGGTTCATACTTACCACCGTTTGTTTATGTACATGACACGAGGATAAAGGTTGAAGCTTATGTGTTTCCAGTCTCTCAATGCTCTCGCTGTTGGAAGTTTGGCCATTCATACAAAAAATGTCCTAGTAAACAAATTGTCTGTCCAAAATGCGGAAAAAATCATCCTAACTGCGAGGTTGATATATATTGCTGTCCTAATTGCAAAGGAAACCACATGGCTCTGTCAAAAATATGTCCCGTTTTTATAAGAGAAAAAAGAATTCGTAATATAATGGCTGAATTTAATTGTACATATAGAAGAGCTATTACAATGTACGTGCCGCCAAATGAACGGCATCAAGATAAGAAGGAAGTGAAAGAAAATATATTGACCACATCGGAATATCCGAAGTTACAACAAAATGAAACGCCGACAACTCACGATATATCTTCTCCTTCGCAATTTAATGACACTAGTACATATGCCGAAAAAGTCATAACCAATGCTGTCATCCATCATCAACCCACACAGAAAACTATTATCAACAGGAAAAGGAAGCAGAAAAGGGCAGATATCCATATGGAAATTGAAGAAGAAAATAGAAACATCTATGATAACGTGAAAACAGAGACTAAGACAGAGATAAATTTAGAATCGGGGAGTAAAAGAATTAGTTTTAATGAATTATTAAGTAGACTACGAGAAATAATATTTTTTAAAGGAAATAACATTCAAACCAAAATCAAAAATGTATTGAAATGTTGCATTGAATGGTTAATTTTGTTAGTAGTAGATAATGTTGCGGATTGGCCAGTTCTGAAATTTATTCTTGATTATTTCACTAATGATGGATAATTATAAAAATTATTTAAAACTTAATATTATTCAATGGAATGCACGTAGCATTAGGCCGAAAGCAGTCGAATTTGAAAATTTTTTATTGCAAGAGAAGGTTCACATTGCTGCATTAAGTGAAACTTGGCTAGATTCCGATCGTGATTTCAGAATTAGTAATTATAATATTTTTCGTAAAGACCGAGAAGATACATATGGTGGTGTGGCGATACTTACACACAGGTCAGTCAAAACCAAATTAGAATTTATTCAAAATTGCAATCCGAGTATAGAAATTTTAATGGTTAGGATTTTTAATTGTGATCAAGTTGAGAACATAGTATCTATTTACTGTTCTCCATCTGTACAAACTAGTCAAGCTGACTGGGAACTCATTTTTTCAGCTTTACCAAATAAAACTTTAGTGCTCGGTGACTTTAATGGACACCATTCTTATTGGTCTAGCAAAAATGATCGCAGGGGTTACCAAATTTTTAATGCACTATCGGACAGTAACCTGATTTTATTGAACAATGGTCAACCAACTCGTGTTGATTTATTACATAATAATCTACAACAGTCGTCTCCGGACATATCTTTAGCTACCACTGATTTAAGCTTAAAACTGGATTGGTCAGTATCAAATGAAATGTTAGGCAGCGATCATTGTATAATTAAAATAACTACTTATGAAAAAATTAACAAGTCATTAAAGTTCCGTAGAAATTATAAAAAGGCTGATTGGAGTTCATTTACTAAGTTATTAAGCAAGCTCTACAGTAATTATAATTTTCAAAACAATTTACAGACATCATATGACCGTTTTATAGATTATATGAATATGGCGGCTGAATTATTTATACCCCATATTAAAATAAACGAAAATATTGAAAGCAAATTTTCTTCTAAGCCGTATTGGAATGCATCTCTTTCGAAAACTGTAGCAGAACGCCGTTTGGCCCTTTCTAAATTTCGTCGCAATCCAACACCCAGTAATTATGATGCTCTTCAGGCTAAAATTCGAGAATCCAAGTGTCTTATTCGGAATGCAAGGAAATCATCTTGGCAAGATTTTTGCTCGTCTCTAAACCAGGTGTCGAATCAAAATGAGCTGTGGCAAAAAATGAGATGGATTAAGGGACGTCATAAACAAGTTAGTTACGTCGATAAACGTATGGCTAATAAGTTATTGTGCAGCATCACTCCTGACTTTGTTTTACCTAGACAACCAGTTTTTATATCACATAATTGTATCCTGGAAATTCCAATCACTATGCAAGAGCTTAATATGTCTATTAAATCAAAGGACACCTCACCAGGTGATGACAGCATATCATATTCCATGTTGAAATATCTGCCTGAAAATGGTAAAAGTATTTTAATCTGTCTTTATAATCAGTTTTTCGAGTCATCCTTTGTCCCAATTCAATGGCGCAGTATTGCTATAATACCGATACCGAAACCAGGCCGTAACCCAGGTTCCACTTCTTCCCTAAGACCTATATCAATGATATCGTGCGTATGCAAAGTATTTCATAACATTCTATTCAATAGACTAGAGTGGTATATGGAGAGAAATAAGTATTTTTCAAATAGTACCACAGGTTTCAGAAAGGGCCAATCGACATTGAATAACTTAACTAGTCTTGTAACTCAGATTCAAACCGGGTTTTCAGAAAAAAACATAACTATCGGTTGTTTCATCGATTTAGATAATGCATATAATAATGTGGACATATGTTTTTTATTATCAACTATGGATCGAATAGGGACGGGTAAGAAACTTTGTAATTATTTGTGGAATTTCCTTAAAAATAGAATACTCAAATTGCCATTAGATGATTGTTGTCTTACAAGAAATACTAGTCGCGGCTTATGTCAGGGCGATCCGTTATCGCCGATTTTATTTAATATTACCACTATTGACATCTGTACCAGTATTAATAATAATGTTTTCATTTCACAATATGCAGATGATTTCGTATTATATACCACAGCTAAGAATTCATTGGAAGCTGCACGTAGATTACAACCAGCATTAAATTTATTTAATAACTTCATTCAAGAAATAGGCTTGGATATATCTTGTCACAAAAGTAAAATATGTATTTTTAAAAGTGGATTTAAACCGGAAACGATAGAATTAAAAGTAAACAATAATTCTTTACAGGTCGTAGATACTATAAAATATTTAGGCGTTTGGTTAGACCGATCACTAAAATGGGCCAAACAAATTAATGAAGTCATAGAAAAATGCATGAAATATGTAAACGTTTTTAAAGTTTTAGCTGGATCAGGATGGGGTGTTCATCCCAGATTTTTGAGGCGACTTTACATTTCACTAATTCGCAGTCGTATGGATTACGCCAGTTTTCTATATGGTAATGGATCGGATACTCACTTAAATAAATTAATAAAAGTTCAAAACATGTGTCTCAGAATCATAGGCGGCTTCTTAAAAAATACTGCTATTCACGTAATGGAATGTGAACTATATCTGCATCCATTGCATATTAGGAGACACTATCTGGCTGGAAAATTTTTATTAAAATTAAAATCTTTTACTAATAATGAGGTATTTAAATTGATAGGAAATTTGTGCGATCTTTGCCAGAATCCTTATTGGAGACGAAAGAAAAAGCCCTTATTAGTAGTTACAAATGAATTGTATAAATTGATACCTATTCAATCTAGTATTATTTTAGGAAGGTTTTCGCTGGACACATGGATTAGTAATGTGAACCTGTCTCGTTTGGTTAATTTAAATATTGAAGAGGCTCCGGAATCAAAGAAGTTTTGCACTAAAAATGAATTAAAAATAAAATTTAATAATTTTATAAGCAAATATTATTCACAGTTTTATAAAATATTTACAGACGGATCTAAAGACCAAGATAATGTAGGCGCTGCTTTTCTAGATCCACAAAATGATACATTTGGTAAATTTAAAATCAGTGCATATACATCTATTATGGAAGCTGAACTGATTGCCATTTATAATTCATTGTTATATATTATACAATCTATCAGTGTTAAAAAGATTGTGATTTTTTGTGATTCTAAGAGCGCTCTTCAACATATATTAAAATGTTCTTCTAACACTCGCTGTACACAAATAGCATATGATATAGTTGCATGTATTATAAATTTGATTAAGGCTGGTAAATCAATTATTTTGCAGTGGGTGCCTGCTCATATTGGCATCATAGATAATGAAAGGGTGGATCGTTTAGCGAAAGACGCAACGGCGGACGGTGACTCAGTTGAAATTCTACCAGATTATACAAATATTCTGTCGAAGGTTAAGTGTCAAGGATACCTATTATGGAAGGAATATTTTGACGAACGGTCACTAACAAAAGGTGTGTGGTACAGAACAATTCAAATGAATGTTCCTAAACGACCCTGGTTCGATGATGCCGATATGAGCAGGCAAGACGTTTTGTTGAGCCTCAGACTTCGTTCTGGACATCTTCCTTTGAACAGCTTCGCCGCATTGATGGGAAAAATTACATCACCAAACTGTTCAGAATGTGATGTGGTAGAAGATGTTTATCATATTGTAACGGAATGTGTCCGAAACGAGGTTGAAAGACATGTAATTTTGTGTCAATATAATATTAATGTCCGTGAGGTCGGAGTATGTAACAGTATCCTAGCTTTTCCCACGTCTCAAGAGGCCAAATTATTATATAAGCTAGTTAAGTTAGGCATTAGGTTAAGATTATAACTATTAGTTTTACATGTATGTTCCTATGAGGGTGACATGCTCGCTAAGCGAACAAAACCCTCGTTAATAAATAAAGATTGAAAAAAAAAAAAAAAAAAAAAAAAGGCATAAGTAACATAACGTAAGGCAGTAACAGATCCCTCCATATTGTATCAGTAGTTTTATTAGTGTTGTGTTACTTTTTACCCAACTACGGCGATGCCAAAAGGTAGTATAATGAGTTTGTATGTATATATGTTTGTTCCTACGTAGCGCCTAAACTACTGATCTGATTTTAATTAATGAGATGTCAAAAGATTTGTTACAATGTCTCATCCGGTCAACATAATCCCATCAAAAATATTCTGTAAAAAACTAGCCAAGTCTCGATGGAGCTGCTTGTTTATCTCTAAAAAGTAATGAAATCTAGACAAAATCGTGCCAAGTCTAAGGTTCCTTACTGCGGTTTCTTTATTATTATAGTTAATGTTGAGAGACTTGGCCGTTGAACATTCTTTATACTTTAGTGGGTACAAGTCAATTTTGTTTACATTTGTAACTACCTATGTTTGTTAAGCGAGATAATAGCCCATACTGGTATTGGTAATTGGACGCTAGTGTCTCATTTTAGGCTGTTGTTGATTGTACAACACACGTATTGGAGCAATGGTGTCATGGAGCCCCTTTTATACCCTTGTGTGCCCTTCAACAGCCAAGTCACACAACATTAACTATAATAATAAAGAAACCGCAGTAAGGAACCTTAGACTTGGCACGATTTTGTCTAAATTTCATTACTTTTTAGAGATAAACAAGCAGGTCCATCGAGACTTGGCTAGTTTTTTACAGAATGTTTTTGATGGGATTTCACTTCTTTTTGTAGAAACGTGGGCATATTGATTTATTTTCCTAGATTTTAGTGTAATTTGTTTATTTAATTTGTGTAATATTCGAGTAGAATAAAGGGGCCTGAAAATGCGGCAAAATGGTTCTAGTAAAGAATGGTACGGCAGTGTTTGCTTCGCGCTCGACTTGGCGGGGGCACTGCCGTGCCCCCAGATCGACGTTCTGGTCTTATCTAGAGGTTCTCAAATAGGGGCCTGAAAATGCGGCGAAATGGTTCCAGTAAAGAATGGTACGGCAGTGTTTGCTTCGCGCTCGACTTGGCAGGGGCACTGCCGTGCCCCTAGATCGATTATCATAGTTTTTATAGTTTTCCCTTTATGTGGCCATTAAACCCCAACTCTGTACCAAATTTCAGCTCTCTATGTTTATGGGAAGTACTAGTTCTATTTTGATGATCATGAGTGAGTGAGTGAGTGAGTGAGTGTCGAAAATGCGAAACTTTGCTTTCGCTTAATTTCGGAACTAAATGACCTACAGACTTGAAATTTTTGGATCTTAAGTACGTGATTATAGCTTATTGGATGACGAAAATTTCTGCGTTCTGGTCTTATCCAGAGGTTCTCAAATAAGGGCCTGAAAATGCGGCGAAATGGTTCCAGTAAAGGATGGTACGGCAGTGTTTGCTTCGCGCTCGACTTGGCGGGGGCACTGCCGTGCCCCCAGATTTGCGTAGTCGGTTTAAATAGTTTATAACTTTTTGACAATGCACAGTGTCATGCACACAATGTAACGAAACTACGCCTTACCTTGTACGCCGAACTATCGCAGTCGTCGTTTTTATGTGTGTAATCTCCACAAAAAATAATTTTCTTTCTACTACAACTCCCAGTAAACGTTTGTTATTAATAACGTATAAAACCATGTTTACTATTTCAACGGAACGGCAAAGTGTAAAACATAACAAGGAAAATTGTTCGACAAGTTCAAAGAGGCGAGTTTAAATAACGCTTTTGAAGTTCGCAAGTACAAGCGAACCCATCGATTCTTTGAAAGAGAAACAACTGAAAATAGTAAACGTTTGGAGTAAGTACATAAAATATTCAAGAACGACTACATTTACAGAAAATAAAACTCCTCTCTTTTATGTCCAACCTTTTCTTCAAAGGGTCTCTGCCCCCACAGGATCTGTGCTCCAAGGAACTGGGCTGGGTTTCCGCACACGACTCATCCGTCGTAATCTCAGAATGCGTGACGTTCAAAGAGACTAGCTTTTTACTTTGTCGTTGTACTCAAGGCTTTTTTGGATTAAAAGAGCAAAATGTGTCAAATGAACAGGTAATAAACCAATAGTAGTAATTTAACAGGTATTTATGTAATCTGGCAACTTGTCCTATACTATATATAATAACTTTTCTATTATACCCCAACGCGGAACCGCAGACCTACTGGCTGATTAGTAATGGGGCTAAGTATTTTTAAAAATATTTTAGTTTAACGTTAAAAGAGTTGGGAAACAATCCAGGTCATTTGGTCGGGGTTTTTGACCTTGCCAGGCGCGTGCGAAAATTGCGGTTTTGTATGGGGATACCAATGGGGGTACCGGCCAATAAACTGAATAGTTTGACGGGATATAAATGTAAGTTTAATGTATTTTTATTAAATACAATATTTAAATAAATAATTAAAAAAATAAAAAACCCGACTGCAAAAAAGACAGATACTCGTACCTAAGTAACGCACTAAAAAGACTGAAACAAGATTGAGAAAACAGACAGACTATACTATGAGCTGAAAGCCTAAGTGAAATAATTGACGTTATATTTGGACCCATAATATATTTTTGTAAGATTTATAATTGCAAATGGGTTTAGCAGTTAGCCTACCATCATGGTTTGCAGTTGCTGGCAATAGACATCTGCCGTAATCGTCTGGCCAGATTTAAGAAAGCTGTAGTGAACGACACCGGCACTAGTCCACCAAATGCTCACAAGTAACTTTTTTTGTCAATTTTCGTTTGGGGCAGGCTTTGGCTGGTTCGCCAGGGTTCAGCCATTGCGATAAGCATTTCCGATTATCGTACAGAATCCACTTTTCATCACAGGTGATGATTCGATTTAAAATCCCTTCATTATTGTGCCGGTTGAGTAATATAACGCAGCAGTCGACGCGTGTTTGTCGGTTTGCTGCACTCAATTTATGAGATACCCACCTTTCAAGCTTTTTCACATTCCCAATAAAACACACTGTGTTTTATTTTGCGACACCGCCGACATACACATCATTAATCATAAACTCGAACCGTTTCTGCAGCACTGGTGCCACGGTGGAACTCGTACTCAAAAATAATACGATATTTCAAGTTTTCCATTTTGTAAACAGAGTGACGCAAAGAAAAATCCAAAAGAGAAAAAAACAAATGTAATTCATTTGTTTTTGGTTTTCGAAACACAAATGCATGAGTAAATAGCGGTATAATTGTATATATTATATAATTGTATCTTATATGCCTAAATACAAGATACGCGCAAAAAGCATAACCCTTCTTGACTGTATGTCGGGTAAAAACATCTTTCGAGATTGGTTATAGCACCATTGTTTAAAAAATTGCTTCTATAATTTTATACTTTTCCGTTTGCACAATTCTTGTAAAACTGTACCTCAATATAATTGGAGTCAATTGAAGCCTGAACGATTGCGACAGGTCTGGTACTTGTTTTCACGGTATGCATAAATAAATAGTTATCGATCTGTGGGAGCCTTGTAACGGCTTTTACTTATGGCGGATCGTGTGGAAAGTTCGCGTGTTTATGTAAGCAATAAGGGCTAGCTCATACTCATCAAGATTAAGCGCAACGAAGCGGAATTCTGAAAACATATTTATAGAAAATTCACTCTTATGTCCACAACGTATTATTTACACTAATTCCTTGTGAGGTACAAAAGAGGCGGCAATCGCGAATGTACGCGTTAATTCGCGGATCTTTATTTTACCTCTGAACTTTGATTAATTATATAGTACACAGATACGTTATAATATCCTTACAAAGTGACAATATTTCTATGCCGCGACACACATTGACATTTTTCACATTACATTTCACTCACACAGCAAACATTTGTGAAAGGGATGGCATTCTTAATTTAATAGCAAAGAAAAAGGTGACTAGTGTTTGTCAATACACGGAAGGCGTATGTGATACTCGTCGACCGGCTCGTCGCATACTAACCAAATACTGTCCCACTAGGACAGTTTCGAGTTTTGTGCGCTCATACTATATATTATATATAAGATCGTTGCATATCTACCTCTTTATAATCAATACTCATATTATAAAG
Organism: Glaucopsyche alexis; assembly: GCA_905404095.1. Taxonomy (NCBI): domain Eukaryota; kingdom Metazoa; phylum Arthropoda; class Insecta; order Lepidoptera; family Lycaenidae; genus Glaucopsyche; species Glaucopsyche alexis. The sequence goes on along the minus strand of FR990047.1, from coordinate 29,088,617 downwards.
CTGAAGAGTTTGTTTGTTTGAACGCGCTAATCTCAGGAGCTTCTTGTTCGAATTGAAATTCGAAGCATCAGTGAAAATATTGCAAAAACGGGGAAAATTATTCATATTGGACCTTTGAGTATCCTATGGTTGGATACTCAAAGTATAAGGACAGATTTTAATGAATTCTTTTGTGTGTGGATTGGAGAACGGTTTAGATTTGTAGTTGGACCCGGTAGGTGGCGCTGCTGTCAGTACGTCAACAAAGTTAATTCGAAGGCGGTACGAAGTTCGCCGGGACAGCTAGTATAATATATGCCTCTGAAATAATAAAATATCCGTTACATCGTGGACAAAATAGTGAATTTGCTATAGGAATTTTTACAATTTCACTTCGTTGCGCTTCGAGTTTCGACTCTACGCAAGTATGAATTAACCCTAATCACTACTCCCCCGCCCGGCGCGGTATACGCACGACGACTGTAATAACGTAAACACTTTAGTTTATACGATGCTCTGGGATTAGAGGATTTTAACTACAACCCCCGCAGCCTAAAATGTTATCAGATTATATTAGTTCAACGAATTATTAATACCACTTGAGACCTCCATGTGCGTTGACTGTGACATGAAGTTGTGTGTATCACGTGACCATAATTTATACTGGCTGGTGCCCGCAACTTCGTTTGCTTGGAAGTAATGGAAACGGAGACCTAAATTTAACAGTAAATCTAAAATAAAAGTACTCTAAGTTAGTCCTTATAACATAATATATTTACTAGTGAAAGTCCGGTCAAAATCCGTCCAGCCGTTTAAGGGATAAGCCGGCACAAACAGATAGACAGACACACGGACAAAGAAAAATAAAAATAAAATAATTTTAATGTATTTACTACACAGTAAATACACAGTAGGTAATATAATACAGTATGTATACACATACTTTCATATGCATTAAGTTAAAAGCTGTTAATTTAAAATTTCAAACAGACACAAAAATTTTATAATGTGTATACCATAGATATATAATATTAAAAAGAGGGTGTATACAATATTACTCTGTTTTCACGGGAACAGACAGCCTAAAAGTGGGTCTGTCCCGTTTTTCGTCGTCACTAGCGTCTGTCTTTTTCTATGGAAGTGACAGATATTGTATGAAAAGGGTCGATTATCGAAAACCTGTTTGTTAAAATAATACAAGATCTTGAATATGTAACTGTGAACGATATAATTATTTATGGAATAAATCACTCGACGTACTAATTGTCAAACCGCTAATTAAAATGTCACAGCAGTTAAGTTATTCAGTCCTTTGCGCATATTTCGTAACCTACTTAGCTGGTTTTTTACTGAAAAGGTTTGCTGAAAAATGTTATGACTTATGACACGTTTCTTCTTTAAATCCTTAAACTTTAGTCGAATGATATTAATTATAGTGCAATGATTTCAAAACTAAGAATGGGCTGTGACGTAGGTACATTTAACCCTTGGCATGCCTGGTGGGCAAAAGTTACACGCCATGCCTGGTGGGTCTGTCAGACCCAGATTTTCAAATTGATTTTTTTATGTAAATTGTATTATGTAAAGTGATTTAAGGCGTTAAAACGTATGCTTAAAAGGAAAACAAACGATAATAAATCAAATCATATTAGGAATAAACCAACTTTATTTATGTTTTTTAAATTAAACAACAATCATATTTTGAAACAAAATTTGGATATCATAACTTTGGTAACATAATAATAAGTATTAAAAATAAAGATATCTTTATCAGACTTCCATAAAGTGTAAGACACTTATATATACTTAAATGTAGTAAACAAAATATTAGTCTGCATCACTTGTATATTATCTTCTAGAGCTTTAGTTTGATAACACTTTTTATATTGAAAAATTGAGTGGTCAAGACAAATATGGCTAGTACAAGTTTCACAAATATACTGGATTTCGCGATCTTATCATTATATTCCATCTCAGAATCAGATTCTTCATCATTCTCCAATGCAATGTCAAACTCTCTCCACTTGAGTTAAATACAATTTCATCTACCTCATTCAGCTCTTAGAGTAAAAATCTAGCTATGCCCTCGTCCGGTAAACGTTTATTCATGTTGAATCTGAAATATGTAAAAACTACAACCTTTTAACCCACAAATACCAATTAACATAAGAAAAAAAAAGAAATCAATACTAACATAATAATGTTACGTCGTATGCCTGATGGGGTCTATGGGACCTGCGCGCACTTTACGCACGTTTTTCTACGCTCCTAGCTAGCTGCGAACTGGGGAAGCAGGCGGAAAACATTCCGCGGTTAGTAACAGTAAGCTACTGAGAACGGCGAGGTGCGCAATTTAAATTTGAAGGAACTACAACGGACCACGCGTTGGTGTGGGTCTGACAGACCCACCAAGGGTTAACAGAACAAATCTTCATACTAGAAAAAGTTCCGTCATCTTTATTTCACCATGTTTTATGCCTCAGCCAGGATGTCCATGATGAATCTCTTGGTGACTCTTCTTATGTTACAATGGAGATGCAAATGATACAATCTATAGCATTACAATTCAAATTATTTAAATTATATTGATTTCTTATGTTTACGCGAATATTGTTCATTGTTTTAAACACTTACGGATTTTGTCGCGGTACACTTTTCTTTTGCCCGACGTTTCGGCTACTTTCCAGCAGCCGTGGTCACGGGGGGACTATTTAAATTAAGCATCAAAGTGATAGGAAGAAGTTTGGCAATGACTTATTAACGTATTTTTTAATAATTATAATGGCAACACACCATACCTCAAATGTCAAAATGGCCCCAAAAAACCAAAAAAATGGTGTCATTTAACCACGTGGCGTAAAAACGTGTTGACTGTTTTTGCCTCGACGTGCCTGGTCTACAATCTATCTATACTATCTTACTATTTATTAGGATAATGAGGAAAAGTTTGTTTGTTTGCATTGAATAGGCCCACTGGACCGATTTTGATGAAATTTGGCACAATAGAGGCACAACAAAATAGAGGAAAAACAAAAAATATACGAAAAAATGCGCGACTGTCGCTCTTTTCTCCGAATTCAGCCCTAATACATGTTCTATTATTAAATAAAAGGAAATAAGCTATTAATAATCAAACTAAGCATAAACAATTCATGGATATTCAATATTGATGGCCCGAAATAAAAAAGTTTTATTTTCATTTCTAAAAGTATGTGCAGTCACAAATTCTCAAACAACTGTGCACAGCGCATTCCGATTCGCCTATTGCAACTTTTATTTGAAACTTCGTTTATATTTCATTCAAAATTTGGCGTGTAACTCATATACGTCTATATACTCGTATTATAGACGATATTGAGGCAAAAACTTATATGGCCACACTTCTGGAGTTATTTGGGGCCATTTCAGGTATGGTGAAATCAAGATGGCCTAACTTTTTCTTGTATGAAGATTTGTTCTAATTCGTGATAGCCTATCTTTAGTTTTGAAATCTTTGGTGTAACTTTGTTTGTGCTCGCGGTATTCATGGATGTATTGACGTTCATAACAGGCGTCAATCGTGCGAGGTGTGTGTGTAATGCGGGGTACAATCCCGCTTGTTGACTGCCGTCCATCGGTGACGTGCTGTCATTGATTTGCATGCATAATGCCGTCCACTCTTCTCCAGTATTAAGTACGTGTAGGGTTGCCAGGCGTCCGGATAAAGCCGGACGTAGTTAGGATTTTTGTTTGCGTGTTCGGCCAAAATAGACATTCCGGCTTTTCCGGAATTTATTAGGATTTTTACATTTTGCAAACAATGGCAATGAACAGGACTTATTTATATATAATTTTTTGTTGAAAATCATAAGGGCTTGATTTTAGAAACTATTTTACCGCCGCGCGCCGTATTTAATAATACTGAGACAAAATACTCAAGAATGTTGGGTGTCCGGGCTTTTTACCCAAATCCCAAATGTCCGGCCAAACTGGCTGGTCTGATCGGCTATTAGGTTTGGCGACCTAGCAACCCTAAGTACGTGTAGCTAGGAAATTTGCCGTGTTATGTTTGCCAGCTTAATATAGTTTATTTGGTGACATTCAGCAAACTTACTTCGTCTATCTTTTACATGTTTGTAGAATGTTTAGGTAGAATTGCTGTATTATTTTCTAACCGTCGCGTTGACCGAATGTAAATTTGACAAAGGAATATCAGTAACTCAAAAGGACTGCAGACGGACGACTAACGAGTAACGACGAAACGGAATAGAAGCTGCAACAAAACAAGCTCGGTTTATAAGGGTCCATCCACATATTACGTCACACCTGATGGGGGAGGGGGGTCATACAAAGTGTGACAGTACATATTAAATACATATACAAAAAGTCGAAATTTTGCGTGACGTAATAATTATGTGGATGGCCCCTAACTTGAGTCGAATTCTCGACTTTGTTTTACAAACAGAATGAAATATATAAAAATAACCATCTACACATTTTCCTCTTTGTAAAACATAAGTCAAGGGAGTAGAAATGAATAAAAAATCGGCCAAGAGCGGGTCGTTCTCGAATACGTAGGGTTCCGTACCATTATACCAATATTTTACATGTTTACGTATTTAGTTTTCCAAGTAAGCGCATTTTACAAGTCAAGTACCTAAAACTCCTACACCAACCAAGTTGTAACTGCTAAACATTCATTTTCCTCGTCCGAATCTTGTAAGTAAACAATCATAAGTGATTAAATATATTTTAATGAGAATAATGATCTTTAAACCTTTGATGTCATGCAGAATGTATTAAATGTATGCAAATATCCACTCCTACTGCTAACATACCTTATTTTTGGAATGGCGTATTTCGGTAAAAGGGTGAGGTTTTCCTTTTGTAGGCCAGCGAGTCGTTATAATTAGGAGTTTTTCAGAGTTTTCTTACTACGACACTTTTATCTTATCCGTGCCCTGGATCCAGCTAGGAGCTCCAACGAGCTCTAATTGCGGGGACTTTGTTCCACTAATTACTAATCTGTTTAATTATAATTTCAATTACCGCGCGCCGCGAAACAATTTAGACTTCCCTCGGTTGCATTAATTCCGGCCAATGTTTGTAACAGTTAGAACTAGTTTTATAGCCCAGAGATTTAATTACGACAACTATTATTTAGTGGGTTGATTGCTTTGTGAACATTGGGTATTACCTACGTAAAAATTTGCCACGGTGACCAAAGATTATAAAATTAGGTTAGGGAACATACCGCATTGTGGTGGATTTGTCCACACGTTTTATAAAAAGTTTCGATAAGTTTAAAAATGTATTATTTTTCTATGTGACATACTTGTCACATAGACTTTAGTATGAATATTCGATTTAAACGAATGTAAAATAGTTAAAATAATTAAAATAAATGGTTCTAACCACCGTGAGTCTTTTAGTGTTAATAAAGAATAAGTAATAGCCACATTAGATTCACAACATCTGGCGACCGTGATAAATAATAATATTAAAACTACACGTTTTAAGCTATTGTCGAATTTTGTGGAAAATATAATATTAAGTAATAGCCACATTATATTCACAACCAAGCGGACGTGATAGTTAAAATGGATATAGCGAAGTCCGAAAGAAGACATTGCCGCCACAAATTCACTTTGGTAGTCAATAGAATTTCTGAACAATCAAAAGATCCCGTAATTAATGTGCTTGCTATAAAAGAAGACCTTAACCTACTACGTGAATATTATGAAGAGTTATGTGTCGCACAAGAAAATGTTTCAAATCTGTGGGCGGTTAATAATAATATATTTACCGACGACGACGACGAAGGTATGGAAGACTTAGAGTTGGAGGCGGATATAGAATATAGTGTAAAGTTCTACATGGTAGAGTTAGAAGTCAAAGAACTAGTAGATACTTTTCCGCCGTATGGTAGCAATTATGAGGAAAGAGTAGAGAAATTCAAACGTTTAGCAAAAGATGAGCTGAGCAAAGAGAATGATCGTGAAGTATTGGCCAGTAACCAAGGATGTATAGCAAAAACGTTTTCTGCTGATCCAACTGCTGCACCCTCGATTTCACGCTTCATGACTGCAGATATTAATCAAAATAGCTCTGCGGTGAACTTATCAAGCAAGGTGCGATGGAGCATCAAAGGCTGTAAGGACCTCAATACATTGAGTAGAAAAGAGGAGTTGGAGGTTGAGATACCCTTTATGTTTATAGGGAACAGTTATGAAAGGATTTGGATTTTAAATAAAAACTATGGCCTATCAATAATTCAGAAGGAGTTTTGCGCCAGAGTAACTAAATGGGTGCCAGAGTTGAATAAATTGGTGACATCGAAGAGTCCGATTTCACGACTCGTTAGCCTATTTGAACTAGAGAAAAGCAGCTTAAAACAAAGAATTTTATGGCGCTTTAAAGTCCCATTAGTATGAATATTCGATTTAAACGAATGTAAAATAGTTAAAATAATTAAAATAAATGGTTCTAACCACCGTGAGTCTTTTAGTGTTAATAAAGAATAAGTAATAGCCACATTAGATTCACAACACGCATAGTACATGACCTGTTTAGGGGAGAGGGGGATGAAACAAAGTACCCGTACTTTTATTTTCAGACGTATATATTATGTTATCATCAGATGAGGAAAAGACAAGAAAAGATGGCCAGTGTCATGACACAAAAAGTATGTTCCTCTTAAAGCCAGAAAGAGAAATAAAATAAGTATGCCCCACTTGCACGAACTAGCTAGCCATATGCGTAAGGGTGTGGTGTGTAGGGAACACAGTTACTCACACATTCTACTCAGCTTAAGCTTACCTGACAGGTAGAATGACAACCTGCACAGTTGTGTCCACACACACGCTCCAGTTTACCGGTACAATTCAACTGCACAGACAAACCTATCAGGTATACCGTTACGTGTTTGGTAGCATTAACAGGTGGGCAGGAGGACACACACACACACACACACACACACACACACACACACACACACACAGGCACGCACGCACGCACGCTCACGCACACACACACACAGACACGTCTTAAATAACAATAATTAATAAGTCCCAGTAATGAATTATCGTTACCTTTGCTCTATGTCTATATAATTTTATGTATCCTAAGAATTTTAGTCAACCCCTACAACACAAGTATTCTTAGTGTAGGGGTTGCGCACTTCAAACTGTAAACCTTGGTACTATGATAATATCTGTGTTCCTTTCCAAATCTGTATTTATTATGAGACAATAAAGTTTTTTTTTATATTATATTATATTAAGAGGATGACGAAAAGTTGCATAAAAAGGGGACAACAAGGGGGTGAGCTGGCTGACTAATGTAGGTACATGATTCCTTACGTATTTTTGGTCGCTAAATCCTAATATGAAATTAATTTGATCTAAACGACGACAACCTCTGTGGCTCAGTGGTTCAGCGCTTTGGTGGATGTGTATTAAATATGTGTAATAATAAATATCTTAAATATAATATGTATAGTATAAAAGTATTAAAATATATACTTTCCGATTTCTGGTAAGTACCTGTCACACAAGTTCTTCGAATACGGGGCCAGATTGACGTGGTGAGAAGCGTCCATAGATATTATTATTGTAACAGCGTCATCGAGAAAAATGCGCTTTCCGTATTCAATTCGATGTTACTTCTGGAATAATTATTCTTTTCTAATGAAAATTTTACTATGTATTCTTGAAATGTTTTAAAAAACAAATAGTCATTTGTATAAAAATGGAGAGAGTAATGCGCACGTTACCTCGAAATACAACTAATACAAAACACTAGCGGAGTTTAAGATCTTCTGAAGAGATATCCCGAAGTGGAGTCGGCGATTCAATTTCGCGAAAATCTGGCCACGCGCGATAACACTCCTAGCTTGTCTGATAATCTGGAGAGCACTCTCCCGGCCCTAACCGTTTACCGCCGTAAATACCCTGCTTATAGGGATATTCTTATCAGGGCGAAGGTCAGAATTAAGGACAATTAGTAAAACGGCGGCGCCTTCAAACCTTTTGTTCAAAATTCCGAGAAGAAAACATTTCTTCAATTGTACTTTTAAAAAGGTTCATGGTCATCACCGGTTTAGTTGACTTTGTATTCAAATTGTTTTACTACCTCGTAATTATTTCTCACGATTATTTATTTAGGTGTCGGACATTTTAAATACAACCATTTTCGAGTAATTGGCCTTCAAGTGGTTTATAAGTTGCCCCTCCAGGCATTTTTAAACTACAAGACATATACTATTACTTTCCGTGATGACAGATCATACTAAAAATTTTGTAGAATAATTATCTTGACCGAAATGAGACAATAAATTTTAAAGTAATTTAAAGAAAACCTATATCGCGTCGATAGTTACAAATCCTGTCCTGACATGCTCCCGGTTAGGTCATTATAATTATATAAGAAGATGCGGTTGAGAATTGTTGTAAATATTTTTAAAAATCTAATTAAAATCACATTCAACTACGGCTAGTCAAATGTACAGTCGCGCTCCCTTCATTTCCATCACAAAGCCGTACCAAGGCGAGATTGAAGGCCGCAGTTAAAATACAATTCGGCTCGGGTTCATCAGGACAAAGCGCAGATTGCAAAATGGCCGCGATTAAAAACTGTGTAAATTCCTTTATACGACCATTGATTATGGAAATTTTGGCAGGGTTGTGTGAATGGTTTAAGGGAAATGAAAGGGTTTCGGTTAGGGTTTCAATGGAACCAACGAAGCAAAAGGCGAGAGACAATACTGACACAACTACACTATCCAAATACCAAAACATGGATTTCACTTAAACCGTCAGACACCAGAGTATTTTTAAGTACAAGTGTATTAACAATATCCCCGTGCGAGTTTCTTACGCCGGTTCTTCTCGCCGGGTTATTTCCCGAACCGGTGGTAGGAATCAAGTAGGGACAATTCTTTAAGCGTTACTTTGTAACCTATATGGAAATAAAACTTTTTTGATTTTGATTTTAATACACAAACTTATCTTAACGTGGTAGATAGAGGTGAAAATTCCGGAATGTTTCCGAAATTTTGGAAATTTTCGGGAAAGTTTCAGGAAGTTTACTTGAAAACTTCCTGAATATTTCCCCATGAGGAAGTTTTCAAAACTGATCATTTATCTATTAAAATAGTTTTTTAAATGTAAATTACACTAATATTAGATACTTTTTATAGTTTCGATTCAATTGAACACAATAAGCACGAACCATGACACAACGCCATCTATTGACACCAACATGTAGTTATTTGGTTATGTTTTATAAGATCGTATTATGTCTATGTTTAATTTTTAATTAAAATTTAACTTATTGATCGTATAGTTCAGTGTACCTACCATGCCTATGTCTCGGAGCGATTCAGTACGCGATTTCAAATACCTACACTGTCGCTTTATCTTCTTATTATTATCTTCTTATTATATAAAGTAACAATGCCTGAGTGATTCATCAACGCCGAAGCAAAACTACTGAAGCTAGAAACGTAAATTTTGGACCGTGGCTTCCTTTTGTGACGTGTAGGTCCACTCAGAAGGAATTTTGTGAAATTAATCCCCTAAAGGGGTAAAAAGGGGTATCAACGTTTGTATGTAACTTTTTTGTTTGTAGTCAGATCTGTTTGAAATTTCGTGATGTTGCTCTTTGGCATGATTTACTAAAACTCTAATTAAATATTTTCGAAAATTCGATCTTTGAAGGGGTAAAAAGGGGTACTAAACTTTGTATGGGGAAAAATATTAAATGAGCGTTTAGGCTTGGAACTTTGTAAATGGGGTCCTGAAAGAAAGTAAATAAACATGTGTTTCATGATTTTTCGATATTCAACCCGTAAAAGGATGAACGGGGGTATGAATATCTTTTATTTTCATCAACGCCGAGGCAAAACTACCGAAGCTAGAAACGTTATAATCGGACCGTAGCTTCCTTTTGAGACGCATAGGTCCATTAAGAAGGTATTTTGCGAAATTCACCCCCTAAAGGGGTAAAAACTGGTATCAACAATTGTATGTAACTTTTTTTCATGGTCAGATCTGTTTGAAATTTCGTGATGTTGCACTTTGGCATGATTTACTAAAACTCTAATTCAATATTTTCTAAAATTTGATCTCTTAAGGGTTTTACCCCTGGGGGTAACGGGTAAAAGGGGTACTTTTTATGGAAAAAATGTATTAAATTAGCATTTCGGGTTGGAAGTTTGTAAATGTAGTCCTAACATAAAAAATAAGCACATGTTTCATAATTTTTCGATATTCAACCCCTAAAAAGATGAATGGGGATATGAATGTATTTTTTTAGAGTCAAACTTATGCTTGACTATTTTCCGTATACATCTGTTGTATGTTTTTGGAATGGTCCCTTCAAGCTCTTTATTTTGATAACAAACACCTTCTGCAGTCAGGCAATAATATACACAGACAGCCAAAATCATTATCCTTTCTTTTGACTTCGCCGTAGTCGGGTATAAAGGTTTTCGTTTCCATTTACTATTTCCACGCAAACAAAGTTGCGGGCACCAGCTAGTATTATATAAAGTAAAAACGCATGACTGATTCATCAACGCCGAGGTAAAACTACTGAAGCTAGAAACGTAAATTTTGGACCGTGGCTTCCTTTTGTGACGTATAGATCTCCTAAGAAGGGATTTTGCGAAATTCATCCCCTAAAGGGATATAAACGTTTATATGTAACTTTTTTGTTTGTGGTCAGATCTCTTTGAAATTTCGTAAGATTGTTCTTTGACATGATTACCTAAAACTCTAATTCAATATTTTCTAAAGTTCGATTTTTTAAGGGCTAAAAAGGGGTAATAAACTTTGTATGGGGAAAACATATTAAATAAGCGTTTCAGTTTGAAACTTTGTAATCGTAGTTTTTAAGAAAATAAAAAACACACATGTTTTTTATTTTTTTATATTCAATCCCCAAAGGGATGAACAGGGGTATGAATGAAATTTTTTTCATCAACGTCGAGGCAAAACTACTGAAGATAGAAACGTAATATTTGGACAATGGCTGCCTTTGGCAGGGATTTTGCGAAATTCACCCCCAAAAGGGGTAAAAAGGGGTCTCAACATTTGTATGTAACTTTTTTGTTTGTGGTCTGATCTGTTTGGGATTTGGTGATATTGCTCTTTGGCATGATTTACTAAGATTAATTCAAAATTTTCTAAAATTCAATGTTTTTAGGGGTAAAAAGGGGTACTAAACTCTGTATGGGTAAGTTTTTGAAATGAGCATTTAGGCTTGGAACTTTGTAAATGTAGTCCTAAAAGAAAATAACTAGCACACGTTTCATAATTTTTAGATATTCAACCCCTAATGGGATGAACGGGGATATGAATGTATTTTTTTTAGAGTCAGGCTCATACTTGACCATTTTACTATAGGTATGTGTTATAGATTTTTGGAATGGTCTCTTCAAGCTCTTTATTTTGACACCAAACACCTTCTGCAGTCAGAAAATAATATACATAGACTGCCAAAATCATTATCCTTCCTTTTGCCTTCGCCGTAGTCGGGTAAAAAGATTTTCGTGTCCATTTACTAATTCTATGCAAACGAAATTGCGGGCACCAGCTAGTAGTTAATAAAACAGTTTACAATAAAATTATTGACTACATGTACTTTGTAAATGTACTCACTCGTATATATCTGGTTCAAGTCTTCATAATGAAATTATGTTATTTACTAAAATGAAATACTTATATAATTATTTACTGAAATTAGAATATAAAGCTATATTCTTAGGGTGAAATTGAAATCATTCGACAAACTTAGAGGGTGTGTTCAGACAATGAAACTGTCAGACGTTAAACAAAATATACCTAGTTACAACTTTTCATACTAAAGTCAATCAGGTGATCTGATCTAATCTGAATAGTAATTTATTATCATTATTAGTTATGACGAGTCGGGGGTCGTAGTAAAGACAAAATTTTGGTGACGAATCGAAGGAGTGACGAGTCGGGGGTAACTCTTGTATGGAGAGACACATTTTTATTTAATTTTTCCTTAGGTAAATTGTTTAGGTTTTTAGGTAAAATTATCCCTGATAAGTTATTATTCATAAATATTCTACAAGTCATATATTTTGAAAACTTCCAAATTTGGAAATTTTCAGGAAGTTTTCAGGAAATATTCCTTAGAAAAGGAAACTTTCCGGGGAATTTTCATCTCTAGTGGTAGAGCCTTGCTTCGGCACGAATTGGGCCGGCTCGACCGGAGAAATACCACGGGCTCACAGAAAACCGGCGTGAAACAGCGTTTGCGCTGTGTTTCGCCGTTATTTGAAACCGGTTTTCTGCGTGTACGTGGTATCCTGTCGATCCTGCTCATTCGTGCGGAAGTATAATATCTTTCCCACGTTATACGGATTTTACTGTGATTAAATATATTTGATACTTATTTCTTTAAATACTTTTTGTACACATCCACCCAACTGTCGTACCTACCTACTTTTAATAAAAGGCAGACCTTAATAACGTCCTAAGTAAACATCGTCGCCAAATAAATTTACATTTCATAGGGAACGTACGAAAAAGGTTTTCGGGATCCAGATTTAAAGCCCCTGCGCGCTCTTAGTTGGGATTCTGTCAACAAAATATCAAAGTAATCTAAGTTTAATGTATTACAAATCACAGTAAATATTAAAAGTAATTTTACTACTATTATAAATGTGAAAGTTTTTGAGGATGGATGGTTAGATGGATGTTTGTTAATCTTTTACGAAAAAAATACTGAACAGATTTTGAAGAAATTTGGTATGATAGTAGTTTAAGCTCTGGATTTACACAAAGGCTACTTTTTATTTGAAAAAGTATATGTTTCTGTGGGAGACTAAATATATGCGAATGGAGCTGCGGGATAAATCTAGTGTATAATAAATACTAGTTTTGTGTAATGCATATTATGTAATTATGTATGCTGGTGTAAGTACTAGCACATACTAAATAAGTTACTACGTAAGTACTAGATCCTGTGTGCTTGTGCTACTACACATTGCTACACATTTCTAATACCCCCAATATAAATTAACTGGCCTTTTTCCCGCGGCTCCGCTGGCGCAAATATAGTATCTGTTGTTGGATATCCCACGGGAATACTGTACTTTTTCGGGATAAAAAGTGACCTATGTTTTCATCCAGACCACCAAACTACTACAAACCATAATAAATTTCATCGAATTTTGTTCAGTAGTTTTTACGTGAAAGAGTAACAAATATCCATGCATCCATTCATCCATACATCCTCACAAACTTTAACATTTAATAGAAGTAGGAAGCTACAAGTGCTTATTAAGTCGCGACCTTTATCAATTACGCTGTATTATTAGAAACCCTCCTAGTCCACTAGTGGTTAGAGTATTGGCTCTCGACTCGGAGGTCGTGGGTTCGATTCACGCATTTGAACAACAAAAATGTTGTTTCCAAGTTTAGTTAGGACAATGCAGGCTGATCACCTGATTGTCTGACAAGAAAAATGATCCATGCGTCGGATGGGCATGTAAAAAGTCGGACCTGCGCCTGAACTCTCATCAGTCGTGTCGGTTATCTGTCCCACTGGATTATGAGAGTAAGAAGTTAAGAGAGCCAGTTGGCCTGGTTTCAATTTAACCGGCGACTGTCACCGATATCGGTGTGGGGAGTTACATTATTAAAAAGAAAATAATATTATAAATAAAGTTACCGGATACACGGGCTGCGTTCAAATTGAACATGAAAATAATATCAAAAGAACGATATCAAATATCAAGTTTATTTCAATTTCCATACTCTCGGCTCAACTTCGAAGGACCATTGGAAAGTTCGCCCGCGCCCTGTTACTATGTTTCTTGCATTAGCGAATACATTACTGTGCTCTTGTGTTGCTAGTTGCTACAATATAACCCGACAAAAACAAATAACTTCAACGACTGTATAATTTCACCGGTTTATTGAACTTTTATTTTTATTGTTGTTGTATTTGGAACGTTTATATTATGGAGGGAAGAGGAAGGCTCCCGGTAAACTGCCGAAAATATCGAAATTTAAAGGCACATTTCTACAACAACCATATAACATATTGAAAAAATATTTTAAGATACACTAGTCTAAACTTATAAAAAGCAAACCTGACTGACTCATCTATCAACGCACAGCCGAAACTACTGAACGGATTTTGCTGAAATTTAGCATATAGGTAGTTGTAATAACGTAGGCATCAGCTAATAAAGGATTTTTGAAAATTCTCCCCTTAAGGGGTGAAAAAGGGGTAAAATATTTGTATGGAAATCGAACTTCACGCGGACGAAGTCGCGATCAAAAGCTAGTCCACTATAATTTAAAAACTAAAACATTTTAATTTAATAACGTAAATTAATGAGTTGTGAGTAGGTAGGACATTGACGTCTGTTATGTTACAACTGTGTGCAAATTATGGAGTCTGCAATATGCTTCTCGTTGTTTGAGCAGCGCGGCGGGAACAATAATGATTTCCCGATTCATTGTAATCAGCAACATTCCCCAAAACGAGAATCTGCTGAGCGAACTTCCATCATTATACAGGGAGCTCAAGTTTTTTTTAATGTTATTTACAATATTATAATATCTCATATAATATAAATTAAGGAAAGAAAATTAAATTAACAAATATTATCCTCACAATGGTGTGTGATTTTTTTCATAATATTTGTTGACTTCAAACGAAATGTATTGACATATTATAATAATAATTAAAGTACATCATTTTCTTAAAATTTACATAATTTAAAACAAAGGACAATGCCCACAGATGGTATCGCTTCAATTGAAATTGTGCCATTAACTTAATACATTGAAAATTCCTGTTTTTATTTTAGATTAAATTTCTAACTATTAATACAGTTTTAATTCTCCGGAATAATAATGATCAAAAATCAATATTCTTCATTGATTTTTTTATATTATCACTGAAAAATGAAAATCAACTGAAAATGGCTGAAATTAATACGAAAAGTGTTGCCATTTAAGGTGTAATTAGTTTCACTCAGCAATTTAAATCGATTACCAAGAGTAATCGACTATAAATATGTTATAATATTTTCTACGTCTAAAAATCATTTTTATTCTAAACTAGTTCCTTATTTTTAATTAAAGCCGAAAATAAACTATTGAATGCGAAATATTGTAGAAGTACTTCGTCGTCTCAAGTACCAGAATTTAAGTAGTATAATATATTATCCATATGCAGTGTTAAAATAAAATATTAAAATGAAGATTATATATAAATAAATAGTCGGGTACACATAATATGTATAGCGAGCAGCCCCGCGAGGCATTTTCTGCTACGTAGACGTACCGACTACCTCAGACACGGTGACCCGGCCGCTCGGTTTTTAGGCTGGGACTATATTACCGGAATCTTACCGGCCGAAAAAAAGCATAGCAATGAAAATAGAACGCTGAAGTTTGGGGCCCGATTCTCGTGCCTCGAGCCTCGAGTCCATAGCGAGCCTCGTGCCTCGAGGAGGCTCGCTATGTATGGACCCGCCTAATAAACCGTTAAATTCTGCTTGGATACGCCAAATGTTTTTAATTCATTTAATTAATATCCACCACTCGATAATATCGATTGAACAATATTACATTTTGCCATCTGGTAACCCCTAGACAGCGATGTTTCAAACGTCATCGCCGTTCCTTGAATGCACGAAGTAGGTACTTATCTATACTTCGCGCTTGAATGATTCAAAACGACGACGCACGTTATTGTTTGAATTTTTGGATTGTACCTACCGGGACCGTGTGAATATTTCTTGTGTAGTTTGATACAACCAGTACAAATAAACAAAGTATCTAGTGAGATAGAGACTCTTTTTAATTAGGTTTTATCATAAATTTTAAGCTTTATAGGCTCAAATACGAGGCGCAACGTTACTTAACTCGTATTTTTTTAATTAAAATTGCCGTAAACTCCGGAGAGTTATAAGAATCGTAATTGATGTATTAGAAAGAGCTATAATCAAGCTATTATTTAAGCTAAAATAGCTAATGGCACAAAAATATTTTTAGCGATACTAAGTTCCATAGACACTTGAACATTCTCCTTTCTTATTTTTTCCATGTCAACAATATTCATTATAATATTACATAATAGGTATAAGTAGTCTGTAAATTAGGATATATTAATTCAATAGTAATAAATTATAAAATTGCAGTCCATTATTCAATCAGTCAATATCATAACAAATCTCATAAGAAATCAAAATCATTTTTAAAAATATTAGGTACAATTGTCAAATAATTAAAATAATATACCTATTTAAATATGTATCAGTAATGTAGATCAGTCATAATAGAATAATATACTAGCTTTTTCGTGCGACTTCATCCACGTGGATCCGCATTGCACCTCCGTGAGGTATTTATTTCGAAAATCCGTTTGTAATTTTCTGCGTCGTAATAACTGAGCGTGACAAAATTGAAAGTAATTCGACCAGTTGTTGATATTTTTACACCTTTATGTTCGAATTTAAATAAACTATAAAATAGGTTCTCAATAATTTCTATTTATTTCTTTGGATATTAAAAATATCATGGAAATCGGGAAGATTAGATATGAAACATTTTTCATACATAAACACAATATTTTATGCATGTTATTTTTAATGAATCAATTTCAATGTTAAGTAAAAAATAGAACAGCCTGTATTTGATTACATTTACATATATACAATAAATTTTGCACGGTGTTCAGTATTCATCATCACGTCCGTTGCTCTTGTATATCACGTACAGCATTATTTACATACTGCAAAAATCTAAATATGTAAGGTTTCATTACATAGGTATCTATGAGGTCCGGTATAAGGAATTTATTACTGTATCTGTTAATTATATCTATACTAATGTAATAAAGAGGACATGTTACTCGTATATACGATAAAACAAACAATTAATGTACTTTGTAGTTTATTTGAATTTAATAGGCTCCGAAACTACTACCTAGACCGATTTTAATGAAATTTTGCACAGATATCAAAAAGAACATAGAATAAGTACTTTTGATTTCCGCAAAATGCACGGTTCGTGAGATTTCCTTTAGCGCGCAAAAAGTCGAGGGCACCATCCAGTTTGTTTGTATAATTTATTCGGCCATTTAACTATGTTTTCTGAAAAACATAATATTATATTACATTGAAATAGATAGTTTTCAATTATTTTAACTAACCCCTCAACTATCGACAGTCTGAATGACGTAATATACTTACTTATCTGTCAATAAAGATTTCGACCTAGGTCTAGATAAGCGTACCTACGCGCAAGACACAGGTGCACATTCTCGCCCTTGTCTTTCCGAAACCAGTGGAACGGATACCGATACGACTGAAGAAAGACTCGGACATATGGTACAGTATATTGTCACCAATAGGGGGGGTCAGTTCTTTTCTCACGCCCTTAATCGCCTACGTGAACTTATGGGGTGGTATCATTCTACTCTGCCGGCACTACACGGCTAAATACAAGGGACAAAACGAATACATGGCATCAAATAAGAACAATTTCGTTCCAAGTTTGTAGAAGTTTTTTCATTTACGTGGCGTGGGCGGTGATTCGGCGATATTCCGACACAATTAGAACGTCCGAGGTACCTACAAAGCACTTAATAGAGGGTGCGTGTGGGCCTCGCGTGAGCCCTGCTAGGGTTGCCACTAAATACGTATTTCCAATGGAAATTTATGTATTTCAACATGCGAATTATATATATTTGGCAACCCTGATGACCAGCGGTGTGATCAAGATGTACTACTAAGCCGGTGTATGTATACTGTATAGTATTGAATCTACACCCAAGAGGTTTTTTCGCATTAACATATTTTAACACTATGTTCATAAGTATAACGCGTTTCAAATGAGAATAGGAACTTCAATGACCGTTTTTTGTCAAACATCACTTGAAAAGTGCGATTTTCAGAAAAACTTATGTGCATATAAATATACTTGCATCGAATTTAAATAAAAACGTTAAATAGTAATCAATTATCTAAACATAAATTTAACTATCTCAGTCTAAATTCGAAATAATATGGCACCGACCCGATCTTATTCTCATTTGAATCGCACTATACTAATTTTTTTTCGCTAGTGTTCTTTACAAATTATAAGGCAAACAATACATTTTTACGTAGTTTTGAGTCAACACTCGTGTCTTCGATTTTCAGCTCTATTGTACTAGCGGAGACTTCAATTTTCAGTGCTCTGAACTTTCCCCGGTCGGATTCTGGACAATACAACCGGCCTTAGTTCGTACCAATAAAACAATCGTAATATTCAAGGATTATAATGGATACAAGAGCGTTATCTAAATTCCTATTTACGATTTAAGGCTTTTACAAAAAATCGATAGGCACTATTGTTGCTTAAGACAATCGTCTTCAGGTTACGAAATAACCAAATCCCATTAACCCGTTGTTAGTGGGCATTAATATAACACGTTGGCACCGGCAGCCGCGTGGCGTGCCAACTGTGCCGACACAATTAAAACTGCGACTGCCAGCTCCAGTCCAAACACGATGGATGAAGAGGATGTAATGCGGTTGAGTTTCATATAATTTAAATTGCTTTAATCGGGCCAATCATACCTAAATCCAATAATAGTAGATTGTTAGCCTAGGGTTGAAAGGAATAAATTC
Organism: Glaucopsyche alexis; assembly: GCA_905404095.1. Taxonomy (NCBI): domain Eukaryota; kingdom Metazoa; phylum Arthropoda; class Insecta; order Lepidoptera; family Lycaenidae; genus Glaucopsyche; species Glaucopsyche alexis. Next base: position 29,069,989 of record FR990047.1, on the reverse strand, counting down.
CCGAGGTAGTTATAGGCTATAGTCCGAGTAGGAATTAATTATTTTACCCGTGGCATACCTTTACCTACACTCTACTTTTCATTTAGAATATGAGGAAAATAAAACTAGTTGTTTATCTAAACTATTTATTGATAATAATATATTAGTAATTTAGTATCCCGGCAATTTGTGTTGACTTTTTAATTTTTAAATATGGAACTTGCCGCTCACCGCGGCACTCGCGGCTTATTCCGCTCAAAGAAGCTTGCGCTAAATTCACACTGGCTGTTTAGAAAGTCATGTCATTTTTAATAGTTTTTTTTTTTTTTTTTTTTTGAGTTTTGCCGGGAAAGTCAATCAGCAATGTTGTGTTTCTGTATTATTTTTCTAAATTCGTGTTAACTCGGTTTTTAATGTGTTATAGTGGTGGAATATTAACCATTAATTATTCGTCGAGGTGCATTAGTGTGGAAAAGTGATACATTCTACAAAATGCGTGCTAAATTGGGTTTCCCGCCAAAACTCCCTAGGAAGTTTCAGTAATGCGTCTACCACTTTACTGAATCGACTGACTTGACTAATTGACTACCCTGACTACTTATTTCGACTTTGACTAGACTTTGGACTTGACGATTTAGAAATACAGTACCTACGTTGATGAAAATAATATACTTGACATTGGCAAATGGTGATAAGCCGACGCCATAAATAAATAAATAAATAAATAATAGTTTTTTTTACATAAAACTCTTCACAGCTGACAGCAGTTCTATTTTTGAAGTTTTGAAGATATATACAAATTCATTTACATACATATACAATTTATATGAGTTTTTCCCTCCCTATGAAAGAAAAGTATCGTTTTCCACCCAATAATCAGATCAAAACAACACTACTTTCCGAGTATGAGAAATGAAAAATATATACTATATATTTCTGAAAACAAAGATTCGTCAAGATCGACTCACAAACAAAAAAATTAAACCGATATTAAATTATTAAATATTATTAAATAAAAATACACAGAAAAGTGTGAAATAAATCTTGTTTACTAATTAATTCCCCTTTTTAGTTCGGCCAAAATTTTAATTACTTCTCTACGCAATTTTCATTATTTTGAAGTCGGTACCAGCCGACCAATATCCTATTAAATATTTATTTTACAGAGCTCACGTTTGAGTTAGCTGATACCGACTTCAAAATTATAAAGATTGTGTAGAGAAATAGTTAAAATTTTAGCTAAATTTAAAAGGGAAATTTTAATTTAGAATATACAATTTATTTCATATTTTTTGTGTATTTTTACTTTGAAAGTCAGTATTGCGTATAAGATGATGATGATGATTACTGTAAGTAACTTATTGGCTTGAAAAATATACTTGTAGTTCATGCAGTTCATTTAGGTAATGCCGAAATTTTCAAATGTGTATCTTTAAAGACTTAGAGTTCTGTTCAGTGCTTTTGGATCCAGGGTATACCATGGTACAATATTTAACTCTTTGGTAGCATATGCTTGAATTACTTTACAAAAGTCAAATCTCTATACATGTCCCTTTATATTTTGAGAACTTCCCTCGATTCCTCATGGATTCCATCGTTAAGTTTCCACTTTAGTGACTAAAGGACCAACCAATTTCTTATTATCTGGGGGCACGGCAGTGCACCCGCCAAGTCGAGCGCGAAGCAAACACTGCCGTACCATCCTTTACTGGAACCATTTCGCCGCATTTTCAGGCCCCTATTTGAGAACCTCTGGATAAGACCAGAACGCAGAAATTTTCGTCATCCAGTAAGCTATAATCACATACTTAAAATCCAAAATTTCAAGTCTGTAGGTCATTTAGTTCCGAAGTTAAGCGAAAGCAAAGTTTCGCATTTACGACACTCACTCACTCACTCACTCATGATCATCAAAATAGAACTAGTACTTCCCATAAACTCAGAGAGCTGAAATTTGGTACAGAGTTAGGGTTTAATGGCCACATAAAGGGAAAACTATAAAAACTAGGATAATCGATCTGGGGGCACGGCAGTGCCCCCGCCAAGTCAAGCGCGAAGCAAACACTGCCGTACCATTATTTACGGGAACCATTTCACCGCATTTTCAGGCCTCTATTTGAGAACCTCTGGATAAGACCAGGACGTCGATCTGGGGGCACGGCAGTGCCCCCGCCAAGTCGAGCGCGAAGCAAACACTGCCGTACCATTATTTACTGGAACCATTTCGCCGCATTTTTGGGCCCTTATTTGAGAACCCTTGGATAAGACCAGAACGCAGAAATTTTCGTCATCCAGTAAAGTATAATCACGTACTTAAAATCCAAAATTTTAAGTCTGTAGGTCATTTAGTTCCGAAGTTATCCGAAAGCAAAGTTTCGCATTTATGACACTCACCCAGTCACTCACTCATGATCATCAGAATAGAACTAGTACTTCCCATAAACTTTGGGACAGAGGTAGGGTTTAATGGCCACATAAAGGGAAAACTATAAAAACTAGGATAATCGAAGATCTGGAGTACCTGGTGACCCTTATTAGAAAACACAAGAGCCCAACCAAACTATTAGAGATCGACATACTGCCTTTACAACAAATATTCAACTTGGTGGGCAACTTTATTTAATGTCAAAAATCGAAGGTCTGAAGTATCTGATGAAGAACCCTCAGCTGGTCTCAGCTGATTAGAGATATGGTAATGCCCCCTTCTACTATTGGTACATAAAAAAATCGACTGTCATTGCAAAAATCCAGTGAAGTGGGGACACATCTTCTAATTTAATCTAGCCCGTAGCGTCCCACTGCTTAGCGAATCCCTCCCCTTCTGCTTTTAATACGCATATAAATAAAATTAAAGGAAAACTCTGGATAAGACTGGACTGGCTTTTATACTTATACTTACAAGTTTACAAGAAGAAATAGTCGAAAAATTAACTTTATTCTACTCTAACTACACAAATTAAATAAACAAATTACACTAAAATCTAGTAAAATAAATCAATATTCCTACGTTTCTACAAAAAGAAGTGAAATCCCACCAAAAACATTCTGTAAATAATAATTTAAAAAATTTAAAAACCCGACTGCGTAAAAAGTGAACCAAACTAAGTACATAATTTAAACCGAAAAGAAAAAAACAAGCACTTAGATATCCGGTGGCCTAGAATTCTATAATATATTATTGAATTAATAGTATTGGAACATAACAACTAAACAGTCAGGATCCATTGAAAAATTAGATTGGCTGTCGAATAATGGATCCCGACTGTTCAGTTGTTATGTTCCAATAGTATTAATTCAATAATATATTATAGAATTCTAGGCCACCGGATATCTAAGTGCTTGTTTTTTTCTTTTCGGTTTTAATTATGTACTTAGTTTGGTTCACTTTTTACGCAGACGGGTTTTTAAATTTTTTAAATTATTATTTTTTATTTTATACTTTTTAGTTATGAGTACCTAGCTAGCTATTTACCAGACTGGATTTCCTATAAGCATCAGTAATACATCACAATTGCACTGGAATGTGAGAATGGTTGTTACGCAACTTTAAATCGATATAGATTCTAAACGGTCAGTCGAATCGAAAAATGTTGAGAGAAAACTAACAATGGTTTTTAAATACCTATTCAACGATATCCCACTTGATATAGTTTGTTGACTTTCATTTTTTTCATTTTCACAATATGGCGTCCAGTAGTCGCCATATTGAATTTTTACTAACGTCATGTCTTTAGTGACACTCGCCGGACTAAGAGGAATCGATTGACGTGTGAATCATAAAAATCGGCCCAGGCGTTTGGTCTGTATAGTGCTTCAAAGGAACATACATACATACATACATACATACATACATACATACATACATACATAGGCTGATAAACACATTACCACTCCTTTGCGTTGCGCAGTCGGGTAAAAACTAGCCAAGTCTCGATGGAGCTGCTTGTTTATCTCTAAAAAGTAATGAAATCTAGACAAAGTCGTGCCAAGTCTAAGAATCCTTACTGCAATTTATTTATTATTATAGTTAATGTTGTGTGACTTGGCCGTTGAAAATTCTTTATACGTTACAAGTCAATTTTGTTTACACGTAATGTTATATCAGATTCTGTTGTAACTACCTATGTTTGTTAAGCGAGATAATAGCCCATACTGGTATTGGTAATTGGACGCTAGTGTCTTATTTTAGGCTGTTGTTGATTGTATAACACATGTATTGGAGCAATGGTGTCATAGAGCCCCTTTTGTACCCTTGTGTACTCTTCAACGGCCAAGTCACACAACATTAACTATAATAATAAATAAATCGCAAAAAAGGACATTGTATCTTATTTTAATATTAATTTATCAATTGCATGTGGTGTTAATAATAATTAGGATAACAATTATTGATATGGTATAATTTAGTATATATTTGCCCAAAATATAAAAATGTTTCATGAAGCGGGCAACATTAATCTGCACAATTTTTTGAATTATTTTTTAACTACCTACTTTATATTGAATCTACCTTCAATTTACACCTGATGATGAGTTAATCGAAACCGGTCGTGTTATATTTAATTATTGTAAAAAATCTAAATAAAGTGGAAAAGTGTGTATAAAAAGTTGTGTTATATTATTATAAATAAATCGCAGTAAGGATCCTTAGACTTAGCACGACTTTGTCTAGATTTCATTACTTTTTAGAGATAAACAAGCAGCTCCATCGAGACTTGGCTAGTTTTTTACAGAATGTTTTTGGTGGGATACCCTTTACAACAACAAAAGAATTTTGCAAAGAGCTCCTTAAAAGCAAGGGCGGATCCAGCTTTGGCGCCAGGAGGGGGTCACATCATGGGCGTAGCCAGGTTTTAGTTTCGGGGGGGGGGGGGGGGGGGGTTCATGAAAATAAAACGACTACAAGTACAATAAATAATCAGGACCATCTTTAACCTATTAGAGGCCCTGGGCACATTAGATTTTTTTTCATTACCTGTTTAAACTTTAAACCTGAAAGACTGTGTATTTCGGAAAAATACAAATATCTATAGTCTAAAACTAAACGTCAGTACAAAATTTAATAATACGTTCTTTACCGAGCGCCAAGAACGCCAAAAATGAGCGAGCGAAGCGAGCGAGCAAATTTTCCTATTTTACAGGTTCAAACGTTCAACTCTGTTCAAACGTTAAACTAAAATTTAAACATCGGAAAAATACCATAAAATGAACCGGCTTAAACAAAACATCGGTAATAAATAATGTAATGGCCTTTATGCTAACCGCGAGCGAGCGAAGCGAGCGAGCAAATTTTTTTTCTATTTAATAGGTTAAATCTGTTCAAACTTTAACCCCTAAAATACTGTGGAAATAGGATCATACATTAGAATAATGGGCGCCCATTTTTTTTTTCGTTTTTACCTGTTTATGCTTTAAAACACAGTATTTCAGGGTTTCCCCTTAAACACTGAATAACGGTGAACTTTGGAAAATATCATAAAATGAACCGGCTAAAACGGAACATCGCTACTTACTAATATAATATTATGTTCTTTATGTTAAACGCGAGCGAGCGAAGCGAGCGAGCAAAATTTTTTCCTATTTAATAGGTTAAATTTGCTCAAATTTTAAACCCTCAAAGACTGTTACCCTGAAAAACTCTGTAATTAAAAAAATACAAATGTCAAAAGCCTAAAACTGAACGTCGGTACTAAATTTTATAGTAATATGTCTATATAAGCCAAACACGAGTGAGCGAAGCGAGCGAGCATAATTTTTTTCTCATTCTATAGGTTAAAATCTATTCAATCGTTAAACTTAAACACTGAATAAAGGTGAACTTCGGAAAAATATCATAAAATCAACCGGCTAAAACAGAACATCGCTACTAAATAATATAATATGTTCTTTATGTTAAACGCGAGCGAGCGAAGCGAGCAAGCAAATTTTTTTTCCTATTTAATAGGTTAAATCTGCTCAAATTTTACACCCTAAACGACTGAAAATAGTATCATTTTGTAATTTAAATTAGAGTAAAATTAGTGTACCTAATTTCTGATGTTGTAAATTAGATGACAAATAACTTATTATGTTAGGTTTGTCATATAATACCAATTTACACTTTTTTCGTAGTATATTATTACAAAATTTTAGGTATAAATTAATAATTGACGTGCCCAAAATATTGTGTAGCATGCTATACGTTCGAGGATTCGATGGCACGCGTGCCATAGGGTCGCGATCCCTGTTTTAAGCTAGTGATTTTATTGTTTTTTCCTAAGTACAATATTCTTTCAGGGCTAAGATTTTAACAGGTTAAAGAGTAAAAACATTCGCTCGCTTTCTCAGTTTGAACGCATTTAACACAAATACATATAGCTACGCCCATGGGTCACATAGTCGTGGTCAAGTCAAGAACTTATAATTTAATTTTGATAACAATAGGTACAAGTAAAATGTACTTATTTTATGGATGTACGTAAGTACTGTACTTAACAATATTTATTATTTATTGTACACTTGAAAAACTTAACTTAATAACTTGTACATACACGTACATATTGCCATCTTCTCTTGAAGACATCCAGAGAAGCACTATCACGCACGGAATGAGGCAGCCTATTTATATTCCATAACCATGGTGAATGATTTGTCATAAAAGCTAGAGGTATATCGAGGGGTATAACGCGTTTCAAATGAGAATAGGAACGTCAATGACATTTTTCTGTCATATATCACTTGAAAAGTACGATTTTCAGAAAAACTCATCTATACTATAATATTATAAAGCTGAAGAGTTTGTTTGTTTGTTTGTTTGAACGCGCTAATCTCAGGAACTACTGGTACGAATTGAAAAATTCTTTTTGTGTTGGATAGTCCACTTATCGAGGAAGGCTTTAGGCTATATAGCATCATGCTAAACTCAATACGAGCGGAGTACCAATCAAGAATGTTACAAAATCGGGGGTCTTTTTTTCCTTTTGAGAGCTTTCGCTACGTACGCTGCGGAAACGGTTAAAGTTTCGCTAAAATGATGTATGGCAGAATTGTTCCCCTTTAAAAGTTCTAAAAAAAAGTCCGCGACAGTATATGTCTATCTTTTAAGGTTGGCTCACTATAACCTTTTTATACTTACCAAATTTGTTCTAAAAGTAAGCATTATTTGTGAAGGTGTTTTCATAAAGATTATATTAATCCTTATCCAAGTAAATACGTTATTCATTACAAGCATTTAATCTAGAAGAAATTTGCCGTTTACATCATTTGATTTCAATGAGTATTTTAGAAGATATCGCAGTAATAAAATAATCATGCGCGCTATAGTAAGGCGCGCGGAGCGGGCGGGCAGTCGTGAAGTGGAAGCGCTTCTTCTACGTAAATGAAGTCGCGGGTAAATTTTAGCGATATCCCAAAGTAACTATTCCACGCGGACGAAGTCGCGGGGAAAAGCTAGTGTGCATATAAATATTAATAGTCTTGCATCGAATTAAAATAAAAACGTTAAATAGTAATCAATTATCTAAACATAAAACTATCATAACAGTCTAAATTCGAAACAATATGGCGCCGACTCTCATTTGAATCGCACTATATGACGCAAAACTCCGCAAAACTCAATGGGTACGTTTTTAATAACGTGGAGAAATGCCAGTCCGGTTAGGCGATCTTCAACCATTGAAGATCTTACTTCCACGATTTAAATTTTAAATTTTCGATGCGTTCGTTCCCAAACGTTTGCCATCATACAAAGTTATTATATTATATTAAATTAATTAAATATTGAAGGTAGTTACAAAAAATCTGTATGGTGACAAAATATATAAATAAAATCATTATGTTCAATTAAATTAGTGATCCACCTAAGTCCTGGAACCAGCTCAGGGGGGGGTCATGACCCCCATGACCCCCCCCCCCTGGATCCGCCCTTGCTTAAAAGACAGAGAAGTACCTATTGTATCGTCATTAAATGTGATGTTGTATGGTGTGATGATGGTGATGATGATGATTAATGAAAATGATAAAGTGGTATTGTACGAGCAAGCGTACATAATTATAGCAATCTGTGACAGTTTAGCAAAGTAAGCGATTTATCATTGTAGAGAAGCAATTATCAATAAATCAGTGTACATCACGCACTCGGCGGATTCGGTTGTTTTACTTAACGCCCCGTCTATCATATATCAATTATCAACATTATATCATTTTTATCAATATCATTTATATCATTACTGTAAGGGTACCCATAAGGCATCCTTACATTTGGTCCTTCGAGCCGGATCTGAACCAGCGACCTATGGATTTATATTTGTCGTTGTTAGTCTTAATTTGAGTCGGCAAGATGTACGAGCAAGCGTACATAATTATAGCAATCTGTGACAGTTTAGCAAAGTAAGCGATTTATCATTGTAGAGAAGCAATTATCAATAAATCAGTGTACATCACGCACTCGGCGGATTCGGTTGTTTTACTTAACGCCCCGTCTATCATATATCAATTATCAACATTATATCATTTTTATCAATATCATTTATATCATTACTGTAAGGGTACCCATAAGGCATCCTTACAGGTATATTCTAGCAGTTCTAAGTTTCTTCATGAAAACAATGTTATGCAGTAACTAATAAAAGCTGGTTGGTCGCGCTAACCGCCCGCTCAACGTTTTATTTATTTTTAAACGAAATTCACGCGATTTTGAATAACGCGTAGTTGTCAGCGTGGACACTTCATACATTTTAGTGTTCGCTAACGAGCAGCGAGCTGCGGTCAGCGCAACACTAAAATCAGCCTAAGATAATACTATTGTTAAATCAATTTAATTAGCGACATTCTAAAGGAAAATGATAAAGAAATAAGTATTCTGACCTTCGCTTCTCAATATACTAACAAATTGTTGAACATATTATAACATATATTTTGAAGCGAGGATCTAAAAGAAATTATTTCGATTTTCCGGATAAACAATTTTCTGCGTTGATGACGTCATCGGACATCACTACGTTTCTTTATGACTCGTTTGTACGCGAAATATGATGGAAATGCATCAGATTCCTTATACCCATATTTTCAACAGTATAAAATTTTATAATGAAAGTCCAAGTATACTGTTCTTTGACATCATAGTTCGTACTAAGAGGCCAACTTCTGTAAAATGAAAGTCACAAACGCTGAATCGATGCGCTGAGTAAAATACTTTTCTTGCCTTTTAGCTCTCGTTCGTACGTATTTGTCTTTTGCATTATAAAGCGTTAAAATAGAATAACATTTCCATGTGTATTATGTTCACATGGCAGCATTTTTATACCTCTGCACATTTCCATAACATAACCACAATGGCTATTTTCAGCGTCGGGCGCTGGGCGTAGGCGAAGGCGACTATTAGATCACAGAGTAAATAAAACATAATATTGCTATTGATTAGTTTAAATTATTTATTATTAAAATTTTTGACAATTTAGTTAGAGAATATATTACATAATGTCTTTTGTTTTCTATTTCTTCTTTTAGCAACACAAAACCGGTAAAAACCGATTTTACAGGTAACTTTTCAGTAACCATTCTCCCATTTACTTAAGCCATAGATGAGAGAAACGGGGTTAAAAAGTGTCTGTCAGAATAGGCAAATAAAAATGTGGCCAAATTCGCGGCGTTGGTTTCAACGCGAAAAAAAAAGTGCTCGTGCGAACGAGGACGGTCAGAAAAGCCGACAGTAGGGTTCACAATTCATAATTCGAATCGGATTCGATAACTTCCCTGCATGGCAACCAATAAACGCTTGCTGAGCTAATGCTTTGACCAAAAATCACGCGGTAAATTTTCTAATCCGAGTCGAACGGGACTAGTGAATATCCTCGCAGAAGTCTGGAGTTCGATAAAATATAGAAGCAGCACGTCAATTTTTCCGTTGATCCATGCAACCGTTCGTACACTTAGGTATTATTGATAATAATCGTCTGACAAACTTGGAGTGCTCGGAGTTCAATACTTCTAAAATTTGACTGTGGGAGAGCCACGCTTCGGCATGAATGGGCCGGCTCGACCTCGATAAATACCACGACCTCACAGAAAACCGACATGAAATAACGCTTGCGTTGTATTTCGTCGAGTGAGTGAGGTTACCGGAGGCCTATGGGGGGATTGGGGATTTTAAGGACCAGGAACGCAAGTCGCAGCACCAGAGGAGTTACAAGTGCACCTCCTCTGGTGTTGCGAGTGTCCATGGGCGGCGGTAATCGCTTACCATCAGGCGATCCGTATGCTCGTTTCCTGGTTCATTACATAAAAAAACTCTCTGGTGAATTTAGCAGCTATACGCTCGATATATATATTTTTCTTGTGATATTTTTTCCTCCAGCGATCCGAATCACAGCCCATGGTAACAAACACAAATATCGTGATAGATATCAACTTACCCTGTATGGGTTGACTGGACCGCAAAATACCATGGCATTTCAAAAAACTGGCGTTGTGTTTGAAGTCTACGCAAGTTAAGTGTTTAATGGTTTTATTGTTAGCTTAGTTATTTGGTTGAGAAAAAGGAACCTGGCAAGTTTTGTGGGAGTTTTGAAAATTGGTAATTTTATAGATTTCTACTTTTCGAATTTCAACTTTATCACTACGAGGTGGCTAGCAACGCTTAAATGTTTCCCTAATAATAAAAAGTCCGTCAGCCGAGAAAAGCACACGTGTAGGAATCCTACTAAAATTTATAAAACTTTTTATTTCTTTATTTGGTTCTTTACTGTCGTTTAGGGATTCGTATTTATTTCAAAGATATAAAATACTTCTTCAGAACATGCAAATCGCTGGGGAAGGCTGCGACGTAAACTGCTGCTGGGTGATTTCACTGCCTTCACGTTCTGCTTCAGGGAAAATCCACCTCACAATTATTCCTTCACAATAATTTCCATTTAATTTCTTGAAGATCAAACGAGTATCTGCTTCTGCAAACGTTCATACTCGAACGGGAGTTTTGAATTCGCTTTTTACTCGACAAAACAAGTCCTTTACATAAATACGATTATCGAGAACTTGGTTTGTGTGTAGTGATTAAAGGAAAATTATTTATTAGGCAGTAAATAATGAAAAGATTCCAGTGAAAAATAACTCTTATGTAGTATGCAATACTACTATTAATAAAATAATTTGTGATTTTATTAATAGTAGTATTGCTTCAAAATTTATTCATTAAAATTTGCGATTTGTTTGCTTGTGAAACTCAAAATTCAAACATGATTTCAAGCACTTTAATATATTTTTGAGCAATTCAAATTTTAAGAACTTTAACCATAGACGTACTTATATATTTTAACGAGGCATATTGAGGCAAAAAGTGTCCGAACTTAAACGACTCCACTTTTGGAGTTTTTGGGGCCATTTTGACATTTGAAGTATGGTGAAATCAAGATGGTTTTTTGACATTTGAGGTATGGTGAAAACCAAGATGGCGTAACTTTTTCTTGTATGAAAATTTGTTCTGTGAAATGTACGTTTGCCTATCTTTAGTTTTGAAATCTTTGACTTTAATTTAATATTATTATAATATTGCAAAAAATACACAAAACGAGAACGGATCGCCTGATGGAATGCGATTATCATGAACACTAGTCCAATCGAACGAGTTATACGCGAACTACACACGTCTACTCGGCCGCCATTGTCGCGACGCAGCGGCGCGGCGTGTGGCGACGGATGGCGGCGGATGGCAGCCAGCGGACCACGAAATCGTTCCCAGCCGATCCATAAGGCCTATATGCACCGGAATCCGGAGGGCCGTAAAGAATTCTGATCATTGAAAATTGAATTTTGTACTATTACAATAGAGTTGAAAATCAAACTTAAGAGTGTCGAGTTAAACGTCAATGTCATATATGACAGCTCAACACCTGACACTTCTATTTTCAACTCTATTGTAGAGACTCTGCTTTTCCGGTTGAGTGCGTAAACAAGCGTTTTTTCTTATTTTGCTAAGTAGTGTGTTTTTATAGGTTTTTGTATCATATTTTTGCTGTTGAAAGTTTCATTACGTGTTCTGTGTCCGTTATATATTGTGAAAGTCCTATTGTAAGTGTAGTTTTAGTTTGTTTCGTAGTTGTGTCTCGTGGTATTTTAAGGTTAGCTAAGTACTTGCCGCCATGGATACCGACCCACCCGACCCGGGAGGAGGAGGTCTAAATGGTCAGGTAAGACAGCAAGAGAGAATGGAGGTGGACACTACCAGTTCCAGAAAACGTGCAGCAAATACGGAAATTAATTCAATTATTGCTAAAAAGGTAACTGATAGTGCTCATTCCACGCCCTCTATCCAACTTAATTATGTCAGCCCGGATTTTGAAAACAAAAAGTTATACAGTTCTGACGATGTGGCGCCATTTGTTGTCCACGTATCAAAATCTGAATCGGATTCTGGCTCCAATTTGCGCCCTATGCAATTTGGACAATTTTTGTTTAAAAATAACATTAAAAACATCAAAATGGACGGAATCAAAAAGATTGGTCGGAATCGCATTTCTGTCGAATTCGTCTCCGCCATCCATGCCAATTCCTTTTTGGACCTACCGGCAATTACTAGTGCTGGATATGCCGTTTCGATACCATCGTACAGCATATCTCGCATGGGTATGATCCGTGAGGTACCAGTGGACTGGTCTATGGAGGAATTAGTAGAAAATTTAGACGTTCCTACCGGTTTTGGTACAGTTGTTCGGGCCCGGAGGCTGAGTCGGAAGACTTTCAATGATCAACAACAACCGATATGGGTACCCACACAATCTGTTGTTCTGACATTTACTGGTCAGAAACTACCCCCCAAAGTTTACTGCTATTACACATCACTTCTCGTAGAAATTTACAAATTACCAACAATTCAGTGTAATAAATGCTGTAGGTTCGGTCACATCAAGGCACAGTGTAGAGCTCAACCAAGGTGCTACAAATGTGGACAACAGCACGAAGGAGAAACTTGTACAGTAGCAACCATGTCCTGCTTGTTCTGCTCAGGGAACCACGCGGCTAATAACTCTTCATGTCCTGAACATATTAGACAAAAGGAAATAAAGATTGTTATGTCGCAAGAAAACATTTCATATATGGAAGCCTCAGCTAGATTCCCACAGGTACGACGCTCCTTCGCTGAATCTGCAAGAACATCTCCATCAGTATTAACAGCCACAGTTTCCCGACAACAGTCAAAATCTCCAGTTACAACTTCTTATAGAAAAACTGTATACATACCCCGCCGTCCCATTTCTCCTGTGACTCCTGGATACGACCACCAGGCTCATAGGAATATTATAGAAACACCTTCTCAATCTGCAAATGGGTGTGCGTTTCCTCCCATTACTAATATGACCCCAAATGATAACATTATTGACACACTAATTAATACTCTTATCCATTTAGTCTCCCGGTTTGGTGAGTCCGGGCTACCGAACAAAACTCGTACCAACTTGACTCAGTTGCTTAATGCTGTTATTAATAATGGCTCTGACAGTGATCCAATGGAACTGTCGCAGCATCAGGAGAAAGAAATCTGAACTTTTAAACTTAATTAATAATTATAGACCATCAATTATTGCCATCCAGGAGACATGGTTAAGTCCGGGGTCACGGTTTCGTGTCTCGGGCTACCCATGTTTCCGGGATGACAGAATTGATGGCAAGGCTGGAGCAGCCATTCTGGTCTCAAGTCGATGTAAATACTCTTTGTTTTCCCTACCTGTGCATAGCAACTCTTTTAATATTGTGGCCGTCCGTGTTGTAAATACTATATTTATATCTGTGTATATCCCTAATCCTAACCCTTCTATCCTGTCGGAACTTGCCTCTATTATTTCTTCCATTCCCCACCCCATGGTTGTATTGGGGGACTTTAATGTCCACCATACATCCTGGGGTTCCTATTTTAATGATTATCATTCTACATTGTTATTAGACATTGTAGATGATAACAATCTAGTGGTCCTCAATGAGGGGTCTCCCACTCGGCGGGTCTCTCCTTTACAGAACCCGAGGAGTGTGGTGGACCTCTCATTGTGCACCCCTTCCATCTCTTCTTTGTGTTCGTGGTATGTCCTCTCCGATTCTTGTGGTAGTGATCATTATCCCATTTCTATAACTATAACAGACTCGACAATACAGACAATAGCACCCAACCCCCCCAGACTCAAATATAAGTTAGAAAAGGCCGATTGGAATAAGTTTGCAATTGCTACAGATGCTGAAGTTGCCCTTATTCCCCCTATTAACACAAATAACGTTCACACCCAATATCAAAATCTAAAAACTGCACTCTTACAGGCTGCGGATAGGTCAATCCCCCTAAAACAGTTAGGAGATGGCAGATTGTCACCTCCCTGGTGGGACTCGGAATGTACCTCAGCATGTAAACGGCGTAAGGAGGCTGAAAGACTATATTCAAGAGCCATGACTATGGAGAATTTTATCAATTACCAAAAAATTGCAGCCGAGGTCAGAAAACTACTTTCGGAAAAAAAGAAAAGTGGTTGGCACCAATTTTGTTTATCTCTCTCACCTTCGTCCAGACCCTCGATGGTTTGGAAGAATATAAAGAGATTTAGGGGTTCCATGGCAAGCGATCACCGTCAGTCCAATGACCCATCTGAGTGGATTGATGCATTCTCTCAAAGGTTGGCGCCGTTTACGGCTCCTTCACTTGAGGAATCTACCACATATATATCTACTGGCCCTTCTTTTGATTATTTAGATTCCCCATTTTCTCTGGAGGAATTACGACTAGTTTTAAGTTCATTAAAGGATACTGCTCCCGGCGAGGACGGAATACCTTACTCATTTATAGCCAACAGTGGATCAGACACCCAAACAGTATGCCTTAACATTCTTAATGGCATCTATCAGTCGGAAATTCCTCCCGAGGAATGGCGCTCACAAATTGTTTTACCTATCCTTAAGCCGGGAAAACTTAGCAGTGAACCTTGTAGTTACAGACCAATAGCTCTTTCGGCCACTTTCTCCAAAATTCTAGAACATCTCATTAAAAACAGACTAGAGTGGCTAATGGAGGGCAAGGGTACTTTATCCAGGACACAGTTTGGTTTTCGGAAAGGCTTTAGCACTATGGACGGTTTAAGCACCCTTGTGACTGACATACGCATTGCCTTTTCGAAAATGGAACATGTGGTGGCGATGTTCTTGGATGTATCATCTGCGTACGATAATGTGTCTCTTCCGGTGCTCAGGCAAAAACTGCAACAGCTGAATGTCCCTGTGAAGATGACTAACTACATTTGTAATAGCCTCTCCTCCCGTTCCCTTAACATTTCCCTTCATAATTCCAATATCTCCACTAGAATCGTATACAGAGGCTTACCGCAAGGTAACGTCCTTAGCCCGCTCCTCTACAGCATTTATACCTCCGACCTAGACCTTACCGTTAATAGTTTTTGTGAGGTTATTCAGTACGCAGATGATTTGACCATGTACATCGCCTCAAAGGATATAGCGGAATGTTCCGCCCGCCTTAACTCTGCCATTAGCTACTTAATGGACTGGATGGAAAGACATTCACTTTCCATCTCCATACCTAAAAGCTCCGTTGTTGTCTTTTCGCGTTCCAGAAGTATACCAGATATAATTATTCAATACAACCAGCAAGTTTTCCCGGTCAAGGATAAGGCTAAATTCTTAGGTGTGTTTTTAGACTCTAGGATGACTGGTGTACACCATATCAATTACACAGCGCAGAAATGCGAGAAAAATTTAAATATTCTCCGATCACTATCTGGTGTGTGGTGGGGCTCACACCCCTATACTCAAAAACTGTTATACAACTCGCTTGTCCGAAGCCACTTAGACTATGGTTCCTTTCTCCTAGAACCATGTAATAAAATTCCACTAAAATCACTAGACAAAATTCAATCTAAAGCACTGAGAATGGTTGTTGGAGCTATGAAATCGACACCAATCAATGCTCTCCAAGTCGAATGTGGGGATCCGCCACTTAACATCAGGAGGCAATGCCTGGCGGACAGATTTGTGTTTAAACTTTTTCAGTATTCTTTTCATCCACTTATAGGCAAACTTCATATTCTTTCCCAACTTGTTGACTCTTCCAATTACTGGTCACGCAAAGAGCTCCCCTGTCTTTTGGTCAGCTACCGTAAGATTACCCACCTCCCTTGTCCTGTTTTTCAATGTGCTCTTAATCCCCTCTTTTCTACCTCCTTTGATGCACTTACTTTCTCTCCAAAAGTGCTGCTAAATTTTTCCATAGATAAGGGCTCCCCATTAGCCAACACTCAATTTCAAATCATCATTAATCAACATTTTAGGGACTGGCTGCTTATTTTCACAGATGCGTCTAAGCTTTTAGAGTGTGACTGTGTTGGAGTGGCTGTTTGGATACCAAAAGTAAATGTTATTTTAAATTTTAAATTACCGCCAGGCTCCACGGTATTCACAGGGGAAAGTTTGGCAATCCTGGAGGCATTATCCTTTGTTGAGTCACATCGTCTAAATAAGTCAATCATCCTTTCAGATTCCAAAAGCGCCTTGGAGGCCATTAAGTCTAACCAGTTCCGTTATAAAAGTAAATCTCCTATAATCTTGAAAATAAGACAGCTTCTCTTTAGGTGTCACTCTGATAACATTCAGGTCGTTCTGGCTTGGATACCAGGGCATAGTGGAATAATAGGCAATGAAAAAGTAGATGCCTTTGCCAGACAAGCTATAACATCAGGTGGCCTCAGTCAGTATAAACTTTATTGTCAAGACTTAATTCCACTATCTAAAAGTCACATGAACATCAGGTGGTACACTGAATGGGCCAGAACAAGTGAGAGCAAAGGCAAGCATTATTTTGAAATCCAAGATGGCATTCCAGTTAGACCATGGTTTTTCAAATATAAAAATGCAAGTAAAACAGTGTGCTCAACAATCTGTCGAGTCAGACTCGGACATTGTTGCTCGCCTGTATTTCTTGCAAAAATTAGGGTAAGGGACAGTTCCCTTTGTGAGTGTGGACTGGATGAGGGTACCTTGGACCATATATTTTTCTCTTGTCCTAAAAATCAGTATTCCCTTTACGATCTCCTTCCTCCTTCCATTCCCCGCCCTATAAATTTTAAATCTGTTTTGTGCTTTGTAAATACTTCATTTATTAAAATCTTATGTACATATATTGCTACTAATAACATAAAATTGTAATTAGTTACTAACCCCTAAATGTTTGTGTTTGTTCTAGATTCTCTCAACAGACCTCAATAATTAAACCGTACACTTGTTTTGTCATAAGACCCTCTTCAATAGTAGAGTTATCTACACCTACTCTGACATTGGCAACTCATTACGGAGCCATTTACAAAAAGAAGAAGAAGAACTCTATTGTATTAGCGCCGAGTTCTATTTTCAATGCTCAGAATTCTCTACGGCCTTCCGGATTCCGGTGCATATAGTCCCGGTCTTTAGGCCGATCACACCGGAATGACAGCGGCCAGTAGCGGCCGGCAGTTTGTAGTTGAAGTCACAACCAAGAAATATTAAATTATAATCATAATATTATACTCATTCTCATATCTACAAAACTTACCTGTACTCACAGAATACAGAACATGCAGAATGAGTGTTCGATCACATTTGTATGCAGCGCACTGTGTCCAAAACCATGGCGAAATACTGCCCCGCCCGCTCTTATTACTTTTTACACTTACAAAACAAATCGCGTTGTTATGTTACGACAATTAGGTATTCAATAAAAATTAATTGAAATAAAGTTGGGTGAAATATTCCGTTATTCTGTGGCAACATATTATGTGTGGATAACCATTCCAATTTGGAGTAGTTGTGACGGCCTCACTTTCAAGCGTGTTTACGGCTTCTGGATGATTTCTGTATTCTGTGCCTGTACTCCATTTAGCATCATGATCATTTAGTTTAAGTATGTTTGTCGAAACGTTTTAGAATTTAAAACCATTTTCGTAAACGCACTTTTTTCAATTTCAGAGTTGATCGCACGTAGCACGCCAACATGCACGCATGCACGCACGCACACCAGCTCCAACTTACCATTACAGGCCTATAAATTAGTGCACAAAACATAACACATGCGCTCATGAATATCCTGTCTTCAGATAAGGGAGTGTATGGCGGTTAGTTATGGTCGGGGGCACAGGAGGTATGTGACCTATTACTACGGATACTGACCTATTACTACAACGGCGCCTCCGATTGTAGCGAATGCAACGTATAGCGATTGCTTGCTATTAGGGCGTGTTAAGGGATGCATGAAGGCCGAGCAGCGAGAGCACTTATTTCAAGATCTAGCCACCATGTATGGCTAGTCACCACGTAAGGACATTAGACCGGATTATCGCAGAGTTCTTTTTTCAGTGCTCTGAATTTTCTCCGGCCTTAATTTTCAATCTTTTTCTTTCTGTCAATTTTATTGCGCATGATAATTTTTTAATCTACATATACAAGGTGTGACAAAAATAAGTGATAATACTTATGTGTGTGTTTGTGTTCCTTATAGAGATTTCACTGTGAAAGTAGCAGCGCTGAAAGAGCAAAAATTTTTTTGCGATTTGTATAGGAAAGCGCTCCAGCGTCGCGAGTTTCCCCATACAAAAGTGAAAAAAAATTTGCTCATTCAGCGCTGCTACTTTCACAGTGAACTCTCTATAAGGAACACAAACACACTCTTAAGTATTATCACTTATTTTGTTACATCTTGTATATACAAGACAAATCTGATTGACTAATCTGTATATCATTGAACAGGCCTAATCCTTGAGGCTAGAATTTTGAAATTTTGCATGTGTATTCCTCATATGACGTAGGCATCCTAAAGAAGGTTTTATAAAAATTCAACCCCCAAGGGGGTAAAATAGGGGATGAAAGTTCAAAACCTAATTTACGTGGGCGAAGCCGCGGTAAATTATTGCTTTAAAAGTATGTTTATAGTTTTTATGACATCATCCGGCCGTGTTATTTAGTTTATATATGTCACCGTAAAATTGTAAAAACCGTTAGATTGTAAAATAACCAATAATATTGTTAAAAATATGTCGAAAGATTAAAAACCGTATATTTATAATCTAACGAAAAATAATGTAGTTAAATTATAGGCAGCATATTCGTGTCGGAAGTCTATAAACATTTTACAATTTTACTAGTTTTATTACAATCTAACGATTTTACGGTGACATATATAGGGTCTATTATTAAGTTTGTGATATAATAGTAAAATACTGTGATATATTTTGATAGTGAAAATGTTTTTTTAAATTTTATTCCATCACGAATTTTAGAAATATGTTAAACGTTAACTCGTCATGAAAAATAAAATAATCTTCACGTTTTAAATTGTAAAACACAAAAATTACGTAAACGCAGTGAAAAGAGTCGGCTTATTGAAGGCATTCATTCTTGGCTCATCCCATTATTACCGTTGAAAAGTCTTACCAAAAGAAAAAGGGATCATAATAGAATTTATTGAATATAAAAAGAGCATTTTATCGTCGGCACTGAAAAAGTCGAAAGAAAATAATTTTCCGAGGGGTGACCGTCAGCTCCGGGAAGTTTGCGACGTGAAATAAGTTCCATGCGAGGATAAAGCCGGGGCCAGGGTCCACGTGTAGGGACCAACGTGTCACACAATAGTTACTACTCGTGTAGTGGATATTAACACAATATATTTTCTGAAAGGCCAGAAAATTAAAAAGTCAATAATTACTTAATCACTTAATTTAGCATCACTATATGACCAAATGCATAGTTTACGATTCTTGAAAGGACATACAATCATTCATTTTTATATAAATAATATACTAGCTGACCCCGACATTGTTCTGTCTATAATAAGAACGAAATGAATAAATGACTACACCTACTCCTACACCTACTTCTACACCCACTACTACTATTACACCTGCTCCTACACCCACACTTACACCTATTCCTACACGTAGGTGTAGTCCTTCCCTACACCTACGCCTGCTCCTACACCTGCTCCTACTCCTACCCATTAAAAAAAGGTCTAAAAACCTTCTCTGGCTTATGCTTGTGCATAAGCCAGAGAAGGTTTTTAGACCTTTTTGCATTACACCTTTTTGCATGCATTTGATCATGACGTAATGATCTTTAGCAAAGTTGTTGTCAACTTTGCTAAAGATCATCACATGATCAAATGCATAGTTTACGATTCTATAAAGAACATATGGACAGACATTCATTTTTATTTAGTAGATTTCCCTGAGATTTTTCTTTGCGCCACCTGTCCTGAAAGATTACAAACAAAATAATAATATTATAAAAGTGATCAAAAAATAATAATCGCTGCAGTTTAACTCGAATTATAATTGCGTATATGCAGCCTAGCGTAAATAAAAAATATAAAGAAGCCGGATGAGTTGGAAAAGTACCCAATTAGATCGTTACTATTGTATTCTATTGTCTAATGCAAATCAATACGCCTCAAAAAGATTAAACGGAAGATTAAAGTTGGAAACCATAAACGAGACGCAGCGGGGAAGTTCAGTAATTATCAGAAGCTATAAGTGTTGCGCGTCTTGTTGGGGGGAACCATCCCCCCCTGCCGCCGCGCCGCAACAGTGTTGCCGGCGAATTTATAACGAACGAGATAATACAGGCGAGATTCTACTTTATTTATGGAGCTCGTGTTTTAGCGCCCCGGACATGGTTCATCTGTACACTTTTTGTGATCCACTTGGGATAAATTATTACGCTCTAAGTAAACAATTATAAGGACGAATTTTACCATTTTAAAAATAGTTACTTAGATACATTTTGTAATGAGCTAAGCATAATAAATGTATAGTAAATATAGTAAATGTATACCTTTACCCTCTTACTAATAAAGGCTGTATAAGCTTTGAATAGTTATACAGTGTTTTGTTCACATCACACAAGTGACATGTTTAATTCGACAGAAAGAGACAACACACTGTGTAACTATTCAAAAAGCTTATATACAGCGTTTATTACTAAGGGGGACACAATATAGCGACACATTTTGCGATATGTTGTATGATGTATGTTAAGTTTTGTACGGAACACTGTTTGTGATATTATAAAATATATCAAGCAGTGTTCATTTGCATAATAAAAATGAAAAGTTTATTCTAGTAAAGGACATTGGGGTTTTTCTTTCATGTTTCTTCGACTGTATTATAATATGTGAAGCGACATGTTATCTACTATATATAAACTGATTTTGTAAAGTTTGGACCAAACAGAACGCGTTTCACGTTGGTTTAACGTTTATGAGAATACCGTTTGCTGTGAGCTCGTACAAAACTAGATCTCTGGGTTTGAATTTTAACTGAAGCGGTCGTGTGATCGTGTCAGGTCTCGCTGCACTGAAATTACATGTTTGTGACGACAACTTACCAATTACTTACAAATGTGTTAGTTTGTTTGTTAAGCTCAGGATGTAGAGTAACTGAGATGTGGTCGAGGCGGTTTTCTGAGTACATTCGGGAACGTTCTAAGGAGCTTGAATTTTTAATGGAGGACACTAATTCGTCTACCCGCAAACTTTACGTAATAGACGGAAATTCTTTGAAGTACAAATCTTTGGAACTAAGTGAAAGTACCTGGGACACCTGGGAGAAGAATACACATACCACCAGCCAACACTTCATTTATGACGATCAAGGTGTTTTTTTTTTTTTTTTGGTGGAATATCTATACCTTTTGTTATTGCTTTTCGACGTTTATATTTCGAGAGAGTGTGTCCGCAAAACTGCGGCTTCAATGAACAATTGAACACGGCACAACAAACAGAATTGATTTCATTTTCGTGGTAGAGCCATGCTTCGGCACGAATGGGCCGGCTCGACCGGAGAAATACCACGGGCTCACAGAAAACCGGCGTGAAACAGCGTTTGCGCTGTGTTTCGCCGAGTGAGTGAGTTTACCGGAGGCCCAATCCCCTACCCTATTCCCTTCCCTACCCTCCCCTATTACCCTATTCCCTCTTAAATGGCCGGCAACGCACTTGCAGCTCTTCTGATGCTGCGAGTGTCCATGGGCGACGGAAGTTGCTTTCCATCAGGTGACCCGTTTGCTCGTTTGCCCCCATATTTCATAAAAAAAAAAAGACGCACGGACAATCGGGCACGTACGGCGCATACGTTACAATACCATTGTACGCGAGACAGTTTCTTTACATATAATATTTCGTAGGAAATCAGAATAGAGAATCCTGAATATCAGCATTTAGGTGGTTTTTCATACCGCGATGTGGCAGAAATGACAATTATCCTACTCCTACTAATTAATATTATAAAGTGTGTCTATTTGTCTGTTGCCTCTTCACGCTTTAATCGCTGAACCGATTTTTATGAAATTTGGTACAGACATACTTTGGGTCACGGAAAGGACATAGGATATTTTTTATCCCGAAAAAGTAGTGTTCCCGCGGGATCATGTATTTACGCGGGCGGAGCCTTTTTGTTTGTGAGGATGGACGGATGAATGAATGGATGGATGGATTGATGGATGTTTGTTACTCTTTCACGCAAAAACAAATAAACGGATTTTGATAAAATTTGGTATGGTAGCAGTTTAGTAACCTGATGATAAGCTATTATTGTCACCCATGGACACACGCAACACTGTTACGACTTGCGCTCCCAGACTTTAAAATTCTCAACCCCCCTTGGGCCTCCGGTAACCTCACTCACTCGGCGAAACACAACGCAAGCATTATTTCACGCTGGTTTTCTCTGAGGCCGTGTTGTGCGTAACCCAGTCGAGCCGGCCCATTCATGTCGAAGCGTGGCTCTCCCACGTCCCATATCTTGTTTGCAGTATTTATATTTTGAAAACCATCATAATCCCCGTAGAGATTTATCGACCGTTAATTAAGGGAGTAAGAGAGGCTATGTACAAGGGAAATTTCGGGGCATTTTTAGGTATTTTATGAAGTTCACCTCTCGCAGAACTCTGTAATGGACTTACGGACGTGCCCCTAAACCTTTTAGCTCCATCCGACGGCCGGAGGTTTAAAATTAGAGGAACATAGTAACTAGTGTCCGACCGTTCGGTTTCGGTTTCGGTTTCGGCCGAGTTTCGGCCAAAAATCAAGTTTCGGCGGCAGTTTCGGTTTCGACCAAAGTGGCCGAAACTTTTGCCGAAACCGAAACTGATTTCGGAAGTTTTCGTGCACGCTCGCCTAACTTCGTTTCTTGCAGCAACGCTTTGACAACGCAACTGAATTTGAAAACATAATTAAAATATAATTAATATTTTTTTAATATTACATTAAATAAATGATTACAACAAAATTTATATACCGTGTTTCCATTTCATGTCCTAATTAATGCAGAATATGGAATAAAATGCACCAAATTTCAGTATTTTAAGGAATTTTCTACTTGACCACGTAAGTTTCGGTTTCGGTTTCGGCCGAAACTGAAGCCACGGCCGAATATTCGGTTTCAGTTTCGGTTTCGGCCGGAAAACCAGTTTCGGTCGGACTCTAATAATAACGGAGTAAAATGTACTTTTAAAAATAATTCGCTCTCAGCAAGGGGAAATAAAACACAATCTGCAGCGCCGCGCCGGTGTTATTTTAGATGGTTGCACGAATATATTTTCAAAAATTTTCTACAATGGACTTTTTCCTATAATTTCCAAAAATAGCTTACAATGAACAAGGGCCAAAGATGCATTCGATAATTTCGACGTCAAAGTTTGAAAACAATATGGCCCATACATTTTGTTTTCGAACTTTGACTTATGGCATCGCGAGCGACATGTCACTTCGCTTGATTTCGAACTTCACCGTCGAAATTATCGAATGCATATCGACTAAAGGCCCAAGCTAGAAATATATCTGTAAAGTGTATCTCAACATATAAATGAAAGTGTATCTGAAAATATGTATCTAACAACAGCTATTATTTTTATGGGGATATATATTTTGTTTGTTTGTTTCTTTGTTTGTACACTCTTCAAAACTACAGAACATATTTTGATGTTTGGCTCAGATATAGAGTAGGCTACTGAAAAGGAAATAGGCTACTTCTTATCGAGACTAAATTTATACTTCTCGCGAGATTTCCATTTAGGCGTAAGAAGTCACGCGCAGCGTCTAGTTTAGAATATTGTAAGTCTGTATTTATTATTTCCCATCCAGCAGTGTTGTGTGCTGCACAAAAACCACAGCAGACAACGCCGCGCTGTGGTTGTTGTTGTTGACAAGTATTGAGTGCTCGGGCAAAGGTCTGTTACTGTCTGTTTAAATTGGTTTTGACTGCAACAACAGTTATTGCTGGTTTAAATGATATCTCCCTTTGACAGTAGTTAAATAAAATAAATACGGACAAATGGGGACGAGGACTACATAATATTATATTGAGTTGAATTGATATACTCAGAAATATTGAGGTACTAACAACGTGATAAATGTAGAAAAATATTAGTACATTACGATACGCGTGACCTAAGTTGCCTATTACTGCACGGCGGCGTGAAGTTAGCGCCCGAGCGGAGCGAGGGTGCTAAACGCCGTGCAGTAATAGACAACTTAGGCCACAAGTATCGTATATTATTTTATAGCAAGTGTGACCTAAACCGGCACTTTACGCACGAAGCGTGCGTAAAGTGCCGGTTTAGGTCACGCCGTGCTATAAAATATTTTATGTATAGTTTAGTAATAAGAGACATCTAAAAAGTAAAAAAATATATATTTTCTACTAAATTACTAAACAGAATCTACAATTATGGTTTACTTTGCATTATAATAATATACAAAAACATTAATTATGGTAAGTATGAACGTAAACACACAAACATCAGAGATATTTACAAATATTATGTTCCTGCGCCCTCATACTTCATAAACTTTAACCTAGGCGTGACGTCACAGCTAGATACGACTTAGGTATGGAGCGTTTTCATGAGACATTTTCTTTGAAAATATTGACTTTTAGATACCTACTGTTTCTTCTGAGAAGTAACTCATTATTTAAGAGTAATTCATAATTTATAAAAAATCAGTCCGCTAGCCTTTAAACAGCTAATGAAAACAGCCTATTAAACACTAGAAAATTGTTTCTTTTAAATATGTGCATTGTTTCAAATAATTTTAATATACATTTGACAATGACAGAACCGGAGTGACGAGAGCCATATAGGAGCCAAATAGAATATTGCAATTATTGGAACAGTAAAATTTAGTTTCTAAGAAAATAGCTGTGTTCCGTGGAAAATAGCGCATAATATTTTTTTTAGCGCTAGCAAGTGCTAATATTGTCAACCGGGGGACGAAATCAGAGGGAGGGATTATATGTTTGACGTGTCTTGTGTGTGTGTCTGTGACGTAGCTCCCAAATGGATGAGCCAATTTTGATCTAATTTTATTGCTTACTAGTTGATAATTTGGGGGTTATAAAATAATTTTGCTGATTAAAAACAAATACATCATCCCTATTTGGCGTTTCAAAGGTAACTGTGATCGTTTGATTGCTATCGACTTTCATTCAACATACAAAAAAGGGGGTCATTAAGGCAGTATGTTTTTAAGGCGGCGGCAATATGGCGGTGGGCAATTTGGAGCTTTATTCTACACCGCCATAATAGAGTGATTAATGGCGGCTACAGTATACACCGCAACTTCTTTGTTGCTTGTGCAAATATTTAATATGATGTGAATTGATTTTGCGCCACTATAGGGCATCAATCATTTTGATCCGGCCGAGGAGCGTCGTACCGAAAATAATTAAACTGCAATTACAAAGGGTTTCGTACGTCAATCTATCATCGACGGTGTTTGATGTTAATAGGTAATTTTTAATTATCACTAACAAATTATAATATTTTTAAAGATAACACATTATTATATTAATATGTGAAGCAATCACTTTCTGTAGAGTTTTACGAGAATTTTGCAACCGAATAGTGTGAAATTTATATAATAAATTAAAGTTTATGTGGAGAAAAGTGTGCAGAAATCTAATATTATTTTATTTTAAATATGTACTGTTTAGAAAAACATAAAATTAATAAAAATAACAAGAATACACACTACTTCAGATTAGGTATTAACACACACTACCGTGCGTTTGATAGCAATACAATAATGTTACACGTTGTGTCATACGTAATAATAATACGGCATATTGAATGTCATAACATATTATACACTTTTTAACACGCTTATATTAACTTTACCTGCATGTAAGCTTGTTTGCTTGTTTGTTTGCTTGTATGTAACTCTCTCTTGCGCGCCTGCTGCCTTCTTCGGCTCTGGTAGCTTTAAAACACGCTTTTAAAGAATATCGAACTAAAAAGTTGAAAATATATTTTTTTTAATAAACTTAAAACAGTAGTATATAAAAAATACTAGTTTATTTGAGGGAAAATTGTGCCATAATTTTCGTATATCGAGCGACCCATGTCCCACGCTTTTCCCTCAATTATACTAGTATTTTTTTATATAGTACTGTTTTAAGTTTATTTTTAAAAAAAATTAAATTCTTTTCAACTTTTTACTTCGATATTCTTTAAAAGCGTGTTTTTTTAAACTATAATATTTATTATTTGGTATATTTAAGAGGCAAAATAACCCTTGTAAAGTTCAAACTTCAAACTTAAAAATTGTATGAGCTAATTTCGACCATAGTGCGAGCTCTAGTTTTTAATAAACACAACAAAATCAACTGCATACTTATATTATAAGGAATAATTACGAACAATCGGTACGCTTTTAAAATTAAGAACTAAGTTGTTACAAAATATTTAATTAGTAATTTTTGCGTGTTCTTAAATAATTACTGACTTTTTGAATTTAAATAGTCTGACTCATATTAACATAATATGAGGGTTTAGGACGGAGTTTAACTTTATGGATACCATTTTATTGATTTATGTTTGTAATGTTTTAAGGCACTGTCAGTTTTAGCAACCCATATTTTATTATAATTTATGTATTTATTTAAACGAAGGTAATTAAAACATCAGCTTTTTTGTTCCTCCACAAGTTTTATCGTCCAGAGACGAGCAAAAAAAGTTTTGTTCTTTGCGGATTTTTTGAAACAAATTGAATTGTATAATTTAAAGATTTCTTTTAACATGCAAATATGGTGCGGTAAACTCCGGAAAATGTTTAATGTTTAAAGGTTAAAAAAAGAACATCCATTAAAACTTTTACACACACCAAGGTTTTTGACCAAGGCACCAAAAAATCAAACGTGAAAACGACAATAACTAGCTACTACCTTATTCTTTTCACATTTATCTCAATGTTGATATGACGGTGGAATACGGTGTGTCCACAACTCTTCTATCGTGTACACGGCAATAGTGGAAAAATCCGGTTGAGATTGTGTGACGTCGAAGGGACGTCTAAAATTTCAAATGTGAACATTTTACGTCATGTGAGATGAATTGGGATGTATTGTTGGTTGTCATGACTAGGGCTGCCATAACATCCTATGTACTGACCGGGACATACAAGTAAATGAAAAAAGTGATATTTATTACCAGTTAACTTTATTAGGAACCTTTATTTTCTTTAAAAAAATAGCTTACAAACATAAAAATCAAATATGAAATCAAATGTTCTAAATAAAATATTAATTTTTATTATATTTTTCGGATTTTTAACCTTGTTCAGCAGGTCCGGTTTACCCATAACATATTTATGAAATTATGAACATGTCATATTAAAATTAAATTTGCACTGTATTATAGTTTCAACCATGTCTACTTGAAATGCGCCAGCCCGGCCATTACTTGCCGAGCTGCGCTGTCGCTGTATGCATATTGACCGGGACATTTCTAGATTAACCGGAACGACCGGGACAAAACTTTCAAACCGGTGACATGTCCCGGTATACTGGGACGGATGGCAACCCTACATGACAACAATAATAAATTATTAAAAATATTAAATTTGCGTCCAATGAACGTTGAAACTTTATACTATAAGAATATTAAATACTAGATGTTGCCCGCGACTTCGTGCGCGCAAAAGTTAATTTTGCGGAAACTGTACATTTTTCCGCAATAAAAAGTAGCCTATGTCCTTTCTCGTGGTCTACTCTAAATCTGTGTCAAATTTCATCAAAATAGATCCAGTAGTTTCGGAGTATATTCAATTCAAACAAACAAACATACAAACAAAATAAACGTTTCCTCTTTATATTAGTATATAGACAAATATTCATAAACGAGGCATATCGAGGCAAAAAGTGTCTCCAGTTAAATGGCCCCGGTTGGGGCCATTTTGACATTTGATATATGGTGAAAACAAGATGGATGGACATTTAAAGTATGGTGAAAACCAAAATGGCGCAACTTTTTCTTGTAACAAGAATGGTTCTGTCAAATGCACGACATAGCTGCTCACTCAAGATAGTTGAGTTTTGAAATATTTGCAAATAATATGAAACAAAAAAGTGGTTAGGTATGTATGTATGAATAATAATAGATTAAATAAAAATATATAAGAGCGTCCATGACCTAGTGAATAGACCCCTTGAGTCACACGCGCGATCGTGCAGGTTCGATGCCGGGTTGTGGTGTGTACCAATTAGGCATACTCAATAACCGTGTACTGACGCTAGGCTTAGATTAATTTACCCCTATCTTCTGCGACAACCCTGACAACATTTGGATCATTCTATAAAAGCTGTTTCTCTGTACGTGAGTAGATATTTTTACTCTGTGGGCGGCGGGAATTGCTGCGTCACGCGCTAATGGCGGCACATCTCCCCAATTCATTAACATCCTCCGCTAATGAATCGATATGGGTATGACCTGCTATTTGCCAACCTCCAAGAAAGGAGTACATAACCTTTATTATGAAAGACAAGGTCAATAAACAAATCAACCATCAATGCTCGTGTTACAACTTAAATTTTTAAGGTTTCCAATCGACATCTATAGATATTCTAGTAACTCATAAGGTAACTGCTACTAAAATCTCAAAGCATTGTTTCCACAGCACCAAACTATCATGGTCATAAAGAATATCTATCGCATATTAAACCGAGGTCTAAGTGAAAGTCCTAGCCCCAATTTCACTAACGTATTGAAACGACGTTTAATGCTGAGCTACGACTTAAGATTTGTCTACCCCATCCCGTTCTAACACTGAATGAGAGAGAGAGAGAGAGAGAGAGATCAAATCCGAGTTTAACGATAAGTGCGTTTAAAGAAATTTGCTGAAATCGGGGCTTTGGCATCCTTAATACGAGGTTAAAGTATGCGCGTTGGAAGATGTCCAACTACCAAAGTGCATATTTAACCCTGCTGGAATCACGCCGGTGTCTAAGTGGAATGAGCTATTAACCCTGTCGTGGACTTAGCTTCCGTCGTAGCTAAGCTGTAAGTAACGTTTTCATCATTGTATCATTAGTCTGGTTTGATCCCGACTGTCCAGCATGCGTAGCAGAGCGGCCGTAGAAATGGATTTTGTCTACGGAAGAGCAGAAAAAATATAACTGGTAGTTGTATATGTCACCGTGAAATTGTAAAAACCGTTAGATTGTAATATTACTAGAGATAATATAATATGCTGACAGATAGTCAAATAAAAATTTCTCCTTACAATTGTACGCATTATTTTTCGTTATATTGTAATATTTACCATGCCGATTGGTTAAACGGCATGTGCCCCGCGCCGCAATATTTGTTTGTTTTTTTCATAATAATAAAAATTATGCGTAAAATTGTAAGGAGAAATTTTTATTTGACAATTTGTCGGCATATTATAATAACTCTAGTAATATTACAATCTAACGGTTTTTACAATTTTACGGTGACATATATAAGAAATTCGTGTTAGTTATAATTTGTTGTGTTGATAACTCAAGAACGGCTAAACCGATTTGGCTAAAAATTGGTGGGGAGGTAGCTTAGAACCAGGAGACGAACATAAAATAATTTTTATACCGTTCCCGAGGGTCGTTTCAATTGTTCCAATGTCTCGCTAAAACTCGAGAATGGCTAAACCGATTTGGTTAATTTTGGTCTTGAAATAATTGTGTAAGTTCAGGGAAGTCTTAAACGGTGAGAAATGTTGGAAAAGGTGTAGATTGTAGTTGTAGGGTTGGGACGTAGGTTGCATTGTAGGTGTAGTTATTTATTCATTCCAGTTCATATTTAAGACAGAACAATGTGTGTCGGGACACCTAGTTTAGTCATAAGGTGGAATGTACAATGTACATGATCCAAAAAACATTGTAACATCTAATAGTATTACTTATCTATGCAAATAAACTATATAAGTATCTATCTATCTACTTGTCTATTCTTTCGTGGACAGAACGTGTGCTGTTACGATCGGTCCTGAACTCCTGACTCCTGTAGCGTCCAGCGTCCTAAATGGTCCGATCAACAACATTTTCTGTATAGTATCAAAATATATACTTTAACATTATAAACCAGCAGCTTAAGCTAAAGAATTTTATATTTTTCTAGAATTGAACATTTTTCATGCGGATAATAAAGAAACAAAACTTTTATAAAGTACCTACTAACGAAATTCAAGTTTCGTTAAATTTACCTGCAGAATCCGCGTTATTTAACACTGCCCAGAGGATATTTTTCATCCAAGTTTTACTAACAAACTTAACGATATTAAATATTATATGTTTTATATACCTACAGCACTTTTATAAATTTAAAATTGCGCCTCTCATTAATTCAAGTTGTAAGTACCTACTTTGAAAATTAGCTATATAACCAGTAAGCTAATATTTACTATCCTTACTAATATTATAAACGCTTGTTTGTACACTTATTTTATCTATCTATACTACTCGTAATATTATAATATAGAGGAATTTGTTTGTTTGTTTGAATTGAATAAGCTCCGAAACTACTAGACCGATATTGATGAAATTTGGCAGAGATGTAGAGTAGACCACGAGGAAGGACAGGGTACTTTTTATTGCGGCAAAATGTACGGTTCCACGAGATTTCCTTTTGTCGCGCACGAAGTCGCGCGCAACATCTAGTATAATATACGTCTATGATTTAAGCTTACGTGGCTTCTTATCACCCATGTTACATTTTATCACCGAAAAATGCACGGTTTCTGTGAAACTAACTTTTGCGCGCACGAAGTCGGGGGCAACATCTAGTCGTAGATAAATGTACAAAGGCATGGGGAACCATCTATGTGGCATATCTAGTATATTATATATTCGTAGGGCTAGGAGGGGGGGGGGGCTAGTTTTATGTTTACAGATACAATACACCTGTTAGTTTGTAATTATACTGTAAACTTTATTAAAGATAACTCGAAAGCAATGATGCCCTTCACCTTTGTAAACTTGGACTAATTTGTGTGAATTGTGTCTTAGGCTGGGACTATATGCAACCGAATCCGGTAGGCCATAGAGAATTATGAGCACTGAAAATAGAACTCTGTGCTAATACAATACAGTTGAAAATGGAAGTTTCGAGTGTCGAGCTGTCATATATGACATTGACATTTGACTCGACACTCGGATGTTCGATTTTCAACTCAATTGTATTATAGTGCAGAGATTTATAAATTTCAATGCTCAGAATTCTTCATGGCCTTCCGGATTCCGGTGGCGTATAGTCTCGGCCTTAACTCTTATCACTGCGTGACAGCTTCTTCATAGTTACTGGTGCAGGAGCATAGAAAAAATATATATATGTATGTAATCTTTGATTAATTATTACATAGATACGTTATATCCTTACAAAACTGACAATATTTCTGTACCACGACACACATTGACATGGGACGCGTGTCAATGTGTCAACGTCGCATAGTAACACAAAACACGCTATTACTCGCGGAGCACACTAACCAAAATTGGCCCGACTCGGGCCAATTCGAGTCTTAATTTTTACGCGTTTATAACATATCTACCTCTTTTTAATATTATATATCTATGTATGTAATATATTCAAAGGTACATAAGTGTTTATTTTTAGATGAACGAAATATTTAATGGCTCTGATAGTGTTTGACGTCAAAATGTCGTAAAAATGTTTAGTGAAATATCCATAGGCGTATTTATAGACGAGGCATGTTGAGGCAAAAAGTGTCTCCAGTTAAATCTGCCATCTTTTTTTCACAATACTTCAGATGTCAAAATGTCTCCAAAAAATCTTAAAACTTTAGATTTTTGGCACCATTTTGACATTTGTAGTATCGTGAATAAAAAGATGGCAGACATTTGAAGTACAGTGAAAGCTAAGATGGAGTCACTTTTTCTTGTATGAAGATTTATTCTGTCAAAATATGTACGTCGTAGCACTCGTAGCCTATCTTGAGTTTTGAAATCATTGGATATAATTATTATCCTATCTTTAATACACGATTATAAGTTTATAATTTTCCAAAATTATTTTGAATAACTGATCAAAGTTGTGACGTCTGTAGTATATCGGCTCCTACACTATTAAATAATACCGGTGAAGCACGAATCGAACTCGCGCACGTAGTGTTCCGTACCAAATGGCAAAAAAAGTTGTATGGGAGCCTCATTTAAATATTTATTTTATTCTGTTTTTAGTATTTATTGTTATAGCGGCTGCTATTAACTGAAGTACCTACAGCGGAGTCTCAGTAATAAGTATTCCGTTTTTTACACTTAGGTATAGAACCCTAAAAACTGCCTACGCTTCCTAAATATAGTGTACATTAAATTGACATCAGTTATTTAGCAACACCCACGGTATGTTCGCCACGTGTAGGGATTAAAGTATAGTTTGTAATATTATATAATATATAATACAGCGTTAGCCCTGTATTAGAGGCGACGAAACTTGGAACAAAGGATAGACTTACACAGACAAAGTTCTACTAAAGTTTCCCTCTTCATTAAGGGTCAGTTCACACCACGACGATGCGCGGAAATGCCTTTTTAGATACATACATACATACATACATACATAAATACATACATACATACATACATACATACATAAATACATACATACATACATACATACATAAATACATACATACATACATACATACATACATAAATACATACATACATACATACATACATAAATACATACATATAATCACGCCTCTTTCCCGTAGGGGTAGACGGAGAACCACTTCTTTCCATTTGCTACGATCCTTACATATCTACTTGTTTCGCTTAGTCCACTTTCATTCTTACCACCCATTCCTCCTCTTACATTCAACGTAGCGAAGCGGCTCTCCATGGGCCACTTTTCGCCTCCGCAAAAAGACGTGATGGGCGGCGAACCACATCGCCGCCATTTTGGATAATTAAATTATTTTTGTGATTATCCATTGAGTTCCCACGGATTGGCGGAGAGGGTAGGAATAGGGAAAGGGAAGAATAGGTGGTGTGGAAAGGAAGATTGGTAAGTTAGAGTGAGAAATAGAAAATGAAGGATATTACCGCCCAGGAGGGCAAGGGATAGGTAGGTACTTTTTAGATACCTATTCAAAATTGAACTTTATTCACTACACAAAAAGATAAAAAAAACTTAGGCCTTTACATCCGTTAATGGATGATTTATACAGTATTCTCCGAGCGAAGTAACCACTCTTGAAATACTGCAGTGCCTGGGACAGTTGGTTTTTAAATGTCGTATGGTTGCCCAAGCACATACGGCATTCTCACAACATAGTCAGCCTAGTCCAGAGGAATGAACTAGTCAATACGTCTGGGGCCAACTATGTGCGGGTTTCCTCACGATGTTTTCCTTCACCGTAAGAGCGTCCGTATGATGTACTTGAGATCTGAAAAAGTCTCATTTGTACACGCCATAACCTGGGATTTGAACCTGCACTCTCTCGAGTGCGAATCAAACGGTCTACCCACTAGGCCACGAAGCTCTCACAAAAAGATACACATTTCTTATACAACATCAGTCACACTGCACTTGCGATGTGCAGCGCAGTGCAACCAGGGGTGGTCGACTTTGTATGAATGACCTTGGACCAAAAAGGGGGCAGTTCGGTGCGACAAGAATGGTTATATTTCAATATATCGCTCTCTGTCTTACATGGTTAATATTACATAAAAGTTACTTAAAAACCACAACAGATGACACTATCCCGCTTCTAGATCGCGCTATCGAAAACACTAGACGTATGTATATAAGGGCTCACGAAAATTCCGTGACGTAGTAGCTATTATTTGTGCGTGGAGGTGGTTGCTCGGTTTTGTTGGAATGTGAAATTTAACTCTAAAGAGAAATTTAACGTTAACTTAAACTTTAATTACGTATCTTCAATTTCCCGCTATATTCATATAATCAAATATATAGTCCTCCTTTGTTGGAAGGCGGTTAAAAGTTTGAGGGGGCAGCTCACTAGAGGCGCTATTTGGTCCCAATTTTTTTGTATGAAGTCGACCTTCTTCTCCGCGAGTAATAGTGTTCTGTGAGTGCAACATGACATCGAACTCTTACAATGAACACTTCATTTCATCATTGAACATTCATCTTCTTATGTAATTTAATTTAGTTTAATTTTGAATAGAGCTATTTTAAAAATGCAGGGCCATGTCTCATATCGTTTCATTTCAGTGTGAATTGACCCTTAGCCTATTCAGGTTCGGACTACATTATCCGAAATCTCTCCGGAAAGAAAATAGAGCCATGTGTTAGTACAATAGGGCTACTGAGTGTTGCCGCGTGTTCGATTTTCAACGCTATTTTATTTGCACATAGTTCTATTTTTCAGCGCTATTTTTTTCCAGCTAGTGAGATTCCGGATAATGTAGTCCCAGACTTATGGCAACTTATGGTCAAATCACACCGGCATGAAACGACTCGCGACTTGACAGTGTATGACTGACGTCATCAACTTTTTGTATAATGAATAGTTATACCCCCTTACTAATAATCACTGTATAAGCTTTGAATAGTTATACAGTGTTTTGTCTCCTTCTATCGAATTAAAAATGGCACTTGTGTGACGTGAACAAAACACTGTATAACTATTCAAAGCTTATACAGCGTTTATTAGTAAGGGGTATAGTGAATAAATATATATTTTCGACGACCTCCGTGACTCAGTGCTTAGCGCAGTGGCGCTTTAGCCGGAAGTCGCGGGATCGATTCCCGCCAGGGAACAAAAATGTTTTCTGTGTTCCTGGGTCATAGATGTGTATTAAATATGACGTGTATAATATAATAGAAATCTTAAATATAAGTATAGTATAAAAAATATTAAATATATTTCCGTTGTCTTGTACCCGTAACACAAGTTCTTCGGATACTTACTACAGGGCCAGAGTGACGTGGTGTGAAGCGGCTATAGATATTATTATATTATATTTTGAATAGCTTTCTTGAAAATGCAGTACCTACTTCATAGCATCGCGTATCGTGGAGGTGTGACTAACCCTTACATGATGGACAAACTCCTTTTCCTGTCCTCCCATTGGCAACTCTCATTAAATCAATCTTTTCAGTTTCTAGTTGCCACAAGAAATCAATATTTTATTTTTGTCGCATGTAAATTTAGACTGCTATTAAATTATTTTGATGGTATGGTATACGGGGGGTTAACCTTATAAATTAAATATAGGTAGTTTATTAACTACAGCTATATTTAGTTAGCGGGGAATTTTAAATAACTTACTCTTCACAAAGTTCATAGCCATGTGTGCTCGGGAAATCCAATTTTATTCGTAACAAGT
This sequence comes from Glaucopsyche alexis, assembly GCA_905404095.1. Lineage (NCBI taxonomy): Eukaryota > Metazoa > Arthropoda > Insecta > Lepidoptera > Lycaenidae > Glaucopsyche > Glaucopsyche alexis. Next base: position 29,034,401 of record FR990047.1, on the reverse strand, counting down.
TTCTAAAAGATCCCCGAAGTTTATATACAGGATAAGGCAAACCCATTTACACTGAGTTTAAGTAGCACACGAGATATTATTGCATTCTTGACTTGGCTTTAACACTTAATTTAGTTCAGCGTATAGCAAAGTTTCTCTCTATTTATGTTTCTAGAGGATATAAGTAGTAAAATAATATATATCGTGGAGTATAGACTAACTTACATACACTGTAACCACAGAGTCAAAATATATACTAACGTACAGAGGAACTCCTTTCATAGAACGAGTTACGAGCCAAATTTAGCCAGGGTTGTCACAGAAGATAAATGCTGAGTACCACAGAGGTGGTAAATTAATAAAAAATAACTTCCCACACCGGTTTCGGTGACGATGGCCGGTTTCATAGAAATTACGACTGGCGAGAGAACAGGCGCAGGTCCGACATTTTACATGTCAATCCGACGCATAGATCATCTTTCTTGTCAAACAATCAGGTGATCAGCCTGCATTGTCGTAACCAAACTTGGAAACAACATTTTTTGTTGTTCCGATGCAAGATCGAACCCACGACCTCGGAGTCGAGAGCAAAGCCACTAGACCACGAAGGCTGTTAAATAAAACTAAGTCATCAAATGGTAAGTTTACTATGTAGCTATTTTCTGGTCCTATCTCTAATGTGTGCTGTGACATTGCGCTTACAGAAACTATTAGTATTACGTGACTATTTTAGCTATCTTCTATAAGAGATAAGACGTTTTATAGCAGAATTTTAAGGGCCAGGAGATATAAAGGACCAGAAGGCTTAGCCAATATGCCATAGAGATTATTACAATGGCAATTTTCGTAATAGAAAGTTATATATAACTTGATATATTATCATTATGACATAGCGAGTGATACCTCAATACGAGTACCTTATATTTTTGAATTCTTACTTCTTCATCGTAACTAGGGATGGGATCTTGGCCAAAGGGGCATCAAGACAAGTGCGTAACACCAGCGTAACTCTAGAGCTATTACTCTGGTGTTACGCATTTTCGTCAGTTGCGTATGTGTGTTTGCGACTTGCTATTGTCCATGGGCGGCGGTAATCGCTAACTATAAGGAGATACATTTTCTCGTTTCCTTGTCCACTTCATAAAAATAACAATTATTGAATTGATAGAATGTCGATAAAATTGAGAAAATATAAAGTTGGGACCGCACTAGACAGCGTAACAGCGCACCGCGGTATTCCATTGCTTTACGTTACGTTACGTCGCTACGCTGCCGTCTAGTGCCGAGTGCGGTCTTACCTTAAATGGTAATTTTGTGTATACTAGCAACTATGAGCTACCTTAGATCATATTTAAAGTACGTGACCAGCCTTGGCTTGGAGCTAATCGATAGCTTAATTAGGTAAGCTTTTTCTAAAATAAAAATCCTTTAACATTTTAATGGAAACATTTTTCATGTTATCCTCTTATAATTTACAGTTACTTCACATTACTTTCTTTTATATACATATCCGGTATAATATAATATATCCGGGTGGTGACGACAAATCATTTAAAACCCCTTTATATTGCCGATATTTGGACTATAACAAAACACTGAAAATGGTTTTATATATTTCACAGAAGTTCTACCAAATATCCTGTATATACTCGTATTATGTGTATTTTTAATCAGTTATATTTTGTTGCGAAAAACATACAAAAAGCTATCTTGTAAACGACTGATTGAATTAATTTTCACTAGATTTTCTGACAAAAGGTGACCGTTATTAATTGCATAAAAACGTTTTTATTTCCAAAGGCTCTCCCTTTTGTGTGGAAACTCATAAAGTAGACGATGTATTGGCTATTTCACACAACGTTGGGCCCGTATCAGTGGGGAGGCTGGAAACTTTTAAAAGAAATGCCGCTCTCGTGGTTTAATAAAAAATAAATAAAACTGTTTTATTTCAGAATAGTTTTTTTTTTTTTTTATATAAGTGCTTTGGGGTAATTCCGACAGGTTTTCCATCAAGTTGACTATTCGCTGGGTGCGAAGTACTAGGTGGGGGAAGTCATAATCGATCGCAGCGCCCATGGTGGCAAAAAGTAGAAATAATGTAGGCTCTGTCATCTGTTAATGCCGAAGCCACGCGGAAGCAATCTTTTAGTTAAATCTATACGTATTTTTTTAATCGCATTATTTCGTTAACAAAAATAAGTCACAGCATTTGTTGTGTTGTAAACTGTAAGAATACTGGCAGACTTGCAGTTCATCTAATAGTTTTCGTGCGATTTTTTTTAGATTTCGTTCTTAAAACTACACCTACGCAAAAGTTCTTCTCAGGGCTAAACAACAGTTATTTTCAGAGCTAGAATATTACACGCTATTAATATTTTCTTAAACATTTGAAAATGCCTAAGAGAGCCAGGTCTCAACTTTCTAAACATAGTTCTCAAGCACGGGCAGCAAGAATACGTCGTATGAGAGAATCTTCACCTGAACGTTCACAACGCCTTGCTGAACAAAACCAGAGAAACTCTTAGGTATGCGATTATGCGATATTGGGTAATGGGTAATGGGCTTATGAATAATGGGCCTACTTATTTCATTGAGTTTTAGTAGGTATTAATTAGTTTCTGTTTGTTTTGACTAAATTTCGCCCGTTTTGTTAGAGGTTTAAAGACATTCTGTAGTATTAGTATCAGTATAGTACCCGTGCGAAGCCGGGGCGGGTCGCTAGTGGTTTATATAGTGGATCAAAGCAGCGATGTGCTTGCATTTACCACTTTGATTATAAACGGCATTAGAAAAGGCGACATTTCACACTTATCACATTTCACACTTATCACTTATGACTACTCGTGCTGTATTCACCTGCGGTCAAATGAATATTTAAATATTACGTTTATTAGAACTTAATCAAAATGAGAGAATGAAAAAGCGTTTTATAAGGTATCTCGCATTATCATGTTTGTATAATAACGCGAGCTTGAAGTATAGAACCTGTCCTTGTTTTGTTCTTAATTCCTCTACATCTCGGACATGTCCAGCAGATACCAACAATTTTCCTTTTCCAAAAGGTTTGTGGTTGAAATTTTGTGCGAGATACTCACAAACCCGGCCTATAAAATAATACTCATTTTGATCCGAAAACAATATTTAATTTATTACTAGCGAATAGCGATATAGAAATAATTATATGTTTAATACCATATAATAAAACCATTAAAGTAGCTTTACCTTCTTGTTTTACAGTAAAACTACATCTAAAAAGAAGTAAACAAACCCAGACATAATCAAAATAGTACACACTTTTTGAATAGATTCTACTTACCACATTTATTTTAAAGACTAAAAATGATTTCACAACACTGTCCACCCAAATCACAGTAATTTTGAAGTTTACATTAATAACACAATAGTATTTTTGGAATATTTTATCACAATGCCGCCAATAAATATCAAAATGCCAGAACGGTCAGAGCCAACAAAGTTGCGATCGCTAGGTGGCGCTGTAGTCATGCACGGAGCGAATAGGTTTAAGTTTTGGTCTGTCATTTAAAAATAATCAATATTTGAATAAATGCATGTATTTATTGAGTTATATCATTACTTGATGGCTAATTTGTCATAAATATTGAAATTATAAATGATATATTTATTATTTAAATGTAGGGTTTTGTAACATTGTCATGATTTAATGATATGGGGGAAATTACAACATAATGTGGGGGAATTTCGTAATTATTGAAATCTCGACTTTACAGAACCTGTGCATTAGATATACATTACATATAATATCAATAAAAAACGATTAGCTATAATATATAAAAACTCATATTTAATTTACTTACGAATTTCGAAATATACAATATTTATATGTTGGAGTTATTGCGAATCAACAAAAATGACGCAAAAAACACAAATCGAAGAAAAATGTATATAAAGTACGCCTTTTTTTATGTAATGAACCAGGAAACGAGAAGACGGATCACCTCATGGTAAGCGATTACCGCCGCCCATGGACACTCGTAGCAACAGAGGAGTTACACTTGTAACTCCTCTGGTGCTGCGACTTGCGTTCCTGATCCTTAAAATCCCCAATCCCCCCATGGGCCTTGTCGCTGATTTTACCGGGCAGCAATTGATGCAGCCAAGACAAACAAATTGGCCGCTAAACTAATGTTCCCATTTAAATAAATTTTGCTTGTTTTAGTAGATTTTAATTAATTTCGGAATTTCCCCATTTTCGGAATTACCCCAAGGCATTATATTATATGTTTGTAACTACTGGAGCATTTCATCACGCAAAGCAACAATTCTCATTTATTGTTAACCTTAAACTATTAGGACTTACTCGTGCAATATTTCCTTAAATATTCCCAGAATAATAATTTTGTTTAGGACAATGACGGTAGGTTTTTTGTGCTCTACGCGGATCTTTATCGTCCGGCAGCCAATTTTTACTTAAAATGCACTATTTATATAGTAATAAGGACATAAGTGAAAAATTGTCTGCCGGACGAATAAATTCCATGTACTGCGCGCCAATTAACACCACAATCTTGAATCGCGCTATCGAAGTTTTCATAGTTCGGCGCTATAATTATATCCAACATCTGAAAACCATCACAGTGGACTTCGGTCTGACGGAGCATAGCACCTCGCTCGGTAGAAGATCTCCCTTTGTCTTTGGGGCTACCACCACTATTCCCACAGGTTCATTATACGGCATATATTTCTGTATCTATTTTTGTTCCATCGTAGCGACTAAGCTACTGATCTGATTGAATGAGGTGTCAGAATTGTCATAATTACGGGTAATATAGGCTATCCGAATTCGGGATGCAGTTATTAAACTGCTGCCCTATTACCTAATTTTATGGACTTCAACTGACAACTGGGAATGGTCTTCATTTTGGCGTTTGAATTTTTTAAAACACAATTTAAAAAGTTAAAATATAAAAATTTTGAATTAAGAACTTTCTAATATATTGTGTTTTAAAAAGTTCAAACGTCAAAAACCATTCCCAGTTGTCAGTTGAAGTCCATAAAATTAGGTACACAGACAAAATAATATTATGTAAAACGAACATTTTATTCTGAATTCTGATCCAACTAGAACAGAGGAGAGAGAACTTTCGGGAATCAAACAAATATTGCAGTGCCTCCTTGTTTTTTTGACTGAGCCATTTTTAAGTATTCTTATAGATTATTTATTATTAAATGACTAGAATAAATATACATATTTATTTTAGTCGGCATTTCTTTGGCTATTATTGCTTTGGCCCACGTCTTGGATTTCGTCATCTTCAATTACTAGCGACGTAATTTATAGATTAGTGAATATCGCCAAATCTATTCCTCACGATTCCTGCATCATAATAACTATCAGCGTGCCAAATAGCGCAAACCGTTCAATAGTTTGAGCTTATTCAAGCTGTCTAGATCTAGATGAATAGATCTTCGATAAGCCGTATCAGTTGCCTCTTACACAGAAGTTATAATATCATACAGGGAAGATTATGTAAATGTGTTGCAGTACCGCTATGCAAATGTTGTGTGTCCCAGACACCTTCCCCACCCAGCGGGTAAACCGACCGCTTGACTTTGAAGTGTCGATCAAAGACATCGGATGGAGCCGAAGCCGCGTGCCCAACTTTAGCCATTTGCATTACTCAGGGCGTGGAAAGGCTTAAGTTGCCACCCCTCACCCCTGTGTAACACAACTTAGATTTCCTTTCTATCTTACACACTTTCCGCGCACATATTTCAACTTATTTTATGTTGTCGACAAAGAGACATTTTCCTGTTTTTTACAGATAAGCATGCGTTATTGTTTTGTATTTATTAAACGTTTGAGGAAATGTTAGAATATTCGATGAATATTTGCAAGAATGAAAGTGAAAGTTTGTGAGGATGAATGTTTCGATCGATGGATGTTTTAATACTCTTTCACGCAAAAGGATTAACACATATGCTACTTTTTATCCCGAAAAAATGCAGTGTTCTCGTGGGATACTGTATTTACGCGGGCTAAAGCTAAAAAGAAAAATAAATCTTCGCAATGAATTGAAAAAAAATATAATATAGTACCATCACGACCTCAATGTCTTTCGGCGATCGTTGTTCGTATAGAATAACGAGGATTGCTTACGCCAGTAACCCGCTATTAGTAGCATGGTCTTACTGTACTCTAAGGCCCACTTGCGCCAATCCGAGTTAAAGTTAACCCTGGGTTAAAATATCATGCTTTCTCTTTCACAAATACTAAGAACGAGAGAGATAGCATGATTTTTAACCCAGGGTTAACTTTAACCCGGATTGGCGCAAGTGGGCCTAAGTTAATCAATTTAGCTCTAGAACATCACAACAATCTAGAACTTTATTAAGATATCCCCAAAAAATGTAATACTCGAGTTTATAATGTAACAAAACAGGAAAGGACCTTGACATAACAAAAAACCTAATTAAATAATAATAAAAAAGAATAAAAATGTTATAACGGACACATTAAAAAAAACATTTCATTCTTCGCACAAAACTCCAAAGTTAATTAACTTCCAAATAAGCATAAAGAGCTTATTAAATTCATAACGACACGCGAAAATTTATATTTAATTTGTACGCTTGTCGGCTGCATGTTTTTGACTTTACGAACACTTAAAAACTCCGCGCACACCCGACGACACCCGATTCATTATGCCGTGGTTGTTTTGTTCATGAAAATTAATTAAACATATTTAGGTATCATCAGTTGTTGAATGTTTTTGTACACACGTTGGAAGTTTTGGTTTTACCGAATTCTGCTGAAAATTGTTATGTTAGCGCCCTGTACACGTAGAGTTTGGAACGCGGAACGATCTGCGCGATTTGGACTGAATTGAACTGTCGTGCTAATTACGACTTAAAAATGTGTCACGGTTTGGACTGCCAGGGTCTTACATAATACGACATCATAGCGCGAGGTTCAAATGGGAAAATGCGCGGTTATCGATATGCCAGATCGGACTGTCGGCCCGTGCATTTGTTCTGTTCGAAATGCCGGTTGGAACGGCGCGTTCTTTTTCTCGCGGTCAGAACCACAGATTAAAGAAAGCTAGGACACTTCGATAATTTTTACTCTGTGGTCAGAACCGTACGTGTGACGGGCGCTCTTCAGTGTGATCTGTAAAAAGTCAACAACTAGATTTTACCTACTAGTTTTTGCCCGGGCTCCACCTGCGTAAATATACAGTATCACACTAGAAAACTGTACGTGTTATTCCAAAGATCAAAATACTACCACACCAAATTTCATCGAAGTCTGTCGAGTAGTTTTTGCGTGAGAGAGTAACAAACATCCATCAATCCATCCTCAGAATTTTTCGCAATTATAATACATAGTAGTAGTAATAACATAATATTATAAAACTTTTTTAGAACACTATATAATAGAGCTCATTGGAATCTACAAATTTGGTGTTTCCAAATTCTGTGTTGACATTTCGGCAAAAATATGCTCTACTAGCTTTGTCCCGCGGCTCCGCCCGCGTTAATATAGTATCGGGTATCCCACGGGGACACTGTGCAAATTAGCCTATGTTTTAATCCAGAGCCTAAGTTACTGCTATACCGAATTTCATCGAAATCCGTTGTGTTTTATGCGTGAAAGAGAAACAAACATCCATCCATCCATCCTCACAAACTTTCACTTTTATATTAGTAGTAATACGGTATTTTCCTGTATTTTTCTATTACATAAATAAATAGTGCTCTGAAAAATAAGAAAATTTATACAAGTATGGGACCGTCCATTAATCACGTGATGTTTTTAACAACTTTTTAGTCCCCTCCCCTCCCCCTGGTGATACGTGGTGAGGTTTTATACTACCCCCCCCCCCCTCCCCCACCTAAGATCACGTGTTTTTTTTTCACATAGTAAGCAGGTCATGTTTGAAGAAAAATTTTAACAAAAAAAAACAATTTAATCGAATAATTTAAGCAATTAAAACTATATGAGTCATTTGTTTTGTAAGTATTTAAACAACACTACGAATCTACAATCAATAATAATTTCGGTATGCATAGACTAGATTCGAAAATTAATACACGTGATGTCTCCTTATACCCCCTCCCCCCCTTGGTGATACTTGGTGATTTTTTTCGGACCCCCCTCCCCCTTTAGGCATCACGTGATTAATGGACGACCCCTATACTAAAAATCAATATTTTCAAAGATATTGCGGATTGTTTAAAGCACACATTGTGTGAGTCTCGTAAAAAAGCCCCATATAAAAGTCGTACAACAAAAGGTGACGTCCACGCTACTAATGTTGCTACGAAATGTATATGCCCAACATTTCTGATAGCTCCGAAATTTGCTCGTTTATGTTTATACATACAATAGCTGTAAATATTTTTGTATTTGATGCAAGTAAACTAATTATGTAGGCTTTTTCTATGTTGTATTTACTAATGTTGTAAAAATATATTTAAACTTTTTCGTGACTTCCAATTGTAATTACAAATACGAAATATAATTACAAAACTACACATAAAATCCTAATTCTCTTTACTTTTATCAAGTTGTAATACCTAACTATTTCTTAATTTATTTAAAAAAAAATTCACATATAGGAAAATACCCAATTAATTGTTATCTTTTTGTACCTGCAAGAAAATTTGGCATTCATATTTTAAGGGCCAATTTTTCAATACTCAGTTAAAGGAAAAATACACCTAGTTCTTTTGTTGGACGGCTATATTTACCAGTTATTAATTGGCAGATAGATATTGGCTGTGTTCCGCAGAAAATAGCGCAAGCAAAAAAACGTAAGCAAAATGGCGGATTATGTTAGCAGTATTGATTAAGATTAAGTTAACAAACGTGTCCTCGCCGATAATTTTTTTTCTTTAGCGCTAGCAAGCGCTATCAAGCGCTATTTTCTGCGGAACACAGCCATTGTTTGTTTAATAAACTAGTCAACATACAAGAGGTCAATTGCAGCATGCAAAAATTCGTTAGGTAGTTATGCGATACCCAGGTATTTTATGTGAATATTGACCAATCGACTCTTAGTAATGTTTACATACTTAGAGTCGATTGGTCAATATGTGTAGGTACTATAAAACATATTTTTTAAATGTTTCATTTAGTGTACTACTCTCTGAAAGTACAGGGAGCTTAGACATAAGATATGGTGACTTCGCTAATTACGATGAAGAAATTAGAAAATCTGAATATTCGAATTTTCGTTATTACCTATTAATCTATAAGGAAATAAAACTTCTTGCATTTAAATTGAATTTGAATATGGAATTGACTTTCACTAACAAACATAGCGTGATACGTCAATATCATACTTTTTTAATTTATAACTTTGTCATCGTCACTAGTAATGGCATCTTGGATAATATCCTTAGCCCTTAGTCAAGATGCCATCACTAATTACGATGATGAAGTCAGAAATCAAAAATGTAAGGAATTCCACGGAAAATAGCGCTAGCAAAAAAACGTAAGCAAAATGACGACCGCTGGCGTTAAATAAGCAAAATGGTGGATTATGTTAAAAGTATTTAAGTTAGTAAAGGTAACCTGGCCGAGATAATCTGTTTTTTTTTTCTTTAGCGCTTGCAATTGTTAACAAGCGCTTTTTTTCCAACGAACACAGCCATTGGCGTTTCGTGCACCATGTCACTTAGCTAACGTTATGTCAATCCCAAAAAAAAAATAATATCTTCAATAATTTCAAAGATCGTCATTGTAATAAACGAAGTTGGCTAAGCCCTCTGGTTCAATTTCAAAAGTTATTTTCGTGTTGGATGAAAAGATTGGTCATTGGAAGGTCATTCGCTACAGAACATCACGTTCTGTCTGACATAAACAAAATCGGGGTAAGATGTAGTGGTTAATGTTAGTTTTGTCTTCTTACCGCGCTTCATATTCCAATACAAACACAAGCTATTATCTCGAGTAAACTGTATCAAGACGCAAGTATAATCGCTAATTACGATTCCGACTGTATCCACTCGGAGCTCTCGCGATGCGGACCACGTACAGTTTATCCCCGGGTAAGGCGTTTACACACTATCCGATCCGACATCGGTATCGGACACGGAGACGATATCGGGGCCATAGACATAATATATACCTACTCGTATTATCTAAGACTAGATGTTGCCCGCGACGTCGTGCGCGCAATAGTTAATTTTGCAGAAACCGTACATTTCCCCGCTATATAAAGTAGCCTATGTCCTTCCCCGTGGTCTACTCTACATTTGTGCTAAATTTCATCAAAATCGGTCCTGTAGTTTCGATGCAAACAAACAAACTTTTTCTGTTTAATGTATTAAGTATAGACGAGGCATGTAGAGGCAAAAACTATCCCCACTTAAATGGCCCCACTTTTATAGTTGTTTGGGGCCATTTTGGCATTTGAGGTATGGTGAAATCAAGATGGTGTAATTTTTTCTTGTATGAAGCTTTGTTCTGTCAAATGTAGGTATGTCATAGCCTATCTTTTGAAGGCATTCTTTAATACATATTCTCAATACATTTTGGACAATGTGTTGTATGTCAGAAAGAATTTAAATAACTTTTAAAAGAAAAGCGACAACCATTGTAGGAATACTAGAAATAAGAACAAGTTAGAAATACCGGTGATCAGACTTAGCAAAGTAAGTAAATCGTTTAAAGGTTCATGTATACGCCTTTACAATAGAATCCCAGAAAACGTTCAAAATCTTACCATTAATAAATTTAAAAAAGCTGTTAAAGAACGTTTGTGTGCTAAAGCTTATTATAAAGTCAGTGATTTCATTAACGATTGCACACCTTGGGAATAAGATGGCCCCTGCAAGGCTGCTTTTATGTACTTAAGTATGCTCTATGTACTTATGACTAATGTTATATAGATTAAGTTACAACATTGTAAAGATATTTATTTTGAAAAGAACAATTTTCCCATCTTTTTGCTAAAAGGTGGCCCCGTGCGAGTTTCTTACGCCGGTTCTTCTCGCCGGGCTAGTTTCCGAACCGGTGGTAGGCATCATGTAGGACAATTCTATAAGCGTTATTTCATAACCTACATGGAAATAAAAATTTTGAGTTTGAGTTTGAAAAATATAGTTTTGAAGTTTTCGATCGGGGCAAGTAAAATGCATGTAACAAGTACCTGTCTCTTACATTTTCCTCTCCAATGTCGAATATTGGATCCAACATCCGTTATCATAAATACGTTGACGGCACTATTCAAAATTCAAAAATTTTATTCAAAGTTGGTATTTTTATACACTTTTTGGACGTCGATATACTCGTACATGATGACCGGTTCGGGAACTAAACTGGCGAGAAGAACCAGCGTAAACTCGCGCGGGGCCATCTTTTACGAAAAATATGGAAAATTATTTTAGAATAAAAAAGGTATATTGCAATAATAAATCATGACTAAAACTACATAACAAGAGTACAATAGTAAATAGAAGTAGCCTTGCAGGTGGCCATCCTATTCCCATAGAGTGCGATCGTCAGTAAAGTCATTGACCATATATTGAGCTTTAGCATACAAACGTTCTTTAACTACATTTTTAATTTATTAATGGAAAGATTTTGATCATTTTCTGTGATTCATATAATATAATACGAGTATATACATTATTGACCTTTAAATACTAACATTATACTATATTATCTAGTTTGTGTTTAGTTATAGTATTTCTACAGGTATAATTGAGATACACATGTAGTATGCTATAAGTGTACCACCATATGGTGGTGACCATTTTGTTTGTTTACTAGTTTGGTTGTCATCATAGCGTATTGGAACGATTTTGTAGGAAATATATTGTGAAAACAGAACATGTGCCGGGTATCGTGTATCGGCTATGGGTGCCCGATACCGATATCTGATAGTGTGGAAACGCTCCCATTCCCCGGTCTGGATTTTCCAGCAGATCTTGTTGTTTTGAAGTATTGGGCGCATTTATAAACTCGTCCCAAAAGTTTCACTTATCTTTGTAATACAGCTCGTAATTGTCATATGGACAAACAAATAAAAGTTGAGTTCTTTTCATTAATTTTTAATAACCTTTCAAGGTGTAGTATGACTTATTATTATACATTGGCCAAATCATTATACAAATCATCCAAACTTAATAATGTTTGCCTTGTATTATGGCGACAATTGCTGACGTTTTCATTTAATGTAGCAGTGGATTTTATACGTCATCATATACTGGGTTATTTACTTTATTTAATACTATAATATTAATTTTTATTGCTTGTCTTAAACCAACTACACTATTTTCGTGCTGTTTACGAACCAATAAAATCATATTAGTAACGCCTGTTTTATCTTAATAGCAATAGAATTACAGATATATTCATCATATTATTATCTTATTCTCAGGCATTTATTGTTCGCAAAATATTTATATATGATTCAGTTGGCCGTATCATTTAAATAATATCTTCAACATATACAAGATAATAATAATATAATAATTTATTAACCTTCATTTTATAGAGTAATTAACGTATAATTGCAATACAATATTATAAATTGTGCAGTGATATTGTAGTAATATTTCATTTGGATGATAAAATATTTTCCCGGGCAAAGTGGCGATAAATTTGTCATTACTTTCGACGACACTGACTTAATGGCTTCATAAAACTTTATAAATGGTGGTTTAATCAACTGATCGGCCGTTGGTGTATCATTTCACGTAATTGCACTAATTACGTCATCAAATGAAAATTATTCGTTCAATTATTTACTTGTTTTATTTGCTAAGCTGTTTGACATAATCATCGCTAAGTAAAGTGATCGCTTTGTAACTTAGTACAATGCTTTGAGTATATAACCACGTACAATGCATAGAATTGAACATAAGCATTTATGTCAAATTCCATACATTTTTGTTTTCGTTTTTCATTTGAACTGAACCGCGAACTGAATTTCGTGAACCATTAATATTATAAACAGGAAAAGTTTGTTTGCATTGAATAGGCTCCAAAATGAATAGTGATATAAGGGAGGCCACGGGGAAGGACATAGGCTACTTTTGATTGCGGAAAAATGTGCGGTTTTCGCAAGATTAACTTGTGCACGCACGAAGTCGAGGGAAACATCTAGTATTTAATATAGAAGAATAATATGTTGCCCGCGACTTCGTGCATGCAAAAATAAATCGCGCAGAAACCGTACATTTTTGGCATTAAAACGTAGTTCATATCCTTTCAAGTCTAGTCTATGTCTGTGCTAAATTTCACCAAAGTTGGTCCAGTAGTTTCGGATCTTATTTAATACAAACAAACAAATCTTTCAATATAGGGTTATCGTAGTACAGCTTTCTATAATAATTACTGAAACCTAGTGTTTTCTTAATAAATAAGGTCTGTTCAATAAGAAACCCATATCATTGTATCATAGGTACTACACATCTAGTACATTGTTCACATGATCTTAATTTTTTTCTCAGATCAAAAAATAGGTAAAAATATTTAATTTGTATTTTGTAAATATCGATAGTGGATGATCAGCTGTAAATAAGGAACTACAGGATTTCCGATCTGTATATGACATACGGCGCATTACAAATATTGGCTACTTTGAGCTAAAGAGACGTCAAAGGCCGAGAGGATGTAATCGACGCAAATTGTGACAAAAGCAGTGACTTTTTATTTATTATAATGCATCTATGGACAAAAGTCACAAACGAAAGCTCAAAATATATTTTTACTCTGTGCTCAAAGTATACTTCGATTGTAAAGGAATTGGCTGTGTTCCGTGTAAAATAGCGCTTACTAGCGCTAAAAAAAAAACAGATTATCGGCCAGGACACGTTTGCTAACATCAATACTGCTAACAAAATCCACCATTTTACTTATTTAATGCCAGCCGTCGCCATTTTGCTTACGTTTTTTTGCTAGCGCTATTTTCGGCGGAACGCAGGCATTGCAGTTCATCATATCCTATAAAGAACGCGGTACATTTAATGAGGAAGGCATACCTGAAAAGTTTACGCAATTTGCTCAAATGAACGAATTAGTGGAAAAACAATATTCACCTACTTACTCGCAAAGGTTGTGATCCAAAATTCAAACAAAATAAAGACAGAACCAACAACAAAAAATAGTTGGCAAAAAAACCTTAACGCCGGGGAAATATTAAAATTGCAACTTCTGCTGATACTAAACTGACTGAATACTAAACTGACGAATCTCGAATAATAAAAAATATTATTTATACGCTTCATCTGTCTCTCTTTTTAATCACCAAAAATGTTGCCATCTCTGTCAACCTATGACAGCCATGGCCTACTCGATTGACAGAACATTCTAGAACGTTAAAACAAAAGACGATTAAGACCACAAATGCAAATAATTCGCATATTCGACATCAACAATTGAACACGATAGCACGTTCTTTTATATTGTAAATAATACGAATAGAACAGTACTGTTATACATTTATGGAATAGAAGATAATCAGTTATATTTTTCTTCAAATCCAATACAAACTTAACTAATATTGTACAACTATCTTTTACGTGCGGCTCTGCCCGCGTAAATACAACATCTCGTAGAAACACTACTTTTTCGGGATAAAAAATATCCTATATCCTTTCCCGGGACTCAAAGTATGTCTATACCAAATTTCATAAAAATCTGTTCAGCGGTTAAAGTGTGAAGAGGTAAGAGACAAACAGATAGACAGACAGACACACTTTCGCATTTATAATATTAGTATAGAAGTATAGATTAGTAAAGATAGCTTCGGACCAAATATTTTATGAAATATAAAACCCTTCAGATATTTATGAAATCGCTCAGATGTTTTGGTTTAATAATATTCAAGATATTTTTAATTAAGTCTCGCGGAACATGCCGTGGCGCCTGATCATTTACAATATTATGCTGAAGGGTTAATATGCACAATGCAATGAGCGGATGCCGCTAGATTTTTTTAATTACTTTGAAAATATTCACTGAAATTAGAAAGGGTGGACAAACAGACGGACTGACTGTCAGACAAAGAGAACCTATAAGGATTCTATGGAACCCTAAAACAATGGGAAACAAAAAACTTTATTGTGCTAATTCTAAAAAACGAGTGATGGATGATGGATGGATGGATACAGGATCTAATCTCCATATCACTCGCAAGAGGAACTGACGGCTTGACCCACCCTGACCCACCACATCAAATATTTTACATGGAGAAGGAAGAAATTTTGTATACTTTATAAATAAAGCATAAGTTAACAAAAGAGGCACTCGCCCAAAAATCTTTTAAGCGGCTTTAAAAATGACATTTTTATTACAACTTCATATTAATATTTTGATTCATTTGAATATTTCGCGAGTTTATTAAACGAAATGCAATTTTTTTCTGGGAAAAAGTCCTGAAATCATAACACCGGATATTTACTCGCAGGTCTGTATCGCGATGTTCTCGGAAATGGTCCGACCGCGACGTTCATTACATATACAATACTACTACACTATGGATTTAATAATTATCTGAAATAAATTCTTATTTATTTATTATTTAATACACATTCGTCGTTATTATACGTTTTTAATTTTGACCGAGGACAATAATTTATTCAAGTATTTATGATTTTTGCGAGAATATCAGAATATTATATTTTAGTAGGAACTGTAAATGCCAATCCACGCCAGTACACGGTCAATTTTATCTGATCCAATCGGTAGCGTCATGCCGATCGGACGACACTTTTCAAAAAAAATAAAAAAAAGGTGGCAAACGTGATTTCTTGACCTGTGTGGCAGATAGCGCAAATCGGTCTTTTGAGTTTAGTAGAGGACAAAATCTAGTATTTATTTTCATTAGCTTATGTTAAAAAAACATGTTTCATGACAATTTAAAATTATATTAGATACATTTTTCTCGTTTATCTTAGTAATTTTTTTCTCTTGGTTATAATAATAATAATTGACATAAAGGGCGCTACAAGTACCTTAACCTCCTTCTTGCGTATGAATTTCTTTATGAATTTTATTTTCACATATTTATTTTGTTAATGATACGACAAATAGCGGTTAAGTTGTTTAGCTGCTTTTAAGCTTTTAATAAGTATCATGTAAAATTAAGAACGATTAAATCTCAATAAAGCAGTTAAACCCTATTAGTCGCCTATTTTAGTAGTATCAGATAGATTTTAAACTATTTAATATAGACAAAACTAAGTAATAAGGCGGTTAGTTTCGTATGTTTTAATGGGATCGCCTTTTTATGTATTAATCGTAGTATAAAAAATCCTAATAATTTACTGTAAAGGTGGTTAAGACTAACTTTTGAGAGAATTAAATATATAGAATCGATGAGAAATAAAAAGTAATGAGTATTCAAAATTATCATAACAAATCAAAATGGTGAAAAGTATCTTAATAGTACTTACTTTATTTGTTTTGTATCTCTTTTTATGTGTGTTTGAATAAATTGTAAGTTATTAGCTAATTATTTGAGATCAAGTATCAATTCACAGGTTCATATTTCAGCACCTATTCAAAATAATATCTCTTAATTCTGAACTAATCTTAAAAGCTTTAAAAAACGAACAAAAACTATTCCTATAACATATCGTATTTACTCAGTTCTATAAATGGTTATTACTTACGGATATTTTTGATATGTTGAGATTCATTACACTAGATAATCAATTATGGCAGTAAGTTGGAGCATATTATACCAAAAGCTAATATTCTTTAAAGTTTTAACAAATAACAAAAATATTCTAAAACTTTGCTTAGTAATTCAGTTCTTTAATTATTATTATTAACGTATATCTAAGACTGGTATTAATTACCCGCGGCTTCGCCAGCGAGAAATTAGGTTTTAATTTTTATCCTCTATTTTACCCACCAAGGGGCTGAATTTTAGAAAACGCTGGAATACATAACTCATTATTTTTTTCGTACCTACTCAATTCAAACGAAATATCATAAAAAGTTTCATACAAACTTTTATCAACTTTTTTGAAATTTGGGGTTTAAACGGCTGTATCTTTTGATTGTGTTGGCTTTTTTCATAGCTCCAAGGGACAGTAGTATTTGATATAAATTCCAGCTTAATACCTCCACGCATTCCTGAGAAAAAGGGCCTTGACAGAAGGACGGACGGACGGACGGACAGCAGAGTGATCCTATAAGGGTTACGTTTTTTCCTTTCGATGAACGGAACCCTAAAAAAACATTCATACCCTGGATTTCTTAGCTGTTTTACGACTTTCGACTTTCACTTTGCTGGTTTGCATACCTACCCTCATTTTGCCCTTTTTTCAATTCCGGGATTTTGGGTAATAATTTCAAAAACTACAGCGTTTGAGGGATTACTTGCTCACTATTATCTTCTTTGATGAAATCGACGATGATGATGGAGGTATGATCTTAGGTGGAATGTTACCTTTGTGAGGCAATCGAAAATTGGTATCCTTATGGGAGTCGTCAATATCACTTTCATCACTCTGAATTGGTGAAATATAATAATTTGTGCACCAGAATTTTGTTGCTTAGACGTGTGCTGGGGGTAGATCATGTGTAAGCCATTGATAAGACGGTACGAGTATCCTTAGATGAGACTTCATAACTAGATTATTGTATATAGATTTACTTGTGAAATGTGATTTTATAAACATCTTACGACTATTTTTTTTATAGGGAAGTTCCTATTTTTAAATTGGTTTGTTGAATATCTACAAGAAAGATAAATATTTTATATTTAAATGCGACATAAGAGACTGATAATTGATTTAACAGTAGTTAATATTAATAAAAAATATTGATTGGTTTTATTACTACTAGTGTTTTTTGCTACTTTGTCATCCAACAAACCCCTTACTTACTGGTCACGGAGAAATTTATTACTCGGACTAATTATAAACAATACAAAATCCTATTGCATTTTAAGTTTTTGGTTACTCTTCAAAAGAGAATTAACTAACAACTTGATTCACCTACACAGGCTCAAAATATCCAAATAAAATATATATACACCCCCTTACTAATATATGCTCTATAAGCTTTGAACATATGTCACGCAAGTGACATTTTTAATTCGATTGAAGAAGACAAAACACTGTGTAACTAATCAACTAAAACTCAAAGCCTATATAGCGTTTATTAGTAAAGGATTGTTTAGCAACAGGGAAATAACTCCGAAAATAACAGGTTTTACCCCAGTACACGAGAAAAACACTAGGTTCCTATATGATAATTATTTTATATTATGTGTGATAAAAGCATATTTCTATTCAAAACACTTCTGCAGTACACAGGGACACTAATCAGCTTTTCGCTTTTTCTAAAAAGTGCTATTTTGAGTTGACTCCTCTCTAGATCTAGGTATGCGACATGTTTACTTATATTCTTTGAGGACTACATTTACAAAGTTCCAAGCCGAACCGCTCATTTAGTATTTTTTTCCCTTAGTACCCCTTCTAAAAAGTTTAGTATATACCGCTTTTTTCCCCTTAAAAGATCAAATTTTAGAAAATATTGAAATACAGTTTTAGTAAGTCATGCCAAAGAGCAACATCATGAAATTCCAAACAGATCTGGCCACAAACAAAAAAAAAATACATACAAACGTTGATAAGGGTTTGAGGTTAACCCCTTTAAGGGTTGAATTTCGCAAAATCCCTTCTTTGTGAACCTATACCTTACAAAAGGAAGTCAAGGTCCAAATTTTACTCTTCTAGATTAAGTAGTTTTGCCTCGGCGTTGATGAATCAGTCAGGACATGTAACTATCTACTAAAATAATAATAATTATGTTGAAATCAACAGCTAGACTATTCACTTTCATCAAATTTTAAAATTATTCAAAACATTAACTAAAACAGTCGCGATGTTTTGCCAGAATCTTAGTTTGTGTGTTGGACACTTAGCCGCTTACATGCGTAGTAAAAGAACTTTGCCGTGATAAGCGTTATTTATATAGATTGTAATTCCACATTCATCATACGTTAAAAAGCATTCACTGACTCTTTTTTTAGCATTGAAATATTTTAAAAAGTTATTTTACTATGAATAATAGAAGTTAAATATATTTAGCGAACTTTTAACTTATGAATATCTGTTGGCCGCCTTTTTACTTAGCAAATTTTCTTTAAAATTATTACGACTTAATACAGAAATATGCAGTATTAAGCCCATAACCGTATAAGTATCTAGTTTGAAGTATTTTGCCGCTGTTTAACGTAGGATAGCGCTTCAATATTTTAGAAGACAATGTAAGTAAAACAGACGTTAAGATACTTTAAAGTATATTTAAACTAAAATTAACCTGTAACTACTTTTCTTCTTAGGTTCACCCTTAAAAATGTGCATTTAGCCGCTATATAGCACACGATATCGCGGGAACGAATAAACTTAGAAATATAATTCCAAGATGGGAAGATGCGCAATCGTTTACATAGTATGCTGGTGTTAATAACTCATTTTCGAAAAAATGTCGTACAGCCGCCTTTTTCCATATCACGGCAGTATTTTACTGAGTGGCACGTAGTGGTATTTACAATATTTATAATTTCTATACAGTTTATGTCTGTCCATACTGTTTATGTCAAGTTCTAACTGATCCAATCAGCATGATACTGCAGGCTTGATCCAATCTTGACAAACTCTGTGGCTCAGTGGTTCAGCGCGTTTGTGCTCAAGCCGGGGGTCTTGGGTTTGAGTCCCGCCGAAGGAACAAAAAGTTTTTTCGTGTTCCTCTCTCATGGATGAGTATTACATCTGTGTATAATATAAAATTAAATATATGTATAGCATACCATTATTAAATATACGTCCCGTTGTCTGGTACATGTAACACAAGTTCTTCGGATACTTAGTATGGGGCCAGATTGACGTGGTGTGTAGCGTCCATAGATATTATTATTATTATTATTATTTAATGTGCAGTTAGTCCATATGAACAGTATTAACTGTCATTACCAATCCACGCCAGTATACGCTCAGTTCTAACTGATCCGATCGGTAGCGTCACGTCAGTCGGATTATAGGTAGTACGGTGTATGGCTACTGTTATAAATAACAGTTAATTTTGTGAACCATAGGCACATACCAATGCGACATTTATCTAAATTCCTAATTGTAATGCTCAATTAATATAAATTGGAACTTGTTCTCACGACGTCAAAGCGCGTCATGTGGCAGGTAGTTAGCAATTAGCTGATCCTCGGAAGAAACGGGACACGGAGCACAGCGGGGCTCGGGCACAGCGGGGCTCGGGCACAGCGGGGCATGGGGCAGGGCGGGGCAAGCGGGGTATTTCTCAGATGCGCTCGGAGCATTAGAATTTACTATTCCAATTAGCCCGTGATTGATACCTCACGGCGATAACTGATTATGCCCACGATGCTACGCCGACAGCTACGCCGCTACGGGCTACGATATGTCTACGGCGTAGCAACGCTTGTATCCCATTCTACAAAAATGCACTTTTTGGCTTTTATTTAAAACCTACTTTTTAATAGTAATTTGGGGTAACTGAATACGGAAACAAACACATTTTTGTCGGGTTAGTTCTTGTTTAATAAATATGACTAGTAAATTGTAAATTGTTTGGATCTATTTACAAATTATGACTAAAATCGAAAATTTTATTTATTCCCATTTATTTAGAGAAATTTTACTTGGATTTTATAATTTCGTTATATTATAATATGATTAAAATTATGCAGACAACAGCTGCAAATAAGTTATAATAAGATTAACACAAGTTTTCACAAAATTATTGCATAAGTCTTAACTCACCAATACGAGCTAACTTGGAGTTTTATGAGTTACATATTGTGTCATCGATCAGCGAGTAGCATACTGTAAATCTAGTACATACACTTAGACAATTTTAGTGTACCTAGACTATTGTATTTGGAATTTGAAATGCCCTTATTATTATTATTATTATTATCACTATCATCACCAACATTATTTTGCCAAATACCTCCTCTCAATATGAGGAGTATTAGGCCTTATCACGCTAGTCAGCTGCAGATTTTATAGAGAACTTTAAGTGTAAATACGGAATGAAATTCAATATCGCTAGCGCCCGTATGAAGTATGCGGGTGTACGCGGTATCTCTTATTACTTTTCACAGGACGCTTAGAACTTCATATACGAATCTCAAAGAAGGCTTAATATACAATATTGCATTTGAGTTTTAATTTGAATTCTTGTGTTTCGAGATGTCGGCTGTTTAATAAAGAATTGCGCCATGCTGATGTAATGTAGATACTGAATATTTTGTGTCAGCATATCAAACGTAATTTTATCATACACACATGATGAGTTTTTCCACATCTGGGAGCACGGTAGTGCCCCGCCAAGACGAGCTAAGCGAAGCGCAAGGGCACTACCAGACTACTTTTTCTCGAAGCGTTTCGTCGATATTTTGAACCCTCATAACTTGGGATTAGATTATACCAGATACACAAAATTTTCAGGATATGTTCCCAGTAGCGGACTAATGAAACATGTAAAGTTTTGATTATAAAGGTCTGGGAGCACGGTAGTGCCCCGCCAAGACGAGCTAAGCGAAGCGCAAGGGCACTACCAGACTACTTTTTCTCGAAGCGTTTCGTCGATATTTTGAACCCTCATAACTTGGGATTAGATTATACCAGATACACAAAATTTTCAGGATATGTTCCCAGTAGCGGACTAATGAAACATGTAAAGTTTTGATTATAAAGGTCTAATAATTTAGGTTTTATTGATATCCAAAAACCCCTGATTTCGTCACTGACTCACTGATGATTAACAAAATTATAGAGTACTTCCGGATGTCATAGAAAGCTGAAATTTGGTATATAAGCTAGTTTTAGCACATAACCAACATAAAAATTGGCAAACTTGGAACTTTTATCCTCCAACCCCTTAAACTAGGGGATGAAAATTTGTAAGAGACTTACCTATGTAAATGTTTACTCTAGAGGTCTGAAAATTGTCTTTTAAAAAGAAGTGAAATCTCACCAAAAACATTTTCATGTAAAGTGATGCCAAGACGATACCATATAACTCGCACTGTCAAAAAGATATTAGATCTTATGTGAAACCAAGCTTCTGACTCTACCAAACTTCTAACTCTACACGCCTTAACTCTACAAGCCTAACTCTACAAACTCTATACCTTAGTCAAATTATGTGGCTTGGCCATTTCGTTCGTACAAGAATAGTATAACAGAAAAACAGTCCGTAAATTTTTCACCTTACGCCTAAGCGAATGTATCGAAATGGCCAGGCCACATATTTTGACTAAGGTGTAGAATTTGTGGAGTTACGCTTGTAGAATTATGGCGTGTTAAGTTAGAAGTTTGGTAGAGTCAGAAGCTTGGTTTCACATGAGATCTAATATCTTTTTGACAGTGCGAGTTATATGGTATCGTCTTGGCATAACTTTACATGAAAATGTTTTTGGTGAGATTTCACTTCTTTTTGAAAGACAATTTTCAGACCTCTAGAGTAAACATTTACATAGGTAAGTCTCTTACAAATTTTCATCCCCTAGTTTAAGGGGTTGGAGGATAAAAGTTCCAAGTTTGCCAATTTTTATGTTGGTTATGTGCTAAAACTAGCTTATATACCAAATTTCAGCTTTCTATGACATCCGGAAGTACTCTATAATTTTGTTGATCATCAGTGAGTCAGTGACGAAATCAGGGGTTTTTGGATATCAATAAAACCTAAATTATTAGACCTTTGTAATCAAAACTTTACATGTTTCATTAGTCCGCTACTGGGAACATATCCTGAAAATTTTGTGTATCTGGTATAATCTAATCCCAAGTTATGAGGGTTCAAAATATCGACGAAACGCTTCGAGAAAAAGTAGTCTGGTAGTGCCCTTGCGCTTCGCTTAGCTCGTCTTGGCGGGGCACTACCGTGCTCCCAGATGTGGAAAAACTCATCATGTGTGTATGTTGAGATATGTTGAAATATGTTGACTAAAGTTGAAATATACGAGATAATAATTGAAAAATTATGTAAGAGAAAGTAATTTATTTGAATTAAGTAAATATGAGCTGGAGTTGTCGATAGTGCAAGCGTAATGGCGGCCCTCCCGCCACAGGATTCTTTCACAGGCTTCTTTCAAGTTTTCCCTTGATGTCACAAGATGGCGCTGTGCTGTAGATTCTTAACATTTCGCCGGCCTTGAAAGCACCAGCTTTCAAACTATCTTTTAAGCGCTGTCGTCCTCCTCTGGTAACGGCAATGGGCAGATCTTGGAGAATGCACGACGAGTGATGCCTGTAGCAGTGCGAATGTCAGCAACGCGCGATACTCCATCAGCTCCAGGGAAGGTTTGTATGATGCGACCCAGCTTCCACCGAAGAGGCGGCTGATTATCCTCCTTGATAATCACTAACGTGTCCAGGCCAATGTCTTTCTGGTTGGTCTTCCACTTGGTCCTCTGCTGCAGCTCCGTCACGTACTCGCGTGACCATCTCTGCCAAAAGTGCTGTCGAAGCTGCTCAAGCTTGGTGTAGCGAGTCAGCCTGGATGTTGGTACTGACGTCATGTCATCGCTCACGGTGGCCGTCAGCGTGCGTCCGATCAGGAAGTGAGCAGGGGTGAGAGGGAGAAGGTCATGAGGATCAGAGGACATAGGTGATAGCGGTCGTGAATTTAGGATTGCTTCAATCTGTGTTAAAACCGTATAAAATTCCTCATATGTTAACTTAGCATTTCCTATAATACGTCTTAAATGATACTTACACGATCGCACACCACTCTCCCAAAGGCCACCAAAATGAGGAGAATATGGAGGAATAAATTTAAATTGTATGCCATTATTAGTTGAATAATCAATAATATCGTTTGAAATATTTTTTAGAAATTATTGAAATTCCTTTTCAGCACCTACGAATGTTTTTGCATTATCGGAAAATATAATTTGAGGCTTTCTTCTCCTACTTAGAAAACGTTTTAGAGCTAAAATATAATCATTAGAACTGAGACTAGTGACAAGCTCTAAGTGTATTGCTCGTGTCGCAAAACAAACGAATAAACAAATATAGGCCTTCAACAAACGAGCCCCACGTCCCTTACGGTTCAATATTAACACTGGTCCGGCATAATCGACGCCAGTTTTTACAAAAGGATAACCAGGGTCCAGACGCTCGCTTGGTAAATTTCCCATTATAGGAGACAACGTCTTACCTTTGATCCTGGTGCATGTGATACATTCATTTACTATTCTTTTCGCTAAATTTCTTGCTCTTAGAGGCCACCAACATTCACGTATGTGCGATACTAATAGAAGTGGACTAGCGTGCATCAATTGTTTGTGTTCATGTCTGAAAAGTAACACCGTAAAATGATGTCCAGAACATAATAAAATAGGATGTTTTTTATTGTAATCAAAAGTTATAGAATTATCTAACCTGCCACCAACTCTTATTAATTTATGCTTATCTAAAAATACGTTAAGTCCTAAAACACGATTTATTTCTTTTTTATGTTTGTTACACTTATCGATAGGTACTTTATTTAGTAAACAGTCGTACACGCAGGGAAACGACTGCATCTGTGCGAATTTAATAAGAACGCGCTGCGACGCATCTAATTCTGAAACTGATAACAAACCGGTTTTACGGATGTGTTTACACTCGCTTCTCATGCGAACATTATTAGTAAACCGAATAACATAAGCAAATATGCGTTTTAATTTTTGAAATGATGAATATTTTTTAAATTCTATAAAATTAATTTCTACTAAACATACGTGATTTAATGTATCGGATTTCCTCATATCTGGCAAATTGTTAGTATTAATTAAATCATTAAAATTTGATTCTGAAATGGAAATTAAGTTTGTATTATGTAAGAACGATGGACCATGCCACCATAACTCGCAGTCAATTA
The DNA here is from genome assembly GCA_905404095.1 of Glaucopsyche alexis. NCBI lineage: Eukaryota > Metazoa > Arthropoda > Insecta > Lepidoptera > Lycaenidae > Glaucopsyche > Glaucopsyche alexis. Next base: position 29,009,560 of record FR990047.1, on the reverse strand, counting down.
AATTATCAAAGTTGACGCCCCTTGACAATAAATCGGCAGGGTTCTCCTCACCTTTTACATGCAGCCAGGGTGAATCTTTTGTCAGTTCGTTCAACTCTGATACACGATTTTGGACAAATGGTTTTAGGAGGTGGGGTGACATACGGATCCATCCCATAACGATAGTCGAGTCCGTCCAGAAAAATACCTTATTAAACGTTAACCTTAGCGAATCTATTATTTTATTGTAAAGCCTAGCACCCACTAGTGCTCCGCAAAGTTCTAAACGGGGAATAGTGACTGTTTTCAAGGGGGCCACTTTACTTTTTGCGCATAAAAGATTGACACTAAATTGAGATTTATCGTTATACGAACGTATATAGGCACACGCTCCATATGCAACCTGTGATGCATCAGTGAATATATGTAACTCTGTGAACCTAGTAAAATGTATAACGTGACGCGGCAACTTTAGTTGTTTTAAGCTATCTAAAGTTTTAACAAAACTTTGCCACACTTCAACGATCTCCTGGTATACCGGAGTATCCCAGCCTAGTTTGCTAAGCCACAGTTTTTGCAATAAAATTTTAGCAATTATAATAGACGGCGCAAGAAGCCCTAAAGGATCGTATATCTGTGAAACCATTGAAAGTATCATACGTTTAGTTAAATTTGATGAATCAAAATCATTATTTATACGTATATCAAAATAAAACTCATCACTATCATTTAACCATCCTAGTCCGAGCGTTTTACACTGCGTAAAGTCGCTTTTGAAAATATCCGATGTATCTTGAATTTTATCAAAATTAAACGTCCATTTATGCAACGGAAAACATCCAGACTTTAAAATTTTGGAAACGCTTTCACATATGGATAGTAAGGTTTTATGATCATCATGACCAGTTATCAGGTCATCTACGAATAAGTCCTCAGTGATGACGCGTTTTATGACGTCATCGTCGCACTCGGAAGCTAATTGTCGTATGCACCGCATACTCAAATAAGGCGCGGACGCGGTTCCGTATGTTACCGTATTGAGTTGATAAACGCTTAAAAATTCTGTAGGATTTTCTCGCCAAAGAATTAATTGTAATGATCGTTGATCTGACTGTATAAGCACCTGACGAAAGAATTTCTGCACATCTGCACAAGCCACGTATTTATATTGTCTAAAACGTAACAAGATAGAAACAATATCATTTTGAAGTGCAGGTCCAGGTAACTGAATATCGTTTAAGGATTTTTGGGTATTTGTTTTAGCACTCGCATCGAATACAACGCGTAATTTAGTTGTAGAACTACTCGCTCTAAAAACACCATGATGTGGCAGAAAATAGTTAGGTTCACTGTAATTATCTAAACGCGTCATGTGACCTAACTCAATGTATTCTCGCATAAAATCAACATACATACGTTTAAAGGTAGGATAACGTTCTAGTTTATGTTCTAAAGTAAAAAATCGCTTTTTCGCTAACGTATAAGAATCGCCTAATGAGTCAGCTGATTCTCTTAGCGGAATTCGAACCGAGAATCTCCCAGTTTTATCACGTTTAGTCGTTTTAACGTATAGATCCTCACACAATCGTTCATCATGTGAGGCAACACTGCCTGAATGAGAAACCTCCTCAAGTTCCCAGAACTTTCGGAGTTGTACGTCTAAAGCTTGTGTAAAATTACATTGAATTTCGTTTAATTGAGAATTTTTCGAATAAACTGGCCCTGAAATTAACCAGCCTAATTTTGAATTTTGTAGATAGGGTCCATTAGGTAAACGAATCCTATCTTCATATAAAAGCTCCCAAAATTTATCTGCACCAATCAGTAAGTCGATTTCTGCTGGCACATCAAAGTTTGGATCTGCGAGTTGAATATTGTCGGGAATATGTATATAATCTAAATCTATGTGGGTCAAGGGCAGACTTGTTGTTATGCGCGGCAAGACCACACACCATAAACGCGTATTAAAGTAATTAGAAGTAGAATGAATTAAAATATCGCATAAATGATTTGAATGTGTAACGTTTTTACCTACACCCGAAATTCGTATATTGGACTGTATACATGGCGCATTTAATCGTTTACATAACTTCTCTGACATGAAACTATGCTGACTACCATTATCGAGCAAGGCGCGAGCTAAATGAAAATCATTATTTGAACCGGCTATTTGCACTAACGCCGTAGATAACAAAACCTGTTTTAATATAACGCGCGAATGTGTCGATTCATTTACGGTCGCATTATTTGTATTGGTGTGAATCGTACACTCAGCTGATAAGGAGTGCATAGAATTAATTGCGGTTGTGTGACAGGTACTTCGCCCGGCCGTCGACGGAGGCTCCGTGCGCAAGCTACCTTCTTTTACGCTGTTAGTTAAATGTAGTAAACTGTTATGTTTTTCCTTGCATTGTTTACAAGGTCCGAATAAACAATCGTTTAATGAGTGCCCAGCTCGTAAACAATTACTGCACAATTTTTTCGTATTTACGAAATTAATTCTGTCTCGAATTGACATATTTAGAAACCTAATACACGAGTATAAAGTGTGATTATCATTACACAAAACACATACTTTGTTACGTTGTTTATCTGAGAACTTACCTTTGTTATTATTGTTACTAGTCACAACATAACTATTTAGAACTTGAGTGGTTTTTTGTTCGTTGAAATGCGATTTATAATGTGGCTTTGCGTTTGTAGCGTTTATCATTTCTAGCGTGTCTGCACGGTTTCGTAAAAATGATAACAAATCATCTAACTTCAACTTATGTGTAAGGCTATAACTGAAAGAACCCTTGTGATTTTCCCACTCACGCTCTGTGGAAGCGTCTAACTTAGTAACAATTAAATATATAATCAATGTATCCCAGGAATCTGTCGGTTCATTTAAAGTTTTAAGTGCACGCAAATTTCTTAAAATTGTATCAATTAACTTTCTAATTTGTGAAGCAGATTCCTGTTTCAAATGTGGAATGGTAAACAACGATTTTACATGGTTGTGTATAAGTAGTCTGTGATTATTGAACCTATTTTCAAGTAACGCCCATGCGTGAGCATAATTAGGAGCAGTAAATTCCAGTGTACCGATCACCTGCAACGCACTACCACTAAGGGAGGAACGTAAATAATGAAATTTTTGTATTAAGTCTAGATCTGAGCGTTCATGGATCATGGTTATGTAAGAATTTTTGAACTCTAACCAGTGATCATACGATCCATCGAAACTAGGTAGTTTAATTTCTGGTAATTTAACGTTTGAGACTATTGACGTGTTTGTTTTACTACATTTTGCATTACCACAGCTCTCCCCAGCCTCAGCACGTTTAATTAAACAATTAGCACTAGCCATAGTACTAAAATATAATGATTCTAAGTTTTCTGTGTACTCTAAATTACTAGGAAGATCTGACTCCGAAGAATACAGCTCTAATTCGTTTTCTGTAACGTTAAACTTTTGAAATATGTCACTAGCTGATTGCAATCGTAATTTTAATTCTTCGATTTGTAATTTCGTTAGAATAGTACTTTCACTTTGAAAGTAATCAACAAATTTTTTGAATTGAGTCAACCGTCCCTTTAAATTACCCCTCTGTCTTTTTAAATCTGTTATGTATTCCTCTTTAGTTTTCTTAGTAGGGGAACGGGGTGGCACAGTTAATTTAGTACTAGATTCCTCACTCATTTTGGTAAACCTTAAAGAGAAGTAGGTACTCACGTGTAATTCGGTAAGGTGTTCGGCTATCGGAAGCTCGTAATGCGCGTAGCTGGAAAACACAAGTTAAACGGTTTTAACACAGTTCGAGACAAAGGAGTAGGTAAGAAATTATGGAGTCCTGACCGTTTGCTGCTGGATCTTGGCGTAGGTATGATGTAGCACAGGGTACTGGTATCTTCAACGATTATCCGGCGACGTAAGTCCAAAATGTTGAGATAATATGTTGAAATATGTTGACTAAAGTTGAAATATACGAGATAATAATTGAAAAATTATGTAAGAGACAGTAATTTATTTGAATTAAGTAAATATGAGCTGGAGTTGTCGATAGTGCAAGCGTAATGGCGGCCCTCCCGCCACAGGATTCTTTCACAGGCTTCTTTCAAGTTTTCCCTTGATGTCACAAGATGGCGCTGTGCTGTAGATTCTTAACACATCATGTGTGTATGATAAAATTACGTTACGAGTCGACGATACGAGTTATATGGTATCGTCTTGGCATCACTTTACATGAAAATGTTTTTGGTGAGATGTAATATTACAGAACCTTTTCATAATAGCCATGCAAGCGGTGATGTATAAATAAGGTATTTTTTTCGACAAAATCAGCTCCTTATTAATTCCAACTTTTATTGAACTTGCAACGTACTACATAATATATGTATGTTCGCCTTTCGGGTGGAATCTTGCAGCTCAATTATAAAGCAGACTTCAACTTCAACTGATTATGCTGAAATTTTTATACACGTTCAGCTTGCATGATAGTACATGATTAACTGTATTCCTGTATTTTGGGGTGTAGTGGGGGTTCAGTTATGATATTTTAACCTCCACAAACTCTTCTCTAGTGGCTCAAAGAAGCTGAAGTCACAGCGGCCACACCCCGGGAAACCACGTAAGTGGGCGAAACCTAGAGAAGGGGACTAGTGTACCTAATACCTGAATACTAGTTATCGGATGATTCCCGAATATTTAAGTCTGCGTTGTTATGGTACCGATATTTTAACTATCAACGCAGCATGGTAACGCGAAAAACCATAAGGGCGCTTGCCAGAATCCATATAGTGGCTAACGGCCTTTTCGCTGCAGCTCAACTCCTGCCGATCGTACCGGTTCACCGGCCCATCGGACCACAGGGATAGAGCCGAGTGAAGTGGATCTGCACCCGCGCAACCGCTTATCCACTTAAAATAAGTTCACGCGCAGATGACCCTGGCAATTCTTTTAGGATTAGAGTTTGAAAGCCCTGCGGCGATGGGGTGAAGGTGGTGGGGCCAAGGTATCGATGTGCCAAAGCCTTAGCTGACACCCTGCACGTAGGCGGCCTGGAGAGAGTGGTCGCTCCCGGAGTCGACTGAGACGGGACTCTGGGTTCGGCAGCACTACTGGCGACAAAGCAGCCCTATTTAGGATCGCTCTGCTTTCCTCTGCACAGAGGAGGGGCCTAGAAAAGGTGGCCTAAAAATAGTTCGTCTCACCCCTCATCTAGGTGCTTAACCGCGAGCGTCTGGACATCGACATAAGCGGTCGAAAGAAAAACAAGGCCAAATTTACTAATATATTATCTAAAGATCTTTGCATAGCCACCTGGAACGTGCGGACTCTACTAGACAATGACCGTAATTTATGTCCTGAGAGAAAAACTGCTCTTATAGCAAGAGAGTTGGCTCGTTATAAAATCGACATTGCAGCAATTAGTGAGACCCATCTAAGTGACTGCGGAGAGCTCTGCGAACAACTCGGCGGCTATACTTACTACTGGAGCGGTCGTCCTGCTAATGAGAGGGCTGGTAGTGGCGTGGGTTTCGCTATTCGTAATAGCCTGGCAAGATATCTTAACGATCTGCCTAAGGGTGTCAACGACCGCATTATGACTTTGCGTCTACCAATAGCACATAGCAAATATATCCACCTGATTAGCGCATATGCACCTACTCTACCATCACCGGACGAGGAGAAGGAGGTATTCTATCAACAACTCCGTCAAACCCTTGAAGATGTTCCAAGACACGATAAACTTATGCTACTGGGTGATTTTAATGCTCGTGTGGGCACCGGTCATGATCTCTGGAATGGTGTTCTTGGCAAACATGGTGTCGGAAACTGTAATGAAAACGGCTCCCGTCTCTTATGTTTGTGTGCCGAATTTAATCTTTGCATCACAAACACATTTTTTCGCCTTGCTAACAAATATAAGACCTCGTGGATGCACCCAAGATCTAAACACTGGCATCTTTTAGACTATGTTATTGTCCGCCGTAAAGACCTGCGTGACGTTCTCATAACGAGAGCGATGCGTGGGGCGCTGGGCTGGACTGATCATCGTCTCATAAAGTCGAAGATACGCCTAGAGTTGAAATTCCCACGGCGAGCACCCCATAAAGTTTTGCCAAAGATAGCATTTTCCCGTCTTGTTGCCTCTCCGGAGTTGGGAGAATCTTTAGATGCTAAGTTCGCTTCTTCTGCTCTACCAACCGAGTTTTCCACCTTAAACGAGGAATGGCGATCTTTCGCAAAACACCTATATATTTGTGCCTCTGATACCATTGGTAAGCCACAAAAGAAAAACCAAGATTGGTTTGACGCATCAGATACTAGTATAAGGATGCTTGTTGAACAGTATCGGCTGGAACTGAATGCTAAATCGACGGATCCACAAACCAAAAAGGAAACTCAAAAGCTGCTAAGGTCTAAGATTCGCGAACTGAAGGATAAGTGGTGGGGTGAGAAAGCCGCTGAACTGCAGCAACTAGCCGATACTCATCAAACCGGTAAATTCTTCGAATGTATACAAGCTATTTTTGGTCCAAGAGTCAAAAAAACAGCTCCGATGTACTCAAAGGACAGGCAACACCGAGTTACGGATAAAGTATCTGTATTAAAGCGATGGGCGGAACATTTTAATGATGTTCTGAATCCTGATGCGCTCAGAGCTGACCTCTCCTATTTAAATTCACTCGAGGAACTTCCAATCAACCAAGAGTTAAATCATCCACCGACATTCGAAGAATTCTTAAAATCAGTTAAGCGTCTCAAAAACTCCAAGACACCAGGACTGGACCAACTTCCGGCAGAGGTATATAAATACAGCGGCAAAAATATTGTGAATACGCTTTACCATCTGGTCTTAAGGGTGTGGGACAGTGAAATGGTTCCTCAGGACTGGAAAGATGCGGTAATTTGTAAGCTGTACAAAGGGAAAGGAGATGTCTCCGATTGCAGCTCTTACCGAGGTATATCGCTTCTCTCCAGCGCAGGGAAGATCCTTGCACATATTATTAACACCCGTCTTAGCGAACTAGCTGAGCATTATCTTCCCGAAAGCCAATGCGGCTTCCGACCTGCCAGGGGAACTATTGATGCCATCTTTGTCGTAAAACAACTCCAGGAGAAAAGCCTTGAACACCAGCGGCCCCTATTTATGTGCTTTGTTGACTTGGAGAAGGCATTTGATCGAGTTCCTCGTGAGGCCCTCTGGCTTGTTCTTCAAAAATTTGGATGCCCAAGGAAGTTTATCAACCTGATTCGCCAATTTCATATTGGTATGAAAGCAAAGGTTCAACATGAAAACGAGCTCTCCGAAGCGATCCAAATAACTAGTGGAGTTAAGCAGGGATGTGTCATGGCACCTACACTCTTTGCCATATACTTTGCCGCTGTAATGTGTGACGCACTAAAACACTGCAATAACCAAATCCAGCTTAATGTTAGGTCTGACAAGGGTGTTTTTGACATCTCAAGATTTAGAGCAAAGTCGAAAACTCAAAGAACAGCTGTATTAGAGATACTTTATGCAGACGACATATGCCTCATGTCCGATAGCATGACGCAACTCCAGAGCTACGTTGACGCATTACATGAGTCATGTCAGCGTTTTGGTCTGGTCATAAGTGCTTCCAAGACACAAATAATCAAGCAACCACCTAGAGGTAAAGCCGCTGATCCATTTGCATTGAATCTGGATGGGAAATCACTAGAAGAGGTTTTACACTTTAAATATCTTGGAAGTCATATCCGCCACGATAACACCTTAGCCTCAGAGATACCGTCACGTATTGCTAACGCTGCTGCCAATTTCGGGCGACTCACTGACCGTGTCTGGAAGTCCCATGATCTCAAGCTGGAGACTAAGATTAGTGTTTATAAGGCACTAATAATACCAGTTCTTTTATATGGAGCTGAGACATGGTGCCTCTATAAATCAGACATCAAAAAGCTTGACACCTACCACCTAAGATGTCTAAGATCTATTCTTAAGATCAAGTGGCAGGACTGTGTACCTAATTCGGAAGTTCTGCGTCGCGCCGGGATATATGGCATGGAAGCTCTACTGATGCAGCGACAACTTAGATGGTGCGGGCATATCCTTCGCATGAATGATCACCGCTTGCCTAAAGCCGTATTTTTCTCTGAGTTGGCAGAAGGCAAACGTAAGCAAGGTGGACAGTATCTGCGTTATAAGGATGTGCTCAAAAGACATCTGAACGCCTGCGCTATTGACCCAGCGTGTTGGGAGGAGCTTGCTACTGGGAGGTCATCATGGCGATCTACCATCTACAGACTGACTAAGGCGTTTGAGGAAAATCGTCTTCAAACGTTAGACACCAAACGCCAATTACGTAAAGACAGACCCAAGCCTTCCTACACTTATACATATAACTCCGCGGGTCAACTCTACTGCCGCACGTGTGATAGGACATTCAAGACCAAGTTCGGTCTGGCAAGTCATATTAGGGCCCATACTAGAAATAATCCCTAATTTCAGGGTCGCCGTTATCGAAATCGATAAGGAGGACTATATATATATATATAACTGTATTCCATCGTCCTAAAACAAATGCAGCTTAAGTCCCAATTAAGTATTTAGAGCCAATTGTAATAATAATGTTGGAGCATTCATAATAATATAACACTAAATAAATTATTATTATAATTAGTCGACCAATCGAATTACCTAATACATATTTCAGTAATCCCTAGTTTTCTTATACTATAATAATAATGATCTGCGTTATATTTTTATAATATTATACTTATATAGGAATATATTTCTTTTGTGCGTGTGTATGTCACTGAACTCTTCCTAAACAGTTGGACTGATTTTGATATTTTTTTTGTGTTCAAGTGGATTCGAAAATGGTTTAGGTTTGCAATTGGACTCGGTAGGTGGCGCTGCTGTCAGTACGTCAACAGATTTACTGATAATAATTCTAAGGTGGTACGAAGTTTGCCGGGACAGCTAGTATTACTGTAATAGTAATACTATCAATTGTTGACTTTTTCATCGTCATCGTAATGTATCTACTTCTTACTTGATTTACAAGTATTATGTATTTTTTTGTGTTACGACAAACTGAAACATTATTCTAAATCTATCAAGACCTATAAGTATTTTCTAATGCAAATAACCAATTTAATTGAAGGCAGAAAACTAATAAAACTAAGTTAAAAGAACGATTTAAATCAGTTGACTTTACCTTCAAACATTTTGCCAGTCAACCTTTAACATTTTTATATTTAATTCATTAAATTATGCAGGTGGGCCCCGGGGGGAGGCACTGGGGAGGCCCCGGGGTGAGGCCCCGGTCCACGATGTCGCGAGTCAACAAGCAAACGTGCCTCGCTTCTCAATTAGCACGTCTCAAAGAAATAAACATGTTTCTATTAACTTTCTCATTTACCTTGTTGGTATAACGTTGACAAAATTCACTGATTTCTTATTCTAATCGTATATTTTATACTTTGATGTGTTAAATCGTTATCATCGGCGTGTTGTTCTACTTGTAATTATAGCGTAGGTAATTATATTGTTAACAGGTTTTGACATGCGTGTCAGTTAAATAAAGTTATTTTAACCCCTAATTACTTGCATTGGGTTAAAACTTCAAAGTAAGTTAATAGTTAAAAAACCAGCCTAGTGCGAGTCGGACTCACGCACCAAGGGTCCCGTTTCACGACAATCGAGTCATAGTAGGTGTAGTAAGTTTAAAATTATTAAAAATATTTTAATTATATGATGTAATTTGAAAATTTCCGGTTTTCGTGATTTTCCCTTTATCTGTTCTATAAGTACTTCGTACCAAATTTCAAGATTCTGAGTTTATGGGAAGTACCCTGTACCCTCGCAAGGGAATCAAAACCTGTAGGTGAATGTCAAAAATTTGCGGAATGACTGTATCTTTTGATTGCGTTGGCTTAAAAGTTTTATTTTTCACAAATCCAAGGAACAGTAGACCTGAGTACCTATTTGATATAAATTTCAGCTTGGTACCTCCATGCATTTTTGAGAAAAAGGGTATTGACAGACAGACAGACGGACAACAAAGTGAGCCTATAAGTGTTCCGTTTTTTTCTTTCGAGGTACGGAATCCTAAAAATTATACATTTTTGCATTGTTATATTATATTCAAATCACAGATGTGGAATAAAGTCCTGGGCGGTACCTCCACCTAAACCAGGGTTTCTTAAAGTGGGGTCCACGGACCACCAAGGGGTCCGTAATATGTGTGCCAGGGGTCCGCAGCGTTCTAAGATTAATGAAAAAAATTTGCAGTAAAGTAACACAACTGATTAAAGATGACTTAATTGATATGAGATCAAAAGAAGTGTGGAGAGCTGAATTTCACGCAAAAGGTCTTGGTGAATTTTGGTGTTCTTTGAGTCAAGCTTACACTCTTCTGGTCAAACGAGCTATGTCCGTTCTGATACCTTTTGCTACTACGTATCTTGGTGAGGCAGGGTTTTCGGCTCTAGTGTCGATAAAAACAAAAAATCGCAATCGATTGAATGTCAAAGGTGACATGCGCCTTGCCTTATCGAAGACAATCCCACAATTTAAAGTACTCATTGAGGCCAAACAACACCATCAATCTCATTAGCAATTTCTATTTAGCAATTTAATTATTAAGTTAAGCATTAGTAAGTGTGAGATAAAATTCTGAAAGTGGTCCGTGACTGCACATAGTTTAAGAACCACTGACCGAAACAGCTATGTGACTTCATTTATAATCTAAATACTATAGAGTACAGAGCTCAATTCAAAAACCAGTAACATATAAAACCCATTCTAACACTTAACCCCAATTTCACCAACGCGTTCAAGGCTAAGCTACGGCTTAAGATCTGTCTTTCCCATTCCAACTTTGAATGAGAGTGAGAAAGAAACCGAGTTTTGCGCTAAGCGTGTTTTAAGAAGTTTGTTACAATCGAGGCTAAATCAAGATGTAGTGGAACATACAACCGTCTTAATGTAGTGGAACATACCACTGCAACTCCTGTGTAGCCAGGATCGACAGTGGTAACCAACCGCAAAAACCCTTTGATATGATCTCAGGGGTGCCCGGGGGACATGCTAAATCTGTCTTGGAACCCGCAACGAAATTAATCAGAAGATTGTAGGAGGAGTAGGAAGTATTCCAGTTTCCCTCCCCAAGCAAAGCGGGAGACAGCAAAAATTGTTATGACAAAAAAGTCAAAGGGGAAGCACCACGGGAATAATATGTTTTTTTTTTTATGACTACAAGATAATGTAATTATATGTTTTAATTTATAATATGACAATTATTACAATGGATTTATGATGACAAAATAGTGTTGCATTGTTTCCAATAGTACTTATGACAAAAACGTTTGAAAGCCCGGAAGTTCTTCGCGCAGCCCACGATCTTCATAATATACTACCCTAGAAACACAATGGACGCTGTTCAACATTTCGATTCTTTCGTCATACCAGAGATCACACTCCCAGAGTATGTGATGAGCAGTTTGTTCATAAGGGCCGCCTTCGGTCAAACACTCGCATAGCGGAGACGGGACTAATTTAAATCCAAACAGTTTCGCTTTAAAGTTTCCGTGACCTGTTAAAAATTGTGCGACGTAGTGATCTATTTCTAACCATTGCTTAGAGAGTCGATCGCGTACCGAAGGGAAGAAATTATATAGGTGACGCCCTTTGATAGTGTTGTCCCACCGTTCCTGCCACTCAGAAATTAGGTTCTGTATAGAAATATCTAATGGCTCGAATTATCTAGTTATCTTATTACTCTCCTTCACGCTTAAAAACTCAGGGTTAGTCATTTTTTTATTTTTATAATATAGTGCTGCACGACGCTGTATCTCTAAATCTACTGGTAGGACTCCGGCTAAGACTGGAAGTGCTTCAGTGCTTACGGTACGGTATGCCTTACATAAAAATATTAAGGCGAGACGTTGGCTTTGCAAAAGTTTACGACGGGCTGCTCCTATTGTAGCCCTATCTGCCCAAGCCGGTGCGCCATAGCATATGCTGCCGAGGTACGTCGCTGTATAAATTATTTTTAATGTTTTAAATGAAAGGCCCCATGTCGACGTTGATATTTTTGTGAAACAATAGAAATTCCTTTTAGCTTTCTCACCGGTCTGAATTATATGTTCCAGGAATGTAAATTTATTTTCTAAGATAAGTCCTAGGTAACAAAGTGGCTGTTTACGTTTCACATTGATGTTGTTCAGTTTAATGCAAGGAGTTGATATTAATGAACCTTTTAAAAGTATTTGAAAGGTTTTATGTGCTGCAAATTCTAATCGATTTCTGTGGCTCCAACTTGATATTACGTTGAGGCACTTGTTGGCCTTGTTTTCAATTTCAGATCGCGAATTGGCTTGAATAATAAGAAATCCGTCGTCAGCGTAACCTATCAGAGAGCACAGAGGAGGCAAGGGAACACATAGTAAATCATCAAAACTTATATTCCACAGGTACGGCGATAATACTGATCCTTGAGGGCAGCCGCGCGTTAAGTTTTTGAAATGTGTGTAATGGCCAAGTTGGAGTTTTGTTACGCCGTTGCAAAAATACGAGTAAATTAAATAATAAATATTACGATAGCAGCCTCTATTTCTTAACTTCAGTAGTAGCATGGGCCACCAGGCATTATCGAAGGCACCCGCGATATCCAGAGAAATACCTACTACATATTTACACTCCGATAGATTTACTGTTTTTCTGACCTCGATAGCTGCATCCACTGTTGACTTCCCGGCGGTAAATCCAAATTGCTGATTATTAAATTTCGGGCCACCGGGTAGCAAACGGGGAACAATAAGACGTTCTAATAATTTTCCTAAGCATGACAATAGCGTTATAGGACGGTAGGATTTCGGATCGTCTGGTAGTTTATCACCGGCTTTTGGAATTAATTTTATTGTGCCGATTCGCCAGATTTTTGGAAAACTGCCTTCTGCAATACATTTATTAAAAACCTGTAATATAGATGGGCCTACCGCTAGGCACGCCTGCTTAATCATAATATTAGATATTTTATCCTCGCCTGCTGACTTTTTCGTAGGTAACAAATTAACTATTGAAGTGAACTCATCAAGTGTAGGTAAGTCAGAAACCGGCGTATTGATGGGGTCTAACATTCTGATTCTTATCTCGCGGTGAAGATCATTGTCCAAGTCCGGCTTGTCGTCTGGAATAAGCACGTCAAGGTACGCCTTCGCCGTGTCTCTTAAACTATGAGTATATGAATTATTAATCTTGTGTTATACCTATGTATATTTTTGTAAAATGAGTAGTTTTGGCGTACGAGCACCAATTTTGTGACCTTTGAATCCAAGGATTTTTTTAGCGGCACACAGATCAATAGCACCCTCTGTCATTTTATTTATAACTACAAAAGGAAAGGTTTATGCAAAAATCCAGCTTTTCCCTAATTTTACAACCGCACGTCTATGTTTGTCTCTATTCTATACATTGAACAGCTCATACACAAAGCCGCTTAGCGCCTGCATAGATAATGTTGACAATCGTTGACAATAGGCGAGTGATTGTTGAAATTGAGCCCGGCGATCAGGGAATAATTTAGTCGCTTTTGTACTACGAGTATAATTACTATACTACTATTAAATTATACTTCACTTCACTTCGTATGATATCACAAGTAATTATTGTAACTAGCTGAAAATTTGTACCCAATTTAGGCGTCCATTCTTTTCAAGTTACCTAATTTCAATAATGCCTTTTAGTGTTAATCGTTTGTCAAAATATTATTTCTTCTGTTTTATTTTTTAGAAGAACGAGAGAGATAAAATAATATTCAGCATTTATTTTTATTAATGTTATGTGTTTCTAAGCATCATTTTAAAAAATATTAGCTTTCTGCACATCTTCAAAGGAGTATGAACTTTAGCATTGCCAAATTTCATACTTCGATCGCACAATTCTCATAAAATTTAACTTAAAGTTTTAAAGTTTTTACTTCACGTATTTAATATATACCTACCTAACGATGATGATAATATATTAGGATCTAATACAAAAAAAAACCGTTCGTTCCATTACAAGCGGATCAAAAGGAATGCAATAACTCAGTACATTGTCTTCATTGGGCACGTCGGATCTCAGCAAACATCAAATTTCTTACGCCAAAAACCATTCGGATTGCCTCCGAGTTAAATTAGCTAAAGTTTTAAGCCCCAGTCACCGACGTCCTATAAGTACATGTTATATATTCCTTAATACCTAAAAGGGCCTGTCACAGTCTTCCATCAGGCTTCTAAACGTATACTTTAAACGGGACAATCTCGTATATGTAATCGTAATTTCGGAAACGGTTGCAAGTATTTCCATGAAATTTAGTATGCAGAAAGTTATGGAGGAGAAATATCTATCTAGCTAGGACTTATTTCTGGGAAACTGCGAATTTTTAAGTTATTTAATATGTTGTTTCTTTCATTTTGTAACAATATAATACCAATAATTTCAACTTTAATCCGAATGAATAAATGTAAAATGTCCGTCTTATTGGCAGTTTGGTATGGCTATTTGTAATTTTTGCGTTGTTTGGAAATTCGGAATGTGGCGGGTTCGAACCCCGGTAAAATATTAATGTTATTCTTTTTCCATAATTTAAAATCTACTAGAGCTCCGAGCAAAGGTGCATAATATCTAAAATATGTATATATGGTGTCAATTATTGTTATTGAGAAAAAAAAAACCTTAAGACTTAAGAGTTTAACTTTCTTTAGTAATCAATATGAAAACTTTTAACCGAAACTTTTTTACGCTCATCACTGAGTGCCACTTTTCACGGTTCTGTATGTATTATAGTGACATTTCTAGAGATAGTACATCAATGGGTAAAATTAAATTAAAACTGGGTTCATGGAGAGACTTTTGGCTAACATAGACATCATCACTATCATCGCCAGCCTTGCTGTCATCGATGCTGACATATGACAACTGAAATTGGGCAGTGACAGGCGTTTTGTCAGCTTTCATCGTCCTGCGAACTGTCATACAGTTTGAGATATAACAGATTGGTGGATCTCGGCCCAGTTAAGTGTTACGTTTAATTAGTGCTATGGTGATTAATTAAACTAGATGTAGCCCGTATATTGTATAATCACGAATAGCTTATCTACTACAATTGAAAATGTGAAAGTTTCTGAGGATCGATGTACGGATGGATGGAAGGATGTTTGTTACTCTTTCACGCAAAAACTACTAAACAGATTTTGATGAAATTTGGTATATAAACTACTACAGTTTAGGCTCTGGATTAAAACATAGGCTTCTTTAAGCCCGCAAAAGTACAGTGTTCCCGTGGGCCACTTTATTTATACAACCGGAGCCGGTGACATAAGCTAGTCATATATACACTATAGTTTCGAAAGTTGTTTTGCCGTCTGTTTACCCGTACTACGTTAACAATGCTGCATTTTGTGTGAGTGCACTCGATTGAATATTTTGTTTAATTGAATATTTCTTTACACAATCTTCGTAATTTCGAAGTCGGTATCAGCCAACGTAAACGTGAGCTCTATAAAATAATGATTTATCAAAATATTATTGTTTGAGCTGGTAGTGCTGGTATCGACTTCAAAATAATGAAGATTGTGTAGAAAAGAAAGAAAAAATTTTAGCCGAATTCAAAAGGGGTGTAGCGAGCTACACTTAGATGATAGAGATGATAGATTATGCTGATAGTAGAGATGATAGATGCTGCTGATGCTGTATGCTGTATGCTGATGCTGATGCTGTTCTGATAGGTTGATGCTGATATAGGGTGTAAATGATAAACCCCGGTTGGTGCGTAGTAACGAACTGCATTTATTGTAAATAATTATGAAATTTATATGTTACAAAAATGCTTATGTAAGATGCACGCGCGGATATACACGAGGCGCATGAGTACAATGACACATTGACCCGTACAAGGGGAATTATTTAAAAAATAAAATTATTTCATACTTTTTGTGTATTTTTACTTTGGAAGTCGGTTTAATTTTTTGTTTAATATACTGTACAACGCGTTCATATTTGAGCCACAGAGGTCGTCAAAAAAACTTTAGCTTCGACCTCATCTGTATGGAAATAAAGTCCTGCCATTTTATGGTTTACGCCTTTATAGTTTGCGTTTTATGACAATGATTTAATGTGAAACGGAGTTTAAGCGAATAGAAAATATATTACTAACTAGCTTTTACCCGCGCCTTCGCCCGCGTGAACACAGCACTTTTTCGGGATAAAAAGGTGTAGCATCCAAAACTCAAACAACTACTGTACCCATTAAAATATGTTCAGTAGTTTTAAGCCTGAAAGAATAACAAACATCCATCCATCTATCCGTACGTCCTCACAAACTTTCACATTTATAATAATAATAATAATATCTATGGACGCTTTTTACACCACGTCAATCTTGTCCCGTGGTAAGTTCTCGAAGAACTTAATGTGTTACGGGTACCAGACAACGGAAATATATTTAATAGTTTTACCCCCTTACTAATAAACGCTGTATAAGCTTTGAATAGTTACACAGTGTTTTGTCTCCTTCTATCGAATTAAACATGTCACTTGTGGGATGTGAACAAAACACTGTCTAACTATTCAAAGCTTATACAGCGTTTATTAGTTATTAAATATATGTATAGTATAGCCCCCTTGGGCTATACTATACATATATTTAAGGTTTTACTATTTAATACACATCCATGACCCAGGAATACAGAATTTTGTTTTGTCCCCTGGCAGGATTTGAACCCGCGACCTCCGGCTTGAGCGCCAACACGCTAGCCATTGAGCCACACAGGTCGTTATAATAGTAGTAGGATTTGGAAATGATTGAGTAGAACGTAAATAGAGTAGATTAAATCTTAACTGAGTTACGTTCACGACCGGTTAATGATAACGTACACAATAATTACGGTAATGGCGCTCGCGATTACCGTGTTACATCGCGCGTCATAACATTAACAACTATATTTAACCGCATTACCAATTTAAAGCATCATTTTTATTAAAATATCACTTGCACAAAAGTTAAACAATATTAATTTAAATTTTTAAAGGCTATAAAAAGTTCTTAAATAATAATATGTTGCAGTAATTAGCTCCTGGCAGTAATTTTAACAATGTTCAGTGTCTTAGGTCATCAAAATATGTTGATACCTATATTTACTCTAAGTACCTAATATAATATTATAAACAAATCTAAATACAAGCAATACAAACCACGTGATTAGACAAAAACGTCCCTCGGGCTAAAACAAAGTTCAGTAGGAGTAGCTCCTTCATGAAGCCCACACTTTCAGAACTTAAAATATACAAGACCTTTTGAATATCTGAGATCAGTTAATACCATAAAGGCGCTTTTATAATACACAAAAAATGGTGGTTCTTTTATTCGATTTTGCGTCCAAATGAATCCAAGTCCTATAAAAGTAACAATAGGGAATATGCACGTATTTTATTTTTTATTTTTATAGATCTATCTTGTTTGGTAAACCGTATGGTAATATCAGTTTTTGGATATCATTAAAAATAACAAAGATATGGACGTTTAAAGTAGACTAATTTAAACGTTCATATTAGACAGAGAGATCGGATGTATAACGTGACGTAACTTAACACGACTTTCATAGAAAGTTCATACTAAATTTCGTTTTGGTAGAAAAATAAAAAAATTTGACCGCAAATATCTTGCTCATTTATCAACTAAACTAAAATTGGTTGTGTTCCTATTTATTAATCTAACATCAACAGATATTGTTTTTTTTTTTCGCCATTTCCTTTATTTTTAAGTCTAGTATCATATTATTATATTTTAAGTTATTTTTATGTTTTATGTATATACCTACCATGTAGTACAATTATGATTTTTAATTTAGCAAGAAAGGATTTACAGAACCACTTCAAACAACATATTTTGCGAAAATCGGTCGTTCTAAGGATCATTTTTTGTTTGTTTTAAGGTGCTCCCTCACCTGGAGCAATCGCGTGTAATGTAACGTTACATATCCGACCATTACAATAGTGCAGGAGGATAACCGAGTATTACAATGCGCACCTTGTAATGAACCCGTCTGCTTGGCGCTCAGTGTCGAATAATAGGTTGGGGAAAAGTCTTTTCGCATTATAGTATGTATGAACTTGTCATAAAATATCTTGGGCTATACCAATTGTATCTGGCTGATTTTGGTATCATTAAAAAGTTTTAATTTTACAGAAGACAATTCCAAATTCAAATTAGGTAAATTTGAGATTTTCATTTGTTTTTCTTATTGTTAAAATGAGTGATTCTTATGAAGAATTTCGATACATTTTAAAATTTTATTACAAAAAAGGTAAAAATGCAACACAAGCCGCGAAAAAAATTTGTGATGTTTATGGACCTAATGCAGTATCTGTGAGAGTAGCGCAAATTTGGTTTAAGCGTTTTCAATCCGGAAATTTTGATATCAAAGATGCACGTCGCTCTGGTCGCCCTGTTACGGACAAAACTGTTGCCATTTTTGAAAAAGTGGAGCAAGATCGGCATATTAGTAGTTACGATGTAGCTGAAGAACTGGGGATTGACCACAAAACGGTTTTGGCGCATTTGAAAAAAGCTGGGTACACCAAAAAGCTCGATATTTGGGTGCCTCATGAGCTCACTGAAAGAAACCTAATGAACCGTGTACTCATTTGTGATTCTTTATTACGACGTAATGAAACCGAACCATTTTTGAAGAAGCTGATAACTGGTGATGAAAAGTGGATCACGTACGACAAGAACGTGCGAAAAAGATCGTGGTCAAAGGCCCGTCAGGCTTCACAGACTGTGGCGAAACCCGGGTTAACTCGCAACAAGGTGATGCTGTGTGTGTGGTGGGATTGGAAGGGCATTATTCATTATGAGCTGTTACCGCCAGGCAGGACCATCAATTCTGAACTGTACTGCGAACAACTGATGAGATTAAAGCAAGAAGTTGAGAGAAAGCGGCCGGAATTAATCAACAGAAGGGGTGTGGTTTTTCACCATGATAACGGTAGACCTCACACATCTTTAGCCACTCAGAAAAAATTACGGGAGTTTGGCTGGGAGGTGTTAATGCATCCGCCGTATAGTCCTGACCTTGCACCTTCAGATTTCCACCTGTTTCGGTCGCTGCAGAATTCCTTAGGCAGTGTCAGGTTGACATCACAAGAGGACTGCCAAAACCACTTGTCGCAGTTTTTTCATCAGAAGCCCCAAAAATTTTATAGCAATGGGATCATGTACCTACCAACAAGATGGCAAAAAGTTATCTAACAAAATGGCACCTATATACTTTAGTCACTTGTAAATAAACTTTATAAAAAAACCTTTTGAATTTTTATATAAAATGCGAAGAAACTTTTTCCCCCACCTAATATATAACGTTACATAACACTCGAATGTTCGTCAGTCAGGGAGGAAGTATTGTAATGTAATGCTCAAAGTCGAATCTATAACGTTACATTACACGCGAATGCGCAAGGTGAGGGAGCACCTTTAAATAAACCCAAAGATAGCGGATATAATAACTATGAATTAACTTAAAAATAATCCAACAATACTAAATTTTGATTCGAAAAAATCGTAAAAAGTCTCCTCTCTCTCTTCACGTGTTTTGCAACATGAATCGTAATACGTAATAAGGCTTACTTTATTTGATTACTGTATATATTTATTGCACAAAACATTAATTCTAAAGAAATGACAGTGCGTACTAGGCCGCCGTGTAGCAAAATTCTTTTTGTACACGCGCCCTTAACAAACCTGAAACAAGCAAAGAGAACCGTACACAAAACACAATGAAACAGTAAATCAGAAGTAAACAAGTAAAGAAAGCCGAACCTAAAACAGAAGTAAACAATATTGAAGATTATTGCTCGCTGAATATTTGATATTGTAAAACACTCGCGAACTTTTGCAGAAATATAATTACGCCGTGTGATATCGGAATGTTTTGGCGCTTTATTGTATGAGGTATTATGAATAAAAAATATACCGACAAAATATTTAGTAAGACCAAAAACATTTATGGTTTTATTTGTATTATTTCTCTAAAATTTGAAGAAAGTTCTATGTTTTGTAATAGCAAAGAAACTGAGCGCTATATTAAAAAACCTAAATAATATTATAAGCTGGCTTAAAAAGCCTTATTTTGTTAAAATATTTAAAAAATGTTAAAGTAAATTATTTCATCATAAATTTCATTCTCCTAATGAAAAGCTATAATATTCTCAATAAGCACCATCGAGATAATTAAATTTCGATATAAAACACTTTATAATTCGCGGAAGTGGATTCTTAATTATGAAATTTTCGACCTGAAGCTATTTCGATCGGATCGAGAGTTGGGAGCATTCCGTCAATAATTAGTTTGGACTTAATTGAAAATTTTACCTTGTTACTTGTTAGTACGTCAATATCTGAATCTAATATAAGTTGACATATTAATCATAATTAATCATAATCTTTGTTTGCGAGATAAGTGGCAGAGATAACAAATCACAATTTTAGGTACCATAAAAAATCGCCAGGTTCTAGTAGGTACATTTATACCCTCTTCGCAAAGTAGGTACATTTCCACCCTCTTCGCAGATCAGAGGTCAATTCTGCTAAATAATACCTGCATTAATACAATTACAATCAAGTCCCGACCCGCTAAAACTCTCAAACGGTGTTAAACGTTAAACCAACGTGATTGGTCGAAACGTCATAAAATCCGTTCATGGTAACATGTCGCTTCACTTTCAATCCAAACAAAGTAAAATTAAGTCTACTTTAAATACGAGAATTGAGGTTCTGGGTTAAATTTAACCCTGGTTTTGATTTTAATATTATGTTATCTTTCTCGTTCTACGTATATATGGAAGAGAAGGCTTGATTAACTTTAAACCAGATCTGCGCATCTAGCATGCAAATTTACAATAATTTAGTAATTTTATAAGTACCTACAATATCAGTCATGCTTAGTCATATCAATTTTAAAAAGAAAAATAAAACATCTATTTACTGTGCCCTTCGAAAAAAAATTAATTAGAGTAAATAACTTGTAAATAATAACAAAAATAATTTCATAATAATCATTTAAAAAGAAATGGTGATATTATAATAATTTTTAGTTAATTTTAAAATACTTATATCGTAGGTCAAAAAACATTTTAATTATTAAATAAAGATGAATACCCAAAAAAGAAAAATGAAATATATCAATTTTGTCATTTATTTCACTAAAATAAAATATAAAATACAATATTGAACAATGAGAACTCTAAGACATTTTGCCGATTCCAAGTATTTGCATGTTATGTTGAGCGTAAACGATCCAAACGATGACGTCCGGGACGAGCTTCTCTAAGGAGGCAATGTTACGTCGCTTCAATATGTAGAGTGTTCTAGAAGCTACTATGTAGTATGGAAAGTACTAGAACATTCTCGAACATGCACTGTGGGCCATTCTCACTCCCACCGAAAGTTCTAGATTGTTCTATGTAGAAAGATCTAGAAAGTTTTAAGCCGCGAACTTTCTAGTACTAATCGTAGCACATAAGCGGTGACGCATTATTTTATGTTTTGTCCATAAAACTGCGCGTCTATGTTAGAACTTGTGTACATATTATGTAACAAGTAAACTAAGTTAAATAAGTAATAAGTAACACTTAGTATCAAGTAAAATCTTAATTATAATACAAAACTTTAATAGGCTAAGAGGACACATCTAGTAATAGTAATAAATAATCCCCCTCATTATTACAGGCCACTTTTGATAATAAGCTCATTAATCTTATTAGAAGCGTACCTATAAATGAAAGGTAGCCAATAATAATTGGAAGGAGAGGCCATTCATCTTTATTAAAACTATGTAAAGTACTGAAACTATTACGTGAGTATTTTAGTTGTAAGTTAAACGCGAGTGACGTCATAACGTGAGCGAGAAGCGCTAATGGCCTGATTTAGGGCCTGCCCACATGTACCACAACCACACCACACCGACACGACGAAATGTGGTCAAGCTGTGGTTACGTTGTGGTTGCGATGTCGTACCGAATTTTTTTGATATTTGTTATGAATTAATGATAATAATATCTATGGACGCTTCACACCATGTTATCTGACCCCGTGCTAAGTATCCGAAGAACTTGTCTTACAGGTACCAGAAAACGGGAAGTATATTAAATTTAATACTTTTATACTATACACATATTTAGGATTTTTATTATATTATACACATATTTAATACACATCCATGACCCAGGAACACAGAAAAACTTTTTGTTCCTTCGGCGGGATACGAACCCGCGACCCCCGGCTTGAGTTGAGCTTGGTTTACACGTAACCACAGCTCGACCACCCTTTGTCGCATCGATGTGGTTTGGTTGTGGTACGTGTGCACAGGCCCTAACTATCGCTGCTATGTCTACATAGCAACCTGTAAAGGTAGCATTCCAACGACGCATGACTACGACCCACGACCTGGGGGGCAATTCTGCTAAATAAAACCTGCATTAATACAATTACAATCAAGTCTCGACATGCTTACACTCTCAAAAGGTGTTTTTATGAACGTTAAACCAACGTGAAACGCGCTCTGATTGGTCGAAGCGGCATAAAATCTGTTCACGGGAACATGACGCTACACTTTCAATCTAAACAAAGTGAAGTTGACTGTTTAAATTGTTTACTTTAAATACGAGAATTGAGGTTCTGGTAGCGCGACCCACTGCTTAGTATGAATATGTACCGAGTATTAAGCAAATTCCGCGACAGCGTCACGTGGGGGTAGCCAGAAAACCTCAGGGGCAATTCTGATAACCTCCTGGGTGTCAGGCGCCGGGTGCCGCCTTTGAGAGCTAGGGCAAGAAATGTCAGGGGCCGGGTGCCGCCTTTGCGGGTAGTAGTTATATTTTTTTCTTTCATTTAAAACCCTACAATTTTTACAATTTTTTTGCCACACCACGCTGGACATAAATAAAAAAGAAGGAGATATTGGGCATTTGCGTATAGATTTAATAAAAAATTTAGAGGGAATTTTAAAAATTTCTGCGACATACCGTCGTGCCGGCACCCGGCACGCGACACTCAGTACTTGACAGCTTTCGGTTAGTATGAAAAAAATTTCAAATTTCAATAATTTCAAATAGGAATGTAAATTGAACACTTTATTAGAAATAGTATGTATTCTAGTGCCTAGGAATGTCATTAATTAATGATAGAATTAAGTACATTAGTTACAATGATTGTTTTTGTAAGACAGTCCCGTCAAAAAAGCCTTTTTTCCGAGGGTTTTTATTCCCTCATTGTGCATTGAAAACAAACAAAAGTGGCACAAAATTGATTAAAAATATATTGAACTATTTAAAAATACAAAAACATGTGAATAAATATGTCCCAGCTACAGTTTATTGAGCAACAAACCATATCCTGTTTTTCATAAAAACTGTAATTTGTGTTATATCTCTGAGATCCAATCGTAGTAATAGTACAAGATGTTTTGTATTGAAATTAAATTTCTAAAGTATCCACCTATGTAAATAAAGCAAATTTTACAATATTAACACATAAATATGGCATTATTTGGGGTCTGAAATAAATAAGTTTGAAAAAAAAAGAACTCGTGTATTTTTTGCATCAAGATTCCTTTTATTTAGTTAGTTATTTTAAAATTATAATTCCGTCATCACGTAGGCAATTTAATCTAGTTTCTAAATATGTATAATATATATAGGTTTTAGTTACAATTTATCAATATAATCTTGAAAAACTACAAGGCGGGAGTCGCGCCCGTGATTCGCCAAATTGGCCCGCGATGGCCCGACGCCAGCTCATTTCGGCCATTTTTCGGCCCGACGGTCTAGAGGCTAAATAATACCTACCTTAATACAACTACAATCAAGTCCCGATACGATAAAACTCTCAAACTGTGTTTTTATAAACGTTAAACCAACGTGAAACGCGCTCTGATTGGTTGAAACGTCATAAAATCCGTTGATGGTAATATATCGCTTCACTTTCAATCCAATCAAAATAAAATGAAAGTCAACTTTAAATACGAGAATTGATGTTCTGATTCGCTGATTTGCGTTTTGCTGGTTACTTTCGAGGGTTGCAGTCGCACATCGCGGTTGCTAGAATCGAAATGATACCTTTAAGGCTGCGACTATACTATTTTACTGCATGGCCGAAACTCGTTTGCACGTTATTAAACATGAAAGTATGCTTAGAATTTTGCTCTTTTATATTATATTATGGAAAGGTATAAAGAAAGTGCAGTTATAATTAGTTTGCTCTAAACTTCCTTGAGTGCTATTTTCTCATAGTGTTATACGAATTGATTTCATAATAATCATCAAAATATACTAGGAAATGCAATGGCCACAGTCTTACTGTCACAGTTGCTCAACCGAAGCTCGAAGTTGCAGTCTAAAGAATTCTGTGAAAGTGCGATCAATTATAATACACATGTAGATTGAACTCGTCTTGACGCAAATACTGCTCATGATACGATAAGTTCTGTCATCATTTCTTTGAAATTAAATTTCCCTGTTTCTGGTCGTTGCGTAAACAGAATGTATTTTTCTGAATTAAATATTTAATTCGGATAAATACATTCTGTATACGCAACGCCCAGCAACAGGCAAATTTAATTTCAAAGAAATTATGACACTCATCGTAACATTATCCCAACATTAGCTTACAATATTACGTAAGTATGCACTCTCACTGCGCATGGACACTCACATACTACCGGCTTTGAAGGTTACGCGCCCGCCGCAAAGTACGGCTGTGCGGCTATGAATAGAATTTAAGAATTTTATAGGGTCTAATTTAAGGTCACAGTATGATATATAATTTTGGGACAAAAATCGAGTAGGTACTGGTTACGTTCCATAATATATTTTTAAGACCATTATTTTGTATTCATGAAACATTACGCATGAACACCTCACACACTACTGGCTTTGAAGGTTACGCGCCCGCCGCAAAGTACGGCGCCTATGAATAGAATTTTAAGAATGTTATAGGGTCTATTAGTTCTGAACTGTGTTGAGACGCTAAACATGCTAGGCCGTGACAACAATATCCGTCTGGTATGGGTTCCTGGCCACAGCAATATCCCCGGCAACGAAACTGCGGATGAGCTGGCCAGGCTAGGAGCCGAAAGTCTCATTTACGGACCAGAACCAGTCTGCGGAATATCTCCCAGCACTACCAAAGGAGCACTCAAGGAATGGGGCTGCAGCTTAAGCATAAAGCAATGGGCTGCAATCCCGGGTCTTGTGCACTCCAAGGCGCTAATCCCGGCCTTTAACAGAAAGCATGCGGAACTAGCGCTGTCAATGAGTAGGAATCAACTAAGAATCCTTACCAGAACCCTAACTGGGCACTGCAAGCTCCACAAACCCCTCAACAAAATAGGAGTTGGTGACACAACGACTTGCAGATTCTGCAAGGAGACGGATGAAACTCCCATTCACCTTCTCCTTGACTGTCCGGCACTCCACCAGAACAGAAACAGGTACCTTGGGCAGCACGAATACTCCACCACAGACGAAATTCGTGGCACCAACCCCAACCACATCGTTCAGTTTATGAGCAGCATAGGCCTGGGGCAATACTATAACGCGAAGGAGTCACAATAGATCCACTTGGGTCGCAGTGACGTCAGGCTCGATCTTGACCTGCCTTCGGGGAAAAAAAAAAAAAAAAGGGTCTAAACTCTAAATTATTTAAAGTCATGGTATAATATATATTCTTGGGACAAGAATCGAGTAGGTAGCTACAGCTGGTTACGCTTGTTGATATATTTTTGTTATATATGTACCTATTCATGAAACATCTGGATACTAATATTTAAGACTTGAAATATGTTTGCGCAGAATGTTCTAGGTGTTCATTTTTGTTATAATATCTCTTGTTAAATTAGCCTTACTTTTGTTATCAAATTATTTTGGCTCAATTTAATTTGATTTTAATAAAATGTAAATATATAAAAATGTCATGTAAAGACTTTGAAGTTGAAATTGAAGCTCGGAGCCATTGAGATTCGCATCACGTGCTCCTATTTGGATAAAAATAACATTTATAAAATTACCCAAGTAAAAATTTTGCCGCGTAACGCGGGCACAAGTAGCAAATTAAATAATTCAATTCTGAATACCCTTGACGGGCTTCTTGAATGTAAAAAACAGAATTAAAAGCCAACTTTTCCCGAGCGCTTAAATAATAAATATATTGTTGAGTCCCGGGCTTAGTGTTCATAAATTCACCAGGTGTCTGTTGCCTCAACCTCTGGGGAGCTTAAGTCGGGCCTACAGCGAGGGCAAAACTTGAGAATACCTTTCGACCACTAAGTCTCGATATATTATTATAACTTAATGAAAGACATATTTTAAATTATTTTATCAGGTAAATAAGAAAGTTAACATAGATTGAATGAATGAATGAATGAAAACTCTTTATTGCACCAAAAACAAATATGACACATAGAACATAGAAAAACTAAACATAAATAAGCACAAAAGGCGGTCTTATCGCTACAAGCGATTTCTGCCAGACAACCTTTATAATCATAAACACGTTTAACTTAAATGTAATAAACTGGTAGGTGACTTTATAGACTAGCAAAGAGAAAATTATTTTAATACATAATATTATACTTTAAGATATCATATTACTTATTTTAATATATATCGTCCCCGTAGTTGGAAAACTAAATAACTCGATTTTTGGCGATTTTCACTTTTCCCTATTTTTAAATCACCCAAAACACGACGCATGTTTGAGTCTAACAGGGGTCTTCCTATCTTATTTCGTTCCAAAAATATACCTATTTTTGTCGTTCAGATGGAAAAATACACATCTTCAAACTAACTCTAATTTTTTGAAGGAAAAATAAACAACTCAATAAATAAATCAATAACTGTGGTCAATGATAAGTTGAATTTTCGATAAATTAAATAAAACAAGTTGTTGAATTTTGCCTCAATTTGCTATATCTATCACAAAACTAATAAAGTTCTAGGAAAACTAAATAACTGTATTTATTTAATTGTCCTACTCAGAATTCTGGCAAAAAAATCATTACTTTATAAATACTTGATGTTATCTATTTCTTCCACAACTAGATAATTATTAATTACGAGATGATAGGCAAATACAATCAAATAGATTAAGTTATTTATTATTGCCATAAAGATAAAATGTACGTGACAAAAGTTATTAAACTTTTAAGAGAATTTGGCGCGAAATATTGTAGTGTTGATTACCTCTTACATTATGCTTAAACAAAGTGGACTCTATCTATAACTATAATAAAATAAAACATATAAAATCAAGTTATTTAATTTTGCCACAACTACTATTTCTAACGTTACTGCAGTTATCTATATATTTTGGCTATTTATTTAGTTTTCCCACAACCTAGATTCATCTGGTAGAGGAAAACAAGGCGAAATATCGTACTA
The DNA here is from genome assembly GCA_905404095.1 of Glaucopsyche alexis. Taxonomy (NCBI): domain Eukaryota; kingdom Metazoa; phylum Arthropoda; class Insecta; order Lepidoptera; family Lycaenidae; genus Glaucopsyche; species Glaucopsyche alexis. Next base: position 28,982,123 of record FR990047.1, on the reverse strand, counting down.
CAGTATAAATAAATAAATACTAATAATAAAATTAGAAATAATACATGCAAATTATGGACTAGTAAAAATCACTATATTATTGTGAAAAAAGATGTTCCTTGACTCCTTTTTTAAATGCGTGCAAGGATTGAGCGCGTTTCAATGAAATTAGTAATTTGTTCCACAGGCTGACTGCACGAGCTGTAAACGAAGAGTCAAAAAAAGATTGATGAGAATAAAAAATGATTGGTTTTATTAGCGTCGGATAGACCACTTACGGGCCCAAAAAGTATCCACCCGTCTTACTACAACTTCGAGATGTCACTGTAACGCGTGGCCCTAACCTTTGTCAACTGTGACACTGTCCGACCTTTAATAATTATTAGTTTCTGAACTGACGAGACATCGTTATGGCTAATGAGAACGGTACTCTGTACCTAGGAATCTGCCGTGTCACAGTAAGCATATTACCAATGTCCTAATAATTCCATTTACTGTGGCCTGTCGTAATACATTTTCTTATTTTTTTTTATCTATGGACGCTTCACACCACGTCAATCTGGTCCCGTGGGAAGTTCTCGAAGAACTTGTGTTACGGGTACCAGACAACGGCATAATATATATAATTAAGTATTAATACACGTCATATTTTAGATTTTAATATTATACACATATTACACATTCATGACCCAGGAACACAGAAAAACTTTCTGTTCCTTCGGCGGGATTCAAACCCACAACCCCCAGCTTGAGCAACACGCTCAACCACTGAGCCACAGCGGTCGTCAAACAAACTGTCTTACGTACAGAAAGTAAAAATACCTTTGAGTATATAACTACAAAAATACCAACTTGCAACAAAAAATTTTGACTTTGACTTAGGGTACGTTTTAATAAGATAACTACCAAAGATAGTAACTACCTTGTTACTACTAATAACTATTTCTTAAAAACTTCAAATTTGTATCGCGAAAACCCGGCAAAAGATTTTCGCGATACAAATTTGACGTTTTTAAGTTATGGATAGATAAGTTATTGACGACTCTCGACGAGTGAAATGCTCGCTAAAATCGATTCTACATATCATTACGGAGATTTGTCGTTGGACCGTTGACGCGAACTACTCTAAAGTTACTACATTAAAATATTAGTACTATAATAAACGTGAAAAGTTGTGACAATGGATGGACGGATATTCGGATGTTTGTGACTCTTTCATGCAAAACATTTGGTCTAGTATAGGCTCCATAGTCTATACTAACAGGCACCTTTTAAATCTTGAAAAAGTACTTTGTTCCTCTGGGATACTGTAATGATACGGGTAGAGCCGCAGGTAAAAGCTAGTTTACAATAATGAATCCGTAAGTTATTATACTTTATCTAAGCAGTGAGAAGTATGATAACAGCTACCCATATTGAATTCGGTAACGTTGGCCGGTTTCATTGAAACCAGACCAGCTACGCAGGAGTTATTTTATAGTGCCCAAGTATGTACGTAGTAACTGTACACAAGAGCACCCTCTCTTCTTTACCCTCGAAACCCAGTGAGACGGATGACCGATACGGCTGACGTGAGATCCGGCGCAAGACCAACTTTTTTACGCATGGATCATCTTTCTTGTCAGACAATTAAGTAATCAGTCTGCAATCTGTAGTGTTCTAATCAAACTTGAAAACTATATGTATATTTTCTACTTTTGTTCGTCCCAACACGGGAATCGAACCCACAACCGACGACCGGCAAGTCGACAGCTAAGCTCCAAACCACTGGACCACGGAGGCAAGTTGGCAGAGTAGTTTATTTCATGTGACGCTTGTGTCATAAAGTGCTGTGACATGACGTTCTCGATTAATTTGTGACAGTTGTCAGAGCGACGACGCGACGCATTGGAAAATATTTTCATAAAAACTCATGCGAAGTTCGACTGTAATATTGATCATTTCGCCGGCCCGGGCGTAGAATATTTCAGGACTGAGGACGCCAACTTTCTAATCGTCCGTAAGATTTTCTTTGAAAACTTCTACCAGTTTGAATTTGACTACATATTTTGTAAAACTACTTTATGGTCTTCCCTTTGTCAAAAAATAAATTACTAACCTAACGTACCTTTGTATGATACTTTACAAAGTAATGTCAATGCACAGATCTGTAAATTAAACACCCATTTGCTTGCGTAGGCGGTTAAAACAATAATATTGTTTTTAAATACCACAAACTTATAATAAATAAAATATATACTAATATTATACATTGGATGTTTTCCGCTGAAAAAAGCGCTAGTTAGTGCTTGCTAGCGCTAAAGAAAAAAAAACAGATTATCGGCCAGGACAAGTTTACTAACTTATATACCTACCGCTAACATAATCAGCCATTTTGCTTATTTAACGCTAGCGTTCGCCATTTTGCTTACGCTTTTTGCTAGCGCCTTTTTCCTCGGAACATAGCCATTGTATTAATTAGACGTTTTAAAATTTAAACGTAGTCTGAATATTATTTTTTTTAAGGTTAAAATTATTCATATCATTTTTTCCAATACAGCACCTACCTCATGACGGGCATACTGTACTTTTTCGAGATAAAAAGTAGCCTATGTAGTATGTGTATTAACACATAATATTATGAGATTATCAGAACCTCAATTCTCATATTTAAAGTAGATTTTCATTTTACTTTGATTGTATTAATTAAAAGTCAAACGACTTGTTATCATAAACTGATTTTGTGGCGTTTTAAATTAATCAGGACAGGATTAATCAGGACGCGTTTGACGCTGGTATAACGTTTACGAGAATACTGATTTTACAGATTTAGCGTATCAGAACTTGATGGTAACTGCATTATTGGAGGTTTTGTATATCAGAATTAACCCTCTGAGCTCAAACTGCAACCATAACAAATTTCAACAAAATCCGTTCAGTAGTTTATGCATGAAAGAGTAACAACAATCCATCCTCATAAACGTTCATATATATAAGAGAACTAAAAAAAATAAATTAACAGAGCTATGAAACCCAACATTGTCTGTATAAATCGATTTCGGTCGCCGCAATAATACCGACGTGTAGTGCGGCGTAGTGCGGCGTAGTGAGTGCTCCATCACTGCCCCATTACCCCGACAGCCGTTTATACCCATTCCCCAATATCGGCACAACACTTCAACTTCCAATTTGCGCCGCGGATCGCGTCACGTGGCTCTTGTGCTATAAACTATAGCTCCAATAGCTTGTATATGTCACCGTAAAATTGTAAAAACTGTTAGATTGTAATATTACTAGAGATATTGTAATATACATGCGAAGTGGGGATGACATTTTTTTTTTCAATTTCTGTAATTTCTACACCATCGTGTGGGGTATCGTTCAATAGGTCTTTTAAAATAAAGGCATGGTTTTGTACATGACTTTTTATATAATATAGTCAACCATTTTCGAGTAATCGGCCTCCAAAGTGGTTTGTAAGTTGACCCCCCCCCCTCCCGGCATTTCTAAACTATGAGACTTATAAACTTGCAATTTTCTATGGATCACCATAGAAAATTGCATTGTTCAAAAAGAGCATTTAGCATAATCTATCAAGATTATGCTAAATACTCGTTTTGAACAAAATCGGACTGTAATTTTTGAAGTAATTTGAAAAAACCTATTATGCTTTTAAAGTTACGGAACCCTCTTTAGAACAACATTTATGTCATGAGCATGTCAGGATATGCTCTTGCTTAGGTTATTTATTTCCAGTTTGTATAATACACAGATGTAAAATTAGGTATTACATTTATTTTCACCCAAATTCTGCTAGAGCATGGAATATTATAATTAATAAATTTCATTACAATTAATTTAAGTTACGGTCAGTTCACGCTGAAACGAAACGATACGCGACGTAGCGATGCATTTTTAAGATAGCTATTCAAAATTAATCTTTATTCAAGAATATAGTTACTTTTTACATGTTTGATTGTAAGAGTTTGAATGTCAGGCTTGCACTGTAGTGTGTGACTGATGTGTGTGTCATAATATGAAACGTGTATCTTTTTCTGTAGTGAATAGAGTTCAATTTTGAATGGCTATCTTAAAAATGCAGCGCCGTGTAGCTTCGCGAGTCTGATGTGAACTGATGATCCAAACGTAAACAAATAAAAAATTGGAACATAATATAAAACTTTATAAGTCACCTATTTACTATATGCAATAAAGAGAACACTGACACGTTTGTTTGGTTTAGATTTAATTGGATCACTATTATATATTATAGTACTTTATCATCACGCCTTGGTTCTCCGATTATGTTACCAGATATACTGATACCCACATTTGATGACCTCCGTGGCTTATAAGTGGTTAAGCGCGTTTGCGCTGAAGCCGGGTCGCGGGTTCGAATCGCGCCGAAAGAACAATAAATTTTTCTGTGATTTATTCCTGGGTCATGGACGTTGTATTAAATATGTATTACATGAAATAATCATCATCATCATCAGCCTATCGTTCACGTCCACTGCTGAACGTAGGCCTCCCCCAATGAGCGCCGGGAACGGGAAGCTCCGGGACATCTTTGAATCGTCGATCCCACAATCCCTTAAGACCAGGGTCTTTGATCAATGCGTTCTACCGGTAATGACATACGGAGCCGAAACGTGGACACTCACCGTAGGCTTGGTTCATAAGTTTAAGGTTGCTCAGCGTGCGATGGAAAGAGCAATGTTAAGGGTATCTCTGGTGGATAAAATACGTAACGACGTTATTCGCCAGAGAACTAAAGTCACCGACATTGCTCAACGAATTAGCACGCTGAAGTGGAAGTGGGCCGGCCATGTCTGCAGACGGACAGACAATCGATGGAGCAGACAAGTATTAGAGTGGAGACCACGCTTAGGCAAACGTAGTGTAGGACGTCCTGCGGCACGATGGACCGACGATTTGAAGAAGGTGGCTGGCAGCGGATGGATGAGGGCTGCCCAAGATCGGGATGGTTGGCGCTCATTGGGGGAGGCCTACATGAAATAATAAAAATCTTAAATATACATCCATAATATAAAAAAGTAAATACACTTCCCGTTTTCTGGTACCCGTAATATAAGTTCTTCGAGTACTTAGCACTGGGCCAGATGGACGTGATGTGAAGCGTACTTTTTTTTTTTTTAATATTAACAGCATTTTTTCGTCTTTCCCCGCGTCACAGCTCTCTCGGTCGCATAACGTTTTAGCTTTAGGGATACCTATAACGGTGAGATATTTTTGTTATAAAAATTTATTAGACCGTCCCACACGCGCTGCGGTACGAAAATAAAATGTTACCGACGCGATTTGGGAATATAAACTCACCGTTTATAGGAGATATTTGATTTTGTTCGAGCCCTACTCATTTTCGATCGAATTACACCATATTCGTTTAAATTACCATACGTTTGTAGATAAAACCCAGAAGCGAAAATGTTTTGTCGTTTTTCAATATATTATGTAGCAGGTAGGTATAATATATAATATGATTATTAAATCAATACTTTACAAGGTGTTAGACAGGGATCACCGTGGCTGTTTAATATGTTCATGGACAATTGCTTGAAAGAGAATGAAAGTGGGTTGAAAATGAATGAGTTACTCGTCAAATGTTTTCTCTATGCTGATGACCAAGTATTACTTGCGTCTTCGGCCGAGGAGTTGCAGGAGATGATAACTGCGATGAGTGGAGCTTTTACTAGAAAGGGAATGAAGATGAATGTAAAGAAGATGAAAGTGATGGTGTTTGAAAGAGATGAGGCAGTGACAGAATGCAATATCGTGATTGGAGATGAACAAATTGAACAGGTGAATGATTTTGTGTATCTGGGTTCAAATTTTACAAGAGATGGAAAATGTGAGAGTGATATTGAAAGAAGAGTGAATGCAGGAAACATGGTGAATGGAGCTTTGCACTCCTTCATGAACAGTCGGAAGGTGTCTAATAAGGCTCGTTTGGCTGTACATGCGAGGGTGTTGGTTCCGATACTCATGTACGGAAGTGATAGTTGGGTATGGCAGAAGAAACATGAAATCAGAATAAATGCAGTTGAGATGAGAGCATTAAGAAGCATGATAGGAGTTAAACTGGGTGACAGGATAAGAAATAGTGAGATAAGGAAACGTTGTGGTCTGAAAGAAGATGTAGTGACAAAAATTGAGAAAGGTATGCTGAGATGGTTTGGCCATGTTGAGAGAATGAATGAAGAACGATTGACGAAAAAAGTGTATAATGCGAGTGTGAATGGAAGTATTGGAAGGGGTAGACCTAGGCGGACGTTTCAAGATCAAATCGGGGACGTCTTGAAAAAAGGCCAGGTCAAGAGTACCCTAAACCAAAGAGCATATTGTATGAAGGGAATAATGAAAGTGGATGAAGCAAAACAAGTATGTAAGGATTGTAGCAAGTGGAAAGAAGTGGTCTCTGCCTACCCCTACGGGAAAGAGGCGTGATTATTTGTATGTATGTATGTATGTATGTATCAATACTTTAATATTGTAATAACTTTAATCTATACTTCATATAATAAAAAGGAGAGGTTTTCTTGTTTGTTTATTTGCATCGAATAAGCTCCGAAACTACAGTACCGATTTTGATAAAATTTGGCACAGATGTAGAATAGACCACGGGCTACTTTTATTGCGGCAAAATGTACATTCTCCGCTAGATTTTCTCTGGCACGCACGAACTTGCGGGCAACATCTAGTCTATTATAAATATGAATGTGAGCTTCTTTGTTTGGTTGTAACGTTTTCACGTAAAAACTACTTAACCGATCAACATGAAATTTGGCACAGATATAAAGTAGACTACATGGAAGGACATAGGCATACTTTTGATCGCAGGAAAATGTAGGTGCGGTTTTCGCGGGCTTGCCTCCTGTGCGTACGAAATCGTGGAATACATTTAGTAGTTTACAATTATATCACTTTAAATAAAGGTAAGTAATAGGTTTATAGGAAATAAATACATTACATTATATACATTCAAATTCCACAGAAGCAATGACCTACTTGTAGAAACGAACAAACACAGCCAACATCCTCGTGAAACTTCGAGCTCCTGATTAACAATAAAACTAAGGAAGAAATTCTTAAATACCTTACAAATTCTGAAGCACCGTCCGATAAAAGAAAATTAAAGACAAAGTCGATACGCGAGTTCATTAGGAAGTTGGAACCGGCGGTTGTAGTTCCAGCGTTTTACGTCGTGTCGGTGGTTGTAGTTACAGCGTTTTACGTCGTGAGTGTCGGTGGTTGTAGTTACAGCGTTTTACGTCGTGGGTGCTGGTGGTTGTAGTTTCAGCGTGTTACGCCGAGAACGCCGGCAGTTGTAGCTTCAGCGTATTACGGCATGAGTGCCAGCGGTTGTAGTTTAAACGTTTAACGCCGGGAGTGGCAGTGGTTGTAGTTCCAGCGTCTTACGCCGAGATTGTCGGCGGCTGTAGTTCCAGCGTTTAACGCCGGAAGTGGCAGTGTTTGTAGTTCCAGCGTCTAACGCCGGAATAGGTGGCGGTTGTAGTTCCAGCATTTGCGTTGTAGTTCAGCGTGCCGATGGTCATATAGTTCCAGCGTAAATACATCTGGAGTGCCGGTGGCTGCAGTTCCAGCGTATTTCGCCGTGAGTGCATCAATGATCCGGTTAACCCGGTTATACGTCCACCTGGTGAATTAATCATGAATTTTAACACATTTCGCGTTGCTCGCGCGATAAAATCAAATTGTGTTGTACCTATGTTTTGCTTTAAAATAAATTTGCGAGTTAAATTATATTCGGATTTCATTTACGTTAAATGCACAATTACATAATGTGCTCGGTCGTGCCTGGCGTGTGTATCTCAGCGCGGAATCTAGACGAACTACATAGGTTAACCTATTTATTAATCAAACATTTCTTCAACAAAACTATATTACAATTATTACACACGCGGATCGCCACAAAGTTATGACCTTGTTTTATTTTGTTTTGCTTAATTTTTGTTGTAAAAGTATTTGTCGTACCGACCGAGGGAGGTCAGAGGAATAGAAAAGCTGCAGCATTTTCAATGTTTTTGATATTTCATATATGTGCAGGCTATGTTACAAATATTAATTATGTATTAAGTATATCAGTATATTTTAAAGAAAATAAAATAGGTATTTGACAGATATAAATAACTTATTAAGGAACACAATAGCTGTAGTTATTATGTTGAGACCTTAGACTGTAGATTCATGTAATGAATAACACAATATGATTATATTATCATAATACATATCTGTATTGCAATACATACTATAATTATTGTGTTATTAATAATTTTATAAAATTTAAATTTATTGCATGATTTTTTTATTTTACCTACTGTTAAATTGAATTGAATTAATTATACTTATTTTAATTTTATAAACATTGTGTAAAACGTGAAATAAAAGGCTTTTTATTTATTTATTTAATACATATCTGTGCTTCGTCCCCAAGTGAGTGGGTGGAAGAGTATGGATAATAATTATTATTATTATTATGGACGCTTCATACTACGTTAATCTGGTACTGGTACTGTACTGGGTACTGGTACCCGTAACACACATGACAAGTATTAAATATATTTCCGTTATCTGGACAACGGAAATACCGCTCAGGAAGTTTTTCAGCTCATCCCGAATTCCTAGTAAACGCGATCGCGTGTGCGCATATTAATTTGTGCCCATCAATGTTAACCCAAATTCGCTTTACTCCCCTTCAGTCACCCATCGAAGGGACGAGCATAAATCGCAGCAAAGCAAAACTGAAGAAACTAAGAAGAAACCGTCGCCCGTCTTCATCCAGAAATAGCTGCTCGACACCAAGGGCAGTCCCAGTTTTCTCGTGTTGACCTATGTACCTGCCTACCTCGGCTCAAAATCGCGTACCCATGTAAATTTCTAGTACTAACAATACTTTTATATTATACACATGTTTAAGATTTTTATTATATTATTATACACATATTAATTACACATCCATGACCCAGGAACACAGAAAAACTTTTTGTTCCTTCGGCGAGATTCGAATCCGCGTCCCGCGGCTTGAGCACCAACGTCTAACATTGAGCCACAGAGGTTGTCGGGCCGGCGAGTGCCGAGTACGTACTTCACGTCATGTGTTTGAAATTTCAACTTCATCGAGTGAATATTACAGCAGTGATGCCCAATACTCGATACCGATTCAAATTTAAATTAAACTGTTATGATTTCAAAAAGCATTGTCAGACGTATTTACTAAAATTAAAATGATTCTTAAGTACTAATTGCATCTTCCTGAACTTTGCATATATATGAAATTAAAAAATCTACACTGGCCTGCAAAAGTAAATGCTACCCCTCTTTTTAATATTAAACATCTATGATGCTACCCTTTTTTATTATTTAACTATTTAAGTTATTAAAACTTTTTTAAGACACATTTTATAAGCTTTCTACAAGTTTCAAAAACCTGAAGAAAAGAGATGTTAGTGTTTCCTATTCTTTATTTAATTTAATTTCACTTCGTTTCAATGTATATTTAAAATAACTTCGTCAAGAAGAACACAACGTAAAATGAAACATGGCATCAGAATTATACAAAGAATGTCATTTTGACAATGACATGACTTTTGACAAAGAAAGACGTATGATATTCAAGAAGACGTCACTTTCTAAAACTGTCAACTACGTCAAAAGTCAAGTCAAAACAACTGTCATGGCCGCCTTAAAAATAGGGTTCTCGTAATAAAAAACTATTCAAACTAATCATTTTTGTATGCATGTATCCTTTTTCAAATTATTTTCTTTATTATTTTTATGAAATTCCCATATTTTTTTCCTATGTACCTATGTAGTGTACATAGAGCTGGCCCAAAATCAAACTATTTTACTATTATATTTCTATTATATTTTACTATAAAACATTTTTTATTTAAAAAGTGCAACTTATTTTGCAGGCTAGTATTGTTTCCATCTCTATTAAGGCAGCAAAAAGTTTTATCATAAAATTACTACTTTTATATGTGGACTAGAACATCGACAATTTTATGTTTTTATGTTGAGTAGCAGGATAATATCTAAGTATTTCCCAGTAGACAGGTCTTCTAATATAAGCTGTAGATACCCGACTACTCTGCTCGGTAAATGAGATTGGGTAAACTTGCTTACTTCGATCTCAACTTTAGTGTGTATTAAGTTTTAAATCCGGGGAATGGCTGGTTAAGCCACGTAATAAATTGGAACAGAAAGTCGTCTGTGGACTTTACGATTATGAGTTCTTGGAAAAAGTGGCCAAGCTCGACTCCGTCTGGCTTGTTTATGGTTTCCTTACCTTTGACTTTGCTTTGCTTTTAAATAACGTAGCATTTGAAGCTGTATTTTGTCTATACCAGTGTATTACAGCGATTATATTATGAATGTCGAAATAATACAAAGTAATCATAATCACGGAATTGGTTGCGCTGTTGCGTTTCGTCAATATACCGTTTCAGCCTGGTGACGTCCACTGCAGAACATAGGCCTCCCCCATAAATTTCCAGTGCGACCGGTCGCTCGCGGCCTGTATCCACCGACTTCCTGCGACTTTTCTCAGGTCATCTGTCCACCTGGTGGAAGGCCGTCCTACGCTTTGACGTCCAGTTCGTGGTCTCCACTTAAGAACCTTTCGGCCCCAGCGGGCATCGGTTCTACGGGCTATATGTCCAGCCCATTGCCACTTTAACTTGCTAATGCGCTGGGCTATGTCGGTAACTTTAGTTCTGCTACGGATTTCCTCATTTCTGATTCTATCACGTAGAGAGACTCCAAGCATAGCCCTCTCTATAGCTCTTTGAGCGACACGAAGCTTTTGAATAAGTCCCGTTGTGAATGACCACGTTTCGGCTCCATATGTCATCACCGGTAACACACAATACTCGAAAACTTTTGTCTTCAGGCACTGAGGAATTTTTGACGAGAAGATGTTTCTGAGTTTCCCGAACGCTGCCCAGCCGAGCTGGATTCGACGGTTGACCTCTTTTTCAAAGTTGGACCTACCTAACTGGACTTTGTGCCCCAGGTATATATAGTCGTCAACAACTTCAAGCGTAGAATTTCCAACGGTCACTTGGGTGGGTACAACATGGGCATTGAACATAATTTTCGTCTTATCCATGTTTATACTAAGTCCCACCTGTTGTGAAACTCTACAGACCTCTAGCATAGTGTTAAGGTCTTCCAGAGTTTCTGCCATAACCACGATGTCATCGGCAAATCGAAGGTGAGTGATGTAGTCACCATTTATATTGATCCCAAGTCCTTGCCAGTCCAGGAGTTTGAACGCATCCTCCAATGCAGCGGAAAACAGTTTCGGAGAGATGACGTCTCCCTGTCTGACGCCGCGCTGCAATGGGATCGCCTTTGTGCTATGCTCCTGTACTCGCACGGACATGGTGGCTTTACTATATAAACACTTCAACACTTCGATGTACCGGTAGTCGACCCGGCATCTCTGAAGAGACTGTAACACTGCCCAGGTCTCAATCGAATCAAAGGCTTTGTCATAGACCACAAACGCCAAGCACAGTGGCAGATTATACTCCTCGGTTTTCTGTATAACCTGCCGTAGCGTATGTATGTGGTCTATGGTACTAAAGCCTCTTCGAAAACCGGCTTGTTCGGGAGGCTGGAAGTCATCAAGCTTCCGTTCGAGACGATTCGTTATGACTCTTGAAAACAGCTTATAGACATGGCTCAGCAGCGTAATGGGTCTGTAATTCTTCAGCAAAGTCTTATCTCCTTTTTTGAAGAACAAGACTGCCACGCCCCTGCTCCATGCTTATAGCGTTTTACACTCGAACAAGGCGGAATTAAAAAGTCTCTGGAGCATTTTTAATGTTGGTGTTCCACCAGACCTCAGCAGCTCCGAGGTGATCCCATCCTCGCCCGGCGCCCTGTTGTTTTTAAGCTGTTTAAGAGCCATACTAATCTCGTACAGGCTGATGTCCGGGATATCTTCCATGTGATGTCGGATTAGTCTAGCTCTAGGATCTTCAGCCAGATTAACGACAGGCTTGGCAACTGAGGTGTAAAGTTGCTCATAGAAACTTTCGACCTCTGCGAGCACCTCGGGCCTGGCTGACACAACTTTCCTATCCTCTGTCTTCAGCTTCGTCAACCGGCTCTGCCCAACAGACGTGTCTCTGGCAAACACTTTTGAGCCTTTGTTTCGCTGTATCATGTCCTCAATACTTCTAGTATTAAAGAGACGAATATCGTGCCGCAAAGACTTTGATATCTGTCTGTTAAGCTGCCTATAAGACTTAGCATCGTCAGAGGTTTGAAGAGTAAGGGTGCGTCGCCTAGCCATTAGTGTAAACGTGTGGTCGGAGATTTTCTGTGGCTTACCTCTACGGCAAGCTACAGAAAATCTCCGACCACACGTAAATATAATGGTAAAAGATTTGTTGTGAAGATCGGTTTTCCTACATATTCTAAGACGAAGCACCGAAATTCGTACCTGAAGAAAAACCAAAAATAAAGCAAAGTCGCGTGTAGAAACTAATTATATGATATTTTATGTATTGTAGCTCGTCCCCTCTATGAGTCTTGATCGGCGGCGAGGAAATTCAAGAAATTGAAACGTTTTACCAGTAAATGTCAATGAATTTATAGTGGACACAAAATTAAGTACACGAAAGGCAGAAGGAATTTTCCATATCAGGACTTGAAGGCTAAAATTATGCTTTAGAGTACTCTGTAATATCTAGTGGAGGATTTGAATGGGTCGATTTTCGCCGCACGATTTCCGATATTTGAGAATCGATAATTAACCTTTTAAATAGTAATTCCACTAGATCCTAATACTAATCCCCCATAAGCTTGTTTATAAAGTAACTTGTTCGCATGAAAATATTATTATGAATCCCAAAACATTATGATATTTCTATTGACTAATTTGAGACCTACGGCGTTGTTTTTCCATACTAATATTTTAAAGAGGAAATCAATCAATGATTATTTGATTAAATAGACTGAAAATGCAGGATGACTTGCATAGACAAAAATAAACCATGGAGAAGGATAAAAGATTTTATGGCAAAAGTATCGCGATAAAAAGTCGCGGGCAACATATAGTCTATATTGCGGAACCTTAAAAACATACAAACAAAAAACTAATTTCAATGTTTGCTTGTAGTTAATGGCTGTCGTAGCAATGCTTGGATGGGATTGGGATACACCCCTCACCCCTTTCCCCACTGTCGCCCGAGGACCGCGGTACTTTCTTATACTTTAACGACTTTGACTCGTAAACCGCAGTACTACGCAGTACTACCCACCCACTTCTTTGTAGTACTCAGAAAATGTAACAAAAACAACGTAACATTACGTTCACGTCCATCAAAACCGTAATTACACCGTACCAACACCCCCGGGCCATTATTAAACGGCAGATTGATAAAAAAATCATTACTTTTTGCATTTTCAAAATAAATACAGGGAGAGAACACATATTATGGACATATTATTAAGTTTCAAAAATATTTTTTATTTTCCTGGACATTTACTTAAAAAAACTGTATCCACCTATAACTTATTGTTGTGTCAGAACAAAGAGTAACTTAAATAGAGCAATATAAAAAAGAAATTATATTAATACTAGTTGTTTCCCGCGCCTCCGCCCGCGTAAATATACTATTGCGCATCCCGCGGGACTACACTTTTGCGGCATAAAAAGTAGCCTATGTTTTAATCCAGAGCCTACTACCATACCGAATTTCATAAAAATCTGTTCAGTAGTTTTTGCGTGAAAGAGTAACAAACATCCATCCATCTATCCATCCATACATCCTTACAAACTTTTACATTTATAATAATATTAGTAGGATGTCATTATTACCTAATAGGTCATTGGTGTATCTTCACATAATATGTGCTAATATTATTAAGAGGAAAGATTTGTTTTTATTTGCATTGAATAGGTTTTATGTAGGACTAGCTTTTGCCCGTGACATCGTCCGCGCGTCATTTTCCATACAAAATTTTAACCCCTTTATACGGCCCCATAAGGGTAGAATTTTAAAAAATCCTTTCTTAGCAGATGCCTATGTCATTACAACTATCTGTATGCCAAATTTCAGCAAAATCCATTCAGTAGTTTCGGCTGTGCGTTAATAGATGAGTCAGTTAGGTTTGCCTTTTATATACCTATATTTAGATATAGATTGAACTATGGTTCACATAGTTCAATCTATATCTATGGACACAATGTCATTTTATATAGCGGCAAAATGTATGGTTTCTGCTAGATATCATTTCGCGCGTACGAAGTCACAGGCAACGGGCGGTATTAAATAAAATAAATTAAAATACGACTGTAGACAAAAATACCAATACCAGTTTAGAAGTAGAGTTTTAGTTTTAGAATATTTAACAGTCGATATATTTTATCCGTGGTCATGTTCTGCTGCGAACTGGAGCGTCGCCAAACGGATTGAATCCGACACCTACTGCCTTATATATGGGGAGTATGATTAGTTCCGGGTGCTTAATATTTACTTTTAACAATCAGAAATAAATGTTTTTTACTCCATCTTTAGTCGCAGTGTGACTCAAATTTAAGAATGACTGACTCTGTTTGTGAAATTTCCAAAAACTTCATAGAAGTCTTTCACATAGAGAAAAAGACGCTATTATTATATATATTAATATATATATATATATACAATATTGCTATCCAACGAGGCAATGCTATCAGTTTGCTAGGTACTCTGCCAGATAGGGACGACCTGGGGAAGTTTTTCTATTTATAGACTTTTTTAGAGATAGATTATTTATAGATGTCTTCTTTTTATTAGTAGGTATTAATTTTTAGTTTTTTATTTGGCTCTAGTTTTATTGTTAATTTTATGTTTCTTGTGTTATTTAAATGAGCAATAAAATATTATAAATGCGAAAAAAAAAAAAAAAAGAGAAAAAGTAAGAAAATTACCATTTTTTAGATTTGCCTATCCTACTTTGAATGAAAGTTTGTGAGGTTGGATGGATGGATGGACATAATTATAATATTATAAAAAGAAGGAAAGTACAGTACCTAATTAGGCTTCGTAGAAGTTGCACAAGCAGCTGTCAGCCAGTCATGTCCTGTCAGCTTCTACACACATACATACATACATATAATCACGCCTCTTTCCCGTAGGGTAGGAAGCGACCACTTCTTTCCACTTGCTACGATCCTTACATACTTGTTTCGCTTCGTTCACTTTCATTCTTACCATCCATTCCTCCTCTTACATTCAACTTAGTGAAGCGGCTCTCCATGATCCTTCTGGTAATTTTTTATCTCGTGAATTCTTAGAAATTATGTTTCCTTAGTCAAGAAACATTCGATTTGTGTTTTTGCTCTCATATAATCTGATTTCTTAGAAACAATCTAACCGAGATCCTCGAAGGATATTATTCCCATATTCTGAAGAATATTATTCCAGCAGAAAAAAAACTATATTATGACGTAACACCAACCAGATGAATTGTAGCAACTATAAAATGTCCCCAAGTATCTAGAATTAGTTTCGTTCCTATTTTCGGAGGTGGAATTAGCATCTGTTGAGACCCGAACATCACACGACGTCCTCGTGCCGCCGCATTACTCCCGACACCCCCTAACTCCGGCCGTTCAGCGACTAGGTTATTACAACGATACGAGAAATAAAATGTTATAATAAAGTTATATCTGACCTGCGCGATCTTCGGACTTCGAGCCACAGAATGGCGAGAAACGGCGCTAGACCGGGACAAATAGCGCAAACTTGTGTCGGAAGCCAAGATCCACTTTGGGTCGCTGAGCCATCGTAGTAAGTGAGTAATAAAAGGAAGTTTGATTATTAAGTCTCGTTGATTGATTTTTTTACATATTAAAAAAAAATTCAGAGCCAGAACAGTAATTAATATAATAATAACTCCCCATGCCGATTTCGGTGACGGTGGTCAGTTTCATTGAAAGCAAGCCAGTTACGCAGGAGTAATTTTATAGTGCCCAAGTGTATGCGCAGTATACAAGAACACTCTCTCCTCCTTTATTTGGGGCGGATTACCGACACACGTGAGAGATCATTTTGACGACCTCTGTGGCTCAGTGGTTCAGCACTTTGGTGCTAAAGCACCGGTGGTCGCAGGTTCGAATCCTGCCGAAGGAACAAAAAAGTTTTCTGTGTTCCTGGGTCATGGATGTGTATTAAATATGTGTATAATATAATAAGAATCTTAAATATATGTATGGTATAAAAGTATTAAATATACTTCCCGTTGCCTGGTATGATAACACAAGTTCTTCGGATACTTAGCACGGGGCCAGACTGACGTGGTGTGAAGCGTCCATAGATATTATTAATTTTATTATCAGGTGCCAGACCGAGTTTTGACATGCCGATCCGACGCATGGATTATCTTTCTTGTCAGACAGTCAGGTGATCAGCTTGCATTATCCTAACCAAACTTGAAAATTAAATTTTTTTGTTGTTCCAATGCAGGAATTGAACCCACACGTTTCGAGTCGAGAGCCAAGTTCTAAACCATTGGACCACTGAAATATAGCTCACTATAAAACAAAATTAAAAAAATTAAGTTACCACCGAAATGTTAAGCAGTGATGATTTAAAGCTAAGAACACTTTCGATAGTGGTAGGTTTCAACCAAAAAAGATCAAAATCGGTTCATTTATTTCAGAGATACGATACCACGAATAAACACGCATACGCACACAGACACACACGTCAAACTTATAACACCCCCTGTTTTCCCCGGGGGTTATTATTTAATCAACATTCCTTATATTTACTTTTATTTTCTTCTTTAATAATAATAATAATATCTATGGACGCTTCACACCACGTCAATCTGGCCCCGTGCTAAGTATCCGAAGCACTTGTGTTACAGGTTACAACGGGAAGTATATTTAATACTTTATATACCATACATATATTTAAGATTTTTATTAAACTATTCACATATTTAATACACATGACCCAGGAACACGGAAAATGTTTGATCCTTCGGCGGGATTCGAACCCGCGACCCCCGGCTTGAGCACCAACGCGCTGAACTACTGAGCCACAGAGGTCGTCAAGTAATTAAAAAATTTTAAAGATATATTTCGTTCACTTCTACAGTAGCACGTGTATAGGAATAAACTGTATAACTCCCTGGCATGACCCCGTCGCTCGGTTCGATTTCCCGTCGCAGCTTCAGTTGGCTCCGCGCCATGCTATCTGCGAAGTTCGGCAGGACGCGGGCCTGCCAGCTGTCACTCAATACAGACCAGTTACAACTCACAATTACTGGAGTTACATAGAGTTTTAGTTACCAACATGTTAGTACGTAGCACCTCGTAGCATATCCCGTAGCATTGCGTAGGCATTTTCGTAGCACGGCGTAGAGTGATAACATTATAGATAAATAAAAAAATGTATGGTATTACTAGCTGAGCAGCAAACGCCACCTTAATAATTATTGTCTCTCTTGGGTATAAAAAAAGGGCCAACTGCGAGATGAACTGCACGAAGTTCCGTATACAGGATGTCCCAGAAGTCGACGTCGTCCCTTCGAAGGCTGATAGACCAGCTCATGACTCACCAGAATATCGTAATATGACTTTAGTAAAAAATCTTTAGTTTTCGAGATATTGGCACTTTTAATATTTTTTTAAAAATTACACCTCATGTCAGTTTTTAGGCTTCCGCAAAGTACAATTTCCCGTATTGTGGGATACAAATTTGTATTGCGGAATCCTGACCAGTTCTGCTATTGACCACGGTTATAAAAAAAGCTAATAGAGTTTGAACTTTGTAGAAAAAAAGAAAACTTTTCCCTAATCGTGATTTCAAAAACTTTTTCTCCTAACTTTCACTATCCATACTAAAAAAAAAATACACCACACTAACCTGGGTTGTTACTTTAAAAAGTTGCTCATTTTATGTAGTTTTTGAAATAGTAAAATAGTTGCTATTAAGCTACGTCAAAAATTTTTTTTGCTATTTTAAGTGCACAGAGAACACATTTTGAATGTTTTTCTTTAGTTAGAATTTCGAACAAAAACACTCGTTACATTGAAATCACCCAGATGTTTACTTAAAAATTGTACGTTGAAGTGTAAGATGCTTACTTAACTTGAAACTAAACAGAATACAAGGATTTTTTTTAAACTGTAAGGAGAAATGCAAAGAAGGAGAACACATTAATAATATCATTTAATGAGTTAGACTCATTAGAGTGAGAGAATAGGTGACGCCACGCACGTCTTTTGTTTGTTCTATACATGAGTTTGTTTATTAGTTACAAGTACGTTATGCTATTGATGTGCATCGTTTTGTTGTTTTCTTACTTTTAACGGATTTTGTATTGTAATCTGGACTTTGCCGTTGCCTCTGTATTCCCCGTAAATGTAATGCATGTTAGCATACTGATGTATAGTATACGCCACAATGACTGGTTACTAAGACACGTATCACAGAAACATAAAAGTCCAGAAAAGAGCCATGTCAGTTCTTTACTGTCTCCAAGCACACTTAAGTCCGAGTCACTAGGCAAAAGAATATATATAACGGTAAAAAAATCAAGCTTGATGTGTGGGAGCCCCCTTAAATATTTTATTTAATTCTTTTTTTACACGACTACTTCGTAGCCAAAAGGAAGAAATCATCATCTGTGAAAATTTCAATTGTCTATCATGGTTCATGACAAACAGCCAACAGACTGATATGCGGATGGTAACAGACAGACAGACAGACAGACGAACAGCGGAATCTTAGTAATAGGTTCTTAATAATCTTAGTAACTCTAAAAATAAGACAACCCTAAGAATATAATCATAAAATTCAGTCAAGCCGTTTCGGATGAGTTTGGTTACAAACATTGTGACATTGTGACACAGAATTTTATAATATTATATTATAAGAGCTATAGTGGTGATACGAGCTATAAAACGAACATTATATGACTAACACCGGTAATATTTAATTATACTTCGGGTCTTAACCGAAGACGATTACATAATTTACTTGCAGCAGTACATGAGTAGGTGCCATCCTTATCACACATTTAGAGTAGGTAACGAGCTAGAAAGAGAAAACAACATACCTGTTTCACCCCACCACTCCCACGCCACCTGGCCGTGGGGGGTGGCGTGACAATTCATTACGTGATTTTGTGTCGTCCGAGTCACACAAGTTTCTTTTTTTAATCGTCATTTTTCATTTTTTTTTTTGGTTTTATACGATCAGTAGATTATGTCGAAAAGAAAACGTGATCGTTCCGTGGACAGTGATTATAATAGGTTGGCCAAAAAAGTTAAAAGATTGAGAGATAAGTTGAAAGAAAAAAGAAGAAGACGAGAACATTCCCCGTCGGTTTCCTCGAGCACTTCGACGGATTTTTCAGAACCGGAATACGATAGCTATTATCCAGGTAGCAAATTTAGTCTTCTGTTCAACATTTTTAACTACCTACTTACTTCAATAAAAATTTGATTGGCGAAAATTGTAAATGTCGTTGTCTTTATGCATTAATAATTTTAACTGATATAGTGGTTACAATAGTGTTAACAGAACGTCGACTAGCCACGGTCCAATCTATGATTTAAGTGCATGATATACACATAATATTTTGTGAGCCAGATAACCGCCACAGCGCCGGGACTTATTCGAGACTGAGCCCCGTTGGACATGGGTACCTAACTTGGGCCCGTTGCTTCTATTAGCGTTTTCTAGAATCTAGACAAATGCACGGGTACCTATCTTGGACCTGTTGCTTATATTGGGTACCTATCTTGGACCCAAACAAGTTTATGGGTAGCCTAGCTTGGACCCAGGCCTGAACTATTACACTCCACGAAAGTGTTATAAAATTTAAACAAAAGAAATAATTTTATAAATAGAATTCGTTAAGTGAATTCAAATAATCATATTACGTAATACGCGATATTTTACTCCCGCTGCTACTGTTTATTATTCTACCTCCTATTTAGGTGTATCTTAAGACTAAGCAGGGTTTTATTTTCCCTTCTAGTCGATGACCTTCCAAATCAGGAAGCTTTGGACGATCTTAACAATGATGAGGAGCGCCCACAGATGGAGTCTGTAGTCGTCATACCAGACAATGTGTCGACCCCAATGGAGGCAGATGCCCCGTCACTTACCCCGTCACTTACCCCGTCACTTACCTTACCAGAACTACAGCCAGAGGCTAGTAACGGGGACGCGGTGACTAGCTTGGAACCTGAAATTTTAAACCTCTTAGGCGAAGATCCCGCTGATAAAAAAAGTCATGGTGAGGGTTTACATAAGGATATTGTACCAAGATGGGCACATATCCTCACTAACGGGCTACAGAAGGAGACCGTGGCGGACTTACTAAAACTTTACCTACCGCCGGACAACTGTACAAATATCTGCGCGCCCAAACTTAACCCAGAAATTAAGGCTGCCCTGTCTGATTTAAATGTGAAACAGGACTTATACCGCCAAAATAAACAGAACCAACTGGGATCCGGTCTCACAGCCCTCGGACAAGTACTCAACTGGGCTTTGACATCTAATAATATTGTCCCTCCCGAAATAATAAAAACCTTGAGCGACGCTGGGAGACTTCTCTGCGACAATCAATACAGGGAGTCATTATCTCGTAGATACGCGATTCTCAATGTCCTAAACAGGAATATTAGAGATACCGTTAAGGACACAAAGATCAACAAAAATCTCTTTGGCTCTGACCTAGCTGAGCACCTAAAATCATCAAAAGCCATAACGAAGACTGCATCTGAGATGAAGTCTAGGCCGCGCCCACCATACAGGACTCCAGTAGTCGTACAGCCTCAGAGAGGAACTTTAAACTCGAGGGGGACTCCGCGTGCGGCGGCGACGGAGCCCCGGACGGCCCCCGCTCCCCGCCGGCCGCCGCCGCCCCCGCCGCCGCCGCCGCGGGACAACCGCTAGGCTGCAGCGCGAGGCCGACAACGTCACACCGGCTACTCCCGGCAGCAAACGAGGAGACGATAGAAGATACACAGGTAATTATCATTGCCGGACGTTTGAAGTATTTTTATAATAAGTTGACTGAGTTTACTGATGACTGTACTATTCTAAGCTGGGTTGAAGGTTATAAAATACCATTTAAAGAAGAATCAGTGCAAACAGTTAAACCAAAAAATAGTGCCTGTAATTCTAAGTCTCAAATGGCTATCATCGATAATTGTATTTGTGACTTATTAGAGTCTAATTTCATTTCACCTTGCACACATTGTGAAGGTCAATTTCTTTCACCGATTTTCACGGTGCCTAAGCCGAACGGGACACAAAGATTTATTCTAAATTTAAAACAGCTTATTAAGTATATTAAGGCGGATCATTTTAAGATGGAGGACTATCGTACCGCCCTAAAATTATTACAAAATAACTATTATATGAGTTCTATTGATTTACAAGACGCTTATTTCTTAATTGCAGTCGATAAAGAAGATAGAAAGATGTTGCGTTTTGAATGGAAATCTCAATTATACCAATTTAATGTTCTCCCGTTCGGCCTTTGCACCGCACCTTATGTTTTCACAAAACTGATGAAACCGGTTTTACAATATTTGCGCTCATTAGGATTAATATCAGTGGCGTATTTAGACGATGTCCTATGTATTGGTAGTTCATATACTGAATGTGTTTTTAACGTCACAAAAACCAGAGAAACATTGGAATCTTTAGGCTTTGTAATAAACACTCAAAAGAGTGTTATGGAACCGAATACCACCTGTAAATTCTTAGGTTTTTTTTTTTTGGACACCAACCTCATGACTATTACCCTACCAGAGGAGAAGAAAATGAGTTCATGCGCAAAAACAAATGTACTATTAGATATTTCTCAGAATTCATTGGTCTGCTGACTTCCGCATGCCCAGCCGTAAGTTACGGCTGGATATACACTAAGTTGTTCGAACGTGAAAAATACTTAGCACTAAATTTTACTGATGATTATAATAAACAAATGAATATAAAACATTATTTAAAAAATGAATTTTCATGGTGGATAAAAAATATTCATTCATCATTTAGCCCAATTCGAAAAAGCAATAATTATCTTTTGGAAATATTCAGTGACGCTTCTAATACAGGGTGGGGTGTCGCATGCGGAGATCGGCGGGCGAATGG
Organism: Glaucopsyche alexis; assembly: GCA_905404095.1. NCBI lineage: Eukaryota > Metazoa > Arthropoda > Insecta > Lepidoptera > Lycaenidae > Glaucopsyche > Glaucopsyche alexis. The sequence goes on along the minus strand of FR990047.1, from coordinate 28,959,999 downwards.
AAACTGGACTGAATCAGAATTAGATCTTCATATAAATACGCTTGAACTAAAAGCTTATTACGGACTTAAGATATTTACTCCTGACTTACGCAATTGTGATATTTTATTGAGAATCGACAACACCACTGCTATAAGTTACATAAATCGAATGGGCGGTGTTCAACACCCTCACTTAAATGAATTAACTCGAAATATATGGCAGTGGTGTGAATATAGGAATATCTTTATATTCGCTTCCTATATAAAATCTTCGGATAATGTTATAGCTGACAGGGAATCTCGACGATTTAATATAGACACGGAATGGGAAATCAGTGAAACGATCTTTGTGCGAATAACCGAATTGTTAGGTAAACCTGAGTTTGACATTTTCGCAAGTGCTCAAAACAATAAATGCGCCAGATACTCATCTTGGAAACTGGATCCATTTTCAGAGGGCCTGCCACCCACTTCATACGAACCTTGTCCTGGTGGCAGCGAAATTATCCGGGAATCGATGATCCGGCGCGGCGTACCACTTACCTCTTTAGAAATAATGATGGCATCACTTGCACCAAAAACTTTACGTCAGTATAGTAGCTCTTTACAATCTTGGTGGTCATATTGTATGATTAATAATATTAATATTTTTGAAGCTAATAGTTATAGTGTAATGTCATTTTTAACACAAAAATTTAACGAAGGAGCTAGTTATAGTAGTTTAAATACATATAGATCAGCGTTGTCAATAATTTTGGGTACAAACGTTACTTTAAATGATATTATTAACAGGTTTATGAAGGGCGTATACAGACTTAGCCCCCCTACACCTAAATACAATTCCACTTGGGACACTAATGTCGTTTTAAACTACTTATCTAAGATGTATCCATACGAAACGATCACTTGATCTAACCTGGCATATAAAACTTGTACCCTTTTATGTATAGCATCTGCTCAGCGATTGCAGACAATTAGCTTAATTAAATTACCAAATTTAGTTTTTAAAGAAGATGCAATTGTTATAAAAATTACAGACTTAATTAAGACGTCAAGACCTGGAACTCACCAACCACTCATAAAATTACCGTTTATTCGTGAAAACCCTAGTATTTGCCCAGCTTTAGCTTTAAATATCGATATAGAAAGAACCCGGGATTTGCGAAAAAATGATGAACATCTCTTTGTAGGAATACGTAAACCACATAACAAAGTGGGAACTCAGACTCTATCACACTGGGTAAAAAAGGTCTTACAAGATAGTGGCATAGATATATCTATATTCGGTGCCCACAGCACCAGGTCGGCATCCACATCTACCGCCTACAGGTCCGGGGTAAATTTAGAGGTGGTTCGCAAGGCTGCAGGCTGGAGTGATTCATCTAATGTGTTCCTCAAATATTATTTCAGGGAAGTCGAATATGCGAATCCAAATGACTTTGTTAACGCAGTATTTAATATTCATTAACAAATTAGTAATTTAGAAATTTATCGACCAGGTATTCACTTAAGTATTAAAAGTCATAGTACATTGAGTGACACATTTTATTTTTACTTCTTACCTTTTGTATTATAATTATACTGTTACATGTTAATAAAAACTGCAGCTCTAAACATCTGCAAGTAAATTATGTAATCGTCTTCGGTTAAGACCCGAAGTATAATTAAGAATCAAACGAACTTACCGTGTGAAGTTTGATTCCAATTATGCGAGGGTCTTAACCGAAGACGATTACATCGTCCCATCCCACCCAGATCCACTTTAATCTTAAAAATAAAATGGCCAATAACAACACAAAATCTCACGTCTCTAAAATAATGAATTGTCACGCCACCCCCCACGGCCAGGTGGCGTGGGAGTGGTGGGGTGAAACAGGTATGTTGTTTTCTCTTTCTAGCTCGTTACCTACTCTAAATGTGTGATAAGGATGGCACCTACTCATGTACTGCTGCAAGTAAATTATGTAATCGTCTTCGGTTAAGACCCTCGCATAATTGGAATCAAACTTCACACGGTAAGTTCGTTTGATTCTTAAGTATACTCCTCGGAGTGAGGAGTCTGGTCCTCCCTATAGCCTGTAGACTGCCAGATTTCAGGAGCTTTCAATGTCTTCAGTGCATCTCAGGCAAGAATATACAGGATGTATTTTTAGCTGAATGAAATAATTTATCTATCATTATGCCAATAAGTTTTTGTGCCAATACCTATATGACATAAATAATGACAGTATGCCTCATATTTTTTTGTGTAATTTACAGAAAAATAACATGATTAACATTTCCTGACAACAAGCACTACGCATGTGGGAGTGCCACACTGGCGTATAACACTGAAGGTCACACGTCCACACGTCCGCCGCGAATAGAATTTAAGTACCTATTTTATCGGACAATCTGGTCAAAATTTCTTTCAGGTCTCGTCGGTCCTTCAAGCTAGTTCCCGAACCGGTGGTAGTAGAACCTCTCAAAATCATTTATACCGATTACCGACGTTCAAAAAGTGTATAGAAATACAAACTTTGAATTTTTTTTTCGACTTGTTGGCTTTGACAATTTAGGATACATAATATACATTTAGGATCGAATACTGATTATGCTCCTTGAATACCTATCTATTTTGAAGACACTCTGTATATTACATTACTTACGTATCTCAGGTGACTTGCCTTTAAACCACAAACGCTCTTGTGCAAGTGCAGTCTTAAAACTTAACAATTTAAGTCCTAAATAATAGTTAGTTTTAGATACTTCAGTCAAACTATTTACCTACTACGCAATGCAAATTAGAAATAGATTTAACGAATTTAGTTGTTAGTGTAATGACACCGTAATAACATTTGAAATGCGGTGTAATCGTTTTAAGCTGCCAAAGCCGCGGTGGTTGAACCGGTCCGTAATGCCGCCATGATGGATGCACTGGGATTACCCCGCGTCCCCTCACGCCCGCGTCCGCGGACCACTTGATATATTACTCTAATATTGTTTATTACCAATATTGTCTACGTTTTGCCGTGTCATTGGATTTAAAAGCGTTGTCGTAATGTATTTGTTTTTGTGTTGCTAAATGTCGATCCTTTGATACTTCTACATTGTGTTGTGCGATGAGATATTAGCTGTGTTGCGCGGAAAATAGCACTAGCAAAAAAACGTAAGCAAAATGGCGGATTATGTTAGCAGTATTGAACAGCAAATGTATCCTGGCCGATCATCTGTTTTTTTCTTTAGCGCTAACAAGCGCTTTTTTTCACGGAGAACAGCCATTATGTTTGTTTTTTAAATTTGTTAGCAAAATAGCCTTGCGGATTATTGTTTACGAAGTATATTCAACAGAAATTTACTGTTTATGCTTAAATAACTTGTTATGTGTTTTCACTTTATATAATATTAATACCAGTCGAGAACCTGCGTGCAAATTGTCAGCACCATAATTATTATATTATGCGTCTATCCATACATTGTCACACGTAATTTTATAAAATATTCAGAATTAATAATAATGGGTACTTAAGAACTAAGTGCTTTGTGCTCTTTAGCCATTTTTATCTGGTTTCTTATAAAAAAATCCGTCTTACCGCTGTCGGTAGGGTGGTATATATATATATATATATTGATATACAAAAGGTAATAACTAAAATAAAGTTTTACTGGTTTAATATAATATTATGATGCTTCTGACAACCTTATTTACTTCAATTAAATTAATATTTAATTATCATCATATATATAATCAAAACTAATGTTTTGATTATATATATTACCCCCTTTAAAATTCCGTAGTACTACAAGTAACCCTTGTAGTTTTGGTCTGTCCGCCCATCTGTCTGTCTGTCTGTGTGTTTATCTGTCTTCTGTATATCCACCCTCCTTAATCTTAACTAATAATAAAAAGAGGAAAGGTTTGTTTGTTTCTTGTCATCGAAGTCACGGGAAAATTATTGTTTATTACTTAATAATAAATGTATATTTAGGGGTGGCTCTCCTATATATGTCATGTGGGTGGAAAAATATTTTTTCATTCTACCCCATTGTGTGGGGTATCGACGGATGTGTCTTTTTTTAATAAAGTTTACCATTTTCGGCCTCCAAAGTAGATGGAAAGTTGCCTCTGGTATTTCTAAACTATACGAAATAGTAACTTGTAAGTTTTCACACTGATAGATCGTGCTAAAAACTCACTAGAAAAATTATTTTGAGCTAAATCGAACAATAACTTTTGAAATTAAATAAAAAATATATTTCACGAGTTGATAGATACGGAACCCTCCTTAAACATGTCCTCACATGCTCTTGGGTAGTTTATTACTATTTCGCAGACTTTTTGAGAAGGGAAAATGGGTAATTCATAACAATGTCTTCACTGTCTGTATTTTCACTTCCTACGGTAACATACGTTAGGTAACTCATCAGAGATAGCCGACGTAATGTTCGTCATAATTCCTCAGACAATGGACAAGACAATGTTTCTCACATTAAGGGAGAAGTTTTGTCACACCTTTGACAATACGCTTGACCAAGGTGTTGAGAATATTACTGCTGAAGAAATTTTGCAAGTAATATGTAGGTATACAAAATTAATCATAATAATCCTACTTATACATTATATACATTATATTAGTATATAATGTGAAAGTTTATGAGGATGGATAGATGGATGTTTGTTAACCTTTCACGCAAAAACTATTGGACGGATTTTGGTGAAATTTAGTATGGTAGTTGTTTATTTACACATAGGCCACTACTTTTTATCCCCAAAAAGTACAGTGTTCCCGTGGGTATTTTGTTTTGCGCGGAGAAAGTTGTGGGCATGACGTAGTCTCCTGTATACAAAACAGGCAGCCGCTGACTAGTCTATAATAGACTAAATGAATAGTTCTAATAAATATGAGTGAGCTCTCAGAAGAAAACGTATTTTAAAAAACAATATTTTGAAGGTATATTGATTTGTTTACCAAATATTGAAAGTCTCGTGAAAATGTTCCATACAAAAGTCGCACCTAACTGTGACGTCACGATTAGGTAAATTTCATGACATATAAGGCCGCAGGATTATAATGTTAGTAGGTAACCTAAAAAATTGATAATATATACCTTCGTGGCTCAATTTTGTTCCAATTCTAATCCTTGAAAAGTAATTGAAGATTTTATTAAGGCACACATTCAAAGTAAACGTTTTATTTCTCATTGTGTTTTTAAGCTATTGTTATAGCATTGCAACTTTAAGATTACGAATGAGCCCGAAAGCCTATTTATACGTCAAAAGCCTGAGTGGCAGTTATCTTCCTCCCGTTCTTCCGGAAACATCAGCTCCGTTGCATAATTTTATAGGCATGAAAAGTTAGATAAAAGTTAATTCAGTTTGCACATTGTAGCGTCGGGATTTTTTATGTGGCGTGATGTTTGCAGAATATTATTGTTATGGAATCTTCACAAGTTAAAATGTAGTGTATTACATGCGAAAGTTTCAATGATATTTTACTTGTACAATGTACAACAACGCCCCGTTTCAATAATCTATCTACTAATAACTATTTGTTAATAAAACCTAAAAAATAATTCGCTAGGTCCGTAGTCATAATACCACTCTAATCATCATTAGAACATTGATTAGACAAAAAAAATATAATCGATAGGCGCAAAAATATGTAAATGGCGTTTAGATAATAGCGGTTGACTTGATAGAAATTTCACACGCCCAACCATTTTATTTTTTTGTCTGATCAATGCCTTAAATTGATGAGGAGAGTAGAGTGATGACTAGTACCTAGGACCTACCGAATTATTTTTTAGCTTTTAGTACATTGTCTACATCATTTTAATACTTATTTTCAATAAAACCGTTTAACTTAAAAATATTTTTACTATATTTTTTTCGAGTTTTAAGTTTTTAATTTTGGTACATGCTTCTCACTCTTTTTAATTCATTCAGTTCCTCATTATTACAAGGTTTTTTCTTGACGATTTGTTACAATCTAACTCTTACAATCTATTCTACTAGTCAAGACCTTTTATTTGATACCCATATTGAAGGGGCTTTGGCGTCTGAAAAAAATTTCAAAAAACAAAACTGCAGCAAAAATCAAAGAAAAATACTAAAATTAATCAAAAAGGTATTATTTCAGTAAAAGTAACTATACAATCAAAATAAACAATCATTAATTATCATGTGAACGAGTCAAATATACTCATCAAAAACTGACAAATTTTATTTAATACTAGCTGTCCCGACAAATGTTGTTCTACCTTATCTATGAACTGAAATTTCTCACCGTTTAAACCTTCCCTGAACTGATACGATTATTTAAAGATCAAAATTAGCCAAATCGGTTCAGCCGTTCTCGAGTTTTAGCGAGACTAACGAACAGCAATTCATTTTTATATAAAAGAATATTCCACAGAATTACAGAAAAATACAGAAACCGTCAACGCGCTTGAAAGTGAAGCCGTCACGACCATTTCAAATTGGAATGGTTAGATATTCAGTCTGTCAGTCGATGGCCGACGCGCGCACTGTCAACTTTGTTTGAAATTGTCAGTTTTTAATTAATTATGCCGACTTGTGTCGTTCCCACATGTAAAAATGCTGCTGAGACTGCAAAGTAATCACATGGGATCATATTCCATCTATAAGTAGCACATTTGCAATTCATTTGAATAAAGTATCGAATTTAATGTGCGTGTCGTAATTGTCATAGAAAATCATGTCTTCATTTTGTAAGTGTTGCCACAGAATAACGGAATATTTTGGCTAACTTTTTTTCAATAAATTTTTATTGAACACCTTATTATCGTAATACAATACCGCGATTGTTTTGTAAGTGTTGCCACAAAAAAAGGAACATTTTACCCAATTATTCTTAATCAGTTAATATTAGATTTTACAATAATTATACAATATATAGGTATGTACGTACTTTATTGCACATAAACGAAATTTTACTGACACGAAGGGAACTTTCTTCATGACCTTGATGGGAAATTCTTCTTTATAATTACATAGGTACTTACATAGCACATAGTTAAAGTCTTTTTGTGAGAGTTAAATAACGACTATACGAGCTGAATGACCTGATTGTTGAAATGCATTTAATTGATTATTTATCAACCAACTTCCAAGAAAGGAAATAAGATTTTGCACCAAGGTATTCCCTGGATCTAAAAGCACTGAACAGAACTCCTCAGTCTTTAAAGATACGCGTTTGGAAATTTTGGCATTGTTCAAAGAACTGCAAGCATATGCCACTATGTAACTTACAGTAATCATCATCATTATCTTATTTACAATACCTAATGAAAGCTTGGCGCGTATTCAATAATTAAAAAAAAGGTTTTTAAAATGTTTTAATAATAATTTAACAAATATCAATAAAAAGGGTAAAATTATTATTATTAAACAAAATTTAAACCGACTTCTAAAGTAAAATACACAAAAAAGTATGAAATAAAACTTATTTTCTAGATAAGTCCCCTTTTAAATTAGGCTAAAATTTTAACTATTTCTCTACTCAATCTTCTTAATTTTGAAGTCGGTACCTCCATATATAAAAGCTAAATATGTTATATGAAAATTAATCACGCAAGTGTTAGTTGTTATTGGTTAGTTTTTAAATAAACAATTGCTTTATTACATTCCACGCGAACGAAGCCGCAGGCGGAAATCTATTGTTTAACATTTCTATTTGTAATAATTTACTATTTGTAGTCATACATAAAGTTTACATAAAATTAAAATTTACCCCATAAAGAGGTAATGTTGTGTTGCGCTGGTAACCCTACGCGGGGAGGTGAAGAGCGGGCGGGGCGGTGTTTCGCCATGGTTTTGGACACAGTCCGCTTCGTACAAATGTGATCGAACACTCATTCTGGATGTTTCTGTAGATGTTTCTGTATTCTGAGGATTATTCATGATTTTTTGTAAATGAACTAATTTTGAAGTTGTAAAGTGTTATTAGTTTAAAATTGATAATTGGAAAATATTTTAATTATTTCTTATTAAATAGTTTTTCATTTATTTCTTATCTTGATGATCATTTTTTTTAATCAATATTTTTTCAAAATTAGTAGTAATATTTAATTTTCATTTTATTTTCATAAGGAACTCTTTTTTATTAATCAAGCCCTTTTATTTGATACCCATGTTGAGGAAGTAGTGATAAAATCATAGACGTATATTATAAAATAGTAAATAGTAATCCGCCATTTTGTAGCGGCGGCCATCTTGGATTTACAATGATAATGAATGAATAACATTATATTGTCACCAGAACTAAAGGTGCGTACCAAATTTCAGATCAATTTATCAACAGAAAGGAATCAAATTTCAATTACTAGATTTGACCTAAATAAATAAACAAACCAAATAAAACCGTTTAAAAACGTCAAATTTGTACAATATCTCAAAAAACAATAAATGGTTGAAATTACTGAAACGGGCCGTAAGGTAGTAAATCTCTGTTGGAATCTAAAATGACTTTCGTAGCGCAACGTAGCACTTCTTGTAGCATGCTTCGAGTTTACTTCGAGATCCACTGTTTAAAACAAAAATCACACAACTCTAGCACGCATAGCATAGCTACAAAAATACGCCTTTTAGTCGTCGTACGTTCTGTCGTACTCAAGTTATCTTTGTAGTTTCGATCTGTCTGTCTGTCTCTTTGTCCTCTCTTGTAGGTTCTGTAATTTTGAATATAAATTAATGAAATCTGGTACAGTGTATAGATCTCGGTTTTGACTGAAGTCAATAATATAAAATAATTATATTTTACATTTTAGGGGTGCCTCTCCAATCTCCATGTGAAGTGCAGGGGACGAAAACATTTTTTTTTATATTCTATGTCATCGTGTAAACACTAAACAGGTATTTTAAAATAAAGGCAAGGTTTGGTACGTGACTCTTTTTTACAAAGTAGTTTATAAGCTAAATATCGTTAGGGCAATTTTTATTTTGAACAAAATAACTAAACTAAAAGTGGCCTTTACCTGTAGGTATTCTAATATCTATTATTAGGCTTAGAATACCTACAGGTAAAGGCCACTTTTAGTCCGATACTGTAAGTTCAAGAACGTTTGATTTTTAAATGTAGTTTATGTAGGTAGTTAAGTATGATGTTCAGAGAATATCTATTTGAATCAAACTTAGAAATAAAACAATTTCATTCCAAATCAGCGTCCTCGCGCGGTGTATCCGAACCCGCGCTGGTGTGAAAATTCCGAGTAGGGGAGACCGAGGGGTTTTGACACAAAGGTGATTTGAAACAGTACCGATTTCATGGAACTTAAAACTGTTAGCGAGTTCGCAACGTTGCATTTCAACCACTCCCCTCCACCCGCTGACTTGTCAATACGCGTCGGTGGCATGAGTCGCGCGGTTATGGAGTTCTGCGTGCGATGTGACAAAAATCGTGAGAAGTAAGTTAATTGCGTTTTTTTACCATGCCTATATTTTGATAAGGGTATTGTATTTTAGTTTGATTTATATTGGTTTCGAAAGCTCATTATCTAGAGATTTATTGTATATATTTGGTGCAATTGATTTCTGTGTATTTTATATTTGATTGCAGGTTAAATTAATATTGAGAGGTTTTTTCTTACTGAGGAGATTTGAAACAGGTTGTTTCAAATCTCCTCGTTTTCAATATTGTATCAGAATATTTAAGCATTTACAAGCATTAACGTTGTGTCAATTAAATAAATGCTTTTAATTTATTTATTTTGTTTCAGCATGACTACTGATCATAAAATAAAGACTGACAGAGGTATGGCAAGTCGCAAAATATATGATTTTGCAGCAGAAGATATAGTATCAAAAATATTTGCCACATTTTTGCCAGATTGACGTTTTTTTGTTTTCTATTTACATTTTTGATATTTGTGAGATTATTGTTACATAAATATTTGAAGAAACAATTATCAAAACTGATTGTAATTCTAAAGAAACGGCTGAAATTTAATTATTTATTGAAAATCAATATTTTATTATAAAGATTTTCAATGAATGTAAAATATTTTGTTTATCTGACTGTTATTTTAATTAATATTATTACGAATAATGACGTTATGATACTTTTAACTACTTTAGGAGTTGATCATATTGTGTATCAGAACTGTAGTTATCTACATAAGCGATATATCAGTAGAAAATGTGAATATATACGTAAAACAACAAAGTATGTGCTTGAAAAGATAAATTTTAATACATGTATTTAAATTATATCACAACTTTTATTTAACATCCCTTAATATTGCACAGAAATCATATGTTTTAACTCTCCTCGACCCCTGTTTCATCTTACCTCGGCATGAGGGGAATTGAAACAAGATGACTTGTTGCGGTTAAGTCGATTTTTTACCACAATATTTAACACTTACAATTTCTTTATGTTAGCCATTTGCAAGTGTAAAGAACGACCTAACGTTTGGTACTAATATCATACCATTTCTGGCAATAGTGTTTGGTATATGAGACAAAATGTAAAAATTGTGTCAACACCCCTCGGTCTCCCCTACGCGCTGTCGTTACTACGACGTAAATCGTCTAAAAAAAGAGCTTTTTTTAAAGTTACGGATGTTCTTTGCCGACTAGAGTACCCCTCCGCAACGCCTTAAAAGGGTTTTTGGTACAAAAATTTCGTTTCAAAAACGAAATTGAAATATCACCGACAGCTTATCTCGCAAAATTGTATGTTCCAAATATTCCCACGGAATAATTTATTTCGTAAGTTGAGCGAGTTTTTTTAAACTGAAATATATTTTATGATAAAATCTTAAACCTTTTCGTAAGCCTATTTTCCTTTTAAGAACAATTAAAATAATATCTTACTTGTGTTTTTATAAAGCTCGGCGGGGAGCCAAATCTGATATCAATGGAGATTATTTATTCAACGGTGAAAGGGGAGCGGGTAATGCCACGTGTTTCGAAACAACTTTTAACGATACTTTTATACTGTTGTCTTATAGATTTACTTGGAAATTATTTTACGACGCTTTTATGATTTTGGAATAAACCGAGTCTGCAGAGGTGATTTAGGTGAATATCTATTTAAGCAAAATAAAGTCATGTTAGTTACACTATTTATAACTCAGGAACGGCTGAACCGATTTAAATGAACATTAGTGGGGATGTAGCTTAGAACCAGGAGACGGACGTAGGATACTTTTTATCCCATTCCTGAGGGACGATACATAAAATATGGTATTATGTAGATATATAAAAATGAATTGCAAGTTTAATAACTCGCTAAAAGTTGAGATAATTCAGTAAATTTGTACTGTAAAGTGACCCTAGTAGGAAAGTTTTGGGGTAGTTCTGATTTTTTCATTCCATATGTGTTTTGGGGTGCTAAATCTGAATCTGAGGTTTGCGGACAAAATTTCGTGACGCAACATTAAAATAACCAGAAGAAACCGTTTTTTTTTTTTGCTTTTTTCCGGTTTTTTGCTTAAAACTCGAAAACTATTAACTTTTGGTAAATGGTCTTTTACAGAAATTAAAGTACTTAAAATTCTCAACAAATAGCAGCCAAGGGCCAGGGCCTTCCAAAAGACAACGGCTCGTATAATTTTTGATATTATAATTTATAATCATAATAATATATGATCATAAGTAACGAGATTTTAAGTTTTATTTTGTTACGAGTTCTACCTTTTTTGATACCTACTGAATTTGCATAATTTTTGCCTTTTTTTCTTTTTAATTACTTGTGTGGAAAACCAGGTGACATTTATCAAATGACAGCATCCATAAAAATTAAATATTGAAATGTAAAAAGTGGGTTTTGCATAAACTGCTAAAAATTTACAATTTTCAACTCGCACTAGAAACCGAACGATTCGTCTGAAAAAAAAACTAATTACTGCTATTTGTTGAGAATTTCAAGTACTTTAATTTCTGTAAACAGACCATTTACCAACAGTTAATAGTTTTCGAGTTTTAAACAAAAAACCGGAAAAAAACAAAAAAAAAAAGGTTTTTTTTCGTCACGAAATTTTGTCCACAAACCTCAGATTCGGATTTAGCACCCCAAAACACATATGGAATGAAAAAATCAGAACTAAGTACCCCAAAACTTTCCTAGCAAAAATACAATTTAACTGAACTAAGGTGACTGGACCGATTTAGCTAATTTTGATCTTGAAATTACTTTGGAAGGTTTAAACGGTGAGAAATTGTAATTGGAAAAGGTGATCGTGGGAGTAGGTGTAGGACTAGGACTAGGACTAGGACGTAGGTTACATTGTAGTTACTTATTCATTCCATTCCATTCGTATTTAAGACAGAACAACGTATGTCGGATCAGCTAGTTAATAATAATATCTATGGACGCTTCCAAACCACGTCAATCTGGTCCTGTACTAAGTATCCGAAGAACTTGTATCACAGGTACCAGACAACGGAAATATTATATTTAATACTGTTAATTGTTATACTATTAATATACTTAAGATTTTAACAATACTATGCATAACTAAATATATAAAAGGAAAACTTGACTGACTCATCTATCAACGCACAGCCGAAACTACTGAACGGATTTCGCTAAAATGGGCTATACAATATAATAAAAAAGGCTATACAATCAGTTGGTTGTCAGAAAAGGACAAAACATTAGCCCCCTTACTAATAATCGCAGTATAAGCTTTGAATAGTTATACAGTGTTTTGTCTCCTTCTATCGAATTAAAAATGTCACTTGTGTGACGTGAACAAAACACTGTATAACTATTCAAAGCTTATACAGCGTTAATTAGTAAGGGGATATAAGTATAGCTTTTAACACCGTATAAATATTTTTATTAGTAAGGAGGATATAATATAGAGGAAATATTGAATTATAACATATTTATTTGTTTGCATTGAATAGGCCCGAAACTACTCGGCCGATTTTGATGAAATTTACCACATGTACAATGTTACTCTATAAGTAGACCGGAAAAGACATGGACTACTCTTTATCGCAGCAAAATGTGTGGTTCCCGCGGAATTTCCTTATTTGCTCAGTAAAACTATTATAGATATTAATTTAATAAAACCTAATTCTTACTTATTTATACATAGGTTTTATTCGATTGTAAAGCTGCTGAATGTAATATAAACAGACCGGCATATTTAGCGGAACACAAAAAAAGGTCCATAATAAAAATAAAAAATAAAAAATTAAAATCTACTTACTACACTTCTTTTCTTATTTAAATTTTCATTTGTTTTACTTAAAATGAGATCACATTAAGAACACATTTTGCGAGCAAAGGCTATTTGTGAAAAATGGTACATTTTTGAACTGTTAATGTAACCGGGAAAAGTGAAAATTGATATTAAAATAACAATTAATTAAATTAGAAAAATTGTGATTAATATCGCGTATTTCCTCCGCGTGCTCTTATTAAAGTTTCTACCCATCTAGGCATACTGAGAATTATGTTATCGATGTTCTCCTGGGATAGTCTCCGCCATTCCTCAACTACGACGATTCGCAGTTCACCCACGTTGGCAGGAGCTGGAATTCTGAACTTAACCTTTTCTTTTCAGCAAGTCCCAAATATGCTCTATTGGGTTCATATCCGGTGATCTCGCCGGCCACTCCATAACAGTGATATTTATATCATTAAGATAAGCTTGAGTTACCCGAGCGGTATGCGGCCGAGCATTATCCTGCATAAAAACAAAATCGTCACCGATATATGGGGCAAACGGTACGACATTTTCTTCTAAAACTTCTCTGATATAGCGGTCTGCAGTCAGACTCCCTCTGTCTATCACTACCGAGTCTGTGTGAGCTCCCAAACAAATGCCCGCCCAAACCATTATAGATTCACCACCGTATGCAACTGTAGTTTCAAAATTTGCCTGAATGTATCGTTCTCCTTTGCGTCTGTATATTCTTTGCCTGCCGTCAATTTGATTTAAAAAAAATCTGCACTCATCACTAAACAATACCTTACTCCATTGGTCCGCGTTCCAAAGTCGATGTTCCTGTGCAAAAGTTAACCTGTTTCTACGATGATTTACCTCGAGCTTTGGAGCCTTTTTCTGCCTTGTCTTGCTCTTCTCGCATAAGTACCGGTCTCCCTGAACCGTTGGATACTGCGATGGATCGTTGAAACTGGTCGACGAAGATCTCTGGATATCACTCTGTAGGTTTGACCATTTCTTCGCATTTGGAGTGCCCTGACAATCTCCGTTGGGGCTAAGTCAGGCATAATTCAGTCCTAAACTCCAAAAAGAAACGTGATTAAAAAAAAACTAACAAAAAACAGTATTTCGATGAAATTTTAAATCAGAAGTTAAACAAACTCAGAAGGAAGAAATACTCGAAATTCGCACCAGATAAGGTGTATTTGAATAAAATTAAAAAAATTACATAAAATGTGATGTTTAGTTGTTTTCTTAATTTGAAAATATTTCTTTTTAAATTAAATGACGAATAAACCAGCCAGCAACCTTATATATGATACTGATATCAAACCTTTATTTTATGTTCCACTAAATATGCCGGTGTGTGTAGTTCTTTTAGCATTCTCCTAGTGTGAAATATTTATTCAAGTAGGGAATATTAGCGGCGACCCGGCACGTTCTATTTTTAAATTGCTAGTTTACGCCGTCAAACAGATGTCGCATAAGCGCGATTTAAAAGATTTATAACAAGAATAAATAAAGCGAGGCAAAGCTCTTGTTAAAAGAAGGCAGCTGGACAAATAGACGTCGCTCGACTCGCGTCGGGTCGCGTCGACTCCCGTCGGCTAGTCGCCGTGATAAACGAGCCCCAACGAAATATGTTTCACCCGAAACGTGGTGCTACTTACTGGTGACTATTTATTTCTTTTATCTGCAGTATGTGGGCTTTGCTAACTTTAAATTAAGTCCACTGAAATACGAGTGAAGAATCTCTGATAATAATTCTACATCGTGCACATAGAACACTCGCACTCAAGTATATTTTGGTACAAGTAAATTGACATTTAGACACCTCTGTAGCTCAGAGGCACTGACCTCTGCATTTCAGATATTGTAAAACACCTTATAGTATACAAGCTTTCGGCCGCGGCTCCGCCCACTTAAATACATTATTTCACGGAAGCAACGTACTTTTTCTGCATAAAAAGTAATTTATGTGTTGATGCATAGCTTAAACTACCATACCAAATTGAATGAAAATCCATTTAGTAATTTTTGCATGATAGAGTAACAAACATACATCCATCCTCACAAGATCCTCACAAACTTTCACGTTTATAATAGTAGCATATATATATTTAGGAAAATAAATCAGCTTTGATAAAGACAGTAATTACTCAGAAGTTGAAAGGAGAATTCAGAATACTTGGAATAAATACTGGAGCTTAAAAAATTTTTTAAAAGTAATATGCCAATAAACTTGAAAACAAAAGTTATGTCGAGCTGTCTACCACCATGTCTTACCTACGCCTGTCAGACTTGGGAATATATTCAAGTAAAATCAAAAGAAAGACCATTACTTGTCAGCGAGGACTAGAACGTAGCATGCTCAATATTAGAAAAATTAAAAGATTTCGACACACAAAAATTGAAATTGAACCAAAGCTACTGCCGCTCTATCGTATGCTCAAGGACTGAAATGGAAATGGGCGGGACACATGGCAAGAATGAAAGACGAACGTTGGACTATAAGGGTGACACGATGGAAAGGTCCTAGTGGTAAACGTTATAGAGGAAGACCACTAACGAGATGGTCCGACGACTTGAATAAGACGGCTGGACCAAACTGGATAGAAATAGCTAAAGATAGAGAAAAGTAGCATTCCTTGGAGGAGGCCTTCACCTGCAGAGGGGTCCTTGCAAACAATGATATAATATGTTTTAAAAATATGTTTGTTATATTAAGATTAAGTTTAATATAAGTACATTTTTCTTGTACTTACATGTACTTTAAAAAAATAATATCTTAAATCACACTATGTTACATTGTGAGGAATAAAAGGCTTTTTATTTTATTTTTTATTATTTATTGATAAATAGTAGCAGGACGTTTTAAAAGCGAATTTATTAATATTATTGTCGTCATACTACTATAATATATTACTATCCTACTAATATTAGATATGTATATAAATGTGAAAGTTTGTTAGGATGTATGGATGGATAACTGGATGTTTGTTACTCTTTCACGGAAAAACTACTGAACGGATGTTGATGAAATTTGGTAGTTTAGTAGTTTAGGCTCTGGATCAAAACATAGTCTACTTTTTATCCCGAAAAAATACAGTGTTCCCGAGGGATAGTGTATTTACGCGGGCGGAGCCGCGGGTAACATCTAGTAAAGAACAAAAATTAATGCAACAATAACAAGTGTTTTCTGAAGACAAATATAGGTAGCCTTTCGATGCATGAGACATGCGAATCGAGACCACAGACCCGAGACCGGAGTCGTGTCGCGGAACCACCGCTTAGTATGAATTGATATGGAGCACTAAACATCACCGCGACCCCCAACGCGCTTCCGGTGAGCGTAGCCAGAGAACCTGGGCGTCTAGTCAAGATACATTCGATAATTTCGACGGCGAAGTTCGAAAACAAAATGTATGGGATTTGACATAACGCATCGCAAGCGACATGTCACATAACGATGACTTATGTCAAATCCCATACATTTTTGATTTTGAAGTTCGCCATCGAAATTATCGAATGCATCTTGACTAGAGGCCCTGATTGGCTGGTTATAGTTGCGGTCGCGGGTAGCGGCGGTCGCATGACATTTACATAAAGTCTAGATACTATGAAGTTAATCTGGCGCAGGGTCCCAAAAGATCCCTCTATTGGTACTTTTCAAATTCGAGTTTACTGTAAAGCTATTTAATTCTTTCTGTATCAGCGCCTATTGCTGTGTCAATTACGAGTTATAGAATCGATAAATGGACCTCATTAGTCGTTAAACTTTATAATATATTGCCACTTTTTTGTTTACTAAATAATAAACTACCGACAAAACTGCCCAAAAAATTAGCTGTATATTTGTTGCCTCCCGCGCAGTCAGTAAGTACGGTCGTCGATAGATCCGGTGTACCACTTTTGAGCCTTATTGCATGGTAATAAGGTCGAAAAAAATGGGACACACCGCGACGATACACGACGCTACGCGCATTTTTAAGATAGCTATTGAAAATTAAAATCTATTCACTACATAAAAAATACACACGTTTCATATGTCAGTCATACACTGCAAATGCTCTGTGCAACGCGGTGCAAGTAGCAAGATGACATTCTAACTCCTACAATGAAACACATATTTTCTTGGGTGATGAATAAAGTTCAATTTTTAAAGCTAAAATGCAGCTCCATCTCTCGTATCGTTTTGTTTATCGGTATGAATTAACCAATACGGCTCGGATTAGCAATTTATTTGACATCCAAATGTTATTGAGTAATTTATTCCGCTCATAAAATATAACTAACTGCCGCGCTGGCTGTAAACAGCGACTATTGTCGAACTCCAAGTGAATCATTTGGCTATTTGGCCGATTTATCGAGGCTATTTGCGTTTTACAATACTATTCATATAACAGCTATATACCGTCTTGAAACTTTACACTTACAGGGAACTTTCTAGCATTCTACATTAAATAATAATTATCGATTTAGCTTTAAAAATTCACAGATTTTGTGCCTCACACACAATCGAGCACATTGGAAATGAATGTACGGAATTCGATATTGTCGCCAAAAGGTTAAGCTAGAGGGTAAACCCTTAAACCGATCGTCTTTGTTTTAGGCTCAAATTGTAGCTGGCTAAATGGTCCAGAGGAAATTTTCTAAATTTTTTGATATCATTCTTGGTTTTCAAAATATCGAGTGCAAAAAAAATTAGGAAAGTTTTTTTTTTTCCTTTATTTCGGATTCGGAATAATTCTTTTTGCACCTTACACATGTTATGAATACGCATCTTTTGAGCCTCTTTTGTATATCATATTTTCACAATTCTCCGAGATATAAGGGGATCGCACTTTTTCGTAAAATCGGAGCCTATACTGGAGCGAATGAAAATATATTTCCAAAGTCAGATCGCGCTTTTTTGTGAAATCTGAGCCTATACTGGAGCGAACGAAAAAAAGATATTTCCAATGTCGAATCGCACTTTTTTGTGAAATCGGAGCCTGGAGCGAACCAAAAGACATTTCCAAAGTCAGATCGCTCTTTTTTGTGAAATCGGAGCCTATACTGGAGCGAACGAAAAAAAGACATTTCCAATGTCGAATCGCACTTTTTTGTGAAATCAGAGCCTAGAGCGAACCAAAAGACATTTCCAAAGTCAAAATCATATAGTTTTAAACTGCAGCCTTTCTATTCTCTAAGAACATTTTCAAATCTCGACAACTGAATCCACGGTGAGTGTCAAATTCGTATATGATATTTGATACTCACCGCGGTTTCAGCTGTCGAGATTTGAAAATGTTCTTAGAGAATAGACAGGCTGATCTGAATGTCTGAAGGATTACCACGAAATAGGCAAGATCAAAGGAAGACGGATCGACATCGCTTAGGGTCTCCCTAGTGTCACAATTATGGACTAAACTGACGCTAGAATGAGCCAGTAACTGATGTCATAGAACAAAGTCAGCCAAGTGCGAGTCGTTATCGTGCACGTAGGGCTCCTGACCATTATATCAATATTTACATGTTTACTTATTATTTCGTTATTTTTGTATGGAATCCAAATAAACGCATTTTACAAGTTATGTCTCTATAACTCCTGAACTGACGATGTTATAAAAGCCGTTATAGTTTTCATTCATAGTTCATCACATGGACTACCATCATGAATTTTTCAGAGTTTTCGAGTCATCCGTATATTTTTAGAGGACATCTAACAAAAAAGTGCTTTAAAGTTGAATACCTCGTAAACGGATATCTAAATCAAAAAATCTTGTTTCTACCTCGTACCTCTCAATTTTTTGAACTGAAAACTTCTTTAGCAGCGTTGTGCACTTTTCTTGGGATGGGTAAAAAATGTTAAACTCGCGTCAGGACACGACCTGATCAAAAATTCGTAAGATGCAACTTGCAACTATTTGCTGTCTTAGTGTCCTTATGCGAGCATAGCATGAACCTATTTTAGTTAGTATCTTTTAACCTAGATGACGGTTTTTCCATTTTAATATTCAAGTTTTCACTTTTGCCTGCATTCCCTGAGTGCAACCCGTTGTTTTTTTAAAAGACTTGTCCATGATACCTCACACTATGGGGTAGACGCGAGAAAAAAAAATCATCCACACTCGTTTTATTTTAGCACTTTGTCGACGTGGTAAATTACATAATATTTATGCAAAGTTTTATCTTTCTAGCACTAACTGGTGGACTACGAAACCATAAAAATTATAAATAACAATAGTAAAAGCCCACAATACAAATTGTAATTAAAGAAAGTAAATGGCGTTACGTTTCGGGTCACGAATTAAAGATATTTCTCGTTAAACTTGCATCTAAACTACCCATTGTTGTCTTGAGAATATAAACGCAGCAGCGTCTAACTAAATCACTCTATTTATTATTCTCAGAAATATCTAAGAGTTTATTTATCAAGACGTATTACACGTTTAATCATTTGGCTTAAAACAAAGCGAAATACTAACAAATAAAATAGAAATAATGAAATAAATGTAATGCGTTTAGTCGTTTGTCTCTGATAATATCTTAAAATTATAATCAATTTATGAATCTTTACTAAAGCTGTACGGCAACGCGTTAACCTCTGTGGCTCAGTGTTTATCTGAAGCCGGAGATCGTGGGTTCAAATCCCGCCAGGGAGCAAAAAGTTTTCTGTGTTCGTGGGTCATGGATGTATATTAAATATGTGTGTTCATTAATAAAAAACTTAAAACTTAAATATATGTATAGTATAAAAGTATTAAAGACGAGGTTAAGTAACGTATAAGCTAGTATTTTTTCTAAATCCTACGAGGAGCGAATATTTTCTCTCGCATGATATTCTCGTCCAATATAATCTAGAAATGGCGAAATTATTTTTTGGTACGTTAATTTTCTACACAAAGATTCCATATTGCGCGGCCCAAACATAACATAACAATAATGAGAAATAAACAGAATATATGAAGCAATACAATCCACGCCTTTCGAGATAACCGCTGTATAACCTAATATTATCACACAATGAAATAAAGGATGATTTATGTTGTATATGTTTTCATCATTTTTAGGGTTCTGTAGTACCTAAGGAACCTTTCTAGTTTCGCTCTGTCCGTCCATCTGTCTGGTTGTCTATAGCCCTCCTAACTTCTGTGATTATGAATATAAATGGATGAAATTTCGTATAGTTATAGATTTTGTATAGATTTCGTTTTTGGTATCATGAAACAAACCTATTTTTATAAACCTTCTAGGGGTTAAGCCATACATGTGAAGTGGAAAATATTATTTCATTTTACCCCACAGTGGGTATCATCGAATACGTATTTTTCAAATACAAGTCGTACATAATATCTTATAAAATGAATCATTTTCGAGTAATCGGCCCTCAAAGTGGTTTATAATTTATTCCCCCTCCTGGTATCTCTAAACTATAAGAGATATAAACTTACCTATGTGGTAACTTACCTATATGGGTAAACAAATCTTCATCTAATATACTACTTAATATAATTTCTAATACAAACGATCCCCGTGACTCGGCTGATTATATAAATCATTATTTCGCAAATGTTGGTAAGAATTTGGCAGACCAAATAACCACTTCTAACTCAACCACTAACAATGTTTATGTTAATCAGCAGATATCGGCTCAAAGTAATTCTATGGTACTATTACCACCTGATGAGACAGAAGTACTCTCGCTTATTATGGGTCTCAATACAAATGCTGCAACGGGCTGGGATGCTATATCCTCGAAATTTCTCAAACTCTCTCATCACATACTAGTTCCGCATTTAACTAAATTAATTGAAATGTGTTACTTACAAGGAATTTTCCCTACAGTTTTTAAAAAATCACTGATTACCCCGATACATAAAGGTGGCGACAGTAAGCTCATAGTTAACTATCGACCAATTTCAGTCCTTACATCACTTTCCAAAATCTTAGAAAAATCTCTTAACAATAGACTAATGAATTATCTAGAAACTAATAATATTCTTTCGAATAATCAATTTGGATTTAGAGCAAATATGAGTACCGAGGGTGCAGTTAGTGAATTAGTTGATCATGTGACTACTTTGACGGATGCTAAAGAGAAGTGTATTGGAGTCTTCTTAGATTTGGCCAAGGCTTTTGACACTGTTTCAATACCTAAACTAGTGGAAAAACTTGATAGATTTGGGATTAGAGACACAGCTTTAAGAATTTTCAAGGACTTTTTAACTGATCGTGTTCAACAGGTTAAGATTGAGAATATAGTTTTTACTGAATGTTTTGTAACTTATGGTGTGCCACAGGGAAGCGTTCTCGGCCCCAGTCTCTTTTTGATTTACATTAATGAGATGTGTAAACTTACCCTGCCAGGTTGTAGAATTTTTACATACGCTGATGACACTGCCCTCATTTTTAATAATAAAACTTGGGACAAGGTGTGGCGAACTGCAGAATTGGGTCTCCAAAATATACGCTGCTGGTTAGAATGTAACTATCTAACATTAAATATATCAAAATCCCACTTTATAAATTTCTCAGCAACAAAACGCTATTCTGAGCACTATACAGATCTTAAAATACATAACAATCATAACATACTAGGTCTTCATGATTGTACATGTTATTCTATCTCCCGTGTTTCCTGCACTAAGTATTTGGGGGTAATCATAGATGAAAATTTAACCTGGCGGGGTCAAATTGATCTTCTGTCATCACGCATTAGAAAGTTTATATGGACCTTTAAGATTCTTAGACATGTTGCAGAATATTCCAATCTTCTTCAGATTTATAGGGCTTTGGTTCAATCTGTTTTACGATATTGTATTATTGTTTGGGGGGGAGCTTGTAAAACCAATATGCTTCAACTTGAACGGGCCCAGAGATCTATATTGAAAGTTATGACATTTAAACCATACAGGTTCTCAACAAAATCTCTGTATGAGATCTGTAAAGTCCTAACTGTAAGGCAGCTTTATATTCTACTTATCACTCTAGATCAACATACACGAACTCCTCTAGATAAAACTAAGTGTAATAGGCGAACAATTATTAATGTATGTGAACTTCCAAAGTGCCGAACTATATTTGCTAGACGACAACACTTTTTTATGTCAAAGCTTTTGTACAACAGAATCAACAAACATCTAAATATACATGAAAAATCATCACATGATATTAAGCTAAATGTCACAAACTGGCTAATTTCCTTAAAATATAACGGCACAGAAAAATTGCTTATGTTCTACGAATAATAAGTATCCAATATTGCATCAACCTTAATAAAACGTTTTCATGGCACCCTAGTGGTATTTTGTACCATTAACCGATCCCAAGACATCGTCGTAGGGCTAGGGTGCCACACAGACTGACACAAAAAAAAAAAAAATTACAATGTTAAAACTACACATGGCATTCTAGTGGTACCTTCTACCAACTACCGATCCCAAGACTATGTCGTAGGGCTAGAGTGTCAGACATACAACATACACACACAAGAACGCACATAAATACATGACACACATACAAGCACACACAATTACATACACACACATACAAATACACACATACACACAGACAAATACACAAATCACTGTTTTTGTTTTTAATGTTAAAACTTTTAATAACTAAGTACTTAGTTATAACTTAGTCCTAAAACTTTTATTTTATAGTTATCTCGTAGTTTTCTGTTTGTAGTAATATTGAAATGGAGAGGGCACTGATTTCTGAAACACAAGTGAAAACTTACATCAGAAATCAGGGTTTTCCGGAAATATTGTACACATTTTGGTAATAAATGTATTTTTATTTTATTTTATTTTAAACTTGTAAGTTTTATTGCTATAGGTAACGCTAAAAAGTCTTTACGAAAATTATTTTGACCAAAATAAGACAATAACTTTTGAAGTAATTTAAAGAAAACGTATTGCTCGTTGATAGCTGCGGAACCCTCCTTAGAGATGTGCTGACATGCTCTTGGTTAGGTTTAACCTAATTACTACATTATTCAGAGTACATCCTCGGGGTATCTAAGGTTTTATTAAAATTATTTCATAATATATTTTCTGTGTGATATTACATTTGTTGTATGTTATTAAACACGAGCTTTGTTATATTGTGTTGCGTAGAAAAGTAGTGGCCTCGTGTGTAATAAATAAATAGTACCAGGGAGACCGAGCTTTGCTCGAAGTTCTAGTACCTAGTATGAAAAAAAATAACAAATAGCGATAGGTATTAAAAAAATCATAAAAATATTAATTTGACCATCGTGAATCAAACCCGAGACAGCAATTTAATCACAACGCAAAAAGTATATTTTCTATGTCGCTGAGTAAGGCGCTCTGATAATAATTATAAAGCGAAAAACTTTATGACGCAACGCAAGAAAAATATAAGAAACTCAAAAATTTGCGGTTTACCTGGTATGAGGCCTAGATAGATCGATTTTTCACTCCCGAAAGTCGCTGGATATCTACTAAATTCCATGCAAATTTTTGAAGCCGTTTCTGAGCTTCTGATTAAATTTTTGTAAGAATTAATTAAAGTATTATTTAAGATTATATTTAAACGCTTATCGCGATATCATGCAGATATTGCGATAAACTAAAATTGCCAATTCGCTTAGCAAAAATACCTATTATTAATTGCAATTTACACAAAATATCTGAAACATATTCATTTGCAACTTCACAAACATTTTAAAAAGATACTGTACAAAATAATTGAATGACAAATATTTGACCATGGCCTGAAAACTCGCAAACTTGCCGCTCAATGTTGCCGCCGATGCTGAAATAAAGGGCGTTAAAAAAGTTTTCAATTGTTACAGGGAACACTTTTGTTGGGATCCTTTATATTTTCAGAGAAAGGAAACTTTTAGAGCTTATACAAGAAATATTAAGAGTTGGTGATTGTCACCAGCTGACGCCGCCGCCCGCCCGCCGCGTGTGTTGCTACAAAATAAACAGTTTTACTTCGTTTATCGACACTTTTAACTGGCAACACCGATGGCCGAACTGTTTTCCGGATAATACTGGGCACGAAGTATAGATACCAGGAGTCCGAACGGTATAGGCTTTTCCATAGTAATTATGTACACAATAATAGGACCAGATCTTAGTTCTCTTTTCTGCCACTAGCTGTGCGAGAATTTGTTACGTACCAAGTGTTGCCAATACTATTATACCGAGTGTTGCCAATACTATTATTTATTACAATTATTTTTAAATTACCGTTAGGCAATTACCGGTGTTCTACGGTATCTATACTTCGAGAACAGTTTCTAAGAATTTCCTAAAACTTTTATATAATTAGATTTAAATCCAAGTTTCTTATAATATTTTCTTCCAGAGCTGTCAATAGCAACATTTAAACTTCCCGCGTAATTTCAAACGAGTGCTTGTCGAACTATCGCGCGCTCTACCGGCAAAAATCTGTCCCCGTGATTGAGACCATTATTTTAACATTACGTTCGGACTCCAGAACCTCAATTCTCGTATTTAAAGTAAACAATTTAAACAGTCAACTTCACTTTGTTTGGATTGAAAGTGTAGCGTCATGTTACCGTGAACGGATTTTATGCCGTTTCGACCAATCAGAGCGCGTTTCACGTTGGTTTAACGTTCATAAAAACACCTTTTGAGAGTGCAAGCGTGTCGAGACTTGATTGTAATTGTATTAATGCAGGTTTTATTTAGCAGAATTGCCCCCCTGGTATCTATACTTCGTGATACTGGGCAACACTTGTTATTGCTGCCTACATTTACGTTCTTCACGTTAGTGTGACGACAATATTTATGATAATTAACTTTTAAAAGTAACCTCCTACTATTGAAAATATGAGTTTGTTAGGATAGATGGATGAACGGATAAATGAATAGATGTTTGTGACTATTTCACACAAAAACTACAGCATAGATTTTAATAAGAAAAATCCTAAAGATAAATCCTGAAAAAGTAATGTGATTCCGTGGGATACTGTATTTACGCGGACGGAGCTGCGGGCAAAAGCTACTTAAAAATATTTTCGAGTAAGTTCTATAGTTTTCGCCACACTATTTTTAAGTTTAACGATCTCTGTGGCTTAGTGGTTGAGCGTGTCGGTACTCGAGAAGTCGCGGGATCAAATCCGACGAGTGAACAAAAGTTTTCTGTGTTCCTTGGTCATGTGTTTTTAATATAACTTAGACCTTTTCATCCGTTAATGGATAATTACAGTATTCTCCGAGTGAAGTAACAACTCTTGAAATTATTTCAAGAGTGGTCTTGGAATAATGTAGTGCAGTCTGTTTTTAAATGTCGTATGGTTGCCTAAGCACATACAGCATTGTCATAACATAGCCTAGTCCAGAGGAATGACTGGTCAATACGTCTGGGGCCAACCATATGCAGGTTTTCTCACATGTTTCCTTCACCGTTACAGCGTCCGTATAATGTACTTGAGATCTGAAAAAGTCTCATTGGTACAAGCCAAAACCTAAGAATCGTTTGATTTGCACTCTCTCGAGTGCGAATCAAACGGTCTACCTATTAGGCCACGAAGCTCTTTTATTTAATATAATATTTCGTATAATATAATAAAAATCTTTAAAAATCTTACATATTATGTGTATATGTAAGTAAACGCATAAAAGTTTTAAATACTCCCCGTTGTCTGGTTCCAATAACAACAAGTTTTTCGGGTACTTTGCAAGGGACCAGATTGACATGGTGCGCGTCCAAGCGTCTCTTGACATTATTATTATTATAACTAATAATAAGTAGGCTTTAGCTACTAATTTAAACATAATATAAATATTTCTAGCTACATCAATGGAGTTAAGTATGTTAATTACAGTCAGCCATTTTAAATTAGTAGAGAGCTAAGTTTATGTAGGGCAATGGGGCGCACCAGGTAATAGGCGTGAAATAGTTGTAGTCGTACGGGCCTCCAGAGACCCCGGCCTCCGAACTTCCTCGCTGTCATACATATAACCAACTTAATATAATAATACCGTAGAGAGTCGTACACACATAAAAGTTGTGACTGAGGCCTACCGCCTAACCAGTGAAAACCTCGTAAATAGGATCTTTAAGCTTAATAATATTCTTACTAATATTATAAATGCGAAAGTTTGTAAGATTGTGTGGATATTTATTACTCTTTCACATAATAACTACTGAAAGTTGGTATGGTAGACGGTAGTAGTTAGACACTACTATTTAGTAATCTGTGCTCTGGATTAACATGAAGGCTACTTTTATAGCATCAAAATGTACGGTTCCCATCCGCTTTCTTTTTGGTACTCAATTGCGGCCCAACATATAAATAAATGTTGTCTCGCGACTTACTAACCCATACCGAAGAAATTTATACCTAAATAGGTATAAACTCTTCTGTATTTTCCCACAAAAAGACATAAAGACATACAATAATTTTGAACTTTATTATCGAGTTATAATGTCTGAAATATGAAGTTTATTCACATTATTTGTTTCGAAACGCTACTGAAAATAAAATATATTTTAGAATGGCCTATGTCGCACAAAAATACAATTTTAATATTAATAAAACCTAAAAACCTCTTTGAAATTCGCAGATAATGCATATGTAAAATAGCTCGCTAAAAGCGCCAGTTAAGCCGGTGCAGTGTTTAACCGGCACGAATCTGCATTCCAAAGTAAGTTAAAAATGTACAAAGATACGATACCGATCGTGACCGGAATTGTCCTGCTCGTTCCGGACTTTAATTACGAATAGAACGAGCATCATCAGCCCCTGTATCCCCTACTGCACGGCCGGTCCGTGAGTTTAGAAAGCCCTAGGCTACCATCTAATTACTCAAAGAATAAGAAATATAAGACAGTAAAATAAAATGTAATAAAATTATGGATTTTCTCGAGTTATCGTCAATTTTTTACTTTGACTTGCTTCTCTGAATGGCCCTGGGCTGAAGCCCGAAATCATAAGTCTACAAATCTGTTTAAGATAATATCAAGAAAATTCTTTTATTTTCATTGAAAGTAAATTGAAAGTCTAAGTTAAATATGGCAATAAAAAAACTTAGGCCTTTTCATCCGTTAATGGAATATTTATACAGTACTAGCTTTTGCCCGCAGCTTCGCCCGCATAAATACATTATCCCGCGGGAACACTACTTTTTCGGGAAAAAAATATCCTATGTCTTTTCCCGGGATCCAAAGTATGTCTATACCAAATAATAGGTTGGGGAAAAAGTCTTTTCGCATTAAAGTATGTATGAACTTGTCATAAAATATCTTGGGCTATACCAATTGTATCTGGCTGATTTTGGTATCATTAAAAAGTTTTAATTTTACAGAAGACAATTCCAAATTCAAATTAGGTAAATTTGAGATTTTCATTTGTTTTTCTTATTGTTAAAATTAGTGATTCTTATGAAGAATTTCGATACATTTTAAAATTTTATTACAAAAAAGGTAAAAATGCAACACAAGCCGCGAAAAAAATTTGTGATGTTTATGGACCTAATGCAGTATCTGTGAGAGTAGCGCAAATTTGGTTTAAGCGTTTTCAATCCGGAAATTTTGATATCAAAGATGCACGTCGCTCTGGTCGCCCAGTTACGGACAAAACTGTTGCCATTTTTGAAAAAGTGGAGCAAGATCGGCATATTAGTAGTTACGATGTAGCTGAAGAACTGGGGATTGACCACAAAACAGTTTTGGCGCATTTGAAAACAGCTGGGTACACAAAAAAGCTCGATATTTGGGTGCCTCATGAGCTCACTGAAAGAAACCTAATGAACCGTGTACTCATTTGTGATTATTTATTACGACGTAATGAAACCGAACCATTTTTGAAGAAGCTGATAACTGGTGATGAAAAGTGGATCACATACGACAAGAACGTGCGAAAAAGATCGTGGTCAAAGGCCGGTCAGGCTTCATAGACTGTGGCGAAACCCGGGTTAACTCGCAACAAGGTGATGCTGTGTGTGTGGTGGGATTGGAAGGGCATTATTCATTATGAGCTGTTACCGCCAGGCAGGACCATCAATTCTGAACTGTACTGCGAACAACTGATGAGATTAAAGCAAGAAGTTGAGAGAAAGCGGCCGGAATTAATCAACAGAAGGGGTGTGGTTTTTCACCATGATAGCGCTAGCCTACCTCACACATCTTTAGCCACTCAGAAAAAATTACGGGAGGTGTTAATGCATCCGCCGTATAGTCCTGACCTTGCACCTTCAGATTTCCACCTGTTTCGGTCGCTGCAGAATTCCTTAGGCAGTGTCAGGTTGACATCACAAGAGGACTGCCAAAACCACTTGTCGCAGTTTTTTCATCAGAAGCCCCAAAAATTTTATAGCAATGGGATCATGTACCTACCAACAAGATGGCAAAAAGTTATCGAACAAAATGGCACCTATATACTTTAGTCACTTGTAAATAAACTTTATAAAAAAACCTTTTGAATTTTTATATAAAATGCGAAGAAACTTTTTCCCCAACCTAATATCATAAAAATCAGTTCAGCGGTTAAAGTGTAAAGAGGTAACAGTCATGGGAATAAATATGGGAATAAGGGTTCTGATAACTAGTGTCTAGTACCCTTCACCTACTACATACACATTTGAGATTGACGTTTCCGTCCACAAAAATTATTGTAGACGACATAAGTTATGGTATCATGTCGTATCAACGCATGTCGCATAGTCCTATTTTTTTTTAATAAAAGAGCAATACAATTGTAGCGTGAAATGCAATTAATCGTTGTTAATTTTGAACAATAGCATAAATTAGTCCAATAAATCAGTAATTATGTGACACATTGTATCGTATTGCATCCGGAAATATAAGTTTAATATTATATTTTATGTGTTGTGACGTTACTTGTTGATACTAAATTAGTTGATCCCAATTAAAAGTACCCATATGGAGATTCAATTAGAAAATTGTAATGCTTATATTGCGCGGTTTTCATAACACCGAAGCTATAGAAAAAATGGTAAAAGGCTTAAAAGCTGCATTTGTAAAGGAATGTCATTAATCTGATTATAACGGGCCATATTAAAGATATCCTACTAATCCTACTAAAATAATAAATGTTAAAGTTTGTGAGAATGTATGGATGGATGTTTGTTACTCTTTCAGGGAAAAACTACTTAAGCGGATTTTGATGAAATTTGTTATCTTAGTAGTTTAGGCTCTGGATTAAAACATAGGCTACTTTTTATCCCGATAAAAGTACAGTGTTCCCGAGGGATACTGTATTTACGTGGGCGGAGCCGCGGGCAACAGCTAGGCCTACTAATATTATAAACTAGCTGTTGCCCGCGGCTCCGCCCGCGTAAATACAGTATCCCTCGGGAACACTGTACTTTTTCGGGATAAAAAGTAGCCTATGTTTTAAACCAGAGCATAAACTACTACCATACCAAATTTCAATGAAATCCGTTCCCCCATAGGCTACTTTTCATCCCAAAAAAGTACAGTGACACAAGAGGCGCGGGCAACAGCTAGTAATATTATAAATGTGAAAGCTTGTGAGGATGAATGTTTGTTTCTCTTTGACGCAAAAACTACTGAACAGATTTCGATGAAATATCATCAGTAGTTTCGAATCAAAATTATATACAATAATTATAAAACAGCAATAATACAACTCTAATCTATAACCTACACCTACCCACCTACAAAAGTCTAGCTACATATTGCTACAGTTCCTACACCAACAAATACATCTGCACCTACCTAATATGATTTTGGATTTTGGACCATAATCCTTCCAATAATTAATATTTTATGAATATTGTAGAAATACTTTATCCCATTTAATATAATAGGTAGACCACGGGAATGAACGCTTTATCATTATTAGGTATCTTGCATTTGATTTAATAACAAATAAATTAGCACTTCATTTATTAATCGATTTTAATGATATTATTCCAACAAGAAACTGCTCACAAATAGTAAGATATTTCAAGTATTTAAACCAGCAAGTATTGCACGAAACTATTTACTCACGGACTATTACCGGTTCATGCCTTATCAACCGGCGCTGCAGTTGTTAAAGAAGTTAAAAACAGTTCTTCAGCAACAGTTAGAGCCGTGAGTTTGATGTTGTTAACAACAGCTTCTATAGACGTTATTAGGTTTGTTAAATAACTTTGTGCGTTTAAAGTTGTTATGCAACAGGCCTTTACCTATTGTGAAAAGAGCGTATCAGGATATGTCTAAAGGGGGTTCGTAACTAAAAACGCGGACCTGGTTTTTTAAATTATTTCAGTATGTACTATCCGATTTCTTAAAATTACTTCTAAAGTTACGGACACAGGAAAATTATAAGGGTTTCTTGTAATACTACGAAACCCTATAAATCAATATACACATTTTTCTTAGTCGTCTGCAGTACTTTGACGTATTACGTAGCGACACCTGACAGTCTAAAAAGTTTCAGTAGTAAAAAGATTAGAAAGGTAGGTACAGTGCAACCCTTTTTTAATATATATTTCGGTAATCTTAATTTTTAATACGTCGCTCTTTTCCATAGAAAATAATGATTTCCGAGGGACGTTAAGAAATTAGTTTCACTGTATTCTAAGCAAAGACATTACTACTGTTTTAAAAAACATAATATTAATCGAAGTTTTAAGATAAAGTATTTTTTCTTTTAAGTATACTAAACTCTAAAGTAATTAAACAATTAACAACATACGGCGTGGGCGCAGTGGATGCGGTGGGCGCTATGGGCACGGTGGGCGGCGAGACAAAACAAACGAATAGTAGGTATAGTAGGTAAACACTATAGACGTATATAATATATATTACGAGTATCTAGACGAGGCGTGTCGAGGCAAAAGCTTTGCCCACTTAAATGGCCCCACTTCTCTTGAGGTTTCTGAAGCCATTTTGACATTGAGGTATGGTGAAATCAAGATAGCTAATATTTGAGGTACAGTGAAATCAAGATGGCGTAACTTTTTCTTGTATGTAGATTTGTTCCATCAAATGTACCTACGTCATAGCTATCGAGTTTTGAAGTCTTTGGTAATCACGATCACTTATGAAATAGTTCAAAATGATAAATTAGGCGAAACTAGGTTACGTTATTATATAGGCAACATTCAGCTAAACTTCTGAAAAGTAATGTAATCTAACAAAATCAAATATAAAATGAGTTTTAAGAGATTAAATTTTGTAAGCCTACATTTTTACCCGACTGCGGTGAACCAGAGGGAAGGGTTAATGATTTTGGCAAAATATGTATGTATGTTTGTACACGTATATACGTACGTATTTTTGTTCTAGCGTAGCACTTCAACCACTGATCCGATTTTAATGAATGAGGTGTCAATAGCAGTGGCGTGGGATTTCTACAACGTCGTTCCTATCGGCTTCACTTGCCAGTTTGCCTTTTAAAGACCCTCATCCAAATATCTACCTATTATACAGGCTAGGGCTTCCCTATGTTAGAGAAACAGCCTTCGCTACTGGTCAATATATTTGTAATAATGGCCCGAGGTAATACTGCTGTAACTCATGTATTAGTACAGGTGTACTTGTATACGTATATAAGCAGTGTAGTTAGAGGCCTTAACATCTATTGAAACGATTTGCTAAACGATGGACCGCGCAACAGCTTTTCTCGTGGCTGTGCAAGTCGATGAAAGCGGCATAGCCTACCGCAGAGCCGTCAAGAGAAACTGGTTTCTGCCTTTTGTTAGCAAGGACTAGGAAGCAGGCGTCATCGGCTTGCAACTCAAATCTTCTTTTTTATTTTCTGCGAGCTTCTCTTATTTGCGGTGGTC
Organism: Glaucopsyche alexis; assembly: GCA_905404095.1. Taxonomy (NCBI): domain Eukaryota; kingdom Metazoa; phylum Arthropoda; class Insecta; order Lepidoptera; family Lycaenidae; genus Glaucopsyche; species Glaucopsyche alexis. Next base: position 28,928,143 of record FR990047.1, on the reverse strand, counting down.
AATCTTAAAAGCGGATATGTGTACCTTCCGACATTTGTCTGCTACACGCAGTACGACACTGTAAATAATAATATTATGCTATGAGAATTATTGCTGAATCTTAATTTTTCATATTATTACTACTTATGCTTATTACCATTGCTCTTTTGACGGCCTATAAGTAACAAAATGGTGGCACAATTATCCCTGTCCTGATAATATCGGCTGTATGGAATTTATTCAAAGGTTCTTGCCCTCAATCGGGAAAAAGCATTTAAAATGATTTCTGCTACGAAAGCGTTTTCCTTATTATGGTTTTCCGTTTTGGCCGATATAATGTTAATACGACTTTGAATTCTATAAAGTATTTTCACGTAAAATATTGGGGATTAAGTCTTATTGGAGCACGAGCTATAAATGACAGTAATATACCTATATACGAAAATAAAATATGATATGATAAATATTGTTACGTGTTAGGGTTCGAAGGATTTGGAGAGATAGACCTGCTGACTCTTTTGAAGACTTTATTCACTAACACGAGGTCTAACACAAAGCACTAGGTCCAAACACTAAGCACTAACGGTCTCTTAGGTCGTAGCCAAGTCGTAGGTTTCACTCTTATCACTCTTGATCACTAGTTTTCACTTCGAAGTCGCCGCGAAGGTAGTTCAAATTGAACTGAACCCTGGCTCGCCTCCCTGCGGCTATTTATATGGGCCAACATGAGTCCCAGACCATTAAGAAAGTTCCCGACTCGCGTTCACGTGATCGACCGGGCTGGATGATTCTGGAAAGTTCGCACAGTAACGCCATCTAGTATTGAGAAGGGGGTTTCATGTTGTCTTTGTTCTTTGAGTGGTTTCACTGGTTGACGCTAGATGGCGCTAGTTTCTTTGTGCTTTGTGTGTTCGTAACAATATACTTTAACTATAATTTACTTACCCGCTATAACCTTACTATACTTCTGCGATTATAAACGTGTAAGTAATCTTAGCATCAGTTTACACAGCTTCGACACGCGACACTGCATTTGTAAGATATCTTTAAGCTATACAAAATTGAATTTTATGGTGTCTACAGACACACGAATTTGGTACGGAGCGTACAGCGGATCTGGTATGCTCCGTACCAGATCCGAGCGTGTGTAGGGCAGTCCGGCGAACATTTGAAGAAGGCGAAGAGTTCGCCGTTGTCCGCATCGGATCTGGTTCGCTCCGTACCAAATTCGTGCGTGTGTAGAGCAGTCCGGCGGTTAGGCCGTACAACGGTATCAGTGTTGCCAACTTAGTGTATCCCCCAAAATTAGGGAAAATATCTACGGGGGTTTACTAGGGGACATGATGTTTAGAGTTTTCTCCTTATGAATCAATTTGTATGTAATAATAAAAATGATTTTAATGTGTGTATATAGCCAGGGATATGAAAATGTATTGGAAGTGAAATCAGATTAAGACAAGTTAGTTTTATGTCATTCACGCGTAAGTCTTTATGTCAAACACATAACCTTTCTTTCTAGCTTATTATCTCTTAGACCTGTCAATGGTATAAGTAATCAGGGGTAAAATTTGGGGAGAAATATTTTTTAAAGTGTTGGTATCACTGCCCGTTATCAATGAATTTTGGGAATCATCGTCGTCGTTTAAAAACCGCACTGTAAATAGAACTCTGTGCTAATGTAATAGAGCATAAAATCGAACACACGAGTGTCGAGCGTTTCGCTTCACTGCACCGTACCAAATTCGTGCGTGTGTAGCGACACCGAATTTGGTCTCCGGATATGGTTCGCTGTACGCTCCGTACCAAATTCGTGTGTCTGTAGATAGCATTACTCACTACACAAAAATATACACGTTTCATATGACATCAGTCATACACCGCATTCGCTGCGCAGTACGGTGCACCTTGACATTCGAACTCTTGCAATGAAACGTGTATCTTTTTGAGTAGAGAATATAGTTCAATTTTGAATAGCTATCCTATAAAAATGCAGCACTATGTCCCGTATCGTTTCGTTTTGTTGTGGATTGACCATCCTACTAATACGACTTTGTGATGATGGTTAGATGGATAGATGGATGTATGGATGGATAAATAGATGTTTGTTTGGTAGTAGTTTAGGCTTTAGTTTAATATATAGGCTACTTTTTATCCCTAAAAAGTAGTGTTCCTTTTGGATTTATTGTATTAACGCGGGCGGAGCCGCGGGCATCTATGCGCAATTCAAACAGAGTTTAGTACATTAGAACAACTTAGATAATTATAATCAATAATAATTATTAATTAGCCTTCTTGTTTCAATGTTTAAAGATGTTCGGTCGCTCTTAGAGTCAGTTAAGGAGTGACTCAGTAGGGAATTCGACAGAAAATACATGTACACTATGTCAAAATCTCTACCAAGTAACTCCTTAAGTAAGTATTAAAATATTATGTCTCAGAGTGCGGCCGTAAGACATCTCCATTATCGTAAAAGTGAGCAATACTTAAATTTCCAAAGATCAACATTAAAATTAATATGTTACCGTACTACACGTATCGCGTTATTGCCGTGGAATAGAAATGAAATAGGTTAAAGGGCAATATAAAGATTATAAATTGGCGGGTGCTCATAAAAGTATCATAAGAAAAATCTCTTTTGGCATTCTTGGGTCGGTATTATAGGGCATCGATATCACAACAACTCGGCGCGGCGCGCGTGTCCCGCATACTGAGTGCGCTGAAATGTTACGATTTCAAATGAGATTTCTTTCTAGCTAACCGGGTTTTAAACGTTATATATCCTTATTATGATAGCTTGTCAGAGGGGTAGGAGCTATAAACCACTTCAGACTAGGTAATATATCCCTTGGCATGCCTGGTAGGCAAAAGTTACACGCCATGCCTGGTGGGTCTGTCAGACCCAGATTTTCAAATAGATTTTTTTTTAAATAAATTGTATTATGTAAAGTGATTTAAGGCATTAAAACGTATGCTTAAAAGGAAAACAAACGATAATAAATCAAATCATATTAGGAATTAACCAACTTTATATATATTTTTTTAATTAAACAACAATCATATTTTGAAACAAAATTTAGACATAACTTTGGTAACATAATATTAAGTATTAAAAATAAAGTAATCTTTATCAGACTTCCATAAAGTGTAAGGCACTTATATATACTTAAACGTAGCAAACAAAATATTAGTCTGCATCACTTGTATATTATCTTCTAGAGCTTTAGTTTGATAACACTTTGCATATTGAAAAATTGAATGGTCAAGACAATATGGCTAGTACAAGTTTGACAAATGTACTGGGTTTTATGATCTTATCATTATATTCCATCTCAGAACCAGATTCTTCATCATTCTCCAGAGCAATGTCAAACTCTCTCCACTTGAGTAAATGCAATTTCATCTACCTCATTCAACTCTTAGAGTAAAAATCTGGCTATTTCCTCGTCTGGTAAATGTTTATTCATGTTTAATCTGAAATATGTAAAAACTACCACCTTTTAACACACAAATACCAATTATCATAAGAAAAAAAAAATCAATTCAACATAAGAATGTCATGTCGTATGCCTGGTGGGGTCTATGGGACCCGCGCGTGCTTTACGCACGTTTTTCTGCGCTCCTAGCTAGCTGCAAACTGGGGAAGCAGGCGGAAAACATTCCGCGGTTAGTAACAGTGAGCTACTGAGAACGGCGAGGTGCACAATTCAAAGTTGAAGGAACTACAACGGACCACGCGTTGGTGTGGGTCTGACAGACCCTACCAGGCATGCCAAGGGATATACTAAAAATCGAAAGAATCTTAACAAATTCAATTCTGAGAGGAAAGAAATTCTCTCGTTCGTGGTCAGTTCTAAGTTATACATCTTACTAGATGTTGCCCACGACTTCGTGCGCGCTAAAGTCCATTTCAGAGAAACCGTACATTTTTTCACGATAAAAAGTAGCCTATGTCCTTCCCCGTGGTCTACTCTATATCCGTGCCAAATTTCATCAAAATCGTTTCAGTAGTTTCGGAGCCTATTCAATGTAAACAAACGAACAAACAAATTTTTCCTCTTTATTATATTATATACCTAGTATAGATCTATACATTAGTATTTTGCTGACTAATGACATACTTGTTATTATATTAGGTAATTAATAGCAACCTGAAAGGAGGTCTTTTGATTTTAACAATGTAGTGATATGGGTCTTAAGGAGCAATTTACATCGAAACTTTTTTTAAATAGCTATTCGAAACTGCACTTTAACTATTACACAATTAGATACACGTTACATTGTAGGAATTTGAATGTCATGTTGTGTCGCGCTATACCGCGCATGTGCAGTGTATGACTGAAGTATATGAGACTTTTTGTGTCTCGAATAATATGCAATTTTAAATAATAGGTTGGGGAAAAAGTCTTTTCGCATTATAGTATGTATGAACTTGTCATAAAATATCTTGGGCTATACCAATTGTATCTGGCTGATTTTGGTATCATTAAAAAGTTTTAATTTTACAGAAGACAATTCCAAATTCAAATTAGGTAAATTTGAGATTTTCATTTGTTTTTATTGTTAAAATGAGTGATTCTTATGAAGAATTTCGATACATTTTAAAATTTTATTACAAAACAGGTAAAAATGCAACACAAGCCGCGAAAAAAATTTGTGATGTTTATGGACCTAATGCAGTATATGTGAGAGTAGCGCAAATTTGGTTTAAGCGTTTTCAATCCGGAAATTTTGATATCAAAGATGCACGTCGCTCTGGTCGCCCTGTTACGGACAAAACTGTTGCCATTTTTGAAAAAGTGGAGCAAGATCGGCATATTAGTAGTTACGATGTAGCTGAAGAACTGGGGATTGACCACAAAACGGTTTTGGCTCATTTGAAAAAAGCTGGGTACACAAAAAAGCTCGATATTTGGGTGCCTCATGAGCTCACTGAAAGAAACCTAATGAACCGTGTACTCATTTGTGATTCTTTATTACGACGTAATGAAACCGAACCATTTTTGAAGAAGCTGATAACTGGTGATGAAAAGTGGATCACGTACGACAAGAACGTGCGAAAAAGATCGTGGTCAAAGGCCGGTCAGGCTTCACAGACTGTGGCGAAACCCGGGTTAACTCGCAACAAGGTGATGCTGTGTGTGTGGTGGGATTGGAAGGGCATTATTCATTATGAGCTGTTACCGCCAGGCAGGACCATCAATTCTGAACTGTACTGCGAACAACTGATGAGATTAAAGCAAGAAGTTGAGAGAAAGCGGCCGGAATTAATCAACAGAAGGGGTGTGGTTTTTCACCATGATAACGCTAGACCTCACGCATCTTTAGCCACTCAGAAAAAATTACGGGAGTTTGGCTGGGAGGTGTTAATGCATCCGCCGTATAGTCCTGACCTTGCACCTTCTGATTTCCACCTGTTTCGGTCGCTGCAGAATTCCTTAGGCAGTGTCAGGTTGACATCACAAGAGGACTGCCAAAACCACTTGTCGCAGTTTTTTCATCAGAAGCCCCAAAAATTTTATAGCAATGGGATCATGTACCTACCAACAAGATGGCAAAAAGTTATCGAACAAAATGGCACCTATATACTTTAGTCACTTGTAAATAAACTTTATAAAAAATCCTTTTGAATTTTTATATAAAATGCGAAGAAACTTTTTCCCCAACCTAATATAACAGCCTCCGTGGTCTAGTGGTTCGAGCATTGGCTCTCGACTCGGAGGTCGTGGGTTCGATTCCCGTATTGAACAACAAAAAAATTTTGTTTCCAAGTTTGGTAAGGACAATCAGGGGCCGTATTACGATCTTTTAAAAAACCTGGCAGTTTACAGGCAATTCAATATACGGCCCTAAAGTGCCTGGTTCTTTTTTCGTATTACAACGACATTTCACTCTGACTGGATTCATCCTAGTTTGGTTCTTTCTGGCTGGTATACGAGCGTGAAAGTGACGTACGGAAACGTCAAATTCAACTCAAATTTGACAGTTTGTTTTTTTTATGGCATGCTCTTAGTAGGCACAGGGTTATTAAATAACAGAAAACTTGTACTGCCGGAATTATTATTATATTTATTAAAATAATATTATTTAAAATAATGCGATATTTAGATGATGTATTTAATGCGATATGGGACATTATTTGGAACGGTATTTTAAAAGTAATGTATTTTTAACTATAAATAGAGTATATGTATATAGTATATTATAGGTATTATATAGTATCCCTCGGGAACACTGTATTTTTTTCGGGATAAAATACTTTTTAAATATTTTTATAGGCTACGGCCTATATTTTAATCCAGAGCCTAAACTATTACCATACTAAATTTCATCAAAATCCGTTCAGTAGTTTTTGCGTGAAAGAGTTACAAACATCCATCCATCCATACATCCATCCTCACAAACTTTCACATTTATAATATTATTAGGATGGTGAATTGCTTGGTGATTTTGGTTCTTCTCGTGTGGGGCATTATTTCTAGAAATTCAAATACATATTTGTAACGCGTCAGCTGTGCTCGTCAGCGTCACACATGATTATTTTCTATGAACATATGAATAAAACCTATATCTTAAACATAAACAAATACTCGCAATTATTTTAGCGATATTTTACGTTACTAAAATACCCAAAATAATTTTAAAAGAGAACACTACAAAATAAACCAGTCAGTATAAGTTAATAAACCAGTCAGGGGGCGTATTACAAGCTCTTAATTCCAGCCAGTTTACGCCATAAAACAAACTGGCTTGCATTTTCGTATTATGACCACCTATTGCCAGCCAGTCAGCGGTCACGTGACACTTGACTTGCTTCTGCATTGAAACTTGAATGGTATTTTCGTATTACGACAATTTAACTAACATTAGCTGGCTTGTCTTTACGTCAAACAAAGCCGTTCAGTTTACGCCACAAAATATTAACTTATACTGACTGGTTTATTTTGTAGTGTTCTCTTTTAAAATTATTTTGGGTATTTTAGTAACGTAAAATATCGCTAAAATAATTGCGAGTATTTGTTTATGTTTAAGATATAGGTTTTATTCATATGTTCATAGAAAATAATCATGTGTGACGCTGACGAGCACAGCTGACGCGTTACAAATATGTATTTGAATTTCTAGAAATAATGCCCCACACGAGAAGAACCAAAATCACCAAGCAATTCACCATCCTAATAATATTATAAATGTGAAAGTTTGTGAGGATGGATGTATGGATGGATGGATGTTTGTAACTCTTTCACGCAAAAACTACTGAACGGATTTTGATGAAATTTGGTATGGTAATAGTTTAGGCTCTGGATTAAAATATAGGCAGTAGCCTATAAAAATATTTAAAAAGTATTTTATCCCGAAAAAAATACAGTGTTCCCGAGGGATACTATATAATACCTATAATATACTATATACATATACTCTATTTATAGTTAAAAATACATTACTTTTAAAATACCGTTCCAAATAATGTCCCATATCACATTAAATACATCATCTAAATATCGTATTATTTTAATAATTAATATAATTATAATTAATATAATAATAATTCCGGCAGTACAAGTTTTCTGTTATTTAATAACCCTGTGCCTACTAAGAGCATGCCATAAAAAAACAAACTGTCAAATTTGAGTTGAATTTGACGTTTCCGTACGTCACTTTCACGCTCGTATACCAGCCAGCGAGAACCAAACTAGAATGAATCCAGTCAGAGTGAAATGTCGTTGTAATACGAAAAAAGAACCAGGCACTTTAGGGCCGTATATTGAATTGCCTGGAAACTGCCAGGTTTTTTAAAAGATCGTAATACGGCCCCAGTGGCGTAAACTGAACGGCTTTGTTTGACGTAAAGACAAGCCAGCTAATGTCAGTTAAATTGTCGTAATACGAAAATACCATTCAAGTTTCAATGCAGAAGCAAGTCAAGTGTCACGTGACTGCTGACTGGCTGGCAATAGGTGGTCATAATACGAAAATGCAAGCCAGTTTGTTTTATGGCGTAAACTGGCTGGAATTAAGAGCTTGTAATACGCCCCCAGGCTGATCACCTGATTGTCTGACAAGAAAAAATATCCAGGCGTCAGATGGGCATGTAAAAAGTAGACCTGCAGTGTGAACTGACTAACCTTCACAAAATTATGTAACCGGTAGGAGTGAACGTATATTAGTAGCCCATATTGTGACATAAGTGTTCGCTATCGGAGAAGTGAGGTGAGCGTCCAAATCCTAAAGCGGCATTAGGTCCGCGGTCAGCGGCTGCGTATTAACCCAAAGTTCAATGGCAAACTCGGATTAGACGCACGAGTCACGAACCCGAATGCTTCGTATTTGATATGTGAATAAATAAAGATTGTAGGTTCGTTTCGACCGCGTCAATCGGCTTAATGTAAGCCGGTAGCAACATAGGGTTTTGTGTTAGTGTGCTAACACACACACCGCAGCTATTGCGGCACCGCCGCGGCGTCGCTTCACTAGGACGACACGCGAGACGACGACGTCGACACGACGAAACACTGCATTACGACGACGCATCGCCAAAAATAACGTTGCATTGCAATACAATTTACAAGAACTTTACAACGTCGATTGTGCGATGCGTCATCGCAACGCAGTGATATGGTTTCGCCCTATGTTATTTTTCCCGCAGCGCTGGCAGTGAAACGCTGCAGCAGCGGCGACGCGACGGCAAACTCCATACGAAATCCAGCGGCACCACCGGAGCTGCGGCGGGTGTGTAAGGCGCTTAGAGATGCCAGACAAATTAAGAAAGAACTACATCATTACGAATCTATTCTTCTAACATTATAAATGTGAAAGTTTGTAAAGATGAATGGATGTTTGTTACTTTTTCACGCAAAAACTACTGAACGGACTTTGATGAAATTTGGTTTGGTAGTAGTTTCTACTCTGGATTTAAACATATTAGGCTATTTTTTATCCCGAGAAAGTATAGTGTTCCTTTGAGATACATTAGAACAGCTAATCTACACTAATATTATAAAGAGGAAAACTTTGTTTGTATGTTTGTTTGTTTGTTTGTTTGTTTGTTTGTTTGTTTGTTTGTTTGTTTGTAATGAATAGGCTCAAAAAGTACTGGACCGATTTCAAAAATTCTTTCACCATTCGAAAGCTACATTATCCACGAGTAACATAGGCTAAATTTTATTTTGGAAAAAAATAGGGTTCCGTAAGATATTTGGGTTTTTCGGACACAAGGTGTAAAAAATCAACCAGAAAAGTTACTTATTTTGCGTACGCTGCCTAAACTATAAAAGATAGAACCATAAAATGTTCAAATTAATTGTAGATCTTATAAATATCTACAAAAAAGTCCGCGACACACTATACCTATCTATGTCGAGTGAGGCACAACAACCATTTTTTTATTTAGAAATCTTGAATTTTTTTTGGACTACATTTAAACGCGTTTATTTTACTCATGTTATTAATCCTTATCAAAATAAATTATTTCATCACTAAGTACAGTTTATGTAGATAATATTTGGTCTTTGAATGATTAAAATTGGACGTTTGGTTTTGAAGTTATGGCGAAATTAAAATATTACGATTTCTGCTGCACGGCCCGTTGCGAAGTGGGCGTCACCAAGGCGGGGTGCGCGTGCGGGTTAATGTTTTGTTTAGTTTACTTTAGTTAAATAGTTTAGTTATTTTATAAACATCAAATTGATAATATCTTAAATTAATATCTTAAATTAATATTACATTATAATATCTATACATCTATACAGTTAAATACAATTTAAGTGTCTGTTTGTAACTTCAAATTAACAGCTTTTTACATAATGAATCTGAAAGTATATTCGGTACTTACAATAAAATACTTTTTTTTTAATTTTTGTCTGTCCGTCTGTCTGTCTGTCAGTCGGTCTGTCTGTCTGTTTGTTCCGACTAATCTCTGAAACGGCTGGACCGATTTTCACGGGACTTTCACTAGCAGATAGCTGCTGTTATAGGGTCTAACATAGGCTACTTTTATTTTAGGGATCCGTTTAAAAAAATAGGATTCCGCTTTCGTTAGTCATAAATAAAGTCGCGGGTAAATTTCAGCGATATCCCAAAGTATTGTTCCACGCGGACGAAGTCGCGGGCAAAAGCTAGTCTAGTCATAAAGCTAATTCTTGACTTAGCACTTTACATTAATATAATTTTTTCTGGCGCTCCTTTACTGGGTCAGTCGCCATTACTTTGCCTCCATTTTAGGGAGGAAATAGCAAAAAATGTTTACTTTTAATTATTCTGTACGACTCAAATCCATCTTAAGTATGCCTTATCTCAAAGTACATAATTTAATTTCCAAATTAGCCGGCGTAAAACTTTGTTCTTTTACATTTTTGATGAATCTGAAATTGTTCCTTGGACGCCTCTTCAAAATATTACTTCGGTTCTTTAATTTTTGTAATGAATAGTCTCGAAACTTTAGGCTACTATTATTGTGATATTAAATCGACTTTAATGTTGTGTTTAAATTTTCAATGGACATGAATTTTCATGATAATTGTTATCTCGTTCTCGGCCGCAGTAAACTTTTAAGATTATTACACAATTGTTTATTAATTTCTCGCTGAGAATGACTTAACTTTGTTTATTAGGAAATATAATTATCATTATACCTCCATGAAGTTCGCTAGTTACTTACGATTCATGGAAAAGAAAATGTGCTATTATTGCATCTGGAAGTAATTCTACTAAAAATAGATGGATGTATGGATGGATGGATGTTTGTTACTCTTTCATGCAAAAACAACTGATGATGAAATTTGGTATGGTACTAGTTTAGGCTCAGGATTAAAACATATGCTACTATTAGTCCCGAAAAAGTACAGTATTACCGTGGGATACTGTATTTACGCGAGCAGAGCCACCGGCAACAGCTAGTTGTTATTAATAACTAGCCGTTACCCGCGGTTCTACCCGCTGGAACGTGTCATAAAGTTTTGTACGCTTGCTCTATTCTTGGTCGCTTAGTTCAAAGATAATATAAAGAGGAAAAAGTTTGTATGTTCGCATTAAATAGGTTCTGAACCTACGGGACCGATTTTGATAAAATTCACAGACATAGACCGTGGGAAAGGACATAGGTAAGCTAATTTTTATTGCGGCAAAATGTGCGGTTGCGTGAGGTTTTATTCTTGCGCGCACGAAGTCGCAGGGATCATCTAGCTCAAAGATAGAGAAGCAATAAAGTTGCCCGTCGAGTATAGTCTGTGATCCAACACGGCATTACGTAGCCGGGACAAAATAGCCGGGGCCTGCCGATGACACCTACATGCAATATCTTGCACCAGTACCGCTGTAAAAATATCCCCGGAGAAACTGCGATTGTTTGCCGACCGTAGGCGATCGCTTTGTTGACGAGAAATACGATTGCGCAATAGCGGTTTCCATTTGTTTTCATATTGTCTGTGTTTTGTGTGATGCAGAGTACTATTGTGTAGAAAATGTCATATTGTCGCTAAGGAGGTGCTAGGCTTCAAAAAGAATGGGTGATGAAACGAAATTAAAAATAGGTAGATGATAATATTCAGACTTGAGTGAGATACCTATATGAAACTAGCTTTGATAGAATGCACCCTTCACCAACATTTAACACTCTATTTACATTACAAAATCCATCATCTTGATCAATTCTCATTGTCAATGTCTGTAAATTACCCTTCTGTTCCAGTGACATAAAATTAGCACGAAGAAAAAGACAGGTGTTAGACAATAAATGAGTGTTTATTACTCAATCCCTCGTCCACTGGCGATCGGCGATCGGCGCTAGACAAAAACGGGAAACCATTTTACGCTCCATTGTGGAGGAGGATTGGCAATTTCGATCCGAGCTCAGTGGACCGGCGGGGACTTTTACAGCGCCTTGATGTATCGCCGATCATAAAACTAACGATAAATGCAAATCATTCCCACTGGGGGTTGTTAAAGGAAGCGCGCAGCTTGTTTGGATACTAAAATTTGGAGCAAAGGCTAAAGTTATAAAGTAAATATAAAGGAGAAAAATGGGGCCTGATGTGTCAAGGACGCGGCCGCTAAAGTACATACGTGAATATGTAGAACTACGACATGATGGATATTATGTAGCAAGACTTAATTATAACCTCCCATTCGTATTCTATGTTCCTGCACCTTCAATGCCAAATTAAATAAATGGCTTTTAACTTTATGAGCTACCATTGTTATTACACTAGTTGAAATTTAAAATATCTACCTCGCGAATTACGCCGCGGAAAAATTGCTTTTTCATTTTTGGAATTTCAAAACTCCCAACTTTTGTTAATTTACATGACAAGACGATGAGCCTTTCAATTTAAAAAATTAAAAGAGAAACGACAGCTGGTAAAATGTCGAGAAAGAAATAGAATCATGTTTCGCTGAATTCATGATACTTTAGTACTATTTTATACTTTAATATAAAATCAAACGACGTCGATAGTTCACTATAGTGGTAGATTCTTAATTTTTAAAGTAACACAACATTTTATTTATAAGGTATCTTAACTATAACGAAGGCATGCGAAGTATGTGACCCAAGTGTTCTCAACTGGAGACCAAAATAATTTCCCGAGAACTGACAATCGACTTTGCGACTATTTGTACTTATACTTAAAAGAAAGTGCACCAAGATTTGTTTAATTCATTTTACTGTATAATTCATTCAACCGAAGTTATTTGGTCAGTAAACATTCTATTTTAGTCTGTTTACATTTAGATAAAGTTTGTCTAGACACGACCGATAAATTTATGCAATAGCTGGAGGGATATTGAAACTTTCGATGATTTTACAGGCATTTACATCGATATTACCTTAGAAGTTTATCGTATTGGAAAGAAAATAGTTTAATTTATTAGCTACTTTAGTATAAAGGCCAGTTTTCTACCTTTTCCATTCTAATTGTCAGTTTTCATACGTAGTACGTCGTATTTCCGGCGCAAACAGCTGATGTAATTCCGGCGTAGTACGGCGTAACTGGACGTAATTCTGCGTAACTGCGGCGTAGCATGACGTAACTGCAGCGTAGCACGGCGTAACTGGGGCGAAGCTGTGGAGTTTCGCCGGGAATGTCGATCAGCAATGTTGCGTTTTTGTGTTATTTTTCTAAATTCGTGTTATTTCGGTTTTTAATGTATAATATTGGTGGAATATTAACCATTAGTTATTCATTGACGTGCACTAGTGTGGAAGAGTGATACAACTACAAAATGCGTGCAAAATTGGGTTTCCCGCCAAAACTCCCTAGGAAGTTTCAGTAAATCATCTACTACTTTACTGAATCGACTGATTGACTGATTGACTACCGTGACTATTTATTTGGACTTTGACTAGACTTTGAAATTGACGATTTAGTAATACGGTGATGAAAATATACTTGACATCGGCAAATGGTTATAAGCCGACGCCATATATAAATAAAAAAAAAATTGAGGCGAAGCACGGCGTAACTGAGGCGTAGCCCTGCGTGTGTCCGGCGTAGCACCACGTATGCAGAGAGCGTAGACTAAACTCATAATATAGTTTTGATTCTTCTATATGAGACTGTGTACAATATGTACAAATAATTTAATATGAATTTATTTATAACTCTTATTAACAAAATATCAGTAATTGTTATGTCGCAAAATATCTCAAGCCAATTTGTTTTATCAAGGAAGTTGACGCTCTATCAGCGCAGCCGGTGTAGTTTACAAAGCAACGATATCTCGTTGTCTAGACGTTTGCAGCTGATAGCCAACAAAACACAATAACTTCTGCTTCTGTTGTCTACTGTCTGGTAAGATAGTCCCGTTTGTTATTTAAGTTCTACTAAAGTCAGTAAGTATATAATTATCATGTTGTAACGTTCAAGCCTGTACTTCTAAAATTCATAGTAAAAAAAACAACGGGTTGCACTCCGGGAGTGCCGGGAGAAGTAAAAACTCGAACATTAACGTAGTGCATTTTTTGAATATTTTGGAATGGTTAGGGAATAATTTCGCACGAATTGCTATTTATTTATTTATTTATTTATTAGATACACCAACAAGGAACAAACATTATTAAAAGCTAAAATTGCACATTCATGTTGTTTACATAACTAAATGTTGCCTTAATTATAGGTGTAATACAGCTTGCATCTTTTATAAGTACTTACATAATTTCAGGGAGATTAAGTTACTATGAATTAATATAATTTACAAATTAAACATAAATAAATCAATCACTTAATAAACTAAGAATTTAAATGGTTGAAACTAAGCAAAGTTGTTCGACAATTACTTCAATTTTTTATTGCGTTTTTATTCTTTTTTAAATTCATTTAACTTATTTGAGAATATACAGGCCTCGGTCGTACATGATATATTGTTATATGTCCTGCACATTCTATTAACCGGTGAAGATTGCCCCAAGTTAGTTTTAGCAAACTTGATGTGAAATGGCTTGTAACAATTTTTTCTGGGTATCCTACTTGACACAGTAATGGATATTTTACGAAGTAGTTGGTTGCAATCAATAACACCTGTTACTAGCTTGTGCAGAAAAACTAAATCTAAATATTGCCTACGATCTAAAAGTGATTCCATCTTGAAGAAGGTTAATCTATCTTTATAATGTGGTATTTTTTTAGCCAAGCCATGCTTAAAAGAGAGGTGCCATAGGAATCGTTTCTGAACGCGTTCTATGCGATTTGTATAAATAGCGTAAAGAGGGTTCCAGACAGTGCTGCAATATTCAAGTATCTCTATTCCATATTTCTCAGTATAAAAGTACTATCATTTATGTGGTTAAATACGATATTCATTTATTTCGCTATCATACACAAACATAACAATTTATATTACATAAAAAATGTAACACTTCACAACTGTTACAATTATTTTACATCAAAAAGTTTATCTCTCAGAAAAATCAACTTTCATCATACATTTTCGCCGCGCGGTATTTCTACATCTCCTACGGCACGCCGGCAGTCTTTTCTTTCTCTATCTTACAAATTTTCGATCACATCACGTGTCGTGACGCGAGTTTAACATTTTTTACCCATCCCAAAAAAGTGAACAACGTCGCCAAAGCAGTTTCCACTTCAAAAATAGTTCAAGGCCCAACAAATAAATTAAATGTATAAAAATACGAAATACCCCGATTGAAATTTTATTTATCTCTCAGATTTTGTGTATTTGAAATTTAAACACAAAAATATAACATCTAAATCGTGGCGGGCGCTCGGGTGAGCAGACGGCCGTATTTGAAATTCCAATTAGAAAGTTTTCTCATTTACTTGATTCGGGTGCGGACGGCGCGATTAGCCGGCACTCTTCTGCCGCTCGCTGCGGAACGGTGCCGCACTAAGCCGCATATCCGTTAATGAAATCTAATTGAAAGCCATTGTTTCATATAGTTATCTGATTTTTTATTTAAAACTACTAGGGATGTAGCTGATACTACCTAGCTGTAGCGAGGCATGCATACAACTTGACATCATATCGGCACCCTTTTATGAATACTAGTTTTCTGAAGTAACAAAATACAAGACAAACAAAAGGACAAATAAAAATATGCGACCAAAAAATTATGCTGATACAAAACGTATCCCCCCGGCGCATGCGCGCGCTGAAATTGATAAATAGAAAGTCACATCTCCTATGTATTCGCCAGCGGCTTGTGTGGATAAAAGGAACCTGTAATCTTGATTGGAAAAAAATCAATTGAGAATGACATAAATATTAGGTTTCATTATTTCAAGGAGGGTTATATTGCGCAAAATTACTCCATAACTCGCTCACAGTAGCTTATCTAAACATTACAATAAATTATATGTGATTTTATTGTCTGATGCATAAAGTTAAATTTAATTAAAATAGACTATCTACTTACTTATTAGTTAAGCATGACAGAAACAACTAGCATTATTTTGCATTATAATCAAAGATTTCAAAACTCAAGAAGGGTATGACGTACATCTGACAGTACCAATTTTCATACAATAAAAAGATACGCCATCTTAGTTTTCACCATACTTCAAATGTCAAAATGGCCCCAAAAATCTCAAAATTGGGGCCATTAAACTGGAGACACTTTTTGCCATAACATGCCTCCTCAATAATTATATACATTATATGTCTATGATTATAATAGATTTAAGCTCACGTGGCTTCAGGCTTACCATTCCGTGGTACTCACGTTATCTTTATGAACACGTAATAGACCTACGTCATTTTCGTAAGTTAGAATTAGATAACGTGTAAACGGCCAACGGCCATTTGTTTAATCGCAATCAATTAAAATCTAAAATTATTATGATGTAAAAGCAATCTCTCTGAATTTTGCTGTATTTCACAAAGGTTTCCATAAATTAAATCCAATGATCGAGCGCTTAGATCCGAAGCTTCCGATTAGAATCAAAGCTAATTTATGCAAAAAGTATCGAGCGGGGCCGGCGGGCGCCAAGCCGCCAACTCCGCCAGCATTCGAAAATTGAATTTATCAAACTTTCCGCGGGACAAACAGATGCTTTATAGTCTGTGGAAACCAATTTACTTTCAATTGATAACATTTGAGCGAACGTATTCCGTAATAGCTAAGTGCGCGCTGCCAATTATTCTGCCGATAAATCTCGCTTCGCTTGAGTTTTAAATTACAAGGACTGGAGCTGCATCGGTGCAGCTATGTGCACAGAGTAAAACACATTTCATTATTTTGAACAGTTTGAGTAATAATAACACATAACTTTGTACACACTTTTCCTCTTTATTTAGGTTTTTCGGGCTAATCGGGCTTTGCTCGGGGTTCTGATAAATTAAAAAAAAAATAAAAGAATGACAAAAATATTTAACGGACCGGCATTCGAACCCACCACTTTTCGAACAAAGCAAAAACTATACATACGCATATAAAAATACCAATTGGAGTAACATAATGGAGTCGAAATTATTAATATTATTATGCACAATGAAGGAAAAAACACAAACAACAATTTCTAGAGATAAAAAAAACTGCTATAAAAATTGCTATAAAAAGTTGTGTTATTATTATGAAGATGAAATTCCACCAAGAACTTAAACTTAATCAGTATAAGTAAACTTAAATGTAATGTTAAGTTTTATTTGAACTCCTTGAAGCTTTTCGTTCAGTTACTACGTACCTACTACGAATATAAATCTACTTTAAAGAAAAAAAACCACTGCTCATCCATCTATCAACTGACTACTTCCCGCATATAGCTCATGGATCAAACCATAAATATTCCTATTTGAGTGTGTAAATGGACAAAAATCTGTCAATTTTCATAACTAGTAATTGATCGGTGTTTGGTGGAGAGCGCACTCGGCACTAGACGCCATTATGTTCTGGTGTTTGCCGCGTCGTAATTACCGCTATGACGTGTATGACACGTCAACCCCCCTACCCGACGACCCGACGACCCGATATCCAACGACCCGACTTGATGTCCGACGACTGACACCCTACACCCGAGGACCGATGCGTCCGTTTCAATTAAACCCCGACATGTGGGGCGTTTACACGAGCACCCTCATTCATCGCAACGCCGACTACAAAATAAAAGCCAGCGATTTTAATTTAACCAGATTTCAGCCGAGCCGACATGAACCTCTTGACATTTCAATTGATTAGTTTTTTTACAGGGCTGTAAGTAATGAAGGTGCAAAAGTAATTTTGAATTACGAAACAGGAGGTTTAAAATATGCCTACACAAATAGGTACAAACAACAATAACTTAGTATAAATTAAATAACATTTCGCCTTGGAAAAAGTGTTCATAGATTCAATTCACTCGGCGTAATGTGCTGAAAGATGAAGGAAATTGAAAATTCAGCACTCCATCCTACATTTCACGTATGCAAATGGTAATTTTTACACGAAATATGTTCCATGCCAGCGTAGTATTTGTTGATGAAAGTGTCATTAGTTAGCTATGATGGATGCTCGCTATCTCCCGTAGGCGCTAGATTGGAGCGTGTAGGGTAAAGCCGGGGAAACGATCCGCGCAGATTTATCGCACGATCTCGTGTTCTAAACGGTTTATAGAGCTCCTGAGCTCCTGAGCTCGCAGCGAATTGAATATCAAGATAAAGTTTATATGTTTTTAATAGATCGGCCAACGTCGTGGGGCAATTCACAACTCCCGTTCGACTCCGATTCGAGATGTTACCGCTCGTCTATTGGTCAACGCTTAGCGCGGCAAGCGTTTATAGGTTAGATTAGATTCCGCGTAACGAAGTTATCGAATTGGAGTTGAATTACGCATTGTGAATAGACTTACTGATGCGGCGGAGCGCAATATACGGCTTCGACGTTATCGCGTCCCGTCGGGATCTCCCGGAGATAGATGGTCTCCCGAGGACTGTTATTGTTCAGTCCTAACTGTCTGTAAACAGTGTATCAATTTTTTAACACTTTGTTTAATGTTCACGAAAATTGTTTCAATGATTTATTTGGTTGACGTCTTATTTATCTTCTATCCGAGGTTTTCAATTTGTTAAAACTATTTACCTTGTTAAAAATGTTCGAAATTTATAACAAAATATTTTTGCGTGGAAATAGTAAATGGAAACGGAATCCCTTTATACATATAAAATTTTAAACCTTTTTCAGCCCCTTAGGGGGACAATTTTCAATAATCCTTTCTTAGCGGATACCTACGTCATTACGACTATCTGTATGCCAAATTTCAGTGAAATCCGTTCAGTAGTTTCGGCTATGCGTTGATAGATGAGTCAGTCAGGTTTGCCTTTTATATATTTAGATTTTAATAATATAATTTTGAAAAAATGGCACCTACTGACAAGGAAATACCCACCCAAGGCATGTGATACTAAGCGAACATTATTCATAGGGAAGTTTGTGGAATCTTCAAAGGTTGCGGCTGAAAGTTTTCTTAGCGAAGGCCGAGGAGATCGAAACTCTTACCACAATTCCATTAACTTCGTGACAAGAGCCTTTGGCACACACGTGATGAATAATGTATCTATTACGACCACAAGTCATCGATTATATCTTATAATATTAAGTCATTACATAGTATAAAGGGTACAGGAAAAAAGGGGCTCATCGAGTTATTTGTCCAAATCAAACCAACAATAGTAGATGATAGATTTTGAACGGGCCTTTAGTATGTCGTGTTCAAAACTAACTAAAAGGGGCTGGTTTCCTGTTATATGAGCATAGCAAAATCATCTATGAAACTCAGGATAATATAGTCTGAAACCTTTAAATCGCTTTTTCTTGAAATAACATAAGTGTCAATTAGCCCTTTCTTTTCCTGTACCCTTCATATGAAATTGGCGTTTTGAAAAGGCGTTTTTTTTTTTTAAGGTTCCGTAATACTTAAGAAACCCTTATAGTTTCGCTCTGTCCGTCTGTCTGTCCTCTAGCTCCTGTAATTATGAATATAAATTGATGTGTAAAGATCACGGTTTCGGGATCATAAAAAATAATAATTTTATATTTTAGGGGTGGCTCTCCATACATGTGAAGTGGGGATGAAAAATATTTTTTCACTCTACCCCATCGTGTATCGTAGAATAGGTCTTTTAAAATAAAGGCAAGGTTTCATAAGATTACTTTTTTATAAAGTTGACCATTTTCGAGTAATCGGCCTCCAAAGTAGTTTGTAAGTTGGTCCCCCCCCTAGCATTTTTAAACTATAGGAGATAGAAACTTGCAAATTTCCATGCTGATAAATCATACTAACTAAAAACTCTCTAGGAAAATTATTGTGAACCAAATCGGACAGTAACTTTTGGAGTAATTAAAAAAAAAGCAAGTTACGCGTTT
The DNA here is from genome assembly GCA_905404095.1 of Glaucopsyche alexis. Classification (NCBI taxonomy): domain Eukaryota; kingdom Metazoa; phylum Arthropoda; class Insecta; order Lepidoptera; family Lycaenidae; genus Glaucopsyche; species Glaucopsyche alexis. The sequence continues at coordinate 28,908,378 of FR990047.1, read as the reverse complement.
ATAGTTACGGAACCCTCCTTAGACATGTCCTGACATGCTCTTGGTTAGGTTATTTAAAGAATAACCTCGATTTTTTTAACATAATATATTCATTTTATTAACACGCTATATTATTAACTTCACCTGTATGTAAGCTTGTTTGCTTGCTTGTATGTAACTATCAATACAATGCCGACGACGACCTCTGTGGCTCAGTTGGTTGAGCGTGTTGGTGCTCAAGCCGGAGGTCGCGGGTTCAAATCCCGCCGAAGGAACAAAACGTTTTTCTGTGTTCCTGGGTCATGGATGTATATTAAATATGTGTATAATATAATAAAAATCTCAAATATGTGTATAGTATAAAAGTATTAAATATATTTCCGTTGTCTGGTACCGTACCGTACCTACCGTACCGAACCATACCCGTTACACAAGTTCTTCGAGAACTTACCACGGGATCAGATTGACGTGGTGTGAAGCGTCCATATATATTATTATATTATTATTATTATAATGCGGGCGCCAAGCAACCGTTTGAAGTTATTCCACGCGTTACACCGCCAACTCTCTCAGTATTATATATGCTTTATTAAATGGACCTCTATCTTACAACAGTCTAGTATCTACACCTAAATTGCCTTTTACATCAATGATGAATGTATAAAAAAAGTAAAATTAAAAATTTTAAAAACCCCCCGACACAAAAAATAAACTCTAAAAAATAATAAATAATATTTTAAACCTATTATAATTATATTATCACATATAATATTATGTAAGTTGAACTATTTTTATTTTCCAATCGTCGCCTCGTCGGGGGACCGCTAAAGTTTATAAAGTATTTTTACAACAACAGCTAATTAATTATTACGAATTACATTTAGGTATGAGCAAATTTTTTTCGGAGTAAATTCTTTTGTTCATTCTGCGACTACACCTGTTTTTTTCACATAGCGGTCCCCCGACGAGACGACGATTGGAAAATAAAATTATTTCAACTTACATAATATTATATGTGATAATATAATTATAATAGGTTTAAAATATTATTTATTATTTTTTAGAGTTTATTTTTTGTGTCGGGGGGTTTTTAAAATTTTTAATTTTACTTTTATTTCATCATTTTTAAAGTAGGTATAAATAATGGTTACCTTACCATATACATACTTTCAACATAGGACATGTGGACGATAGTCAGATCCCCTCATCAACTAATAAAGAAAAGATGATCTTCAAACGGCTAATCAGGTCATGGTAACCTTACCATGTTCTTTAAATTTCGTTGATGTAACACGGTACCAAATTTCGAATCGATCGGACATAAGAAAGTTAGTCAGATCCCCTCATCAACTAGAAAAGAGCTGATCATCTTCAAACGGCTGATCAGGTCATGGTTACTTTACCATGTTCTTTGAATATCGTTGAAGTAACACAGTACCAAATTTTGAATCGATCGGACATTGGAAAGTTAGTCAGATCCCCTCATCAACTAGAAAAGAGCTGATCATCTTCAAACGGCTGATCTGGTGGTGGGACCACCAATTTTCTCATTAAACGAAGCTACGAACACTCTCGATTAAGTCATCAATATTCTCTTTCAGTGCGCTTTCATTTGAGACCTTACACGAGTATATTTGCACATTCGGTTTTTCTTCCCCGCTTTCACCCTCCACAACATTTAAACGGCTCAACCGATTTTCATCAAACATGTCTAAGAACACTCGCATGTAAGTCACCTTTAGTACAAAATAAACTAAATTGAAATCGCTTCATCCGTTCGGGAGCTATGATGCCACAGACAGACAGACAGACACACCCACAGACAGACAGACAGACAGACAGACAGACACGTCAAACTTATAACACCCCTCCTTTTGCGTCGGGGGTTAATAACTAAAAAGTTGAAAATAAATATAGTTTAAAAAAACTAAAAAAACGCGCTTTTAAAGAATATCGAACTAAAAAGTTGAAAATAATTTTATTTTTTTTAAAAATAAACTAAAAACAGTAGTATATAAAAAATACTAGTATAATTGAGGGAAAAGCGTGGGTGGCTCGATATACGAAAATTATGGCACAAAGCGCCCCACGCTTTTCCCTCAATTATACTAGTATTTTTATATACTACTGTTTTAAGTTTATTTTTATAATTTTAAAAATTAGTTTCAACTTTTTACTTTTTAGTTCGATATTCTTTAAAAGCGTGTTTTTTTAGTTTCTTTAAACTTTATTTGTTTAATAAAAGTACAAGCCATTGCTATCAATGCACTTTTGCCATCATCGATTCTTTTACTAAAATAAAAACCGGCCAAGTGCGAGTTGGACTCGCACACCGAGGGTTCCTAACAACCTGTAGGTATATACACAGAAGTTCAATTTTGTTACAGCTTAAAGGGATTATAGACCTGAGTATTTGAAATTAATTTCAATTTAATACCTCTACGCGTTCATGAGGAAAGGAGTAGTAAGTTTAAAAACATTAAAAATATTTTTAATAATAGTTTTCCCAATTTTACCTTTAACTGTGCTATAAGACGTTGCTTCGTACCAAATTTTAAGATTCTGAGTTCATTGAAAGTACCCTGTAGGTTTTGATTTCCTTGCGAGTGTCGAAAATTTGCGGCATAAACGGCTGTATTTTTTTATTAGCTATTTTTATGCGTTGGCTTAGAAGTTTGCTTTTTTCACAGCTCTAAGGAACAGTAGTCTTGAGTATGTGATATAAATTCCAGCTTGATAGAGGACTCCGATCTTCTTTTCGTCACAGGTTCATTTCCTGTGACGAAAAGTAGATCGGAGTCCTCCGATTTAAAATCCCAATCCCAAAGAAAAAAATAGGTTATAGAAACGTGTCGTTATACGCAATTCTTAAAAATCTAATCTTTACGTTAATCGGCAAGTATCTACATAATAATAATAACAATATAATAATATCTATGGACGCTTTACACCACGTCAATCTCGTCCCGTGGTAAGTTACGGGTACCAGACAATGGAAATATATTTAATACTTATATATTATACATATATTTAAGATTTTTAGGGTTTCGTAATACACAAGGAACCCTTTCAGTTTCGCTCTGTCCATCCGTCTGTTTGTCTGTCTGTCTGTCCGCGCTTCTAGCTTCTGTAATTATAAATATAAATGGTTGAAATTTGGTATAGTTATGGATTGTGTATATATCTCGGATTGAGCGTCGTAAAATAATAATAATATTGTATTTTGATGGTAGCTCTCCATACATGTGAAGTGGGGGTGAAAAATATTTTTTTTTATTGTGTTGGATATCGTTAAATAGCGCTTTAAAAATAAAGACGAGGATTCATACAGGACTTTTTTACAAAGTCAACCATTTTTGAGTAGTTGGACCCCCCCCCTAGCATTTATAAGCTATAGGTGATAGAAACTTGTAAGTTCTCATGTTGATATATATCATGTTAAAAACACAGGAAAATTATTTTGAACGAAATCGGACAGTAAGGTTATTTAATAAAATATTATACACATATTTAATACACATAGGTACATGCATGTCCCAGGAACACGGAAAAACGATTTGATACGAATATTTATACAAAATATTCAAACACTATAGAGAAACTTCTAGACGTCTTACTGCAGTAAGAAATATTTAAGTGTGAAAACGCTTGAAATTACTCTCTAATGAGGCTACACTTACGTAACACCTTGAGGCGTTACAAGGGGTCTCGCTTACTGACGCCAGCGCTGTACAACTTTACAAGCAGAATGCAAGTTGAAGTGAGAATTAACTATTAGTAGACGAGAGAATTTTTCAATGTTACGAAGGCGAGTTTTTCTTTGCGAAAAGGCAAATTTAAAAGTTTTCCAAAAGTTTTACTAGATTTCGTATATTCTTATTTACACGTTATACTTGTAACTCTTCTGAGGGTATTCTCGTAAACGTTAAACCAGCGTGAAACGCTTCTGATTGGTCGAAACTTCGTAAAATCAGTTCATGATAAAATGTCGCTTCACCTACAATACGATCAAAGTGAAATGAAAATCTACTTTAAATACGAGAATTGAGGTTCAGGTGTTGCGACTTGCGTTCCCAGTCCTTAAAATTCCCAACCCCCTTGGGCCTCCGCTAACCTCGCTCACTCGGCGATACAACGTAAGCGTTATTCACGACGAATTTCCCAAGAAGTATTTATAACCATAACGAATTGGGTATCCGCGAAATATTCCTCACATTTATTCAAGTATTAACCTTTTCCTCAGCCATCATCGAGGATTAGTCCAAGAAAAAGTAGACGAAATTTGAAATGAGTGAGAAAGTTTTGATAAGTAATAAATTACAGTATTTGCATGTCGAAAATATAAATTGAAGTTGTAAAGAAAAATGTATCTCCCGCGCTGAGCCGACGCGCACCTGGGTTTCTCGTAAGTCGCCAGATAAATTGTTACTCAGATACGTTTACGGTCTAACCGTTACCGTTTTTCTCATATGTTTTTTAATGAAAGGTGTCACGTGTAAAAATTATGATAATTTTTCTTCGCGAATATAAAAATAAAGCTATACAACATACACAAAGGATTTGGGGAACTCCGAACCGCAAGAACATTTCGATTTTTTATGTATACTATATATTATAATAAAGTTTGTTTGTTTGCATCGAATAGGCTCCGAAACTACTGGACCGATTTAAATGAAATTTGGCACAGATATAGAGTAGACCACAGGGACATAGGCTTTTTATCGTGGAAAAATATACGATTTCTGCGAAATCTACTTTTGCGCGCACCACACACACCCGCGACGGGCACCATCTAGTTATTTATAACTGTTACTGAAATGATGTATAAGTTATGTGTAAAATATGTGTAAATATGTGCCTATTACATTCGTTTTCATTCACTTCAAATGAATTTACAGCTGTTATGTGTTCAAATCCTACAAGATTCCTTAGAACAGCTCCTCAGTACGAGACGGCCGTCGAACTCATTAATTAAGTTTCGGCGAGCCAACAGCTGGATAATGAATGTTTTTAGAACTTGGTAGATCCATGGGAGGTCTTATGACGATGTTAAATCTCGGTGCAAACGGGCTACAAACTCCCGCGATGCGATTTGACATGCTAATCAAAAAAATATATAAAGACGTGTCTTACGCGTGTAACCGGCCGCGGCAACATAATATGACAATAGGCAAGCGGACTAATTTTTTTAAATTATATAAATGAATAGTAGGTACTCTTGAATATGAGTAACTTCTCAGAAGAAACCGTATATCAAAAGTCAATATTTGTATACAAAATGTCTCGTAGAAACGCTCCACACTAAAGTCGGGTTACAAGTGACGTCACTCTTGGGTTAAAGTGTATGAAATATCTCCGATATTTGTGCGTTTAAGTTCATACTTACCTTATTGAATGTTTTTGTATAAGATGTAAGTAATAGATAGAGATAGATTATTTGTAGGTAAGTCTTCTATTTATTAGTACCAATTTTTAGTTTTTTTGTTTCTAGTTTTGTTGTTAATTTTAATTGTTACTAAATAAATGATTTATATTCAGAAAAAAAAGTAAACTAATGATGTAGGTATTGTTTACCAATTTATTTGGTACTTTTTAAACTACACATAAATAATATATTTTTTTACATTTACCAAGTAGTAACGCATCAATATTTCTGAATATATTAATGAAACTAAACTATTTCAGATGTAGTCCGATCCCCTATTGCCCAAGCGATGTCGACCGGTCGCGCTAATTTGTCTGTAAGTTGAATGTAAATGTCTGGTCTGCACCGAACCCAAGATTGAAGAGCTGGAAGAATCACGGGCGGTCTTCTGACGTGGTTAAGTAAAAATAACTGAGCGAAACTTACATTGAGTTCATTATTAAAGTTTAAGTGGCGCTCTACAACAAAGTACAAACTATTACGGTATTAACTCTCTGCCTCATTTTACTAGACAGCGGGAACTCTAACGTTTATTAAATCCACGTGCAGTGCTAATATTACAGATGTTTATTATGTACACTTTTAACGATTTTGTCGTAGTTTTAGAGATTAGAGCTAGACTAAAAATATTAACTGAAAATCCTTTTTGTTGTTTTTATTACATGCAGGGAGAATAAAGAAGAAAATCCTAGTATAATATTATATACCAAGATTACCAAGTGCCTTTGCATCATAATGATCAATTTATACTTGCTGAGGGTTGAATCGTAGCGAAGCAAAATTCACAAAAAGTAATATCCAAACGTTAGTGAATAATACACTCTTATGTCCACATGGTAATGGTCTGAGATTGAAAAAAAAAGCATTGTCCGTCCGTCTTTCTTTTATCTCAGGATGAGTAACCGGAATATGTGCATTACGTTTTGGACATTCACTTCGCTACACTAGAGTTAAAATAGAGTGTCTGTGTGCCCGCCGAAACGCAATCCGATCCGTACTATTAACCTGGATGTTAATGTATACTTGTATAGGAAATGTATGTTTGTTTGTTTGCATTGAATTGACTCCTAAACTGCTTGACCTATTTTTATTTTATTTTAGAGTAGACCACGAGGAAGGACATAGGCTACTTTTTTCGTGGAAAAATGTACGGTTTCTGCGAAATTAATTTTTGCAGGCAACATCTAGTGTAATTATAATAACAACCAGTAATACTCGCTTTGTGGTATACGCTAACATGTTATGTATTTTAATAACCGCATGTGTGCCGAAGTACGTAAGTTCAAGATGTTGAAGCATCGTATAGCGCTGTGGCTGCGAAGTTCCGGAGGAGGTTACAAACTCCTTCGGTCAACTAACGTCGAGTAGACTGATGTAGGCCAACACAATTCTATTACAAACCACTATCTCATACGAGGAGTATATGTATTACGTACCTATAAAAAAATTAAAACACATTTAAGGTAGTAGTATGTTGAGACCTTACTTTATTTATTATACTGTGGGAGAGCCACGCTTCGGCAGGAATGGGACGGCTCGACCGGATAAATACCACGACCTCGCAGAAAACCACCGTGAAATAACGCTTGTGTTGTGTTTCGCCGAGTGAGTGAGGTTACCGGAGGCCCAAGGGGGGATTGGGGATTTGAAGGACCAGGAACGCAAGTTTCAACACCAGAAGAGTTACAAGTATAACTCCTCTGGTGTTGCGAGTGTCCATGGGCGGCGGTAAACGCTTACTATCAGGTGATCCGTCTGCTGGTTTCCTGGTTCATTTCATTAAAAAAAACCTTTAGGGCGCGTGTCAACGCACCGGTTTCTACGCGGTCCGGTGCCAGTTATGTATTGCACTTATTCCACTTCACTAAATTTAGACGTCTAATTAGTATCCTAAAAAGAAGGCTAATTTGAAGCTAGCTATTCCACTTGTCCTATTTAGTTATTGATTGAGTTGCGAATACACGTCGAATTCGGTCGGACGTTTTCGTAATGGCTCAAGTCCTGTCAATGCAACAGAAAATCGGTCTTCTCTTAGGGCGTTTCTTTTAATAGATCTTTTATTAATATATACAAAACATTGATAAAATTATAACTTTGTTGCTGGTTTTATTTATTTCTCAAAAAGTAATTTTCCTAACAATTATACTGATCTCATTCGAAGAGCGTCATATAATAATATCCTAAATAATATTTTTATATAATTAAAATTATTCCCGCATATATCATATAAAACATTATATAATTCGATAAATATTGCTCATCACTTCTATTTCTTTTGCCGCCGACATCGCGTATTCCAACTGACATAAAATTTGCGCATATGTACCTACTCCGTCCTCACGCACGCACGTGACGGATGCGGTGCGACTGAATCGTCTAAACGCTATTCCACTTTCTTAAATAGCTTCCTAATTAGGATGCTAAATATTTAGTCAGTCAGAAGCCACACTTCTTCCGATTTAGAAGGCTAATTAGGATGCTTACTTCCTAAATGCTATTCAACTTGACTAAATTTAGTTACTAAATCATTTAGAATGAGTAAATTTAGTCGAGTGGAATAAATGTATAAAACCGGCTTCGAGTTAAACCAGCGCGGCGTCAGCGCCGGCACGTGTACACGCGCCCTTGGTGCTTCACACAAAACTGGCACCGGTCCCGGCGCCGGACCGGTACAAACCTGGTACAAACGGGCGACTTTGACCTGTGTATAGCGAAAGTTGACACGCTTTTTAGGGTTTCGTAAGTCACGTCTCGGAACCCTTTTTCATCATGTCCGTCCATCCGTCAGTCCGTCTTTGGCTCTTCCGAACGGTAAGAGCTAGAAAGATGAAACTTTACATCGATATGTATATTGACCACAACGGCAAGATAAACTAAAATTACTAAAAAGATTTTTTGGGGTACCTCACCTACACGTTTTTTTAGATCCCTTTGCGAGATATTCTACATGTAAAATGTTGGTTAAATGGTACATAATCCTAAATGTACGAGCCCGACTCGCACTTGGCCAGTTTTATACAGTTCGTACAGACTTACCGCGCACTGTAGCCGATTGCGGCAATACAAAATGTAGTATTAATGGGAATGTAGTACTTCAGGCACGCGTTTTATTGTAACCAAAATTTACGTTAACAAAGTCACGCGGAAAGTCTAGTCTCAAAAAGCCATTTAACCGAATGACGTAACATTATAAAAAGCTGAATTCGGAAGATCATTAAGGAGCATCTCAGGTAGCGTTTTAGTCAAACTTTCATTTCGCTCACGTAAAAAGGCATCCTTAAATCGGCATTTGTCTCCCTAAGACCACAAGATGGATCACTGGCGTATCGATCCCCGCTCAATTACGTATGAGCTGAAGTTTGGAGAGAGATCAGCATCAACCTCGCACCCAACAACACTCACATTATACAAAGCCGAATATATAATATAGGAGTCTAAGAAAATTATAGCGCAGTCGGAAGTACTAAAATTATGAAAAAGTAGGTACCTACTCGTAGATAAAACATTTTTTTTTCATATCTATACAGATAAATAAAATTGAAGTGTCTGTTTGTAATTTAAAATTAACAACTTTTCATTTAATTCTTATGAAAGTATATTCTGCACTTACAATAAAATATAATTTTTTTAAATTTATGTCTGTCTACCTGTCTGTCTGTCGGTCTGTCTATCTGTCGGTCGGTCTGTCTGTCTGTTTGATCCAGCTAATCTCCGAAACGGCAGGACCGATTTTCACGGGACTTTCACTGGCAGATAGCTGATGTTATAAGGTCTAATATAGACTACTTTAATTTTAGGGTTCCGTTTTAAAATATAGGTTTCCGTTAGTTCTATGTAAACGAAGTTGCGGGCATCAGCTAGTTTTAAATAATTACTTTAAATATATATAAATACATAAAAAGTATGCCGGGAAAAATGACTCAAGAAAACTTATCTTTTATATCTGGAGGCTCAAATTTAAACCAAAATTAACTACTTTAATTAATCTGGAAATATTGAACAAAATCCGATTTATAACAGCATAAAGCTCATCATTAAAAGTACTTAATAGCTCGAGAGCTCACAATGTGCTTGTATTTGTCATTGATCAGCTTATGAGCAGCTTAACCCATTATTCCGCGCGTTAATCTTGCCGGCGCTCTATGTGCAAGTGGTGGAGTAACTTTAAGCTTCTTTTGTGAGTATTTCAGCGGAATATTAACGCTATTTTGCGAGTTAACTGTGTTTGGGGTTAAGTATAATTAAAAACGACTATTTTACTGTTTACGAGTTATATGTGAGATTTATTTTAACAAAGTGTTGAGAATGTTTGACAAGAGCGATATGAGGATTCCTTTCCTTATAAAACTTGTTAACTAGTAAATTTACGGAAAATAATTTCTAATTTAGTATTTCTGTCACAAGCTTAATCGCTTGCAACTAATTCGCCTGACTTACCTAACCGTCATTTGTGCAAAAAAAATCTTGTAAGTAGTCAGCCAGTAGTGTACACTATATAAAGTATCGTATATAAAAATATTGAATACTAGATGTTGCTCGCGACTTCGTACGCGTAAAAGCTAATTTTAGAGAAACCGTACATTTGTCCGCGATAAAAAGTAGCCTATGTCCTTCCCCATGGTCTACTCTACATCTGTACCAAACTTCATCAAAATCGGTCGAATAGTTTCGGAGTCTATTCGATGCAAACAAACAAACAAAATTTTTCCTCTTTATTATTAGTATATATATAGATATACTTCACGTTGTCTGGTATCTGTAACACAAGTTGACGTCCATAGATATTATATAAAGTGTATTTAAAACAGATCAGTATTAAGTATGAACTAGGCTGGAATACTTCTCATATTGTTTTTGAGCTTTGATTGCAGCACACATTAAATTAAATTTACGGGTCATAAAAGCCCGGCGCGGCCGCAAACGCGCGCTACCGTCATTCCCCGACCGCGAATCCGGCTCGCATCTTCTTGTTAGCTTTTTGTGTAAGGACCCTTTGGACCCGCGTTATATTAATGGTAATGTATAACGCTGACTTTATCTCAATTAATTAAACTTATGAAAAAGGGCGACCGTTAATTGAAGAGATATATGGACGCTGAGATCATTATACACTGATAATAATATTTGAAGCAAATGGGCTCTATATTTTTCTGGAATAAGGTGGGGAACGAGCAGCCACGTCACTTAATGGTAAGCGATTACTGCCATCTTTTACCCGCAACACTGTCTTTCAAACGCCCCTTGGGAAAATAATAAATATTTACTCACGAAAAGAGCCTTCATTTCATGATTTACAAATGACAGCTCGCAGGTATGTGTGCACGGCTAGACGTATGCGGGAGTTGCGAGACGTGAGGTTTTTTAAGCCAGGACTTTTGTTCACAGGGCTGGCCGCTGGCCGCTGGTTTTTTCGTGATTTGACATAATTGACATTATACTAAAATGGCTGACATTCGTCTGTAGAGAGTATCTCCCCTGTATCTTAGGCCTCTAGTAGCATCACATTCGATGACATACAATGTAGGTGTGTTTTTACGCAGGTTTTCCGTGAGGCCGGTCGAGGTGATCTCTTTAAATTCAAGTGATAATTCAGTATCTACTAGTTATAATCAGTAAATATTTGTTATTCGAACTAGCTAAGTATGTATAGCTAAGATTGTAACTTACTGTATACAGTTTGGCACAATTAAATAAATAAATGAAAATAAAACAAATCTATTCGTGTTGTATGGCTGATCCATGGTAAAACGATATTATTTTAGTAATAACCTTTCTATTTCACACAATAATTGCTCATTTACTAGTTAAGTTTCTATCAAGTTGGAGCGCAACTGAAGCTCAGTATGAGTTAGGAACAAACTCTGATATGAAACTCTCGAGGATAAGTGTCAAGCTGCATGCAGTTTATTAAACATTTCTTATGTGTAACTTCGTGGATATGAAAGTTATAATCAATTTATGATGTGACATAACATAATAAACATATTTAAGCCCTTTCTGAGAAACTTTGAAAACTGTACTAGAAAGTATTAAAAAGAAACCGAACAACTAGGTACTGAATCTAAAAACTAAATCTTGATGGTATTAGAACTTATCATCAAGATTTTTAATTTTAGTAGCTTAACTGTGATTGAAATCGAGAGTCGAGATATAAAAAATAGGATTTTAAATATTTGAAAAGTAGGATAATGAATAATGATAATAAATGTATGGAACATGGGACCACCCACCAATAAGAATAACAATAAGATATATTTTGTTGTTGGATAGATTTTCAATTAGAACGATAATAAGGTATACAGATTTGCTAGAACTACTGTATGTTTGGACTTTTGGAGTTATTGGACATTTTATTTTTATTTAAAAATAAAAACGATTTCATATAAGTATGTTAATTTTTTATCTGTCAATTTTTCAGACATATTTCAGTTAAAACATATATTTCGAAGAACAAGTAAAAATAATAAAAAACAATATTTTTATATTGGTTAGGTTAGGTTTCAATGCCTTAATCTCAAGGCTTAATCCGAAGAGGGATTCCGTGTCTTTACTTGATATTGATATTTTTATTATTTTTTTAATAAATAAAATTTACAATAACTCCTAACTGATAATATCATAACAACAAAGCTATAATAATATTGTTGTTTCAATTGAAAAGACCTAATATAACAACAATAGCATATATTATAACAACATAATAATATATGCTATTGTAGGGTAGTCCTAATATATGGGTAGATCCCTCCTTTAATATACCTGAAACATTTGTCAACAAATTTTCCTGAGTAAATTAAAATGAAAATAACATCAAAACATTCCAAAATTGAAAATGAAAAATCCGAGTAAAGTAATCAACGAACTTTCTGACATTAATTAGTTTCCAGTCGACACATTCGCGGTCGCGCTCGCTCTACATAGCGCGCGTCGAAATGCGAGTTTCCGTTCGTTAATAATCACGACCTTATAACTACGACACGACGTCGCATCGTGATGACGCATCGCATTTCTTACGTTATATCTTAAAATATGCATTACGTTGCATTGACGTTACATGACAGGAACGTATCCCCGACATTGTTGTACGTACTACAAGTACAAATGCCTTGCTTAATTGCCATGGCATAACTTCGTCAGTGAGACGCAGTTATTCTGGACAATTACGATGAATTACAAAAACACGCATAAATAAAGAAATACAAAAAGGTGGATTTATATATAAATTGCCTTAATAATTATGAATAACGTCAGTCCATACGATTTACATACGACTTTAGACAGTATAATCTCGCATGCAACTTTATACATGGAAGAGCCGTTGCCATGATTTGGCACGAATGAAAAAAAACCGGCTAGTCTGGATAAATACCACGGCCTCACAGGAAACCGAAGTGAAATTATGTTTGCGTTGTGTTCAGCCCAGTGAGTGAGATTACCTGAGGCCCAAGGGGCGTAAGGGATTTTAACACAGAGAAAAACATGCGTACTTACTTCTATAATCTGTGATTTTAAGGACCAGAACGCAAGTGCGCAACACCAGAAGGGTTACTGTATTCCTCTGGTGCTGCGGGTGTCCTTTCGGTTTAAGACTTTTTATTTCTCAATAAGAATTTAGTCCTTAGGCAGCTGATATCACTTACTATCAGGCAATCTGTCTGCTCGTCTCCTGGTCCTTTTCATATAAAAGACGGGTTGCACTCTGGAAGTGCCGGCAGAAGTTAAATCTTGAATAATAAAATTGTGATTTTTTGATATTTTGGAATAGTTAGGGAATAATTTTGCACGAATTGCTTTAATTATTAGTATAAAAGTACTATCGTGGGACGATTGGAGGTAAAGGTCGATGTAAAGATCAAAGGTCAATGTGATGGGGATGGTTGGGGTCAAAGGTCTATGTGTTGGGAAAGATTGGGGTCAAAAGTCAATACGAACTTAAATAGTTTCATGCTCGCGTAAACCAAGGCAACAATTGCAAGTTGAATCTTACACATTTTCGATCAGGACACGTGACTTGTCGCGAGTTCAACATTTTTTACCCATCCCAAGAAAAGTGCACTACGCCGCTAAAGAAATATTTACTTCAAAAAAATGCTATGCGAACGAATGAAAAAAAAACGCATTTTTTTTTGAAGAATGAATGAATGCGAAATGTCGTGTCGTAGCAGTGATGCTACGCCGTAGCACTAGTACTACGCCATGGCAATAGTACTACGCTGTAGCGCTGTTCCTACATCGTAGCACAACGCGTCGTCGTGTCGTGTAGCTCCGTTTATGAGCTCGACCGCCGAAATTTCAACGCGAATATCATCGACGATTGATCATTTATTCGACGAGTGAGAATTACGACGCGTATTGAAATAAGAACTATTTTATGTTCAACACGTCATTTTATTATCGCACGCTCGTACTTTTTATTTATGTGCCAGCTATTGTTTCTCCGCATAAATATAAATGAACTAACAGAAACAACGCTGACCATTTTGTTAGCGGTGTATTGAATGATATCGAAATTTATTGATTCACGGACGGAAAAAGGAAGAAAGGACAAAGTTGTCGCGACAAACGATCGCGTAGCAGAATATCGATAGTACGATAAGCTTACACAACTCTACCAAATGCAATAAAAAATTCATTGTATGCTGTGTACTCGTATCAAGGTACGCCATCATACCTCACGCGGTTGTATCACTCTCGCCACACACCAGCACCAAAGCAGTTGGTGTAGTAACACCAACTGCTTTGAGAACATTGCCAAGATCGTTACACGAATGATGGAAGCGTCTGCGTCATTCGGAAAAGTATTTTACTATAACGTTAAAATGGGCATAAGAAAGAACAAGAATAAACAACATTATTAAAAGGTCGAGGGAATCAGCGACCAGGGCCTCTAGTCAAGATGCATTTGGTAATTTCGACGGTGAACCTCGAAATTAAAAATGTATGGGATTTGACATGTCATCGCTAAGTGACATGTTGCTTGCGATGCCTTATGCCAAATCCTTTATATTTTGTTTTCGAATTTCACCGTCAAAATTATCAAATGCATCTTGACTATGATTTTAGTATACCAAAACCATTATAAACTTCGTAAACAATTATACATTATAAATATAAAACAATTGTACAAAATAATAATAATTGTCTTATCTGGGTAAAAGGGTTATGGTATTAATCCTGTAGTTTGTTTTATTGAATAAAAAAAAATAATTTTAACTATACCTTCCAAAACATGTAACAATTATTTTTATTTTCACTTTTTCGTTTCACTATGTTGTGCACTAATGTTTTGGATCCGTGTGGTTCATAATCGTAAGGGCACACTGTGTGGTTGGGCTAAGTGGCTGTCAAAACTCCCGCGCTCCTGATTTATGAGCTGATATGTCAATTCTCCGTCACTCACTATGATTTATACGGTCATGTGTGATCCTCTCCCAGCTAGGTTAATGACGTAGTGCTTAATAGGGATCCTGTGTCCGTTGACTTAGTGCTAACATGAACTAATCGGCCAGTTACCACACTTTGAATATTTAATAAACAAGCTGTCCAGTTTCCAGCTACTTTAGGAATAGTATTATTTAAATATGTTATTAAAAATACAGAAAACTCATTTCAATAACTGACTATCCATATAATCTGTAATTTAGAAATCGTCGTTTCAGCCTGGTAACGTCTACTGTAGGACATTATAGACCTCCCCCATTACCTCACGGCCTTTTTCCACCGACTACCCGCGACTTTCCTTGGGTCGTCAGTCCACCTGGTAGGAGGCTTCGAATTTAGAAATACTATTTAATAATAGAAATTAGTTCACATGGGTAAGGTTGTATTTGCAAAATAATTCTTATATTATATAAATTAATATAAAACCACGCTCCTCCTCGGCAATTTTTGTTTTTTATGGAAGTGACAGACGATGCACAAAAAAGGACGATTACACGTTCAGTTCGGAGCGTGGATTAGAACGGCCCCGTCCTATTTTCCGCGGACAGATCTGTGCGTGTGACGGGCGCTATTGAGATCGTGGTTGTACTGTACTTTCAGGAACTTTAGTGTATTTACTGGCCCCAATAAATTTAAATAACATACTCTGTGTTGGCCACCCATCATTTTTAAACAAATTAATATAAAAGCATAATTAAGTACCTACCCGTGTTTTATGCGTAGCCAGTAATTATTGGGGTAGGGGCAATTAAAGAGGTAGTATACCAACAATTGGCTATTCGAGACCAACAATTAGTTGTTTTACCCTATTTGTAGAACTCAGATAATAACAGATTATTAAAAAACCTCAAAAATTAATTTAGAAATAGTTTCCATCAGTACATTATAAAAAATGAAATTAGATGCTGAACTAGAATCATTTACATTTGCCTTCAAATCTCAAATAAGCGATCCCATTGATCTTGGCTTAGAAATTATATAAACTTCACAAAACAATAGGTGCACTGTTCAATGTTCATATTATGTAACGTAAAATCAGTAATATTGGATATTAGTGCTGAATTCAGGCATGTTTAGTATTTCACTAGCAAATGGACGTCATTAGCTTTTCTGTGTTACTGAAATACAACGTGAGTTTTTACTTCGTTTTTAGGTGTACAAGATCGATGTGAATTATTTAAGGCATTGAAGTTGTCATCATAATAAAACAACTAGCTAACTATATAAAAACTACACAATAAAATATATTAAAAACATTTTTTTTTTTAATTGAGAAGAGATAAAAAAATTAAAAGTCCAATATCTTGATAAGAATTATAATTTTGGAAAACGGGTTTCATTGTAGAAAATATTGGAAATGATGGAAACTACAACTCCTATGATGGATCAATATCGACTTAACCTATAACCCTGTAAGATAATTTTAAAATAAGATTTGAAAACAAAATTTGTTGAAGGTGAAAATCTTCAGACGAAACGTCCACCGTGAAGATTTTAACATAAGCACAGTAGGGCCGGTTAAATCTTTTGGTTTCTCGGAATTGTTCCCCTCTATCTCGAACAAAATAAAACAAGGTGAGGCAGCTAATAACTTAAGTAAGCAATTATAAATGTTTGCTATTGTAGTTAGTAGAAGTTATTTCTTGATTTGTTACTTCGAGACAAAGTAAATGGGAGCTGTACTTAATTGGAATTGTAAATGAGAGTTCTCTCGCCGGGCGACGGGCGGCGAGCGGCGAGCGGCGGGCGGCGAGCGGCACCATTACAGCTCGCCAGAATAAACTGCGATGATTCCGTTCGAATTAATTGTGCCCTGGGAAGTGACGTTCGAAGCCGTCTGTGCTGCGGTCACTCGCGCAGTGAGTACGGCGTGATGAAGTTAAACGAGCACCGTTTGAGCTTCCGTTTCCTCGCAATATGACACCGGATTAAGTCGACGAACTTTGAGCCTCTGTTTTGTTTAGGGAGCCAAATATTGGCGAAAGTTAGTAAGTGTTATTTTCAAAGTCGAGAGTTTAAAGCTCCTTTTCGTGCCTCCTCTTTTGTCAGCCCTCGTTTGTTTGTTTTTGAATTACAGTAAAATTAATTTTTGAAACTGAGATACTAAGCGCACGGATCACTGATTATAAATATAATTTTATATGGAATAAATTTCGGTATCGTTACACGTCTTCAAAAACTAAGTAGGTATCATATTTGCGTTACACGTGTTTATAAGCGAAAAACAAGAGGCCGAATCCGAGCGATATAATCATTATTGTCGTAAAAGGCTGGATTTTAGAGTGACCGTTAGGAGCCAGCAATTTTCACGTGTGATGCGCAGTAACGTTATGGACTATGTCCAGAAACTGCGTAAGCCTGCGTAAACCTACGCACGTAGAGATTCTTATCTTATCGTTTCTTTTTTACGAAATTTTGTACGATACGCGCATAGCTAAAATAATACGCACGTAGCTTCTGGACGCAATGTATGGGGCCCTAGTACCTCGACTACGTGCGTAGACCTTACGTGCGTAAGAATACGCAGTTTCTGGACATAGTCTTAGGGTATTTATGCAAGGGGCTAACGGCACATGGCACACTGTGCCTCTCGCGGCCGCAAACTGACGCCGTTTAACGCAAACATTCGAATCATTTCACTTGTTTATTGTTTATACGGCACGCGCCCGCATACACTGCTCGCATTACGTTTTTATGGTACTAATTTTCTAAGTATATGTTTTAATAGTATATGTTTTCTTTAGTATAGAGGGTGCAGTTTTAGGTAAAGCTGACAGGTAACCCAATATAATCTGTTGCATCAATTTCTGATCGAAGGCGGACTTTGCAGCGATAAATTTTCCGTGCCACCTGTCTGGCTGTATTCAACTATCGTTGACGTTTAAAGTATGACAATAAATTGCTACATGGAAAAGGTTGCACCAACAATTCAGCAACACACGAGGCTCAATAGAACTTTGATCAAAGGGCACCGAACTGTAATTAAATCAAAAAACAATCGAAATTAAACATTTATGAAGCTGCGCATTTATTCTATGTATTCACAATATTATAATCCTTATCTACTTCATAATTAAAACACTATCATTCATATTTATGAACGAGGAATTAACATTTTTGCATTTCACGAGAAGGATGCACTTTTCCTTTTATTATTTTTAAGATAATATTATATTAATACCTAAGCTACCGAGCTTTCTTTGGAGTTCTGATGAATAAAAAAAAAGAGTCACAAAAATACTTATCTGACCAGGATTCGAACCCACCACCTTCCTTTTTCCGGATCTTCGAAATTATTGATGCATGATAAAAGAAAAAAACATAATATATATCTTAAAAACGCGTACTTTTCCTGCGATAAAAATTAGATCGATCGATTTTCGTGGTAACACTTGCAACCGTTTTCTAGAAACTTTTATTATTACATAAATACAAGATTGTCTCGTTGAAAGTATAAGGTAACATTATAGTAGAAGCGGTCTATAGTACTTATGTACATGACGACAAACTTGAGCTGGCTATTTTAAAGCCCAGACAATCCAGTAGTTAGTAGCTAGTTGCTTGACTACTAGAGTAAGGTGACGCCTCCATGGTCCAGTTGTGTAGAGATCTCTATTCCGGAGCAGTTAGTTCGAACACCGCGTCGGAATAACAAAAATTTGTTTTCAAGTCTGTTTGGGACAATTGAGGCTGATCACCTGATTGTCTGACGAGAAAGATGATCCATGCGTCGGATGGACCTGTAAAAGTTGGTCCTGCGTCTGATCCCTCGTCAGACGGTGATCCATCCCATTGGGTTACGAGAGTAAAGGAAGAGAGAATATTAATGTATGTTGCGCACCAACCTGGGTACTATAAAATATGTACTTTCGTATGTCCTGGTTTCAATAAAACCGACCACTTTCACCAAAATCGATATAGGTTGTTATTATTATTAATATTACAAATTAAACTTAGCCACAAACATTTCACAACTGAGGCTCGAATACAAACGATTATTAACTACAAATACAAATACAACAAAACAACACCACAGTCGAATGTAACTAGAGTCCATAGTTCCGTTCACTTCTATTTCAACAAAATAAAAATACGACGCGGAATGGAAACTGGAAAGTTAAAATTCCAATTCTCCCGGGACGCGGCAGACATTTTTCTTTTTTGAAACAGACGTAATCGAATGTCATAAGCGGTCGGCGGCGGACAGAACTATTCACGAGCTGCCAGACCCGGCTGATTTATGTGCCAGACTCTGCCACCTCGGTGACATTCGTGCCAGGCAGACTCTTAAGGTGCGTTTAGACTACGACACTTTAGAGATACTTTTTTGTTACTTTAGGGTTAATGGACTGTGATACAACCTCGAGTCCCGGCACTAGTCTGTCTACCTGTAAATGCGTACACAGGAAAAGAAAAGATCTGAGTCTCTATACTGACTATATTCACTGACCGAATTACAATTCGTGTTCGCGTGTTCCCTACGGCCCTGTAACTGCGCAACTGACACAGCTTGCGATGACCTATGTCAAATCCCATACATTTGGTTTTCGAACTTCGCTGTCAAAATTGTCGAAAGCCCTGTGTCTAGATGAATTTATGCACTAATATTACAGTTATATCCAATAACAAAATAAAATATGACTAAGCAAATAGAGCAACGGGAATCATGCATGGTTTTTAATTGGCTTTTCGAAAATAACTATCTAGCCTTGATTGACTATGCAATGGCATATGCCATTCCTACGATCAACCGTTGACGAAATACAGTCATCACAAAATTGAGATCGTCGGAGAGCATTAAAAACGCTCTATACCATTTAAAAATTATGAAGGTAATATAAAATTGATTTTATTAGCTTAAATACTCCGTTCTGTATATAATTTTTTAACAAAAAGTGTCACAAATAAATAAAATTAGGATATGAGCAGAAATTTGCATTTTTCAATCATACAAAAAAAGGTATTTTATTAGTCCTGTAACTTTTTAATTTAGCAATTAATTACTGTAGTTTTTGCATTTTTCGTTGCATTTCGAAAAATATAAGAATTTTGTTGATTTAAAACGCAGTCATGTTCACTATTACAATATGTATCTAAAATAGTAGTGCCTATCAACATTAAAAGTTATTCAACTACCTCCAGTGATGTCAATCAGCACGCCCACGGTCCCAGCCCACACGGTCAAGTCAACCTTTCATCGGATCTATTTAATCTGGCTTGGCCATAAACTCATTAAAAGTTAGCCTCACATGAACGTAAGGTCGTAACGGACCCGCCACATGAACGTAAGGTCGTAACGGACCCGCCGCGGCCCATTAAACGGCACGACACGATTATAGTCAACCTGGGATTCCTTAATGAAAACCCACATACAGAAGACCGCTTAGCCCACTGTTTTACTAATTCGATTTAAAGTTGAACACTTAGAATTAATAACACCAACAATGCCGACGCTTAACTTTTGATTGTGTTCGCAATCCCTTTTACTTTATATTAATGGTTAATGCCGGGCAAATTGTGTACAACGCTTTATCAAATATAAGCTGATATAAACTATGGCAGGATTAATATTTTAGTATGTTCCGAAAGTTTTGACGATGATTTCGTAATTTATAAAATTTAGTTGTAACTTATGTGAGACAACCATTGACTTAATATAATTATTATAGATGAGACATGTTAAGGAAAAAAGTGTCTCAAGTTAAATGGCTCCACTTTTGAGATTTTTGCGGCCAATCTCAATTATTGGAGTATGGTGAAAACAAAATGGCGTAACTTTTTCTTGTATGAAGATATGTTCTGTCAAATGTACGTCATAGCCTATCTTGAGTTTTGAAATCTTTGGACAGAACTAAGAATTGGATTGGTATTACGTAATATTATGTATTATGTAGATGTCACCGTAAAATTGTAAAAATCGATTGTAATAAAACTAGTGAAATTATAAGTTGATAGTTTTCCGACGCGAATATGCTGCCTATAATTTAACTACATTATTTTTCGTTAGATTATAAATATATAGTTTTTAATATTTCGTCATATTTTTACAATGTCGTTAGTTATTTTACAATCTAACGGTTTTTACAATTTTACGGTGACATATACACATATTCCTGAGCCTTACAAGCTGTTAAACTTTTCTAGTGGTTTCTCGAATCTATATTTGCTACTGAGTACCTAGGTATACCTGGCCCTTTAGCCAAGGTAAAAATGTATGGTATTAACGTATGGTATTGCGCGCCATGTCTCTAGTGAATGACATATTAAGTCAATCACATACTAGATTTTCAATTTCGAAGATCGTTATTGTAATTAAAGATGGCATGTTAGCTATTCGCTGGGTGCGAAGTAGGTGGTGGGGGAACCTCGAATCGATCGCAGCGCGCACCGTGTCCAAAAAAGGAACTTTCGGCGGACCAAATGTCACGTTTTACTAGCGAAATTCGCCACTATGATCTAATAAACCTAATATATTATAATAAAATGTGTCACATCACGATACTTGCTGCATGAGAACAATGGCAAAAACAGTGATATAGCCCATCCTTAGTTTTGAAATCATTGCAGTGCTCACAGTGAGGCGAAAAAGCTGTTGAACGCGACAGTCCTAGTTACGTTCTAAGAATTTTTCCTCCTTTACACCTCTGTAAGGGTTACTTTAAATGTAAATTTAGTCATGTCAAGAATCAAGATACAAACGATACATGGAATGCAGTAAGAAGAAAGAGAAAAATATAGCAAATGATAACATTGGTTACTTACTTATTGTGAAGTCAGTCATATGAAAGTCCGTTTGTACTTACGTAGGTATGTCCGAAATTTATTTATTTAGAAGGGAAAAAGGAAAAAGGGAACGTTATTATAGACTTTATAGATTACGATGAGCGAATAGAATATATGTAAATTACAATATCCATACTTATATTATAAATGCGAAAGTGTGTCTTTCTCTCTGTTACCTCTTCACGCTTTAACCGCTGAACCGATTTTTATGATATTTGGTATAATACACATACTTTGGGTCCGGGGGATATTTTTTAAATATTTGAATTGCCATGCAGATTGTGTTTTTACATAATTTTCGTAATGAACCCAGCCATTTGACATGTTCAAGTCCGCCGTAATTGTAAATGCTAATTGGCGCTGTCATCGCGCACCTAGCGAATACCTATACCCGGTTATACCTATACCAGTCAGGCAGAATTTTATTATTATATTACTTTCTACAAAAATATACAGAAAACTGACGTTCGTCAATTGTAAATTAATTGGTATTTATTATCCATGCAATCAATACTATTAAAGTGTTAACAAAGCTTTAGATACAAACGGATGCCTACAAAATAATTCAACTAATTCCCTAGAAGCTGAAATATTAATTACAAAGTTGCTTGTCACTTATCAATTAGTCTCAAGTCGCGAAATAATTCAATACCCGAAGCTTCGACTTTACTGAACAGCACTTGTTAATTTTTAAATCTCTGTTCAAGGACTCTTGAATATACTAGTACACATTTGAGCTCACCTGAGCGTTTGGACTAAAGAAAGTTTTTTTTTTTTAAATAAAATGAACCAGGAAACGACCAGACGGATCTCCTGATAGAAATCTATCACCGCCCATGGACACTCGTAACGTGGGTTACAAGTGGCTGTCCTTAAACTCCCCAACTGCCTCCGATAACCTTACTCACACGGCGAAACATATCTCAAGCGTTATTCTACGCCAGTTTTCTGTGAAGCCGCTGTATGTATCCGGTTGAGACGCCCAATGGCTGTTCCACATTTATTTATTTGAATGTATTTGTACATATTTGAGTTTATCTGAGCATTTAGGTTGAAGCACGTTATATATTTGAGGCGAGCGCAAACACTCGTATTTACCTTCACGTTAAGAATATCTCGTGTATTCCGGTGTATGAACTTTTCAACGCAAACTCCGAATGCTATTCCAAAGTCGGAATATTTTTACACCTTCGCTAAAGTCTGAAAAGTTCCATTTTAAATTAAAACTTTTCATACAAATAAATATAAAACTACTGCGAAATGGCACCGCATTTTTATATTTTCATTTATATTTGACATCTTCAGATTCGCATCAATTACGTAACTTCGTTAAATACAATCTAAAATTTAGACGCTTCTTTTAAAAGAGTTACAAAAAGCTTTTATTTATCTTTCTACTAGCTTTTTCCCGCGACTTCGTCCGCGTTGAGTTCGGTTTCCATACAAAATTTTAACCCTTTTTTCACCCCCTTAGGGGGTGAATTTTCAAAAATCCTTTTGTAGCAGATGCCTACGTCATTACAACTCTCTGTATGCCAAATTTCAGCGAAATCTGTTCAGCGGTTTCGGCTGTAAGTTGATAGATGGGTCAGTCAGGTTTGCCTTTTATATATTTAGATAATAATTCTATAAAACTATAGATAAACAAAATTTAAAAAATTAAGTAACCCCCGAAATGTCAAGCAGTGAGCGAGCTGATGATGATGAATTATAGCTAAGAACCCTCTCGATCATGTCAGCATTCAGACAAAAAATTCGCATTCTAATCGGACCTTTCGTTTAGGAGTTATGATACCACAAACAGACACACAGACAGAGACAGACACGTCAAAATTATAACACGACTCTGAGTTGTTGGTTAAAAAGAAACTACAAAGAGATATTGTGGCTGTATCTTAGTAGCATTGCTCGGTCGGTCTCGAGGGCGGGAGTGGGGACGCCGCTAGACAACTTACTGATGTATTAAACCACCGTCTGAACTGAAAAACTGTGAACTGTTCGTCAGTAAACTGAACGCTTTCAAGTTATATCCCTTTGTTGATAGCAAAGACTCAAGAAAATGTAAAAACACGTAATGTCTCACTCAGATGATTAACTAGACTGTCTGGTAACTTTCATAAATCTACCTCTATTTAACTAAAAATATAAAAGGCGATGACCCCGCTCACTGATTGACGTATAGACGCTCGCACAGCCGTAACCGCTACAAGTAGAACGTGATATTTTAATAATAATAATAATAATATCTATGGACGCTTCACACCACGTCAGTCTGGCCCCGTGGTAAGTATTCGAAGAACTTGTGTTACGGGAACCAGACAACGGATATATATTTAATACTTTTTTAACTTAACTTATATTTAAGATTTTTTTTATTATATTATACATATATTTAATACACATCCATGACCCAGGAACACAGAAAACTTTTTTGTTCCCTGACGGGATTCGAACCCGCGACCTCCGGCTTAAGCGCCACTGCGCTCACCACTGAGCCACGGAGGTCGTCGATATTCAGAAAATAATTTTAATTTTCAGTTTAAATGCGCAATAAGAAGGGATTTCGAAAAATTGTATCCTTAAAGGGGTGAAATAGCGGTTAAATGTTTGTATGAAAAATCTTTGAATCTGCACTGATTTCGATGAAAATTGAGATTCATGCTCTTAAATATATTTAATTAAATACGTTTTTCAGAGTTTACTAGAGTTCACCCTCTGAGGGCGTAAAATAAGAGTTGATAATTTGTATGAAAATGATTTAAAATCTGCTCCGATTTTCATGTCATTTAATATCCCAGATAACAAATAAATAAATAAAGTTACGTATTTTATAGTCTTTTTTTTAATTCGTTCCCTAATGCGGGTCCAAAATTTGTATGGTAAATATCAACAACGGATGGCGTTGAATTTTGGCACACAGATAGTTATTATGGCATAGAAATCCGTTAAAAAGGATTTTGCGTAATACATACCCCATGGGGTGCAGTGGGGCTCGACGCGGACGAAGTCGCGCACTAAAGCTAATAAAGGACATTTATCGACTGTATCCATAAAAATTAGCAATATTTATTTTACTTGTAGAATAGGCAATCGGACTATTTTTTTTTTATTGCATAAATGAAAAGTACTCTTAAATATGAGTAACTTCTCAGAAGAAACCGTATATCAAAAGTCAATATTTTCAAAGGTACAGCGATTTGTATAAAAAATTTCGCGAGCCTCCTAAAAACGCTCCATACTAAAGTCGACCTAAAAATGACGTCACTTGTATATGAAGTAGTATAAAGCAGTGTTTTTCAACCTGTGGGTCGCGACCCCCTGGGGGGTCGTGAAGCTTCTGTAGGGGGGTCGCCGGAAGTCGAGAGAACTTTAGTAAAAAAACAATAAAGATTTTTTAATTATTATTATTTATTGATTTATTAAGTAAGAGAATTTTAACAAAAGGATATACGTATACTATAGGACTCATAAATCGTTCATCGATATCATCGATGTATGTACTTGTAAAATAATGTGTTTGACGTACTATATACGTACGTACGTACTATATAAAAACGTCGTATGGAATGAATATTTGTAACACTGTAACTTACACATACATACGTGATAAAAAAGCGAAGGATCGGGGGTTCGCGAAATATTTTTCCATACAAGGGGGGTCGCATCATGAAAAAGGTTGAAAAACACTGGTATAAAGTATATGGCCGCAGGAATATATTTGTAAATATCTCCGATATTTGTGCGTTTAAGTTCATACTTACCATAATAATGTTTTTGTATATGATGTGAGTAAACTAATGATGTAGGTTTTGTTTACCAATTTCGCAAAAAAAAAAATGTTATAAAGACTCGCGAAATTTTGTATACAAATCGCTGTACCTTTGAAAATATTCACTTTTGATATACGGTTTCTTCTGAGAAGTTACTCATATTTAAGAGTACTATTCATTTATGCAATAAAAAAAAATCAGTCCGCTTGCCTATTGTGTTAATCTACGTAGATACTAGATAGTAGGGGAAAGTCCTACAGTACCGGCCGGCATCCAGTACCGGTCAGTTACTGTTTCCGTAATTCTATAACAAATGGAGCTTCACGGTTCGCGCCATTTGTTTAGTTTCTACTCGTAGGTGCTATGACCCAAGCGGGGGCAACTTGTCACAACAGGCTGCCCGTCAGTGCGAATTTCTGTGTTGCGCGCGGTGTACCTAGGATACACAAGTAAAGTTCCGTGGATTCTCAGTGAAGATTAGAGTCTATTTAAAACGAAATTAAACGTGGTATGTATTGATTACTTATAAAGCTATAATAAAATTGGTTTTAATTCAATTCATGCATCACATTTTTATCGCTTAGCTATTATGATAATTTTATTCCGTTTCCTGCAGTACCAGCCACAAAATTTTCCTCCAGTACCGGCCACGATTCAGGTTCATTTTAAAAATGGTTTATTTGTTTGTAGGGACACAATGATATCAAATGATGAAAGTGAAGATAAAACTAAGAAAAAGAAGGGCACCTGGGATCCTGATAAAATGTATACAGCCGTAGAAATAGTTTTGAGCAAGGAAATGAGTGCGCGCCAGGCAGATTAAGTTTAAATGATAGAATAAGTGCTATTAAAAACGAGAAAGAGGTATCAATTAAGCCTGTTATTAAATAAGCTGAAAAGAGCGAAATATTAACAAGTTCACCATATTAAAAGATCCTTGAAGAAAAGAAAACGGAGAAAAATAAGGTAGACTCAGTCAAGCGTGGAAAGAGTTTACTGTCAGGTAAAAAAGTTAGCAAGAAAGGAAATAGTTTGCTTTCAGGAAAAGATGTAAGTAAGTAATAGAACTAAGAAAAAACCAAACGAAAACCAATGTCCACCTCATAGGCCAATTATTATTTTTTTATTTTAGATTTGCCCTTTGTGCCTTGAATCTCACGACGAAGATACAATGTGGAAACTGCAGGGTATGGGTCCATGAGGCTTGTGCGAACAACTCCGAATTGTCAAACCAATATGTCTGGGATTTTTGTCTCGTTTAAAAAACATTTTTATGATGGCCGGTACTGGCGGACAATTTTTAACATGTCAATTTTCTATAACCTTGGAATTTTATTATTAAAGTTGATGATTACTAAAAATATCGCTATTTCATTACTTCTATTTGCAGCATATGAGTTTCTCTACTTATATCATCAACTTTTAAACATGTAGGGGAGACCGAGGGGTTTTGACACAAAGGTGATTTGAAACAGTACCGATTTCATGGAACTTAAAACTGTTAGCGAGTTCGCAATGTTGCATTTCAACCACTCCCCTCCACCCGCTGACTTGTCAATACGCGTCGGTGGCATGAGTCGCGCGGTTATGGAGTTCTGCGTGCCATGTGACAAAAATCGTGAAAAGTAAGTTATTTACGTTTTTTTACCATGCCTATATTTTGATAAGGGAATTGTATTTTAGTTTGATTTATATTGGTTTCGAAAGCTCATTATCTAGAGATTTATTGTATATATTTGTTGCAATTGATTTCTGTGTATTTTATTTTTGATTGCAGGTTAAATTAATATTGAGAGGTTTTTTCTTACTGAGGAGATTTGAAACAGGTTGTTTCAAATCTCCTCGTTTTCAATATTGTATCAGAATATTTAACCATTTACAAGCATTAACGTTGTGTCAATTAAATAAATGCTTTTAATTTATTTATTTTGTTTCAGCATGACTACTGATCATAAAATAAAGACTGACAGAGATATGGCAAGTCGCAAAATATATGATTTTGCAGCAGAAGATATAGTATCAAGTAACTTTGCCACATTTTTGCCAGATTGACGTTTTTTTTTTTTGTTTTCTATTTACATGTTTGATATTTGTGAGATTATTGTTACATAAATATTTGAAGAAACAATTATCAAAACTGATTGTAATTCTAAAGAAACGGCTGAAATTTAATTATTTATTGAAAATCAATATTTTATTTTTAAGATTTTCAATGAATGTAAAATATTTTGTTTATCTGACTGTTATTTTAATTAATATTATTACGAATAATGACGTTATGATACTTTAACTACTTTAGGAGTTGATCATATTGTGTATCAGAACTGTAGTTATCTACGTAAGCTATACGTAAGCTATATATCAGTACAAAATGTGAATATATACGTAAAACAACAAAGTATGTGCTTGAAAAGATAAATTTTAATACATGCATTTAAATTATATCACAACTTTTATTTTACAGCCCTTAATATTGCACAGAAATCATATGTTTTAACTCTCCTCGACCCCTGTTTCATCTTACCTCGGTATGAGGGGAATTGAAACAAGATGACTTGTTGCGGTTAAGTCGATTTTTTGCCACAATATTTAACACTTACAATTTCTTTATGTTAGCAATTTGCAAGTGTAAAGAATGACCTAACGTTTCGTACTAATATCATACCATTTCTGGCAATAGTGTTTGGTATATGAGACAAAATGTGAAAATTGTGTCAACACCCCTCGGTCTCCCCTACCCTAAAGGGTTTTTAAATTATTCTAAATGAACCTTAAGGTGACGGTACTGTAGGACTCTCCCCTAACTCTATTTTAATAATAATCATCTTCACTTTCACACCAGCTAACCTTTATTCATTGTTCAGGTAAAGCGGTCATTTACATTAAACTATAAAAAGGATTGAGTAAAAGAGGATTTTATAAAATATATTTAAACTAAGCCACGTTTTATTCCTGGAACATCCGATGCCCAGTAGACCATTCCGCGTAAAACGGAAGTAGCTACTCCTTGTTCATGCAATAAAGTGTATTAAATCTAAACAAAATACAAGCGCGCTACGAGTCATGAATAATATTATGTATTAAATTATACTTCACAATATTTATGTGCAAATTGAGTAGCATAATATTTAGAATATGCACTTATCGTTTCACTACACCACTTTAGAAGATACAATTATTTCTTTATCAAAATAAAACATAATAAAATCGAGCACTTTATGGACTTTAATGCACTCACCTAAATGTTAAAGTTTTATTATTATTTTAATATTCACGTTTACTTTTACGGAACTGTTACTTATCTATACTAATAATTATAATAATGAGAAAAAGTTTGTTTGTTTGCATTGAATAGGCTCCGAAACTACAAGACCGATTTTTATGAAATTTGGCACAGATGTAGAGTAGACCACGGGGAAGGATATATACTACTATTTATCGCAAAAAAATGTATTTTCTGCGAAATTAACTTTTACGCGCACGAAGTCCCGGAAAACATCTATTGTATAAATTGGATTCAGACGTAAACGCCTAGCTAGCACTGCGTTCTTTAACCTACACGTTTTTATTGTTAGTGCATAATTATATTGTAATTTGTGTTTTTTTTATCAATATAAGAAAAAAAATTGATACTGTGATTCAGATATTCACGGAGAACTACTATGGTAATTCGACATTCAACATTATCAAACTCTACTCCGCATTTGATATTTTTATAAGCTTAAACCTCCGAATAGTAGCACTGCGTCGCGCGAGTTATAATTTATCGTACAAGTTTAGAACAAAGGGAGAGCTCGATTTAGTCACCTAAATCACCTACATCACTCGTAAGTTGCGCTAGCACATTAAACCATTATCATCATCACCGCCCACTTGAAAACTCACTCAGGAACCATCCATATTACATTCAAATAACTAACGAGTAACGAATCATTATTCTTTTAGGCTGACGACGATTTTATTGATCCCTTATAATTTGAGGCTTTAGAGGCTTGATGTATTCATTTTTACAACAATAAGTTTTTATTTAAATGAGAAAATAATAGCCTTTAGCTACTCCATATAAACTTCCGTTTCCTGAACTTCCTACTTTGTACGGAACGGTGGGGGGAGTTCGACTCGCTTTGGTCCGATTTTTCAGTATAGACTAAGTTCCTTTAAAATAATTTAAACGCTTGCTATCGGAGTTACATTTGTATATCATAATCCCCAATCTAATACACAAAATTCTCGTGTCACGTGTTCGGGGACATACTCCTCCGAAACGGCTTGACCGATTGCTATGAAAAAATGTTTGCATATTCGGTAGGTCTGGGAATCTGTCGTAATATATTTTTTATATATGGTAAAACAACCTTTACCGGATCAGCTAGTAAGAAATAATAATATAAAGGTACAGTTACACATGCTAGTTAGTAGCACGAAAGCATGCTACTTTTGAGCAAATGCTCATTAGTAGCATGTGTATTGAAACATTGCTAATAATGAGCATGCTAGTTTCGAGCATGCTCAAAAATCGACGGTCGTGCGATTATTGAGCATGCTACCTGCAGCGCGGGTGGAAGGGGGCGTGCTTATAGCGTGTGTGAACAGGTTTGCTTATTGAGCATGGTAGTATCGATCAGTCGTTAGCAGCAGGTGCGCGTGCACAATTTGCTCACTAGCATGCTTATATCTAGCAAATGTAGACAAGTGCAGAGCATGCTCGAAACAAGCATGCTAATAAGCATACTAAAAAGCATGCTACTAACTAGCATGTGTAACTGTACCTTAATAATTATTTAAAAGTTGTGTAAAAACTTGCAAAAGCGATTGCCTATAATAGATGAGCACGCGAAGAACATTTAGCGTGTTTCGCTGATTCGTATTTTTGTTCGAACGTAAACGACGTTACAGCAGAAATCAGTCAGGATAACAAATGGTCGTATCGTGGAAGTTGTAACAAGAATTTGGTCAAACTAAAACGGGAGCATTAGATCTGTCATCACGTCGCGTCGCGTGTGCCCGCCGGCGCGGCGTGGCGCAACGTGGCGTGGCGTGGGCAAAGTTTGTGAGCAGATGCCACGTCACGTCGAGAGTTAAAACTATGCTAAATTAAACGAGCAGCCAGCGCGGCAAAACCGCAGCTGGCTTGTTTAAATTTGTAACAGTGTTATAAACTTTGATGGGAATATAGAAATAAATACGAATTTTCTACGTACCGGGCAGTAGCGACATATTCGTTTTAAATTAAGCTGCTCGCGTGAAAACGCAAACAAATTAATTATTAGTTTCAATCCCTTTGAACTACGTATTTAATGCCTAGATATTTTGCGTTAGTCCTAAGAGAAAATCAGCTTATGTATACTTTACATTCTACAACATAGTTTCGTAAATCTGAAAGCTTATCAAGTTTCAGAAAATACATCTCAGCGTTCATTTTATGTGACACTAACAGAGTAAACTTGTAGAATAAAGCGAAGTTTCCGTCGGATATTCTCAAAATGATTTGAAATTTAGTTAGCAGTTTGTATAAGGTGGAGATAAAGTCACGTGTGATAGAAATTCAGGGGAGCTCCGTTAGCTAAATGGTGCTGTATAAACTCATCACCTCCTCGGCCCGCCTCTTCCGTGTCCGGGATGAAGCTCGTTCATTCAACTTAAATCGACGTCATTGCGAGACGAAAAATGGAGCACTTCCGAGAAGAAATTTCGATAAAAGTGATGCTCAGGATTTTATTCCGATGTCAGGTTTTTTCTTCATAATTTTCCATTATATTCCCCGGGTTTTCCTGGAATAATAGATGGTTAATATTGTAGTGGGAGTTGGACCAATAACATACAATGGACCGAAAACACTACATATTTCAATGGCTAGGAATCCGAGTGATTTCAATAATACTTTTTATTAAATATTATATAAAGGACAAGGAAAATTTTAGTATGGAAAATGATATGTATCAGCAATAAATTGCTGCCTTTATTTATGAGTGGTACCCACTTTTACTATTAAAAGATCACAATAATTCAAGCATTGAGGTTTATTGATTTTAGGACAATACGTATTTGAGCTGTTTTCGGAAATATGACCCAGCTAGCCTGGAGCTCTAGATCCCAATTCCTGTGTTTTTATCTGCCCGCTTTGGCGCGGTCAGGAAAATCTGAAGTTGGGAATAGGCGACGAAAATCAAATTGTGGGGCCAATTTTGCGATGGCCAATATTCCGACCAATCATTTACGTTCATAGATAATGTAAATGTAGATGGCGTAGATATGCCGGTCGCATTTTTAGGGTTCCGTAATACTTAAGGAACCCTTATAGTTTCGCTCTGTCCGTCTGTCTGTCTGTCTGTCTGTCTGTCTGTCTGTCCGCGCCTCTAGCTCCTGTAATTATGAATATAAATTGATGAAATTTGGTGCAGTTATAGATTGTGTATAGATCACGGTTTCGGGATCATAAAAAAATTATAATTTTATATTTTAGGGGTGGCTCTCCATACATGTGAAGTGGGGATGAAAAATATTTTTTCACTCTACCCCATCGTGTGGGGTATCGTAGAATAGGTCTTTTACAATAAGGGCAAGGTTTCATACGTTACTTTTTTATAAAGTTGACCATTTTCGAGTAATCGGCCTCCAAAGTAGTTTATACGTTGGTCCCCCCCCTAGCATTTTTAAACTATAGGAGATAGAAACTTGCAAATTTCCATGCTGATAGATCATGCTAAAAACTCTTTAGGAAAACTATTGTGAACCAAATCGGACAGTAAATTTTGGAGTAATTAAAATAAAAGCACGCGTTTATAGTTACGGAACCCTCCTTAGACATGTCCTGACATGCTCTTGGTTAGGTTAGGTTAGGTTATTTTCAATTCATTTGCGTGATTTTTTGCTACACAACATCAGCTTATCGTAATACCTTCTTACTAGTAAAAATATTTACACATGGATAAACATACAATGTTTTGTCCTTGTCTGTCATGCGACTTTACCCACGTATCAGATAAAAACAAAACATTGTATTGCTTATCCACTGTTTAAATATTTTTATTAGTAAGGGGATTAGTGTATACTGACTTTTAACTCTAAATTAATAAAAACCACGCTTAAGCTAATTATTATATTTAATATTTAAAAATATACTTGTATTTAGATAATATACCCAGATATTAGATATTAATGTTTAAAATTAACTTCATAACAATGAGGTAAAAATTATAATTCCTTCAGTTTGTCAAAATTTTGAGCAAAACACTTATAAGAACAATATTGAAACTCAAAAGCAGTCATCAACAAGATTAATTAAATTAGAAAGCATTTTAGTGTCTAACTTAAAACGCTTGTAGCTAGGTATTTGTTGCCGACTAAATGTTAAGACTCGTTGGTTTAGACTTTAGATTAATAAATTCATATTATAATAATGCGTAATCCAAAAACTTTCAGTACAGTTTTACGATAATTGAGAATCCGGAGGAGTATGATATTTGGCCTGTAAATTAAAGTTTATATGGAGGAAGGTGTGCAGAAAGCTAATGTTGTTCTAATAATGCTCAGAAATATGTAAAGGTAATAAAAATGACAACAATACGCACTGCCTCAGATATATAATAGATATATATAATATTAAAAAGAGGTAAGTAGATATGTTATAAACGCGTAAAAATGAAGACTCGAATTGGCCAATTTTGGTTAGTGTGCTCCGCGAGTAATAGCGTGTTTTGTGTTACTATGCGACGTTGACACATTGACACGCGTCCCATGTCAATGTGTGTCGTGGCACAGAAATATTGTCAGTTTTGTAAGGATATATAACGTATCTATGTAATAATTAATCAAAGCTCAGCTCAGCCCTCAGTTTAATAACCCACAGCACAGACACACAGTACCTACCGTGCGTTTGACAGATACAATTTTGACACAAGTTGACATTAGTCAATCTTCACAGAATTTACCTTTTTAGAGGCAAAAGAACCCTTTTAAAGTTCAAACTTAAACATTTATTATGAACTAGCTTTTTCCCGCGGCTCTGCCCGCTTAAATACATTATCCCGCGGGAATACCACTTTTTTGAGATAAAAATATTATAATATGTCCTTTCCCGGGACCCAAAGTATGTCTATACCAAATTTCATAAAAATCGGTTCAGCTGTTAAAGCGTGAAGAGGTAACAGACAGATAGGCACACTATCGCATTTATAATATTATAGTATACATTATTATTAATATATGGGAGAATTCCAACAACAGGGCGACCGCTAGTCTGAATAGATATGCTAAGATCCAAATTAGACTTTAGACTGGACTAAATTACAATTCATAACACCTTTTTAGCTCTGCCACTTCTCTCGCTTTTATGTGCTTCATCCTTACTCATCAAGACCCTTGTGAATTCTGGAACGTACTTATATTACCCGACATCGATTTAGTAATCCAATCAAAAACACACATCGTTAAATCTTTATCCCTAATTAGGCGGGTTCTAATCAGGCGACCTCCTTTGAAATTTAAATTCAATTATAACCAACGCTATTTACTGATATAATGTGGGGAGTTCAGCTTTTAGATATTTCTCTGAAACTAAGCCAAAGTTACAAAAAATAAAATAGAAAATACCTGATACAAATAAAAATATTAATTTGATTTTAAAGCAATAGCATATTTAATAATGTTTGAATCATAAAATTATAACAAACAATAAGAAATTTTACACTCATTCTAAATTAAAACAAATT
Source organism: Glaucopsyche alexis (assembly GCA_905404095.1). Lineage (NCBI taxonomy): Eukaryota > Metazoa > Arthropoda > Insecta > Lepidoptera > Lycaenidae > Glaucopsyche > Glaucopsyche alexis. Next base: position 28,874,269 of record FR990047.1, on the reverse strand, counting down.
GATACAAACAAAAGAACTTCTGTACCTACTTAGCGCTTATTTTCTTAAAAAATTGACATCTCAATAGTAAATTAGAATATATTTGAACTCCACTTAAAGCAATGCTCCCTGATCGCTGATCCAATACCTTATTACATTGTAATTCTCCATGTGCCTGGTCTTTCTCTGAACCAAACGAAATAATATTATAAGGACGCGTTTGCAAATTTGACATAGATTGGCAGTTTTTTAGTCGCTTTTACGACTAACTGAAAATTAAAAACTGAAAAAAAAAATGAAACTGAATCATACAAAACTAGCAGCCCTCACAAATTATTAAACGCATCAAGATGTTCTCTACATCTTAATCCGTGGCGTAAATGTTTTATTATTAAAAGGGGTCTAAAATAATGCCTATTACTGTATGTGTCGTCTCGAAGTTATGAGATTTGAACAGCAAATAATAAATTTAATTTTTTCATCAAATCTCATTTAAAGTAATATCGATAAAGAATTCAAAGTATTCAGATTTTTTTAGTTTTTATTAAAATTATACTTTTTCCATTGGACTGTTTTATTTTTTTCTTTATTCGGACGTTTGAAACGAATTGTTTTTCGAAGATATGAGATCGTCGTTTAAGGGATGTAGGGCACGTCTGCGGGATTACGGCTTATTTCCCGCCTCTTTTTCTTCGTTTGACACTAATCCTGGCTCCCGGCCGCAGTACGTTACCACAAATATTATATCCCCAGTATCGGATATCGGTAATGGCTTTCGCTATTGCCAGCAAGTCTCAAATCAATTCTCGTGTAATTTCCTCGTGCAAAATAAATTATATTGTTTGGTAAAGAACGCAATTGATTTTTAGCCGACTTTATATGCTTTCTACCGGTAATGACACACTGAGCCGAAACGTGGACACTCCCTGTAGAGCTGGTTCACAAGTTCAAGGTTGCTCAGCGTGCGATGGAAATATCAATATTGAAGATATCTCTGGTGGATAAAATTCGCGACGATATCATTCGCCAGAGAACTAAAGTCACCGACAGTGCTCAACGAATTAGCACGCTGAAGTGAGCCGGCCATGTCTGCAGACGGACAGACTGTCGATGGAGCAGCCAAGTATTAGAGTGGAGACGGGAGGCCTACGATCAACAGTGGACGGCGATAGGCTGATCATGATGATGATTATCATTGAAGCATCTGATAACTAAGTTTCTTCCTGCTACCCTAAAAAAATAAAAAAGTAAAACAAAACATGAATTGCGAAAAATATGAATATGTAAATGTAAATCTGGGATATAAATTAGATTGTAAAATTATACAGTTCTAGTGAAATCTACTCTAAACGTAGCCGTTTGTCATCGTGAGCTTTAAGCCGCAAAAAGGGCTCCATTTGCATAAGACAATAGCAAATTAAAAGAGAACGTATCTTTGATCTGAATTTCCCGGCGCGGGGCGGGGGTGCGGGGGGTGCGGGCTGGGTGCCCTCGGGCTTATCCATTTCTTTGCTCGTCATAACAACTGTGTTTATCTAGATCTCGCCTAATTAGTTTTGTGATTGTTTAGACTAGATTTACCAAGATTCACTTAGTGGATTGCGTTGGTGTGCTGTGCAGTTCATCGTCACCATCTTTCGCTGGTATACAACGTTAAGATTCAGTTAAAGACAAACTCAAATAAAACACATTATAACGTTTTATAAAATCGTTTACAGAAAATTTACTGCTCATATAAAGACGTTAGAGCAGTTTTTTTTTTTTTTTTAAGTAGAAAAATATATCTCGTAATAAACGAATCTTTACCGCTGAGGTCATTAACCTATGAGCTGATTTACCTCATAGCTGATTTTAAACCTCTGATTTAGCAACAAAGATACATTTTAAAAGCTGTAAAGTGAATCAGCTGATAGTATGAAGTCAATGGCCTAAACGGCATAGATTCATATCATTAGGTACTATATTTTTTTCGATTTTAAAAATATTTTTCTACCCGATCGTCTTTACATAAGCTGTAGGTATCATGTGCCCAAATTTTCTGTAATTGATTTTACAAAATGTTATATTACATAAAAAAAAACAGAATACAATGTGGTAGCATTTAAATGTAACATAATTATCTTGCATTAAATATTGAACAAGTACAATGACATATTACTTGGGCCAAATTTAATATTTTCGTTTACTTTTAGATTATTAGATCTGAAGTTCCTGAACGGAATTACGTACTATAAATAGATTCATCCTATTATGTATAGATAGATATTTGTTACTATTTCACGCAAAAACTACTAAATGGATTTTAGTGAAGTTTGTGTTATGCTACACATTTTATGCCCAAAAAGTACAGTGATCCCGTGGGCGTGGATAAATGCGGCTTCGTTTGCGTAAATACATATTATATATTTACGGAGACGAAGCCGCATTTATAAGCTAATCTTGTATATTACGATTAAGATTGATGTATTTTTGGTTAGCTTTTCGTCTGCAAAACACGAAAGACGGACATTGCGAGAAATCGTACTTTATTCATTGCAAAAGGTTACATAATTTACCTTGTGCGATTGTATCGAGATAGTTGGACTCATTTGGTATTCCAAGTTTCAACGTATAATGATGATGATTACTTTATAGACTTACAAGAGTAGCTAGTACGAGGAATATAATATTATAGTGCCCTAAACCTACATAAACAACATCAACAAAACTAATGTTATGAACTGTAACCGCGTTATAAAAGCGTAGAGATTTTCATTATATTATATTTGATGCCGAGCGAATGTGCCGCTGGTTTATGGGCGTTGCGAATGTTATGGGCAATAACAAACTAACCATTAAGAAGCTGCACATGCGTCCTGGCCGTGATCGATCCCAATAATATTAATAGTTACCCGACGACATCAATATTTGTCAATAACAGTAATCCTTTACACATTCAGTCACGTTTTGCTGAAAGGCTCACCCGCATTTGCTAGGAAAATGTGAGAAAATTCCTAAAAGGAAACCTATTTATGAGTCTCGGTAATCTATGCTTCAAATACAGAATCATTAGGCGTGTAATCCAGTTTGAAGATTTTCTAGGGTTTATTCAACACCTAGATTTGCAGCATGCGCCCCAATTAACGGTAGTAATAAAGATGTAGGTTGAAAAGGGGTCTAGGGGTTGAACACGGAATGAAACTTCTAGAGCACTTAAGACCATTGCTTTACAAAACATATTGTCACTACAGTAAAGCATACCTAATCATAAAACCAATTGATATTACGTGTAGAACGAGTCAAAATTGAGATAAACATAATGCTCAAAACAAAACCTTCCATCGGCAGCCGATCCATAAACAACCGCGCTATACGCGTATATAACACGCGGAGCCCGCCCGTAATTCGCGGTATAATTTATTTCAAGCAAAAGAGCACCGAAGCCAGACGTTTGTTCACATTAACGCGCGGGTCATGAAAAATCGCTTAGGCGAGCGGCAATATAGCGGGGAAGTCATTTATCGTTTTTTATTTAAAGCGACATTATTTTTACACCCTCATACAGTCGTGTTTACGTGATATCGGCGCGTCGAGTGCGCTACGATGGGTCATTAGAAAGACTAAAGACTAGTTCCGTTGACGCATCTGGGTCATAAAAGTTTAGAGCGATGCCTCACTCGATCTTTAATTATTATCTTTGTTATATTATTATATGACTTGCACTAACAAATATCATCCAGCTACACGACTAGTTACCTTTATTGAATTATGGATACGAAGATAGCAAGTTAAAGAACTAGCTTACCTTCTTAATTACAATATTACCTTTTTAGAAGAAGAAGCCCGCCGTCCGCAACCACCGCGGCACCGCACCCTACGTACCCGAGCTGCGCCTGCGGTGTGAAGTACCCGCGACGCCGCTGTACGTCTCCCGCCTGCACTGGTCGATGGAGGTCGAGGACGTCGTAGACTACATCCGTAAGAAGACGTCCCTCGCCTTAAGGGTCGAGCGTCTGGAGTCTCGCCACAAGGTCAACTTCAGTTCCTTTGTGGTGAGAGTACCGACGCATCTACTGTCGACCTTCGAGGCGGAGGATTTCTGGCTGACGGTTGTGGTTTACCGAAGGTTCCGGGGGAGGCTCCGGAACGAAGCGCGCATCACGTCGCTGTCTATACGTGACAAAGTGTAGTTTTTAAGTATATAAATAATATGTATGTTAGTCTGTAAGGTATTTATAGTACGGGCCTATGCAGCCTGAAATAAAGGTTATTATTATTATTATTAAAAGGACAGTAGTACTAGTATCATCTTATTAGCATATATTATATTAATACGTGGAGCGAAAACTTTCAGTACAGTTTTACGAGAATTGTGCGAACGGAGGAGTATGATATTTGGCACAGTTAAAGTTTATGTAGGGGAAGGTTTGCAAAAAGCTAATATTATTTAAACTAATGCTAAGAAATAGGTTACATAAAATTAATAAAAATAACAACAATACGTACTTACTACCTCAAATTATTAATACACTTTACCCTGCGTCTGATACAATACAATTTTGTTACACGTTGCATAATATTATCAATCTGTCACGTGATTTTTATTTTTTTAATTTTTTCTATCTAAGAAGTAACAGCATTATTTTGTTAAATGTTTGCTATTCTATTTTTAAAGGCTACCACCACGTTGCTATAATATTGTCATAGGCGTAGGAAAATTCTTTGAACTATTTCGTCGAAAATCTCAAAATTTTAAATTAAATACGAGTATTATTTGAAAATAAAAAGTAGTGCAGAAGATACAGCTTTAATTTCTGTCTATAAAGGCTGGGACTTTATTATGATCCATCATTCGGAACGGCGCGCCGGTGAAAATTTCGTGCAGTAAAATTAGAACTTTGCGCTAATACGTGGGTAGGTGGGTAAAAGCTAGTGTATATTATAAAATGATCCCGTTTCCACAGTCTTTTACGGTTTAAAGTTTGAACAGATTTAACCTATTCAATAGGAAAAAATTTGGTCGTTCGCGGTTAACGTCAAGGCCATTATATTATTTACGTGGGTAACACTAAAAATGTTTAGAACTGGCCAGTTAGAAAAATTGCTAATGAAAACTTATTTTGAATTTCAATTTTAGAACTCTTTGGTAACCTAATGTAGTATATTGCATTCATTTGTCATTTGTTTTTGTGAATTAGCAGCAAATCTAAAACTCTTGTTACACGTGAAAATAAACCTAACGCGAGAAAGTTTTTAGTTCAATGATTGAATGACTTTTGTTGTGGGCTTACTCAACAACAAAGCTTTAATAGGCTGAGATTAGCATTTCTTAATGAAGCTCCATCTCGTGCCACTATTTATAATTGGTTTAAGCGTGGACGTAGCAATCTCAATGATGATTCGCGACGTTCTTTAACAGCGACTACTGATGATAACATCAGTGCTGTGCAACTCGTGATAGAGGAAGATAAGAGAGTGACCTATCAGCAGATACGGGCAAGCCTAGGCATTGGTATGAGTCAAGTTCAAAAAATATTACACGAACATTAAGGTGTCAAGAAGCTTTGTACCAGATGGATTCCCCATACTTTAACCGTCGACCAGAAACACTTTCGCATGGACTGGTGTCTCCAAATATTAGATAAGTTCAACGGCGGTGACTCAAATGCTGTATTTCACATCGTCACAGGTGATGAAAGCTGGATATATTGTTACGAACCTGAAACCAAAAGACAATCAGCTCAGTGGGTGTTTCCTTTCGAGGATCGGCCAACTAAGGTAAAGAAGGGAAGAAATCAAGGAAAAAAGATGATTGCCTCATTCTTTGGTCAGAAAGGTCATTTCGCGACAGTTGTGCTAGAAGATGGAAGGACAGTTACTGCAGACTGGTATGTCAATCGCTGTTGTCTTGGAAAAAATTCGACAGCAGCGCCCTCGAAGCAGGATCCTCCTTCACCACGACAATGCTCCAGCGCACTCCGCAAAACGGACTGTTGAATATTTGACTATGGCAGGTGTCGAGATAATAAGTCATCCGCCATAAAGTCCTGACCTGGCGCCCTGCGACTTTCATATTTTATTCCCAAGAACTAAATATAAAATTCGAGGTATTCGCTTTACGAACCCTGAAGATGCGGTGAAAGCGCACGAAAATGCTATAGAAGAGACCCCTAAGGAAAAATGGGCCCACTGCTTTTCTCAGTGGTTCTATCGAATGCGACGATGTATAGAGAAGAACGGAGATTGCTTCGAAAAACAATAAAAGTATTGGCAACTTTCTACATTAAGCCGTTTTTCATTTTCTAAATCTTTTCAGTGTTACCTAGGTACAATAGAGTTGAAAACCGAAGTGTTGAGTGTAGAGCTGTCATATATTATGATTTATGACAATGACATTTGATTCGATACTCGTGTGTTCGATTTTCAGCTCTATTGTTCTGAATTTTCCAAGGCCTTACGGATTCCGGATTAAGTAATATAGTACAAGCATAAGACGCGAGAATGAACTGTTTCACTGCGACAAACAATTACTCACCTTAGTGCAATCACTCGGCCTGTAGTTTCTCTGCTGGCACCTAGAACATGCCCTTTTTGTCTGCTTTATCACACTTTATGTTTATGTTACTAAGTGCCCAACACAACAATTTAAATATCCAAAACGTTAGTAAAATTAGACATTTCAAATGCATCTTTTGTGAAGTATAATATTATTATGTCGTCGACGTCGTTATGTTTGTCGTTTTTGCTAAGGAGGGTTCCGTAAATGTCAACACTAAATACATACATACATACATATATCACGCCTTTTCCCCGTAGGGGTAGGCAGAGACAACTTCTTTCCACTTGCTACGATCCTTAAATACTTGTTTCGCTTCGTTCACTTTTATTCTTACCATCCATTACTCCTCTTACATTCAACGTAGCGAAGCGGCTCTCCATGGTCCGCTTTACGCCTCCGCGAGAAACGAGACATGATGGGTGGCATCCACATCGCCGCCATTTTGGATAATTCAATTATTTTTATGATTATCCATTGCATTCCCACGGATTGGCGGAGAGGCTAGGAATAGGGAAAAAGAAAGAATAGGTGGTGTGGAAAGGAAGATTAATAAGTTAGAGTGGGAAATAGGAAATGTAGGATATGACCGCCCAGGAGGGCAAGGGATAGGACAATAATAGCTAGGGAAGCCGGGGTCGCATAAACGTATACTATACCACAACTACCGGACAGGTAAGTTAGGATGAGTATCCCAAGACTATATTATAATCCCATCACTAAATAAGTTTTTAAATTACTTCAAAATATGTTATTGTCAATTTTGCTTCAATTTTGCTTAAAATATTTTTCCTTAAAATTAAAATTAAGCATGATCGTGTTTGTCTAAACTTTATTTTATCATTATATTGATCTATCAGCATGGAAAAATCAAGTTTACAGTTATAAGTTTCTACCTCATACAGTTCACCAATTCCAGGGAGGACCAACTTATAAAACACTTCGGAGGTCGGTTACTAAATCGCCTCTATTAAAAAAAGACCTATTCTTTAATAGAGAGATATACAATAGCATAAAAATCATCTCCAGTTCACATGTATGGGGAGCCAACCCATATTTTTTTAATTATTGTATGGTGCAAAAATGAAAGAATATACGAAAACCATAGGTGTACTTAAACTTTATCAATTTATATTCATACAGAAGTTAGCAGGGGCGGACAGACATACGGACGCCCAACTAACATTTTGGTAATAAAAATAAGCGCTAAATGAGCTACTTAAGAGAAACTTAAAAACCTAAGGTTCTATAAAAGGTCTAACAACTAATGGTATAGCGCGCTATAACTATCTTATAACCCTCGATTGGGCCCACAATTTTAGAGCTTAAAGTGACATAATAGTTGTAGAAAAGTGATAAGAAGGTGGGAATAAAGAGTTACAATAGTGCTATTGAAGTAGTATTCACCATTTTAGGTGTATTATAAACTATACACAGGTTACAACTGCACCCTTTAGTAATAAATAATTTATAAAATTCACTCAATTAGCTTTTTTAACAACATATGAGTGCTCCTACGATACTACATAAAGCTCGATTGTATATTGTGCATAATAAGTAGTAATAAACATCACCCAAAGTTTTTTTTTACTTTACTTTTCTATTACCGTCAAAAATGATAAAATAAAATAGCAGTGCGCATATTCATGGCCGACAGTCATGGCCGACATCAATTAATAATTTTATACATTATCGGTTTCATAATTATGAATTCTCCCTCTCGGTGATAAGTATTCTGTGATAATATATACTAGTTTTCATCTCAATTTTGAAGCGCCTCAAAAATAAACAACATTTCATATTATTAGGTAAAATAAATCACTGCAACGGCATTTTTTTTTTTTAGTTGTGGTTGTAAATAACAATCCTCAGTACGTCATTATTTACTGTTTTCAATTATAATATACATAATATTATAATTGAAAACAGTAAATAATGTGAATCAATAAGTCGGAAAATAATATTTTGACCATTAATTAACTTTTAAAATTTTATAGGTTATGTTTATTTAATGGCGTAAAATCTACATTACCTAAGGTTCCTGATAACTCTTTTATTCCCAACGCAGTGTTAAAAAAACTATAGCTAGCTTTTTAATGCCACTTGGACTTTTATAATGTGGGAGTAAATCCTATTATACAACCTGTAATGATTTAAAGGTGGTTTCTGACACTTGCAGCATCTAGCTCTATAATACCTATAGTTATCACTTCTTTAACTTCTATAGCTCTATAATACAAATAGTTATCACTACTATAACTTTCATATAACTCGTTAGGTGGTACAAGGTATTGACTAACTCCATTTAAGAACTTTAACCGTTTGTAAGTATTAGCAGACACCTTACAATTGGTTCTAGTGTTTTACGTTTCCTAAAGATGTAAGAGTAAGTTATACAAAAGTTCTGACAAACTCCAAGTTAGCACCTTAAGTTATATATTTTTCCTTTATTTCTATTATGCCTCTTGAAACTTTAATTATTTATTCCTAACGCCGCAGTAGAGTCCAAAGCTATTGTCAGAGCTCTTATATGTCGTTTATAATACTTTAAGTGTCAAAAAAGGTTTCCCTTAGCGCCAAAATGTTAGTTGGGCGGACGGACGGACAAACTGACAGTGCGTTAGTATGAGGGTTCCTTGTAGAAACCCTAAAAAAGTAAAATAAGGATCGAAAAAAGGAGATTGACGTAGAAAAGAAAATAATATTAATGTTTTTCAAATACAAACATTTGTTAGACTCGGATTAGACTCAGATCAATAGGCAATCGGACTAATTTATTTTTATTGCATAAATGAATAGTACTCTTAAATATGAGTAACTTCTTCGAAGAAACCGTATATCAAAAGTCAATATTTTCAAAGGTACAGCGATTTGTATAAAAAAATTCGCGAGCCTCCTAAAAACGCTCCATACTAAAGTCGACCTACAAATGACGTCACTTGTAGGTTATAGTATATGAAATAGTATATGAAGTATATGGCCGCCGGAATATATTTGTAAATATCTCCGATATTTGTGCGTTTAAGTTCATACTTACCATAATGAATGTTTTTGTATATGATGTGAGTAAACAAATGATATTGGTTTTGTTTACCAATTTCGCAAAAAAAAAATTTTTGGTACTTTTTAAATGTATTTTATTAGTAAACTACACATAAAATAATATATTTTTTTACATTTACCAAATAGTAATGCCTCAATATTTCTCAATATATTAATGAAGTCCGATCCCTTATTACTTCAAACGACTTACTACTGAGTACTGACCAACCAGATAGTAGGTACCTTCTACCTAATGACTTGTCTACCTGTCTACCCTTTACCTGTATCTACCTGGTCGCAGCTCAACTACCCTAACGATACCGTTGGATATTTTACTAATTGATACAAATCTGCGCTGATGCAATAATCCGATTGTGATTTAACTGATACCGTGCCGTCGATCCGGATTTTAATTTAATTAAATATCACATTTTAATATTAAACATAATTATCTGAATTGCTATTGTTATGTTCATTTGAATTTCTGGTCATTAATTTATATTACAAAATATAATGAAAGTATCTAAAGAGATCATCGTTATATTATAATTGTTTCGGTTAAACGCAAGTCTCAGAATTTCGGTTGATTTCACAAAGGATAACAATACAAACGCGTCACAATCAGAATCGGTAAGTATGAAAATCAGTAAGCGCTAACTAAATCTGCATAGCGCTTATCTTGTGACATCACTGCTTCGCTTTAATAACATTTCGCTCGCTCGGAATGTCGCTCGCTGCATGTTGGCACGAACAGGCTGCCGTTTGTTCCACGATTATCCAAATCACAATTGAATGCGTAGTCACATTCTGTTACCCGCAGTACCTACTCCGTTAATTTCGACAAATTTATTGCTGCCGTTTCAACGCAGAAAGCGATTCAAATTCAGGCGATTCTCACACCGACCGCAGCTTTAAGCCAAGTTGTCATCGCTAATTGCAACGACGAAATTGGAGAACTAAAATATAATAGAATTTGTCACGTATGAGCATCGCTATGTCACGTATGTTTATGTTAAATCTCATTTTTTTTTGTAATACCAACCAACACGACCTACAGCTTGAGCGCCAACCCGCTAACCACCGAGGTTTTTAGTATGACTGTACTGAAAAATGCCTTAACGAATTCTGTAAAATTGTGTTACACGATGTAATTTATGCTTTGACACGATGTTCGCAGCGGCGTAAACTCATAAAGCTTTTGATGAGGATAACACACATTTCCTTATACAATATACAACTCCCTCCCGATACAATTTTGTAACGCAAAAATACCTTTGTATGTACCTTCGCAGCAGCTATCGTACACGTAGGCAATAGACGTAAGGCTGAAAGCACACGATGCGTATCGTGCCGCAGCAGGCTTGCTATACAAATTGCTGCTGCCGCTACGTGTATGGCGTTTGAAATGCGTTGCGGCGCCGCAACGTACCGTGTGCTCTGACTCTTAGGTAGGGATGCTCGATGATCATCGATTTTCGATGATCATCGATGTTAGACGATAAAACATCGATGTTTTAAAATCGATGTTGCATTATTTAAAACATCGTAACATCGATGTCACGGACACAAACATCGAAATCGAAAAACCCAAAGTTGAAAAAAATGCGGTAAAATATTCAACTACTATTGCGACATCAACGCCATCGGAGCGATTATTTTCTAAGGCTGGTTCAACTCTATATCAACAGCGCAATAGGTTAAAAGGTTCTGCGCTTTCAAAATTATCATTTTTATAGTCAATTATTGACAAAATAGGTATATTGGAACTTAAGTATTTCTCCTTATATCTCCAATATAAAATTTCTTTGTTTCATTAAAAAAACGTGTGATTATATGTTTTCTTTTTACTAGCTGATGCCCGTGGATCCGCCCGCGTAAGTACAGTAACCCACGGGAACCTTATATGTCCCGCGATAAAAAGTAGCCTATGTCCTTCCCCATGGTCTACTTTATATCTGTGCCAAATTTCATGATAATCGGTTCAGTGATTTTTACGTGAAACAGTGAATAAAGTATGCCACGGGAACCGTACATTTCCCCGCGATAAAAAGTAGCCTATGTCCTTTCGGGTTCTAGACTATATGTGTACCAAATTTAATTTAAATCGGTTCAGTAGTTTTGGCGTGAAAGATGGTCAAACACACATTCTTTCCCATTTATAATATTAGTATGGATGTATTGATGACGGACAGCCGTGAAGACGTTCGCAAAAAAACATCGATGTTGCCTGACATCGATGTTTAGAGCTCGATAAACATCGAACATCGATGTTTAGCCATCGATGTCATTATCGATGCCAACATCGATGTTTTTGCAACATCGAACATCCCTACTCTTAGGCTTTTATAATTTACTAGAGGTCGCCCTGTGGCTATATTTTCATGTTCATGTTTTAATTTTAAAGTTTTAACTTTTTTAGGTTTCTTTTGCCTCTTAGATACGCAATAAAATATGTTAATGTTGTTTATGGATTGTGAAAGATAGTTGACACTCATTGACAATTGTGTCAAACTTACTGTATTAATTAAATATACAAAAATGATAGTTTGAGTGAGGTAGTGTGTGATGCTCGTTAGTATTCAAAGAAAAGAGATATTCTAGAAATGTATGAGGCGTGGGCCAGCACTATGTACATTTTATGAAATATAGCTATATAATATAGTAACTGTTTCCTATTCTTTATTTTATTTTATTTCACTTCGTTTCAATGTACATTTAAAATAACTTCGTCAAGGAGAGCAACACAACGTAAAATTAAATATGGCGGATCAGATCAAAGTTACCCAAAGAATGTTATTTTGATAATAACGTGACTTTTGACAAAGAAAGATGTATGACTTTCAAGAAGACGTCTCTTCCTAAAACTGTCAACTAATATACACAAAAAAACAAAAATCAAGCCAAAACAATTGTTATGGCCGCCCTTAAAATAGGGTTCCCGCAATATAAAACTCTTCAAATAATCATGTTTGCACACATGTACCATTCTTCAAATTAATTTGTTTGTATTTTAATGAAATTCCCATAATTTTTTCCTATTTACCTATGTAGTGTATACAGGGCGACCGGTAATAGGTCTGTTTCCTTTTAACATGTAAAAATACATCACTTTTGCAGCCTAAAAAGCTATATCATACCCTGTCCAAAAGCAAACGGTTTTTGAGATATTCAAGATTTTGTATTTTTTTCAAAAACACCCGATTTTAAAGGAAAACTTGAAATAAACAAAAATCTACCTTTTAATTTCTAAATCTTTATCATAATTTTACTTCTTAGGTAGATAAACTACAAATACAAAAGTTATTTATCCATCTAAACAGGAAACAAAAATTAGCAGAGTGTTTCAAAAGTCTTAACAAAAAAATTGAAAATGATTTTCCCTCGTTTCACCCCTTATTGTTTAAAAAAATCAATAAGACATTAGTCGTACAAATTACTTAATTAAATTCCTTATTTATTAAGCTATCCAAAAAGGTATAATTTGTAATACAAAAAGCTAAATTTGCCGATTTGTCCTAATGAAAAACCATCTAACTACCTGAACTAGCAGGTAGTAAAATTCTAATTAGCAAATTGGAAAAGTCTAAATAAACCTTTGCTACGTCAGATTAAGTTAAATAAAAGTCTTTGAATAAAAATTAATATTTTATTTACATAATAAGTTGATAATTACGGTAAATCCTGTTCGAATTGTCGTCCTCGATTTCTGATGCACTTGCGTAATCTTAAGCGAAAATTAGATCGCGTTACTCTACTTGTTAAAGTTTCTCGGATTTCGTTTGCTGCATTAATTATTCTTCTCCTCAGTTCATGTACATCGCTAATAGGTGTTGTGTAAACCAAAGACTTCATGTGGCCCCATAAATAATAATCGCAAGGAGTCAAATCTGGAGACCTTGCGGGCCAAGGTATTGGACCGCCGCGGCCAATCCAACGCTGCGGGAAATTTTGATCCAGCCATTGCCTAACTGTCACTCTGTAGTGTGCCGGGCATCCATCATGTTGGTATATCATACCTCTTCGGGTTTCAATTGGTACATCTTGCATGAGCTCGTGAAGATTATTTCTCAGGAAATTTTCATACGTCTCCCCGTTTAAATTGTCCGGTAGAAAAAACGGCCCAATGCAATGATTATGCAAAATTCCCATCCATACATTCAGGGAAAACCTCCTTTGATGAGCACCTTCTTTTGCCAAGTGGGGGTTTTCACCCTTGGGAGCCCAAAAGTGTATGTTGTGGTAGTTGGTTATGCCGTCACGCTCAAACTTCGACTCGTCGGTCCATAAAATCTTTTTTAAGAAGTTATAGTCGTTTTCATCGGAGTGCAGCATAAAGCGGCAGAAATCGAGCCTCCTTGCAGGGTCTCCTTCTTCTAATGCTTGTACTGGTGTGTAGTGAAAAGGGTATAACCGAGCGCTATGTACGGTGAACCACACTTTCCACTGCGTTAAACCCAGTTGCTTCGCTACAATTCTTGTAGAGGTGGTCGGATCTCTTGCAAAACGTTCCAATATTCTCTCTTCGTCTTCTACAACATAGCGAGGAGATCTTCCTGCATCACGTCGCCTTTGATGAACAGAGCCACTTTCCCGCACGCGTTGGTACGCCGCGGAAAAAACTCCAGCACTTGGTACATTATTTCGACGGGGAAAACGACGCCGGTACTCTTCCCGTGCAGCGGCTGCGTTGCCATCACAAAAACCGTAGCAGTACAGTATGTCAGCATACTCTTCGTTGCTAAAAGATGCCATTTTTGATAAATTAACTTGATCAGAAGGAATCGCAAATAACACGTCAGCGCGCTCAGGACGAGAAGCGTTAACTAAACAAAAACTCTACATAATGCTCTTTAGACGGACCCGAACTGTTACGAACCGACGCGAACAGTTACGAAGAAACCGGATTTTTTTAAACCGACCAATAATAGAGCGCTTCTTCCTCCGATAACAAAAGAATTTGACTACCTGACTACCTAATCCTGAACAAATTGTAAGGCAAAAAAATGGTGCTGAGAGTTATTAACTTACCTTACCAGATGTTTGTGAATTTTTTGCACACAAATTATACCTTTTCGGATAGTTTAATAAATAAGGAATTTAATTAAGTAATTTGTACGACTAATGTCTTATTGATTTTTTTAAACAATAAGGGGTGAAACGAGGGAAAATCATTTTCAATTTTTTTGTTAAGACTTTTGAAACACTCTGCTAATTTTTGTTTCCTGTTTAGATGGATAAATAACTTTTTTATTTGTAGTTTATCTACCTAAGAAGTAAAATTATGTTAAAGATTAAGAAATTAATAGGTAGATTTTTGTTTATTTCAAGTTTTCCTTTAAAATCGGGTGTTTTTGAAAAAAAATACAAAATCTTGAATATCTCAAAAACCGTTAGCTTTTGGGCAGGGTATGATATAGCTTTTTAGGCTGCAAAAGTGATGTATTTTTACATGTTAAAAGGAAACAGACCTATTACCGGTCGCCCTGTATAGAGCTGGCCCAAAATCAAACATCTCTTTTAAGCTTTTCGCACGCCTTCCTCAGCATAAACATTAATTGTGCCAAATTTCACTTTAATCCGTACGCACAATTCTCGTAAAACTGTACTTGAAATTTTTGCTTTACTTATTAATATTATAATGATGTATATCTAAAGTGTTTATTAGTGTAATTTTCCCTTAATATTTACTACTGGATGTTTGCCGTGACTTCGTAGGAGAAAGAAAATCCCGCGGAAACCATGTATTGTCCTGCGATACAAAGTATGCCTAAGTATACCTCGTACTCTGACTCGATCAAAATCGGTCCAATAGTCTTGAAGCCTATTCTTTAATCAAACAAACATACAAAGAAACAAATGTATGTAATAAAAAATCTACATGATAAGTAAACATTATTTATATTCCAGTTCTAGGAAGTTCTTTTTGATTTTTAAACCCTTATAGTTTCGTTCTGTCCAATTAATTAATATTATAATTTAAAGCAATTTTCGGCCAAATACTATTGCTTTAAATATAATAAAAATTGCTCTATTAGTTAATTGTATGCTATGGATTTCCGCAAAGTAACGCCTGATTCTATTAACTATACGTTCTGTCCGTTTATATGCCTGTCTTTCCACCCTTGGATAGATGAAATTTGGTACAGTTTTAATTATTGGTATCAACCAACCAATTAACCAGTGACTAAATCTATAGACAATCTAAAACTGTACCGAATTTCATCATTTCATCCATCCAAGGGCGGACAGACAGGCAGATGATTTTATGATTAAAATATATATTTTTCTTTAGGAGTATTTGCCATCACCACTTGTTTTTATCCTGACATACTCTTGGTTTATTTAAACTTCACGCCAGAATTAGAACGCACTGAATGTAGCGGTAAAATACATTGTATATCTTGCGGGATCTCGGCCAGGAGAGTCTTGAGTGAAGAGCTTGGCTTACGGGCGCGGTCGTCACTCGTAGCTCCTAGCTCCTAGTGCCCTTTTTAGCTTCGATAGTTCATCGGCCGAAGGGCTTATTAAATAGTGTGGTGTCATTTGATATTCTACTTGAATTTCAAGCGAAGTTAATAGACTTAAGAAAGTGTACCTTCATTTTACATAAGTACCAGAGAGACCGAGCTTTGCTTGGAGTTCTTGTACCTAGTACGGACAAAACAATAACAGTTACAGAGTATTAAATAAATTAAAACCGGCCAAATGCGAGTCGGACTCGTGCACGCAAGGGTTTCGTACCTACAAAACGGCAAAATAAAAAGGTTTGTTGTATGGGAGCCGCATTATATATTTATTTTATTCTGTTTTTTAGTACCTCTTGTTACAGTGACAACAGAAATACATCATCTATGAATTTTCCACTGTCTTTTATCACAGTTTATGAGATAGGTACAGCTTGGTGATGGACAAACAGTGGGACGGACAGCTGAGTCTTAGTAGTAGGGTCCCGTTTTACCGTGTGTGTACGGAACGCTAAAAAACTAATTACAAAAGTATTACTTTAACCGGGACTACAACTACAGCGGACCATATCCGGAGACCAAATCTGATGTCCCTACACACGCACGGATTTGGTACGGTGCAGTGGACCGTAAAGCTCGACACTCATGTGTTTGATTTTATGCTCTATTACATTAGCACAGAGTTCTATTTACAGTGCTGTTTTTAAACGACGACGATGATTCCCGCAATTCATTGATAACGGGTAGTGATACCAGCACTATAAAAAATATTTCTCCCCAAATTTTACCCCTGATTACTTATACCATTGACAGATCTAAGAGATAATAAGCTAGAAAGAACGGTTATGTGTTTAACATAAAGACTTACGCGTAAATAACATAAACTAACTTGTCTTAATCTGATTTCACTCCCAATACATTTTCATATCCCTGGCTATATGTATACACACATTAAAATATTTTTTATTATTATATACAAATTGATTCATAAGGAGAAAACTCTAAGCACCCTGTTACCTAGTAAACCCCCGTAGATAATTTCCCTAATTTTGGGGGGTACATCCCTAAGTTGGCAACACTGATACCGTTGTACGGCCTAACCGCCGGACTGCTCTACACACGCACGAATTTGGTACGGAGCGGACCAGATCCGATGCGGACAACGGCGAACTCTTCGCCTTCTTCTTATGTTCGCCGGACTGCCCTACACACGCTCGGATCTGGTACGGAGCGTACCAGATCCGCTGTACGCTCCGTACCAAATTCGTGTGTCTGTAGACACCATTACCAGAGCCACGCGCTTTGACATTAATTAGAGAGAAAAATAACTCGTATTTTATTACGCAAAGAAAGAAAAAGTACAAACAAAAAAAAATCGCGTTTTTCCTTGAATAAGACCTAGCTAGATCAATTTTCAGCGCCAAAGCGGCGTATACTAAATTTTATGGAAATAAGGTATTATCCTATGATGAAAATATACATCAGATTGTTGATATTTTATCGCTTAACATTAATTTAAACCAATTTTACCAACTTTTCGCACAAAAATATGTATGATTTCTATAAAATATCAAAAATAAAAATAAAATTTTTTCACGTTTGACCACGTGACTAAAAACGCACGAGATTGGAATGTGACGTCATATTCTTGTACTTCTTCTTCTTTTATTAATGGCCTCCCGATTTCCATAAATTATTAACGTCATGCGTCAGCATCAGAATTATTAACGTCATGCGTCAGCGAGTAATAGCCACTTTTTCCGCATTTCAGTGTTCTTTGGTACGTATGGTCACAAAGATTTTCCCCGGTGTTTTAATAGACGTATTAGTGCATTTTGGCACTACGCACCATTTATAAGGCATTTTTAATTAGCTTAAAACATTTATTTAAAAACGTAAATAGTAGGTATTCTGGTATTTGGCATTTTCAGTGTAATTTGACACTTGACACTTGACAGTTACAATGTTACAAGAATGTGACGTCATGACAACTCATTATAGCGTTTTCGCGCCTATAATATTAATTTAAACTTTTAGGCTAATTTGCAAGGAAAAGAAAGAAATTCACAAAGAATGGTTCAAACGGCTAATGTATTTTGGTATTAGGAATAATTTGACATACTTTTCAAAAACTTGGAAAATACTCTATTGTTAAAGCCGTTTCCGAGATTCTGATTTAGGTACAAGAATTGGTCGTTTAAAGAATTTTAAGATATCTTTAGTTACTTTTTTCTTTTGTCGACTCATGTTCAGTTATTAAAGTATGACTTAAATACGTAACAAATCCCGGATAACGAATGAATATGTTAATGTTATTTTTGTGTTTTAACAAGTATCGTTAATCAAAATGGGACGGTAGGGATTTCTAAAGTAAATTCAAATACGAAATAAGATGAATAACCTACTTTACTTTTCTGGTATTTAATAAGTGGCCCAGGGGAGCTGGACCCAATTCATTAATTAATATATCAACGGACTAATATTATAATCTTTATAAGTAAAATGAGTTCGAGAATACGCGGAAATCTCTGATTTCTATGTTGTAATTAATAGCCGATGTAGAAAGTATATCACAAACTCGTGGTAAGTCCCAGCAGCAGCTTAATATAAACTCGAGTTAGTTTGAAACTAAAACTTTACAGGTGATTTGCATCCCATATCTCAAAGATGACCTAAATTTTAATGTTTCAATCGTTTCGTTTGATTAGACATTGAACGAAATTAATATTTACCAGTCAATAATCAAGTTATATCAATCGATCGCAATCAAATAGCTATAAGTTGACAATAATAGGCAAGCGGACTGATTCTTTTTATTGCATATAATTGAATAGTACTCTTAATTATAAGTAGCTTCTCAGAAGAAACCGTATATCAAATGTCAATATTTTCAAAGGTATTTCGATTTGTATACAAAAATTCGCAAGTCCCGTAATAACGCTCCATAGTAAACTTAACCTACAAGTGACGTCACTTGTAGGTTATGGTGTGTGAAGTATACGGCCGCAGGAATATGTTTGTAAATATCTCCGATATTTGTGCGCTTAAGTTCATACTTACCATAATGAATGTTTTTGTATATGATGTAAGTAAACTAATGATGTAGATTTTGTTTACCAATTTCGCAAAAAAAATATGTTTTTGGTACTTTTTAAATCTATTTAATTAGTAAACTACACATAAAATAATATATTTTTTTTACATTTACCAAGTAGTAATGCCTCAATATTTCTGAATATATTAATGAAACTAAATATTTCAAATGTAGTCCGATCCCCTATTATTATTAAAATTATGTTACTAACAATTTCCGTACCGTACTTTCTGAATACGAAATTGAAATATAAACAAAAATTTACAACGTAAGCATAATATAATACTTGTAATGATTTACATGACATGGGCACAAATATAAGTGATACGTGTTTTGATGTAATGTTGCGGTCCACGCGGAATATTGATCACGTACTGTGACGTCACAAAAAGTACCGTCGTTACATTAGTAATATATTTTCTTTGCCGTCGTTTGAACAACTCCATTTTAAACTTAGTACTTAAACGAAAAACAATGCTATCTACTTTAGTTATGAGCTGTCTCTCCGAATAACAGGAGTTTGCTATTTTGAACCGCACAGAACTTTTAAAACGAGCCGATAGTAATGTATACGCAATATTTTTAGTTCTTCTTTAACAACACTTTTTTACCCATCTGTTAGCTTTATTTGTAGTGGAGTGTACATTACATAACAATAATTATAAATATATTTTTAGCAATTATTTTTTTATTTGTGAAGTTTTTGTAATATTTGGCAACATGATTTCCAAGATAAAAACTAAAATGTACCTAAAAAGGTAATCATGCGGGAACCATTATAAAAGTTTAGTATTTATCCGCAATATAGAGTAGCCTATGTCCTTCCCCGTAATCTTCTCTATATCTGTGACAAATTTCATCAAAATAGATCCAGTAGTTTCGTAGTCTATCAATGCAAACAAATAAATATTTCCTCTTTATATTATTACAAGCTTTTGCCCGTAGCTCCGCCCGCGTTAGTACAGTATCCCACGGGAACACTACTTTGTCGGGATAAAAAGTAGCCTTTATGTTAATCCAAAGCTTAAACTACTACAGTACCAAATTTCATCAAAATGTGTTTAGTAGTTTTTTCGTGAAAGAGTAACAAACATCCATCCATTCATCCATCTATCCATTCATTCATCCTCACAAACTTTCACATTTATAATAGTAGGATTATCAAAGCGATTAATTTCTTAATACATTCACTAGATCTCCTCTTCTAAGTAGAACTTTAAAATAATAGAATCCTTATTGGAATTACCTTATTTAAAGAAACATCTATAAATAAGGGCGGTTCCAGACGCATGTAACATGTAATCTAATCTATCGAGTAATGTAACGCGAGCGACGGCACTACGAGCATTACACGTAACGTTCTAAGTGCCGTCCACACACATGATTTGCCTTACATTACTCGTTAGATTACATTACAAGTTACACGCGTCTGGATCCGGCCTTAAATAATAACGAACAGTATTGTTTATTATGTCAGTGTTCTAAACTACACCTACCTGATACCTAAGTCTATATACATAGTAAATGATGAAGGTCCAGTCGTATGCTAACATGTTATGAGCTCGTAAGCCAGCTGTGGTCGATTTCGCACATGTACAGTACAGTGTAATGATAACAGTTAGGTACACTAACTTGACACGGGGTTATCTGGACTGTATTATCACGGTTCAACTGTGTTGTACTATATTGTATTAATACCTAAGACTGTGATTTTTGAAGAAGTTAAACTGCTGTATTTAAAACCGGCCAAGTGTGAGTCAGACTCGCGCACCGAGGGTTCCGTTCAAACCTGTGTGTTTGTTACAGCTTAAAGGTATTATAGACCTGAGTAGGTATTTGATATGTATTTCAATTTCATACCTCAACGCGTTCGTGAGGAAAGGGGCAGTAAGTTTAAAATTATTAAAAATATTTTTCCGTTTGTCTATCACCTGTATATATCTGTATTTGCATCTAAATCATGTAGTTAAATCTATTGTAGTATATTTCTGTTGCCCCTATAGCAAATAATTTATACAAATTACAGAAGAAAATAAATATTTAAATGGCCACACAATTTTTCATACATTACATACTAGTTCTTATAGAGGCCGATTCTCTGTTCTACTAAAAATAATATTAAATGTCAATTTGATTTCTACACTACTTAGGTACACAATTTGTGCATATAAAGCGTGATCAAAAAATACTAAGCATATTTGCATTATAGTTAACGCGGCAAAGGCATTTTTATTTTATTTTAACGAGTATTTGTCCACAACCTTTGAAGAAAATGAAATGTGTGCTCACGCACGTTCGCCCCCGCATCTTAACGAGACTATTAGCATATTACCATGCAGACTTTATTTTCTTTTCTGTGAAACTTGTATAACGAGTTGCAGAAGAACTAATAAGGCAAGTTCTCCATGCGAAATTTTATAATAAGTACTCAACGTCTGCAGTCTGTACTCAGCACTATCGACTCGAACAACGGAGTCAATATATTCCAACTAGTTGTTAGTTAGACACGGTGCGTGAAATAATGTTGTATGCGCGAGTGTGCGCATACGCGACTATGAGCTGAGAGCAGGTAGGTAAACGCGGGAATTGGGGTTTTTGGGTTGAGATTTAGGGTTATTTGGAGAATACTAGATCTAGCACTGACCTTTGATGGTGAGCTGGCTGAAGCTGTGGACTGTGGAGAAGAATCCGCCCATATCTGTGGACAGATATGGGCGGATTCTTCTCCAGCAGGCACTACACAACTGAGCGGAGTCTATCGGTAGTTTATCGCGTGTCACTAGCGAGCTGAGTTTAGGAGATAGGGTCGCACATACAGATGCGCAAACGCGTCACGGGTACTAGTTTCGTGTAATTCGGGATATGCTACCGGCGCGGGCGCGGGCGAAATCTCAGGAGCAAGTGTCGTCAATCTCTTGACAGCGGCTTGAGTACAGACAGCCAATACTCGTGCATGATTGGCCGATTTAAACGGTCTGTGTGACCAGTCTAAAAACGTCGCGCATTGGCGCGAACAATTGTAAATATCTAAACCCCCGATTCTCGTATTTAACTTAAAAGAGTTTCGGATAGCTTATCGATCCGAGAAACATATAGTCTAGGTTCCGTATCCGTACTTCAAATTTTCCCACATCACCTTTTCTTGGTTCTCTTCTAAACTCGAGAAAATATAACTCAGGCCTTTTCATCCGTTATCGGATGATTTATACAGTATTCTCCGAGCGAAGTAACCACTCTTGAAATAATGTAGTGCCGGATTTTAAATGTCCTATGGTTGCCCACATACGGCATTCTCACAACATAGTCAGCCTAGTCCAGAGGAATTACTGGTCAATAAATCTAGGGCCAACCGTGTGCTCACTCACGATATTTTCTTTCACCGTAAGACTGTCCGTATAACATTATACTTGAGATCTGAAAAAGTCTCATTGGTACACGCCACAACCTGGGAATTGAACCTGAACACTCTCGAGTGCGAATCAAACGGTTTACCCACTAGGTCGAGTAGATCTTTCGAGAGCTCCGTGGCCTGGTGACGAGAAAATATAAGATTTTATATAAATAATTTACGTGGTAGAGCCATGCTTCGGCACGAATGGGCCGGCTCGACCGGAGAAATACCACGGGCTCACAGAAAACCGGCGTGAAACAGCGTTTGCGCTGTGTTTCGCCGAGTGAGTGAGTTTACCGGAGGCCCAATCCCCTACCCTATTCCCTTCCCTACCCTCCCCTATTACCCTATTCCCTCTTAAAAGGCCGGCAACGCACTTGCAGCTCTTCTGATGCTGCGAGTGTCCATGGGCGACGGAAGTTGCTTTCCATCAGGTGATGGTGGTAAATTGATGGAAGGTGATAAAAAAAAAAAAAAAAAAAATAGCTCAATTTTCACTTCACAGATCACAATGCAATAAAATACGTCTCAATAGGCAATCGGACTAATTTTTTTTTATTACATAAATTAATTATGAAAAAGTCAATATTTTCAAAGGTACAGCGATTTGTATTAAAAATTTCGCGAGCCTCCTAAAAACGCTCCATACTAAAGTCGACCTACAAATGATGTCACTTGTAGGTTATAGTATATGAAGTAGTATATGAAGTATATGGCCGCAGGAATATATTTGTAAATATCTCCGATATTTGTGCGTTTAAGTTTATACTTACCATAATGAATGTTTTTGTATATGATGTGAGTAAACTAATGATGTAGGATTTGTTTACCAATTTCGCAAAAAAAAATTTTTTTTTTGGTACTTTTTAAATGTATTTTATTAGTAAACTACACATAAAATAATATATTTTTTTTACATTTACCAAGTAGTAATACCTCAATATTTCTGAATATATTAATGAAACTAAATTAGTATACTACTACTCTACTATAATATATTAATGAAACTAAATCAGTATACTACTACTAAACTCAGATGTAGTCCGATCCCCTATTATCCATGATCAATTTCTTACGCTTCTTTTATACTTGAAATATTTATTGAAACGTAATTTATGCGTACAAATGGCCGATACAGACGATAATAAAATTTTTGCGCCCGATAAGAGCTGTAGTTATAAATCTTTCATTTCACGCGCCTTTTACGACTTGAGTCTCGTTTGTTTTTATTTCTGTGACGTTTCATATTATTTTCATAAATACGAGTATTAAAATTTTAAACCCTGCGAGGGTTAAAAGTCCTCGTTTACTTTAGTGCCTAGTGTCCACCTCGTATACAATGACTATAACGCTCACCAGGTCGATCAAAAAAAGCTAACTCAGCAACCCACATACGAGTACGTACACGGCATCAAATAAAAACCTCATTACTCCTGAGGTCGCTCGCGTTTATAAACTTTGATATGTTTTTTCCGATGAGTCACCGGATAAGTCATCTGACCAGTCCAGTCAGTAGTCGAGTGATCTCTGCCCAGCCCGTACGTGAACATGAAGACCGCTTGCGTTTTGCTCGTCCTGGCCCTGAGCGTGTACGTCGTCCATTGCAAGGACCTCATAGTGGGGACCAGCTTCAACAACCGACTGGTCTGGCAGGAGAAAGCCGAATACAATGCGATTCCACTGAAGAAGAGGGTTAAAGAAGTGTTCTTCTCCGATCCAGGCCAGCAGATTATTAAGGTAGGTTTTCCTTTTTTTTTTTTTCGAAATAATACTTTTTTAGAAAAAAATTTATAATTTATGATATTATTTAATAAACATAGGTTTCTAGCATTCGCACTTAAATCCATAATGTTTGGGATGTGGCAATATTGATAAGCTTATTTTTATGAGCAAGGTCAGCGATTACTCAATATTGTTTAGGTTTTGTGTGAGGTTAAATCATTTGATTTATATGAGGTTATCTACCTTGAGCCTGAGTAGTTAACGCAACCAATACAAATTGTAAACAATCGTTGGTTTATTGACAGAAATCTATCAAATTAACAGCTTTTAATATTAATATTTAAAATATTTGAAGTTGGAAATTTAAACTGGAAGTGAAAAAGTTGAAAAAGAATTTTTCCGAAGCAAAAGGCGATTTCAGTGGCAGTGGCTGGTTTCGTTGAAACCAACCCGGCTACGCAGGAGTTAATTTATAGTGTCCAAGTGTGTGCGCAGTATACAAGAACACTCTCTCTTCCTTTACCCTCATAGCTCAGTGGGACTGCCGAAAGGTCAAACACAGGAACGACTTTTTACATGTCCATCAGTCTACTTGCCACTTGCCAGACAATCAGTTGACCTTGCATTATTCTTTTACTAGACTTGATAACAGCATGTTTTTTGTTCCAACACTGAGATCGAACCCACGAGCCCCGGATTCGTGACCCAAGCTCTAAACCACCGGAGGCGATTCCGAGAAAAAAATACGTCCCTACTTACGTGATACGTCGCGCGTCGTGAAAATTTAGCTTGGAATATAATATTTAGTTCTAAGCTAATGAAATCGCGGACTAAAACTATTAATCACTGCAATATGTTAAAGAATTTCACAGGAGTGAGGATGTTCGTTAATTAGTTTAATTAGCGCGAGCACTTCCGCAGGTGCTCGGAGCTCGCGTGCGCAAAAAAGTAATTACGTAAATACGTTATTGCCAACGGGTTATGCATTAGTGTTAGAATAAATACGAATATGTTTTGCTAAACTAATACAATAATGTAGATAAACTCTGTCCCACTTACTTATAAAAATATTTATTCAGTAGATAAGTAATACAATGTTTGTCCTTGTCTTATGCGTAGAAAAAGTCCAAGCGACGACAAACAAAGATAAATATATTTATTAGTAATGGGGTGTACCTATTTTCTTTTGATAAAGTTTCAAATGCTAGAGGTACCCGTGGTCGAAATTAGCTCATAATAATTCACATATTTTTTAAGTTAACTCAACTTTATAGGGTTCTCTTACCTCTTAGAAAAAAATAAGAAAATCTAAATGTTGTGAGTTGTGAAAGATTGACAAATGTCGTGTAACAAAATTGTGTCCATTAAACATTAAATTGTGTGTGCCTGATGTAGTGTATTAGTATATAACTATATAGTGCAGTAGTGGTAGTATGAATTCGTTTAAGGTCGGACCGCACTAGGCGTAACCATGGCCAAATATTCTTTGTATGAAATTGTATAAGATATAACGCACTACGCGACGCGGCACTCAATTGCGGTATTATTAGTAGGGTTGTATCTCGTCGCATCGCTCCGCTGCCGCTTGGTGCGATCTTGCCTTTAAACGTCATCTCGTAAACTCGTACGCTCACGTCCTGTATATATCAAGGTACTCTGTGGCTCACGTATTGCTCACAAGATAATGTCATCGCTAAATGTTGTCCACCTTATATGGACCAGGTCGGCCTCACTTTGCGTAATTGCAACTACGCAGCTAACGCCATTGGCGAGAATCCTGACTAGAACATTAAATGAGAATATAAGTTTGATTATTATGATTTCATGTGTTGTTAATGAAACTTTTTATCCCTGTTAGTAGGTACATTATATTTTGTAGCCAAATAGGTAATATGTTTTATTTTTATTAGCCTTTCCAAAAATACATAAAAATTTGAGAAATATTGACTATTGTTCTTGCAATTGATTAACACATAGGCTACTTTTAATCTAGACAAAGTACAGTGTTCCCTTGGCATTCTGAAATACGCGGGCGGAGCCGCAGGCAAAAGCTAGCATAAATATAACAGTATCAAAGGTAATTCCGCTGCAGTAATTATTTTGCACAAATCATAAATCTCTCGAATAGCACACCATATTTTAATCAAAACACGCAGTATTTTTAACCAAAACTAAAAGCGAAACGTCGAATTTTAATTCAAAGCTATATATTCGTAAAGCCATAAAAACAGTAGCCGGGCAATCAGCGGAGGTATTATTCGGAATATGTAAAATAGAAAAAAATGGTCGTTCTAGTTTCCATTTGCAACTATTCTATATTCTGAGATGCACATTTCTGTTGTCTATCTATAGCACAACACAAGCTTGCACACACGCTTACAGCTGATATAAACTGAGATCTGCATATACATATCTAGTCTTTTACTATGTATACCCAATTTCATTCATTTATATTCATAATTACAAAAGCTAGAGATGCAGACAGACAGACGGACAGAGCGAAACTATAAGGGTTTCTCGATTATTACGGAACCCCAAAACAATAGTAATTTATATACGGACATGTTTTGTCACTGAGTTTGTCACAAATATAAAAGAAATCTATATAGTAATGTGTGCGGCGTTTGATAAAGTTCGCCCGCTTGGTATTCCGTGTTCAACCCTTAGGATTTCTACCCTCGACCTCATAACGACGTGAAATACAGAGTAAAAATATAATATTCACAGTTTACGTACAGAGGAGCAGCTTTCATAGAATGATACAAATTTACGACATGACGATACGATCCAGAGATCGTCACAGAAGAGAAAGTAATCACGCGTATGACTCGATTAACGCAAAAAACGCGTATTCACGGAGCCATGGACGCTCTTGTAATAAAGCAAGACACCTACTATAAAATGAAATATTTACCTACCTATTCTTATCCTTAGGATAGGTAAAATAAAAGGTATATTTTAATTTATTCCATTATTTTTCATACACACAGAACAATATTATATTGACCACTTTTTTGTGTAATATTATTTGTATTAAATATTCTAATATTGTAAACTTCATAAAGTCACAATTCTCAATCTCACATGACATAAAAACTTGAAGACGAAATTTTCAACGGGACACAATTCTTACCGGGTTTTTTTACTATTCCCGCGTACGCGATGGGAGTTTTAGGCAAAAGCATATGCAAACTCCCATCGCTTTCCATTCGTTTTCCATTTGATTGAACTACTATATGCATACGGTGAATATATATTCACCGTATGCATATAGTAGTTCAATCAAATGGAAAACTTACTATGTAGCTGTTTATCTGTTCTTTCTTTTTAATCTGTGGTACGAGTGTAGAGAATCTAGAGGTCGAACACGGAATACACCCCTGCGCGTGAGGGATTACTCGTGTTTTCGCTGAAACATCATTTTCCTTGTAAGTTGGGTCGAAACAACAACAAAGTACACACGCGCGCCAAACGGCCGTGTTAGTGCTACAAAATTTGTTTTCTTTTATCATAGATCCAGTGTTAATAATAATGTTAATTGTATAAGAAGAGATAAATTGTTTTAAAGTGATTAAACTTCTATATTACGGTTATTCTCACGAAAAAACGTTACGGCTAATGTAGAGCCTAATATTGGCTTTTTTTTTTTTTTTTTAATAAAACAAGGGGCCAAACGAGCAAACGGATCACCTGATGGAAAGCGATTACCGTCGCCCATGGACACCCGCAACATCAGAGAAGCTGCAAGCGCGTTGCCGGCCTTTTAGGAGGGAATACGCTCCCTTCTTGAAGGTTTGAAGGTCAGGTCGTAGTGGTCCGGAAATACTGCTGGCGACAATTCATTCCAGAGTTTTACAGTGCGCGGCAGAAAGCTTCGGGTCAAGCGCACGGTGGAGGACTGCCACTCATCAAGGTGATGAGGATGATAAATATTTTGTCGCTTGGAACGGTGGCGAAAAGTTGCAGCAGGTATAAGTCCGAACAATTCCTCGGAGCACTCCCCGTAATATAACCGATAGAGGATTCAGAGCGATGCTACATCTCTACGTAGCTCTAAGGAGTCAAGCCTATTTGAAACACTATGGCAGTCGACAATTCGAGCGGCCCTACGTTGGATACGATCCAGAGGGAGAAGCTGGTACTTTGGCGCCCCTGCCCAGAGATGAGAACAGTATTCCATGTGAGGCCGAACCTGCGCCTTATAGAGTTGTAGGCGTTGGACCGGACTGAAATACTGCTTTGACCTGTTCAGAACACCAAGCTTCTTGGAGGCTAACTTGGCCTTGCCCTCCAGATGATATCGGAACTGGACCTCGCTCGATATGTTAACACCAATTATTCCAATGTTGGAGGAGACAGTTATGGGTATGCTTTCAAAACGAGGACATAGTACGACTATTGGTAACTTTTTAGCGGTGAACGCGCAAACTTGTGTCTAAGAGG
Organism: Glaucopsyche alexis; assembly: GCA_905404095.1. Classification (NCBI taxonomy): domain Eukaryota; kingdom Metazoa; phylum Arthropoda; class Insecta; order Lepidoptera; family Lycaenidae; genus Glaucopsyche; species Glaucopsyche alexis. Next base: position 28,845,599 of record FR990047.1, on the reverse strand, counting down.
GGTTGAATTGGACTAAGTTAAGTCTACCCCATTCAGAGACCTTCTCCAATGAATTTTCAATTTGAGAGACAAGTTTGTTTCGACTCTCAATGACATTTTGCCGAGAGATGTTCGCGTGGCCGGTATATAAGGCATCACCCGTGCTGTCATCTGCATAGCAATGAATGCTATTGGTTTGTAACATATCATTGATATGCAGTATGAACAGGGTAGGTGATAGCACACAGCCTTGTGGGACACCAGCATCAACAGATAGAGTATCCGAGCATTCACCGTCGACTACGACCCTTATGCTTCTGTCTGCTAAGAAACTCGTGACCCACTTGCATAATTTCTCGGGGAGCCCATAGGAAGGAAGCTTCGAAAGAAGCGCTTTGTGCCAAACCCGATCAAAGGCTTTCGCTATGTCCAAACTTACAGCCAATGCCTCTCCCTTATACTCGATCGCCTGTGCCCAACGATGAGTTAGGTAAGTCAGCAGATCACCAGCCGAGCGACCTTTACGGAACCCGTACTGTTTGTCGCTTAGCGACATTACGTCTAAGTATCGAAGGAGCTGTCTATTAATAATGGACTCCATTATCTTCGAGAAGAGAGAGGTTATAGCGATTGGTCTGTAGTTGGAAGGATTGGAGCGATCGCCTTTTTTAGGGATCGGGTGCACCAAAGCTGTCTTCCAGGATGCTGGGACTGTGCCATAAGCGTAGGAGAGCCGAAAAAGACGCGTTAAGACCGGTGCCAACTCTGGAGCACACACTTTCAACACTATAGGAGGGATTCCGTCAGGCCCACTCGACTTTCGTCGTAAATGTAATACAAATAAGATATTTTATGATTAATTTTTAATACTAATGTCAGATACGTGTAACGCAGTGACGTAGGCGCTTGGATTTTGGGTTGTTGACCAATTGGTCTGGGTTAGAATCTCGGTCATTTTTAGCCGTTTATAATTTAATTTCTTTTTCTCTTTTATTTTTGGATTTTAAATAATGAATGATGTTTCACTTCTGTCACGTGAAGTGTCTTTGGAAGTTCTGTCGTTGCTAACTTAATATCGAGCGAAAGAGACAAAACATGCGAATAAGCTATCTAACACATATCAATAGATTGTGAAACAGGCCACACGATTGTGAAACAGGCCACACGATTACTATAACACTAAGTGTTATAGTAATCGTGACTTTTTCGTTATCTTTTTTTAGGGTTCCGTACCTCGAAAGAAAGAAACGGAACTCTTATAGGATCACTTTATTGTCTGTCTGTCTGTCAAGATCCTTTTTCTCAGGAACGCGTGGAGGTATCAAGCTGGAATTTATATCAAATACTTAGGTCTATTCTCTAGGAGCTGTGAAAAATCAAACTTCTGAGCCAACGCAATCAAAAGATACAACCGTTTATGCCGCAAATTTTCGACACTTGCAAGGGAATCAAAACCTACAGGGTACTTCCCGTGAACCTATAATCTTGAAATTTGGTACGAAGCAACGCCTTATAACACAGATAAAGGAAAAATTGCGAAAACTGTAAAATTTTAGTTACATGTTCCCGTGGGATACTTTATTGACGGTTTCACGTAAAATAACTAAACCGATCATCATGAAATTTGGGACAGTTATAAAGTAGACTATAGGGAAAGACATAGGCTACTTTTTATCGCGGGACATATACCTACGGTTTCCGTAGGTTTACTGTACTTAGGAATTAGCTAGTAAATAATAATTAAGCTGATTATGCACAATAAAGTATATTTCCATAAATAAATAATTAATTTATTTGGGTAGCTCACCATACAATATATTATGAAGTGGGGATGAACTTTTTTCATTCCTTCCCATCATGTGGGTATCTTTGAATTGGTCTTAAGGCATGGTTTATGTAGGTCCCTCGTGTGACCGATCGCTTGCGGCCAGAATCCACCGACTCCTGGCAACCTTTCCGAGGTCATCTGACCGCCTAGGGAGGCTTCCACACCACGTCAATCTGGTCCTGTACAATGTATTAGAAGGGCTTGTATCACAGGGACCAGACAACGGAAATATATTTAAGTCTTTTTAAACTATACACATATATTATTTAAACATTTTTACTACCTATACTATAAATATATTTAATACACATCCAAGACCCAGGAACACAGAAAAACTTTTTGCCCCTTCGGCGGGATTCAAATCCGCGACCTCCGGGTTATGCGCCGACGCGCTAACCACTGAGCCAAAATAAACATACCGTATTACTTTCCAATTGTAAATTATAAAGAAAGAGGGCTGTTGGAAAATAAATACAAACAGTTATTTTGATAAAAAAAGCCACTGAGCCACAGAAGTATTCATTCAAGATTCATTACATCACTAATGTATATTTTTTTATCTTTACAGGGAATAATAGCCCGGGACCTCGACCACACGGACGCCATCGCCTCCGTGACCGCAGGGGGAGTGGGGCAGTCCTACGCCAACATCAGGCTCAAGAGCGACAGGGGTTCGGGACTCAACTACCAAATCGAAGTTTACGTTTAATATTACTTAATAAATTATAATATCTCCAAATAAGCTTTTAATTCGTCAGACTTTTGATCTCGTAATCCTGTGGAAACTGCCTTCGAGCAGGTTTTCCTAAGCGTCAGTTCACACTGCATTTTTAAAATAGCGATTTAAAATTGAACTTTATTTACTACACAAGAACGTTCGATCTTCGAACGCAAGAGTTCGAATTTCGAACAGCACCGAGCTGCGTTACGCGGCGCCGCTCTTAGGGCGGAGCACACGGGGCGTTGCGGCGCCGCGCCGCAGCCGGCTTGCCATACAAATTGCTCCTGCCGCGGCCGATGCCGGCCGCTACAAAAATTGTATGTCGTTTGTGATGCGTTGTGGCGCCGTACCGTGTGCCCGTGCCCTTAGGATGAAATGTTTATCTTCTTGAGTAGTGAAAAAAATCAAATTTAAATCGCTATCTTAAAAAAATGCATCTCCGTGTCGCGTCGCGTCACAGTTCGGTGTGAGCTGACCCTAATACGTTAAGGCATCGTTTCAATTTTGCATACGGTTTTAATTAAATTAAATTTTAATAAATTCTTAATCAACGAATTAAAGCAAGTAAGCGAGGCGTTGCCTATAGACGTTGAAAAAAAGATTATCATATAAAATAATACACTATGGCCGATGTATCTTGGTGAGTCTGAATATAGGCTCTGCGAACTTTAGCGCATGTACAACTCATGAAGAAAACTGTTATTGTATTTTTTTATATGTACGAATAAAATTTCCCTAATACAGGAGACCAATTAGTACAAAATATAAAATAAATACGAAAACACTTAAAACAGTAATTATTGCGCAACCTTCTACGCGAAGTTCAGACTCGCCAAGATACATCGGCCGTAGTGATCTAAACATAAACATAATTTATGTTCACAGCTCAGACAAAATAAAAAGTAACGAGTATTCGATACTGACGAAAAGTAGCGTACTGTTTTTGATGAGTGTGCGTGACCGCGTGTGTTTACACAAAGTAGCGTAGTTTTTGAGGCTTCAGTTGAAACAAGCGCCATGCGCCATCTAGGTTTTTTATTTGATCTGAGGTTCACAGTACCTCAGTAATACGTACTACGTAGACATATATAAAGCATAATTATTATTTTGTAATAATAATATAAGATGACGCGTTTCATTATGTAACTAATATGATCTTTTTTCATAAAGACATCGAAAAGAATAATTTATGTCTTTCATCACGCACCGGGCTTCGATATCATTCAACGTTTGCCCCAACAGCTTTTCCTGTTCACATTATATTACACGCAATTCTGACTACATGAAGCAAATTTATTTTAGTATTTTCTTTTTTTAATTTATTAATAGTAATTTTTGGCGTACAAATAAAAAATATTGATATTTTTGATATTCTTACTTCAGAGGATTATGTGTTCATAAAGGGAAGGAAGAATCAGCGAGAGTAAATAGTACTAGGTATGTCCCAAAAGTAGTAGCTGTGTCTCAAAACTCATGACTTTTTTTAACTCACACACACACACTCAACGTCTGCACTATTGCATCAAGTTTTGATTTGAAAAAATGACCAGCCTTACCCATGTTCTAATATCCCCAAAATATTGCGTGCGTCTACCTAATAAGGAAAATTTAAATATAATAAACAGTCCTAACAAGTAGTAGTTGAAAACCAATAGAGAGATTAAAGTGTCGATCCATTAGTGAGTTGCGCTGCGTTGCGTTGTCGCAGCGTCGACGGTTCGTCGTTTTTCACTGTTTTTAGGACATGCCTCATTAATGCATTGCGTCGACGTACGTGACGTTTCAACGGAGCGAGGACAGACAGAAGACTAAGTACAGCAGGCTACACACGTAACAATAAAACTCCACAGTTCGGTTTAATTTAACGGTGTAAACCAGGGGTCGGCAACGTTTTTGCAGACATGGGCCACTTAATGTAGAAAATAGATAATTGTAAGACAATTTTGAACGTAATTGATATCTTCCTAGTTATCTATTGTAGATAGTAGATAGGTAATATAAGTGATATAAAATTGCAAAATTATTTATTTTTATTTAATAGCCCGCAAGCCGCGCGTTGCTGCCCACTTTAGGGACCGTCCATTAATCACGTGATGTTTTTAACAACTTTTTATTTTAAATGTATGTATATTAAATGGTGTATTTCCAGAGAAATTAAAAACTTCAATAATTACACCCCTCTTCAAAAAAAAAGGTGACAAGAAAATATTAAAAAATTACAGACCTATAGCCCTAACATCTGTCATATCAAAAATCTTTGAAAAGTACATTTATAAATATCTCTACGATTATTTTGAAAAATATGAAATTTTTTGTAAAGAACAAAAAGGTTTCCGACAAAATATTGGTATAAATAGAGCTATTTTTGATTTTTTAAGTACCGTAATGAATAACATGGATAGTGGAAATCCAATATGCTCAATTTTCTGCGATATGACCCAAGCTTTCGATTATATCGATCACAAAATACTTTTTAAAAAACTAGAAGCATATGGTATACGTGGAAATATACTAAGGCTCATAGAATCGTACTTGACGAACAGAAAACAGTATACAGCAATTAAACGGCTAAATTTAAAGACATTGCTAGAGGAACTCTATATATCTGAAATGAGATACCTCATCTACGGTGTACCACAGGGTAGTGTTTTGGGTCCCTTATTATTCTTAATTTATATAAATGACTTCCCTAAATCAGTTAAGAAACCATTGACATTATTTGCTGATGATAGTACTGTAACTATACCCTGTGATAATTTAAATAACTACGAAATTCACATTAATAATATATTGACATCTATTATTTCTTGGCTTAATAAAAATAACCTAAAAATAAATCTAGACAAAACTAATATTATACACTTTACACAAAGAAAAGCACCACCAGTAATTCATGTCCAATACAAAAATAATAAAATCAATAATGTAAATAACACAACATTTTTAGGATTGACAATAGACAGCAAACTAAATTGGAAACCACATTTAGAGCAATTAGGCAAAAAGATAAGCAGCTGTTCCTTTGGCCTCCGTCAATTAAGTTCCATAATAAGTACAGATGGAATACTATCTGCGTATCACGGTATGGTTGGGTCACTACTACGATATGGCATTATTTTCTGGGGTAACTCCTCTGATAAAGATCTAATTTTCAAAATGCAAAAGCGATGCATTCGGGCAATGTTTAACCTGGGAGCGACTGATAGCTGCAAACCATATTTTACTAAATATAAGATTCTGTCACTTCCATCACTATACATATTAGAAATACTACTGTTTGTTTATAAAAATCAAGACCTGTTTCCCAAAAATTGTGATTACATAAAAAGAAACAGACGTGATAACAAGAAGTTATTTACCAATTGCTATAAAACATCACTAGTGTATAAAAGTATATTGGGTATGTCATCAAAATTATTTAACAAACTACCTACATCAATAAGAAAAAATGATGATAATATTTTTATTTTTAGAAAAACAGTCAAAGATTTGCTTTTGCAAAAGTGTTATTATAGCCTTGAAGAATACCTGAATGATAATATTGACATGTACCTGAAATCAAATTAATTACAATTTTTTTCTCATGTAATCAGACTTTTACAGTTTATATGGCGGTAGATTCCCTTCCAATTGACTAATGAAATTAATGACATTATTTAAATTTAATTTTAATTTATAAACTTTGACTAATTTATTGACATTAATACTTTATTCTATTATCAATTATTAATTAAAATTTTACCCCTATGACATTACTTTCATTAAGCATACTTAATAATATGACTAATTATAATCTTTTAATCTGTTAATCTACTGTGTGTTTTGTCGTCCTTTTATTTCGTAGTTTGTGACATCTGGGTGCTGAAAAACAAAATTAAATAGTTAGAAAATATTTTAACCGTATTAAAGTACTAGTAAATAAATATAGATTACCTGTATTTCTTGCACCACATGTAAGGTCACAGGTTTGCGTTCAATTTGGATGCTAAAATAATAAATACAGTTCAGGGCAGCACTATAAATAACATAATTATCAACAATTTATAGTATAAATCAGAACAAAATGAATACCTTTATTGAGCGTGTTAGAATATTGGTATTTTTATAGTAATACACCTTTAAAATAAATTTCATTCAAAAGCTAAATTTATCATTTTTATACTTTGACAGTTATGTCACAATATCATTTTATTATTTCCTGTTTTACAATCTACAGTTTAAAATATAATAATAGTTAAATAATTGATCTAAATTATCAAATAATTTAATGGCCATTGGAAACATAATTATTTTGTATGACAATTTTAGTAAATTCTTAAACTTCCGGTGTGGTTTTTACCGCCAATTATTTCCTATAAATTGTTGGTCCGCCATTTTAGGCGGCAGTCTTGGCGAAGCTGTGAGATTGACCGTTCAATATATTAAAGATAAGTAAACCTATTTTATAAGTAGTGGCTAAATTATTACGTACCTATATGTCTTATTTGATGATTGATTTTGATGATTTTTAAAATTATAGTGTTAAGATGTTAATGATGTTAGTTAATACTTATTTTTAGTACCTAATTTGGTTTAATAATTACTTTGTTTTGAATATTTAGAATTCTATTCTGGAATTACATTATAAATAGGTTTATCGAAGTGTTGGTATTTAATGTAAATGGTTTAAATTGCTATACTTATCTCGTACAGATATAAAATATCAACTTATCAAAGAATAATTATAATAAGTATTTCTTATTGTGATTAAATTTGTTATAACATGTACAGTAATTAAAATACCAATTAGTAATTATAGACTTTGATAATCAGTATTTCTTTATTTGTATCTTTATTTGCCTATTACCTACATTTGGTTACAGTTTTTGATAAAAGCTAATTTTAGTTGATAAATTAGGTTGTGATTTGAAACTATCAGTGTTTACTATTATAATAAGGAAAACTTTTGTACAATAAAACTATTTAGCAATGCTTTTATTATTTTACTTAGTATCCTTTTGATAGTAGCTATTTTGGTCATTCTGACTTATCCTTTTTAGTCTTTAATTTTCTTATTTTGATCATATTTGACAAGCGCATCTCGAGTAAGTGAACGGCATACGGAGCGAATCATTGTATTTGGATAGCAGTTTAGTAATAATTTATCTTCTTACTTTCTAACATAATTTGGACAAATTTATAATACATTAAGTATAAGTACTATGTTTTTGGCTGCCACGTTGTAGGGTTGTAATAGGCCATGCTTAAAAATTATAATTTATAACCTCTCTTCGACACATGACACTTTTTTTTTTATAACATTTGAAATATTGTTTGTCTGTTATATATTTTTTTCTTTCTTATGTGTAATAGGACTTGTTTAATTTAATTGATGTATAATTTATTTACTTAATGAATTCAATTTATGTTATGACTTAAATATCTAATGATATTACTTATTATGTTAATGTTCAATATCTTTATTTTTGACTTTTGTGATATTGCCTCTTGTAATAATTTTGCACGCCACTGACAGGGCAGAATGTTGGATCCATATCGCATCATATTGTAACACCCTTATAAACCACATTTCATGCAATAAATGTTATTCTATTCTATTCTATTTTAGACCCTTCCCCTCCCCCTGGTGATACGTGGTGAGGTTTCATACTACCCCCCCTCCCCCACCTAAGATCAAGTGTATTATTTTACATAGTAAGCAGGTTGAAGAAAATTTTTTCTTAAAAACAATTTAATCGAACAATTTAATCAATTAAAAACTATACGAGTCATTTGTCTTGTAAGTATTTACACAACACTACGAATCTACAACCGATAATAATTTTGGTATACATAGACTAGATTCGAAAATTAATACACGTGATGTCTCCTTATACCCCCTCCTCCCCTTGGTGATTTTTTTCGGACCCCCCCCCCCTCCCCCTTTAGTCATCACGTGATTAATGGACGACCCCTTATAGTAACGTATGCAGTGGGTAGATGAGGGAGGGTGGTTGATGCATAGCGCGTCACACTCTTGCATTGTGTTGTCACTTGTCATGCGTCGACGCAAGGCAGGTGTGCCATACAACGCGTTAATCCCTTGCGACGATGCGACGCAGCACGCTAATGTGACCTCAGCCTTACTGGGTGGTATATCCGGACTCGTTAGAGCGACTATAATATATTCTGCGGTCTGCAATACCCTGCGTGGTTAACATAATGCGGTCACGCGAATTTGTAATCCGACGCAATCTAGATGCCCACGACGAATGACGTCATCATTTGCTTATACTTATTCCCCCTTACTAATAAACGCTGTATAAGCTTTGAATAGTTATACAGTGTTTTGTTCACATCACACAAGTGACATGTTTAATTCGATAGAAAGAGACAAAACACTGTGTAACTATTCAAAGCTTATACAGCGTTTATTAGTAAGGCCCATAAACTAAAGTACACGTTTGGCAAGCAAGCAAAATATCATTTCTTTCTTTTTTTCGGTACCACCTGAAGCTCCCCCTGGATCCCTACTTGTCAAGCTGATTGCAAATTGTGCGCAGGCGCCATATTACAATTATTCTATGTGTATGGTGGAAAGGAAAAAAGTAATTTCACACACCATGCATATCACGGTAGAAGTACGGATCTGTCTTATATTTTTCCACCTGCATGTAATATTGTATACTAAATTCTGTGAATAAAGAATCTACATATTATATAAAAGGCAAACCTGACTGACTCATCTATCAACTCACAGCCGAAACTACTGAATGGATTTCGCTGAAATTTGGCATATAGATAGTTGTAATGACTTTAAATAATGATTTTTTAGAGCTAGAAGCCTGAATATACATTGTTCTTGGGTTAATAATTAGAAATAAACAATTCAGAGGATTTTTAAACTTCAACCCCTAAGTGGGTGAAAAATGGGTTGAAAGTTTGTATGGGGAAAAAAGTTAATATTTTATTAGAAATTTCACAGGAGTAGGTACTCAATAAATGAGTAAACACGTATTTTAGGCTCTTTCAGAATTCAACCCCTAAAAGGTGGAAAAGGGGTGACAAATTCTGAAAATCAATACGGGTATCGTTTTTATGGTTTATCGGGTCGCTGATTACGAAAACAACAACTATTTCACAAAAATGCACAAAAACATAAAACGAAATAGATTTAAGCAAAAAATTTGTACAAAATTACACCTGCAAGGAAAAAGATAAACAATTAAACCTAATATATATTTTTTTCAATTAATAAAATGGAAAAACCAAAAGAAATACTTAGGTTGATACATATATTGTATCTAAGTTACCTAAGTAGCTAGGTATATATTCAAGTTCGTCCATGCAATTCTGCTTCCTTTCTTAGCGCTCGCCTATAACACTACGTTACGCTACGATATAACTGAAGTCCACGCGGACGAAGTCGCGGGAAAAAGCTAGTTGATTTATAATTGTGTATTGAAAGAAATATAAAAAATATAGGCATCCTTCTTTCTTAAATTTTAACCGTAATGACATAATATATAAGCTATGTATTTAAATAAGTTATATGATCCATTGTCTATTTCAATATTCTTGCAATACCTACGTATGAAATGTAAACAAAGATCTTTAGCAAACATAACTTTAGCAAATGCCAATAGTTGTAGGTATACAACTAGTGGCATGACAGTTCTATACTTAGGTGTTATTTTAAAAACCTATACGGAAATAAAAAAAAAATTTGGAACGAAAGTTCCTTAATGGTGTCTACAGACACACGAATTTGGTACGGAGCGTACAGCGGATCTGGTACGCTCCGTACCAGATCCGAGCGTGTGTAGGGCAGTCCAGCGAGCATAAGAAAAAGGCGAAGAGTTCGCCGTTGTCCGCATCGGATCTGGTTCGCTCCGTACCAAATTCGTGCGTGTGTAGAGCAGTCCGGCGGTTAGGCCGTACAACGGTATCAGTGTTGCCAACTTAGGGATGTACCCCCCAAAATTAGGGAAAATATCTACAGGGGTTTACTAGGGGACAGAATGTTTATAGTTTTCTCCTTATGAATCAATTGGTATGTAATAATAAAAATTATTTTAATGTGTGTATATAGCCAGGGATATGAAAATGTATTAGGAGTGAAATCAGATTAAGACAAGTTAGTTTTATGTTATTCACGCGTAAGTCTTTATGTTAAACACATAACCTTTCTTTCTAGCTTATTATCTCTTAGACCTGTCAATGGTATAAGTAATCAGGGGTAAAATTTGGGGAGAAATATTTTTTAAAGTGTTGGTATCACTGCCCGTTATCAATGAATTGCGGGAATTATCGTCGTCGTTTAAAAACCGCACTGTAAATAGAACTCTGTGCTAATGTAATAGAGCATAAAATCGAACACACGAGTGTCGAGCGTTTCGCTTCACTGCACCGTACCAAATTCGTGCGTGTGCGTGTAGCGACACCGAATTTGGTCTCCGGATATGGTTCGCTGTACGCTCCGTACCAAATTCGTGTGTCTGTAGATAGCATTAGAAATTCGTGTGTCTGTAGATAGCATAAGAGGCGTTGCGGAGGGGTACCCTAACCGGCAAAAAAAGTCCGTAACGTAAAAAAACCGGCCAAGTACAAGTCGGACTCGTGCATTGAGGGTTCCGTACAAGTAAAAGTTCAACCATCACGACAATTATCGAGTCATAGTAGGGGTAGTAAGTTTAAAATTATTAAAAATATTTTTATTATAATAAGTAACTAAAAATTTACGGTTTTCGCATTTTTTCTTTATCTGTACTGCAAGATGTTGCTTCGTATCAAATTTCAAGATTCTGAGTTCATGGGAAGTACCCTGTAGGTTTTGAGTACGTTTTAGTCGAAAATTTGCGGAAATTTGCGGCATAAACGGCTGTCGGCTGCCTTTTGATTGCGTTGGCTTAGAAGTTTGATTTTTTCACAGCTCCAAGAGACAGTACATCTGAGTATTTATAAATTCCAGCTTGATACCTTCACGCGTTTCTGAGAAAAAGGGTCTTGACAAACGGACGGACAGACGGACAACAAAGTGATAAGGTAGCTCTGATAATGATTCTATGAAGTACCAATTTTACTAGCTCTAATGTTCCTCTAGTTCAATAAACATAATATGTTAATCTAACATATGTTTTTTGAACTAGAGGAACATTCACGTATTGAAAATAATAAAAGTACCTACTGATGCTAAGCTGATGATGCTGAATGTTTCACTAATGACAAAAGAATTCAAAAGCTAAGAACACGAGCGTTTGAAGTAGGTACGAATGGTACAAAACAGAAATATCGTCTCATTTAAGGCGCTGTGAGTAGTCAACTATGAAGTATTCGAGGGGGTGAAGGAGATGAGTGGGGGACGTGCCGCCCCCGTTACTGCGGGGGACTTCATGCGAAATACGCCAAAGTGATGTGTCTATAATGTACAAAAGCGTTAATTTCGACAATATCGTAATGAGCTTCATAGCCTGGCGGTATTGTGCCCGCCTAGTGCGACGCGTAGCGTCTAGGTTCAAATCTCAATATAATATAATTAAAATTTCAAATTCAAATTTTTTAAATTCAAAATTTCAAAATGTCTATTTTCTGTCTAGGTCCATTAAAAGAAGTCTAATTCCTAATTTTGTACAAAATTTAGCCATTGCGATTTGAGAAATTAATCTTTTTAGTTTCCCTAAGCTAAAACGGCTTAAAAAACCTAATTGTTAAATAAAGTTCACGTATTCAATATTGTTTAGTCATAAAGAATCTATATACCTATCTAATCTATATCCTAATTTCTGCATTTTTCATGGATTTATTACTTAAAATAATAAAATGCAAATCTAATATTTATATCTGGGGGCACGGCAGTGCACCCGCCAAGTCGAGCGCGAAGCAAACACTGTTGTACCATCCTTTACTGGAACCATTTCGCCGCATTTTCAGGCCCCTATTTGAGAACCTCTGGATAAGACCAGAACGCAGAAATTTTCGTCATTCAGTAAGCTATAATCACATACTTAAAATCCAAAATTTCAAGTCTGTAGGTCATTTAGTTCCGAAGTTAAGCGAAAGCAAAGTTTCGCATTTACGACACTCACTCACTCACTCACTCATGATCATCAAAATAGAACTAGTACTTCCCATAAACTCAGAGAGCTGAAATTTGGTACAGAGTTAGGGTTTAATGGCCACATAAAGGGAAAACTATAAAAACTAGGATAATCGATCTGGGGGCACCGCAGTGCCCCCGCCAAGTCGAGCGCGAAGCAAACACTGCCGTACCATTATTTACTGGAATCATTTCGCCGCATTTTCAGGCCCTTAATTGAGAACCTCTGGATAAGACCAGAACGCAGAAATTTTCGTCATCCAGTAAAGTATAATCACATACTTAAAATCCAATATTTTAAGTCTTTAGGTCATTTAGTTCCGAAGTTAAACGAAAGCAAAGTTTCGCATTTATGACACTCATACCGTCCTATCGCGTGCCCTCCTGGGCGGTAATATCCTACATTCCTATTTCCCACTCTAACTTACCAATCTTCCTTTCCACACCACCTATCCTTCCCTTTCCCTATTCCTACCCTCTCCACCAATCCGTGGGAACGCAATGGATAATCATAAAAATAATTTAATTATCCAAAATGGCGGCGATGCGGTTCGCCACCCATCACGTCTCGTTCTCGCGGAGGCGAAAAGTGGCCCATGGAGAGCTGCTTCGCTACGTTGAATGTAAGAGGAGGAATGGATGGTATGAATGAAAGTGGACGAAGCGAAACAAGTATGTAAGGATCGTAGCAAGTGGAAAGAAGTGGTCTCTGCCTACCCCTACGGGAAAGAGGTGATCTCTGCCTACCCCTATGGGAAAGAGGCGTGATTATATGATGATGATGATGATGATCCAGTCACTCACTCATGATCATCAGAATAGAATTAGTACTTCCCATAAACTCAGAGAGCTGAAATTTGGTACAGAGGTAGGGTTTAATGGCCACATAAAGGGAAAACTATAAAAACTAGGATAATCGAAGATCTGGAGGTCCTGGTGACCCTTATTAGAAAACACGAGAGCCCAACCAAACTATTAGAGATCGACATACTGCCTTTACAAAAAATATTCAACTTGGTGGGCCACTTCATTTGATGTCAAAAATCGAAGGTCTGAAGTATCTGATGAAGAACTCTCAGCTGGTCTCAGCTGATTAGAGATATGGTAATGCCCCCTTCTACTATTGGTACATAAAAAATCGACTGTCATTGCAAAAATCCAGTGAAGTGGGACACATCTTCTAATTTAATCTAGCCCGTAGCGTCCCACTGCTGGGCGAATGCCTCCCCTTCTGCTTTTAATACGCATATAAATAAAATTAAAGGAAAACTCTGGATAAGACTGTACTGGCTTTTATACTTATACTTACAAGTTTACAAGAAGAAATAGTCGAACATTAACTTTATTCTACTCGAACATTACACAAATTAAATAAACAAATTACACTAAAATCTAGTAAAATAAATCAATATTCCTACGTTTCTACAAAAAGAAGTGAAATCCCACCAAAAACATTCTGTAAAAAACTAGCCAAGTCTCGATGGAGCTGCTTGTTTATCTCTAAAAAGTAATGAAATCTAGACAAAGTCGTGCCAAGTCTAAGGATCCTTACTGCGATTTATTTATTATTATAGTTAATGTTGTGTGACTTGGCCGTTGAAGAGTACACAAGGGTACAAAAGGGGCTCCATGACACCATTGCTCCAATACATTTGTTATACAATCAACAACAGCCTAAAATAAGACAACAACTACCAATTACCAATACCAGTATGGGCTATTATCTCTCTTAACAAACATAGGTACACTACGGCCGCTGTATCTTGACGGGTCTGAACATAGGCTCTGCGAACTTTAGCGCGTGTACAACTCGTGAAGAAAACTGTTATTGTATTATTTTTATATACCTATGTACTAATAAAATTCCCTAATATAGTTGACCAATTAGTACAAATAAAATAAATACGAAAACACTTAGAAACAGATACATCGGCCGTATTGTAGTTACAACAGAATCTGATATAACATTACGTGTAAACAAAATTGACTTGTAACTAGGGAATATTATTCGAATATTCGAATATGACTGGGTTCAATATTCGAATATTTCGAATAAAACGAATAATAAAAATATTTTATTTATTTTTCAAAAATATGTTAACAATAGTAATAAACTTGTACATAAACCTGAAAGTTTCGTTATTTAATATATTATTTTTATTATTTATTAATTTTGTCGTCAACAATATCCTAAAACAGATTTTACTACACTAACACCATGCTCACAAGTCTGTTAAAATAACCTAACCAAGAGCGTGTCAGGACATGTTTAAGGAGGGTTCTGTTACTATAAAGCGTAAAACGATTTTTAGTTTCATATTCTTAAATAGTTAAACCTACTGTTCGATTTCGTTTAAAATAACTTTCCTATAAAGAATTTACCATGACCTATCAGCATGGAAAATTGTAATATTCGTAGTTCAGAAAAGACAGTGGGGGGGGGGGGGGTGAAACCAATTTGAATGCCGATTACTTGGAAATGGTTGCCTTTGTAAAAGTCATGTATAAAACTTTGCCTTTATTTTAAAAGACATAATATTCAACACACTTCACATGTACGGAAAGCCACATCTAACTAGGTATATAATCAAATTATATTTTTTATCAAACCAAAACCGATATCCAAACGCATTATAGCTAGAAAGATAAATGATACCTACCTAGTTGAGTTGATTATTACATTATTACACTGGCCTGCAAAACTAAGTACAAATCGTTTAAAATTTCATACTTTTCAAAATATTATGACAAGATTTAACAGCTTTCTTCAAAAGTAATAAATTATATAAATCAGTTTATTATTTTTATCTTTAAACAAAGATTAACCATTTTAATCTTAGTCTTAAAAACTTTTACATGTTATATAAAATTGCGGTTTTGAATAACTCCTCGAGGCCTAACAACAGCTTGGAGCAGATTTGTCATACTGAAAACGAGGTTTTGGAGCCGAATTATGCAATATTCTCCCGTTCTTATACGAGTATCAGAGCGTGTTTAAGTGCTGTGAGGGTACTAACTGTAGGTGACAATCTGCGGCTTCTGACTAGCCTATTAAGCTCATTAAAGAGAATCTTTGAGAATCTCTTGACCATATCTTTCTCCAGTTAGAGGTCCAATTGTCATGGTCACATAGTGCGGTATGCCACCCCATTGTATATGTACTTTGCCTGAGCATACTGGACTCTTTCTGAAAAGTAGACTTAAAGATATCGCCTACCAGGTCACGTTTACTTAGCCTTCCTTCAGAAGTTCACTTTAACTTGTAAAGTTAAAGCGAATAAATCCACTCATCTGGGACCAAAATTCTGGACCATTCCCGTTCATCCTTTCGTATGTATTCACGGATGTATCACAGTGATGCTACTCGATACTAGGGCTCTCGAGTTTGGTCTCGAGGTGAGACCTCGGTCTTTAGGGTTTCAGACTTGCTTAAGCAAGTTTTCTTCACTGTGGTGTCAGTAACATACAAACCTTCGGGTCTGAAGAAGCTGTTGCTGAACTTAACTGCATTTGAGTGTTGATTTTCAAGTGGAAACAATTTAACGGTCTTGCCGAGCGCTCAGTCTGTCATCAAAGTCTTGCACAGCCTTATCAAATGTTTTTCAGTCTCTTTGTACCTTTGC
Organism: Glaucopsyche alexis; assembly: GCA_905404095.1. Classification (NCBI taxonomy): domain Eukaryota; kingdom Metazoa; phylum Arthropoda; class Insecta; order Lepidoptera; family Lycaenidae; genus Glaucopsyche; species Glaucopsyche alexis. Next base: position 28,829,373 of record FR990047.1, on the reverse strand, counting down.
TTCATCTTCTGAATGGTTCGTAGCATGAAACACTCCGTTCTTGCAGTACAATGCCTGATGCCTACTTCTGTACTGATGCCTAGTTTAAGAAAAATCTTCAGGCTGTGATACAATTTTTTAATCTACTGTTGTCTAGCTTCCTTTTTGTAATAAGCGTCTTATTCGTTCAAGAAAAAAAAATTAAACATAAAGAGACCAAAAACATGGTTAACTGGAAAAAAAATGGAAACATATTATTTTTGTTTTAAAGATTTTCCACCCACTTTTTACCAATTATGAAGTTTTTGTTATAATAACATAACATTAAAATCTTTTTAGTGCTTTTTATTTTGAAGGTTTATCTTGTTTATTTATTCTTACTACGGTTTATATACACACGTACCGATTAGGTCTGGAGCTGACCATTATGATAGCACGATACTCGTGTGTTTGAGATTTCAGCTGCATTATATTAGAACAGAGCACTATTTACAGTGGATTCCGATTTCTGTGCAGTATTCCAACTCTGTAAATATATTTTTCCCCAATCTTCAATAAACTGATAAATAAATAAATAAAAAATGTTTTGTAATATACTTTTTTATGCATTAAATACTACCAAAAGTTTAATTTCTACAGTCTCACTTTTCAAATCGATTGTCAATGTTTTATCTCCCTTAGAGGATTTTTTCCTTAATTTTTGGGAAAAACTAAATTAGTTGGCAACCAAATCCATGATCTGCTCCAGACCTAAACCGTTCGTATGTTAATAGTTTTAAAAAGTTATTGCAATTTAGTATTTTAAGTTTGAAACTTAAAAGAAGATTTTTTTTACTAAAAACACGTTGATTTTCTTAGAGTAATTTGTGAAACACATCACATTTTAATATTATTAAATATGCAGGTATATATAAACGCATTATATTATTTGTATTTAAAGTTTATTACCAATATTCGTATTATTCGAATTATTCGAATTTATTCGAATAGTGTTTAGCCATTATTCGAATTATTCGAATAGTAAAATTTGTCGAATAATAACATTCCCTACTTGTAACGTATAAAGAATTTTCAACGGCCAAGTCACACAACATTAACTATAATAATAAATAAATCGCAGTAAGGATCCTTAGACTTGGCACGACTTTGTCTTGATTTCATTGATTTCATTACTTTTTAGAGATAAACAAGCAGCTCCATCGAGACTTGGCTAGTTTTTTACAGAATGTTTTTGGTGGGATATTATATTTCTTCTATGCGTGTATAATATGTCACTGAACTCCTAAACGGCTGGACCGATTTTAATGAATTTTTTTGTGTCTTCAGGTGGATTCGAGAATGGTTTAGATTTGCAATTGGACCTGGTAGGTGGCGCTGCTGTCAGTACGTCAACAAATTTAATTCTAAGGCGGTACGAAGTTTGCCGGGACAGCTGCTAGTATTATTATAATATGCTGTTGAAGTACTGCGGAATACGCACTACGACATACACATTACACACATTGACGTTTAATTCTAAGACAATATGTCAAAATTTTATTTAATTCGCATTTTTCAGCGATTACAAAATCTAAACTTGCTTTTGCCCGCAACTTCGTTCGCGTAGCACAAAGCTAAATTATTTTATACAATACATAAATATTGTATAAAAATTCAATATCCAATATTCCTCTTCTACCTACTTACAAGAAACTTCGGCTATCTGACACCCAAAAAATTACAATTTCAAATAGGTACCTATTTGAAATTGTAATTTCTAGTTCTATCTATAGTAGTAGATAGTAAAATCTATGTAGTTTCTGATATTATATTAGTGGATTAACCAAATAGTCTCTTCGGCTACATCATATTTATTGTAAATATTGTTTTATTTAATCTATACTACTATAATACAGAGAGGTTTTTTTGTGTTTATGTTTGTTTGTTTGCATTGTATAGGCTCGGAAACTACTGGGCCGATTTTGATGAAATTTAGGACATATATATAATAGAATAGACCACGGGGAAGCACATAGGCATACTTTTAATGCGGAAAAATGTAAGGTTCCATCGAGATTTCCTTTTCCGAGTAGCGGGCAACACCTAGTCTAATTTCTAAATATATAAAAGGCAAAGCTGACTGACTCATCTATCAACGCACAGCTGAAACTACTGAACGGATTTTGCTGAAATTTGACATACAGATAGTTGTAATGACGTAAGCATCCGCTAAGAAAGGATTTTTGAAAATTCGCCCCCTACGGGGGTAACAAAGGGGTTAAAATTTTGTATGTAAACCGAACTTCACGCGGGCGAAGTCGCGGGAAAAAGCTAGTAAAAATAAACGTAGATTACTGAATACATGTTCCTTATTGCTCATGGTAATTAGAATTAGAATTGATTATAATAATTGATATAATTATATTGTGTATAAACTTTGCAAACCAACAGAATAATATTTAGGGATATATATAATTACTAATTTTGTTGTCAATCAATGTTGTCAATTTTGAATCAAATATGTTTTTTCTTTTGTCGTGTAATAAATTATATCAATAATTTCGGTTACTATTTATGTCAGTCTGACTGGCAGCTCGGTTTGCGTACCTACGTTTGATTTTTGGTGGTGAGTTCAAATCCCGGTAAGACAAATATTTTATTGTGATTCTTATACATAATGTATTTGTTTTTCTTTAATATTTTTTATTTATTTTTAATTAAATTTTATCGTTGTAAGTACTAAAACTACGACCAAAGCTCGGTCTCCCTAGTACCTACTTATAAAGAGTTTTTGTACTTCCATCTTAAAATACGGTTTTTGCACTTTCATCGAATACAATCTTTTCATATTTTTTATAATATAATCTACACTAATATTTACAACAACTTAAAGTAACTAATAATAAAATAAGTACATAACTAACAATATTATACTTTGATTACTGCGAGAACAAGCTCGGAGTTTTATAGTGCGAGAAAAAGAAAAAGAAAAAAAAATCGTCTGACCGGGATTCGAACCCGAGACCAATTGGTCGCAACAACGCAAAAAGCCAAAGGGCTACCGAGCGCCTTACGTCAGATAGCGAAATTACGCATATCTTATTAGTATTAAACGATGAAAGAAAAACAAATATTTACCCCCCAACTTGACCTTTATGCAGACGACATAAAGGTCAAGTCGGGGGTAAAATAAATTTGAACGGACTTTCAACATTAAATTCGAATGATTTTTGAGCAGAAAAAAGGGGAATAATTTGACATACGTCTCATTAGCAAGAGGCCTAAGCCGGTACTGTCTTATTCCATAGATATGAAAGAGAAGGAATGACTGGTCGCCATTTCGCGATGTTTCATTCGACTCGTCCGAATTATTTATTATTGAAATAAATTAATACTAACAAGTATCTTATTCCAATCGAAAAATCAAAACAACAATTCCCTTCCTTTTATTATGTTTTACGAAACTGCAAATAATTTTCTCATTTTTGTTCACAAATAGTACAGTTACAACTCCAAGAATTTCTATTTTAACGGTTACTTTATGATTTTTTTTTATCGAGAAAATGTTCAGATAACGTGTTTTGAAAATGAAGGTCCCCTAGCAAATATGATCAAAATTAACATATATTTTTTTGCTGCACTAAAATGTATCCATTCGTCTCAAAAATTTTTTTAAAGAAGCGTATTTTTAGGGTAAGAGCGCCTTAAGGATCATAAAAATATTTTAGACACAAAGATTCCTTTGAAGATCATAATATAAAATGAAATTAATGAATTTTTTAAAGAATTCTTTTGCATAAAACTTTGTTTAACCATCGGGGATGATCACACAATACTTTAAAGATGCTTTTCTGTTAGGGGTCAATGCACATTTATACTACAAACATTAAACAACAATAATAAATATTGTATATATATAAATAAATTTTATTCTTTTGTATTTGAATATCACATTATAGATTGAACTAAATTATACTATCTTTTGCTTATTTATAAATTACTTTTGCCCGCGGCTTCGCCCGTGTATATACAGTATCCCTCGGGAACACAGTCATATCGCTCATATCTCACGGTTGCCATAGGCGGCGGTTGTCTCAAGTGAAACTGTGTTTTTTAGTAATGATGATAAAGTTTAAAATTATATGGTTATGTTGCTTGCCGTTCCGTTGCCATTTGGGTATGAATCGGCCCTTAACTACTGCCATACCAAATTTCATCAAAATCGTAATAGGATTATTTTTGGAAAAGGAAGTTGCACACTTTATGGGTCAAAAGTTTATGTTTCCTCCTTAACTCGATTCTTAATGGATAAATTAATTAAAATTTATATTTAATTTTAATAGCAATTTGTATTGCGCATGAGAAATTTTAGCGCAATCCGTTCATTAATTAGGTACCAATTGTTTAAAAGGCAACTACATATTACTAACTGACAAATTATATATTCACTAACCTATATCTTTACCTTGTTCAAACTGAACTCTATCTAAATATTGACAGAAAATGAAAATTGCAGGTGGCATTATTTTCTCTTCACTTCTTCTTTCTCTTTCTATATAATTTTAATAAAGAGGAAAAGTTTGATTGTTTGTTTGCATTGAATAGGCTCCGAAAATACTAGACCGATTTCGATGAAATTTGACACAGATGTAGAGTAAACCAGTCGCGGAAAAATATACGGTTTCTGCGAAATTAGCTTTTGCGCGCATGAAGTTGCAGGCAACATCTAGTGTGTTGTTATGTTCTCTTTATTTACTTTGAAATTAAATTGTATCTAAGATTAAACCGTTAGATTGTAAAACAACTAACGAGATTGTAAAAATGTGTCGAAAGAAAACTATATATTTATAATGTAACTAAAAATAATGTGTTAAATTATAGGCAGCATATTCGCGTCGGAAGTCTATCAACATTTTACAATTTCACTAGTTATATTACAATCTAACGGTTTTTACAATTTTACAGTGACATATACATTAGGGTGGAGCACGAATGTATGGCGAATTTTTTTTATTATTATTTTGATTTCTAAGTGCGAGGGATTTATGCCTTATGTAAAAACATAAACACATGCCAAATTTAGTAATAATTAAAAATGGCTTTCTACCTCCGAATCACTTCTGAAGTTCCGAAATTCTTGAAAATACTGACTTCTTTGTTCAAATCTATATTAATTGTAAGTTACGGAAAAATGGATGTGAAATAATACACAATGCAATAATCAGATAAGTAAGAAGGTATATAATAAATGCAAAAAGAAATAAATGTAACTTAAAAAAGAAATAGTAGGAACACCTTTAGTTTGGTTTAAAATGACATTTTGTATCAAGTTTTGGCATTTTGGCTCTTGATTCTAATATTGCCTATATGACACCTAGCCGCGATTTCTTCGTACATTGAGACATAGCTGCTTCTGTTGTGATCATCACAGCTCGCTCTACAGACTGGGTATGGCACATAAGACGCAAAAATGATAGCTGACCCTCGCCATCAGACTGAACAATATTGGAAATTTCGTCGTCGACAAGTTTTTAAAAATTGGTGGTTCAATTGTCTCGTTTTGCTAATTTATTATGTTGATATAATTTGATGCATTAAAATAAATTTTGGTACGTCAAAAAGCCTTTGAAATTATACGCCACTGCTTCTAAATACGCCGGGTAGCCACCTCACGTATACCTGTGTTTTCGTTCATCAGTTATCATAGGCACTAATAAGTTGTCAGCATGCGCAAAATATCCGTTCCTTTTAATTACAGTGTCTACGATACCTTTTAAATTATCTGGTAAGTATCGTTACCAAAATATGATCTTGAATAAGTGGCGGGAACTATCTTTACAATAAGGTTTATTCTTAACTAGCTGTCGCGACACACGTTGTTCTGTCTTAAATATGAACTGGAATAAATAAATCACTACACCTATAGTGCAACCTACGTCCTTGTCCTACACCTACTCCCACAACCAACACTTTTTCCAACATTTCTCACTCATTAAACCTCCCTAAGCTTCCACAATTATTTCAAGACCGAAATAAGCCAAATCGGTACAGTCGTTCTCGATTTTTAGTCCCTCGGGAACGGGATAAAAAGTATTCTATGTAAAAACCCAAAAAAATATTAGCACGCGTGAGCCAGCCCGCATGAGACAATTTTCCTAGAGACTTGTGTCCTAAATCGTCAGGAAAAGTGGCTGTAATGATTGCTGAAAAAATTCTATGCAAGTACTTCTGGTCTGTCTGTACTTAGATCGTCGGGCATTTCAGGTTTGCTACCTCCTTCAATTATTTAAAATTTTACTACTGGTAATATTTTTATTAGAGAAAGAAATTATCCACTTTACACTAACAAAGTGGTTTATTAATCTATTTTACGAGCAGCCTTGTAATACCTCCATTCTTCCCAATATGGACATTAGTTCTGTTACAACCGATTGCCATAACGGTCTGTTTTGGGAATTTATACTTTACTGTTCTAAAAATGCTGTAACCGAGAATACCATCCCTTTATTTTTTATTGCCCGATTTGAACCCCCTCGCACTCCTTGTTGGTACTATTTTGCCTTGTTTTTATTTTTAGGTTTCCGTACCACGAATGGAAAAAACGGAATCCTTATAGGATCACTTTGTTGTCCGTCCGTCTGTCTGTCAAGACCCTTTTTCTCAGGAACGCGTGAAGGTATTAAGCTGGAATTTATATCAAATACTCAGGTTTACTGTCGCTTAGAGCTGTGAGAAAATCAAACTTCTAAGCCAACGCAATCAAAAGATACAGCCGTTAATCTCGCAAATTTCTGCAAAATTTCGACACTCGCAAGGTCAAAACGTACAGTGTACTTCCCGTGAACTCAGAATCTTGAAATTTGGTACGAAGCAACATCTTATAGTACAGATAAAGGAAAAATTGCGAATACCGTTAATTTTTATTTACATCATATAATAAAAATATTTTTAATAATTTTAAACTTACTACCCCTACTATGACTCGATTGTCGTGATGGGTGAACTTTTACTTATATACTTATGTACGGAATCCTCGGTGTGCGAGTCCGACTCACACTTGGCTGGTTTTTTATTATTAAAATACAATGTATTTCCGATTAATTGAAATAATAAAAAGAAAAAGTTTATCAATGTTTTATAGAAAAAATGAATTACCAACTCCTGCGTAAATTTTGAGTTTTGTAAAAGTTCAATGACCTTTCGGAGGTAGTTATACTTATTTCTATCAAATAATATTTTACAGGTGTATGTTTGAGCTTAAAAGGCATAAACTTTTGACTCTTAGAAGCTCGAAATGCTAAAAAAATTTTTTCGCTCCACCCTAATATACATAAAATAATATTATATACCCTACAAGTTATAAAGTTACCGTTTACTCAAACAGAACGGCGATACACAAACAGACAGTACGCAAGAGTGAAGCACCGAGCTGAGGAGAGCAGTTCGAAACCCAAATAGCCGCTTAACCGGCTACTTCCTGCGGCAACACAACACAAACAATTGTCCAAAATGGCGTAACTGTTGACGAGAACTGCTCACACGTTATACAACGTTACGTACACAGAACAAACGTATGTGATGTTGTTGATGACGATGATGAGAGCGTCCGATGGCCTAGTGGACTGAAGTCGGCTCGATTTACAATGGGGTATATAATTCCACAAGAACAATGTACGAACTAATCAGACCACAGATTAATAAATAAGAATTGTCCGGCTGCCCTATTACCCAATATTGTGGACTTCAACTGACAACTGGGAATGGTCTTCATTTTGACGTTTGAACTTTTAAGATAATATGTCTAATTTTGACATTTTAACTTTTTAAATTGTGTTTTAAAAAATTCAAACGTCAGAATGAAGACCATTCCCAGTTGTCAGTAGAAGTCCTTATTAGGTAGGCCGTAGGGCAGCTGATTAGGATAGATTCGTAGTCAGATTCGTCTTAGAACAGATTTTAAGACAGATGTATAATGTTTATTCAACAAGATTTTTTTTACCAGAAACAAGTGAATTGGCAGCGCTAATCTCAAAAGGGCGAGGCCACAACACTACGTTGAGGCGCCACAACGTAAAACGTCGACGCTACGTAGATATTATGTACAACGTCCATACAACCACATACAAAGGTATACAGTATACACCTACACAGGCGTTTTTAAACAGATTGTAATTCACAACAAAAACTACAGCCCAAGGCCTGTCAGTGCTCAGGGTCAGACATTGTTGTGTATACAAATTATTTTCCTCGCTTTGACTTATTTTATAGACAAGACCTGATATACATTGTAACATATTTCCTTGTGGTCACCCACAATAAGTGAGGTACTGTTACTAGTACATATTAAAAAACTTATTACGTATTTACTTTGTTTGGAATGGAAACAATATAATCCGATAAAGTTGTGCTATATAAGGTCTCCAAAAATCAATTACAGATACTTCAGGCATGTACCTTTTTGGGTCATGTGATTCACTGCTTATGTAGAGACGTTTAGGTAGTAAAATAATTGTTTTTTTTTTTTTTTTTCCGAAAAAAATCTTTCTTTATATGGGCGAGTTTGCGTTTTGCGGAGAGTCACCCACACACGAGATTATTTTTTTAGTTTGAGTATGACAATTATTTTTCTTGTTTTAAACACTTACGGATTTTGTCGCGGTGCACTTTTCTTTTGCCCGACGTTTCGGCTACTTTCCAGCAGCCGTGGTCACGGGAGGACTGAGGTGTCAGTTGTCCTATTTGTTGAAGTTGTTCAAACTTGAACTTGTCCTATTTGTTGAAGTTGTTCAAACTTGAACAACTTCAACAAATAGGACAACTGACACCTCAGTCCTCCCGTGACCACGGCTGCTGGAAAGTAGCCGAAACGTCGGGAAAAAGAAAAGTGCACCGCGACAAAATCCGTAAGTGTTTAAAACAATGAACAATATTCGCGTAAACATAAGAAATTATTTTTCTGCCTAGACGTCTTTACATAAGTAGTGGATCATATACCCGAAGTAGACGACCTCTGTGGCACAGTTGGTTGAGCGTGTTGGTGCTCAAGCCGGAGGTCGCGGGTTCAAATCCCGCCGAAGGAACAAAAAGTTTTTGTGTGTTCCTGGGTCATGGATGTGTATTAAATATGTGTATAATATAATAAAAATCTTGAATATGTGTATAGTATAAAAGTATTAAATATATTTCCGTTGTCTGGTACCCGTAACACAAGTTCTTCGAGAACTTACCACGGGATCAGATTGACGTGGTGTGAAGCGTCCATAGATATTATTATTATTATTATTCGTAATTGATTTTACCAAACCTTACATAGTCGGGATTATTAATCCCACGTACAGTTCGGACCGCACAAAAAAGCACGCTTCGTTTCAACCCGCGCTCCAAAGCGAACGTATAAATGCTACTGTTCCCTTATTTGATATTTCATCTTGGATTTCAATGAGCTAGCTATGCTACACTAACAATCTATGATATCATCTATTCTAATTCAACAAGTTATCAGATACAAGATAATTAATACAATTACGACAATCGCAACAATGGCAAAGGAAACTTACACGGGTCAACAGATAATATTGCGTTACCACTTACCACTAACCAACACGTCTTGTTAAATCATACTAATATTATAAATGTCAAAGTTTATGAGGATGGATGGATGGATGAATGAATGGATGTTCTTTAATATTGTAGAACATACTTTTGTTCTATCATCGATAGTTTCCGCAGCGCATGCGACGAAATATGATTTATGGTTTTTTTTACACCTTGGGTTACGATAATAGAGTTATAGTAAGGATCCCTAATCTTTTCTAACAATAAATATAGCCTATGTTACTCAAGGTGAATGGAGCTTTCTAATGGTGATAGAATTTTTAAAATCGGCACAATAGTTTTTGAGTTTATTCATTACAAACATACACACAAAAATACAAATCTTTCCTCTTTATAATATTAGTGTAGATCTAATAGGTTATGTATACCTATCTAAATTCTCATTGGCATACCTCTGTACATTTACTTAAAACCAAAATAGTTATTACCTAATAGAGTTGATACTGTGGAGTTTACACGTGTCAACCCAACTTCCAGAAAATTTTATATTCACCGAGCTTTCGGTTATTCCAGTATGAAATAGTTGACTTATCTCCTTCATTTCCGAGACTACCCTTATGAAAATATGAGAATCCGTATTATATTTTTTTCGCCTAAATATCTAGTACTGTAATATGGAATATGTCTTATGGAATCCTATGAAATATCATGTAATATCAGTAAAAATTTCCTTCCTTCGTTGTTTGTAAAGAAAAATGGGGAAAATAAATAATGGCATACGCTCCGATGATAAAGTGCCGTTTTAGTAAAAAAAAGAAATAAGCAACGATTTGTAGCCTTGCGTTCACTGTGCGCCCGGTAATGCGGCTGACATTTTCGGAAATATACACTAAACTACACTTCTGTCCTCGGCATGTTTTGGTCCATTTACGACGATGGTGCTATACGAATAGCCCCTGAGCACTAAGCAGATACAACCTAATTCAAAAGCCAGGCCTGAAGCCGCCATGGCATTAGCAATGTCATTAATCTTGCGGAAGTACTTTTATAATGAGATGAGAGTTTTCTGTATTTTTACATGTCTCTACATGTAAAAATACAGAAAACTAAGAATCTTAAATATTTTTAACTAGCTGTCCCGACACACGTTGTTCTGTCTTATATATGAACTGGAATGAATACTGGAATAATAGTAGGTATGTACCTACTCCTACAACTTATACTTTTTCTAAGATTTCTCACCGTTTAAACCTTCCCTGAACTTCCACAATTATTTCAAGACCAAAAGTAGCCAAATCGGTCCAGCCGCTCTCGAGTTTTAGTTCTTTTAGGAACGGGATAAACAGTATCATATTATGTCTTTCTCCTGGTTTTAAGATACCTCTCCATCAATTTTCAGTCAAATCGGTTCAGCCATTCTTGAGTTATAAATAGAGTTATAAATGTGTAAAACTAACACGACTTTCTTTAATAGATATTAAATTAATAAAATAACCTACATCATTAGTTAACTTGTCATATACAAAAACATTTACTATGGTAAGTATGAACTTAAACGCACGAATTTCAGAGATATTAGCAATAATGTTCTTGCTACGGTGACTTCATAGTTTCATCGACTTTTGTACTTTTGAAAATTGCAAAATTCTAAATAGTTAATAGAATCAGGCGTTACTTTGTGGAAATCCATAGCATACAATTAATTAAATTTCCGCCAAATATTTGACGGAAAATTGCTTTAAATCATAATATTAATTAATTGTTGCAAATTCTGTAAAACAATCGCTGTAAGTACCTTTGAAAATACTGATTCTGAATATAAATACTGTTTCTTCTATTAGTTATTCATTTATAGGATAAAAATCAGTCAACTAACATCATCATCATTTAAGTTACTACTGCTAGCGCTCATTGGGTAGAATAATTAACGTAATTTTAAATTATTGTAGAATATATTATGAGGTTTTTCTAGCGAGTCCAAAAAATATTGTGCGTTTTACCAATACCCACGGTATTATATTATACTATAATATTAACACGAGTATATTATATACGAGTAGGTGATGGTTTTACCCGCTGTTTAAAAAGTGGTGAACACAGACCAAAATAGGTACTATTAGATTATACAATTTTAATTCTCATTTCAATCCCGTAATTATTTCAGTATATCCCGTAATATATTCAGATCAACGGAGATAAACGATTCGTCATTATATTTAATATGAATATTCGTTGAAACGAGTTAGAATATCACAAGTATTTAGCTCAACTCCTGCAGATATGCGACCTGCAGATATGTTGTCATTAATTACTGTTCCATACTAAAATGTCCAATGTCCTTTACACACGAGCTGAAGTGGTAGGAATGCGTGGCAGGCATGCTCGTGTAAAAATAGCGAGTCCACATAGACATATAATATGGGATCAATCGCAAATGAAACAACAAATGAATCGTTCTATTTTATTTAAATAATTTGTGTATTGAATGCGGTGAGGCGTTCCCCCCGGTGAGGTGAGCTGTCGACGCCAGCGCGTTTCATTTCCTGACCTGGAAATTACAGGCTCTAATGAAAACGCAGGTCGCGAGCATATCCGAGCACATCCGAGCGCACACGAGTGTACACGAGCCGAGGCGAATAGGTCTTTCAATATTAAACTGCTTGAAATTGTTTGCCAATTTTTAGATAAAATATGAGAAAAATTAAACGTACAATATTGAGAAAGTTCCCTGTTCCCAAACACTTTCCTTTGCGTTAGGACTTCTTAAAATATTTAAACACAAAGAAAGTGAACACAACGACTGCAGACGTGGTTGAATAAAGTATTTACATGTGAATATGTCATAAGTGCGATTTCGCACGATTGAGTCGCTGTTAAGGCGCTGTTAAGTGATTTTCATGTTATATCTGGTAAAGCAGCCACTTGTTCGACAGTACATAACCAAAATCACACGAAATAGCAACACAGGGACTAACTTTATCATAAAAAATCCAGTTATACAAACCTTGCTTCATTTAAAATACTATACAAGAATTGCTGCCAGTTTAAATCTATAAGGTTCAGCTCACACGGACAGGCGATGCGACGCAACTGCATTTTTAAGGCAGCGATTCAAAAGAGATGTTCAAGAAATGTATGAAGCCTGGGCCAGCCCTATGTACAGTATATGTAAATATAGTTACATAATATAGTAACCGTTTCCTATTCTTTATTTTGTTTAATTTCACGTTTCCATGTACATTTAAATTAACTTCATCAAGGAGAGCAACACAAAGTAAAATAAAACATGGCGGATCAGATTGGAATTAACTAAAGAATGTCATTTTGTCAATGACATGACTTTTGACAAATAAAGATGTATGACATTCAAGACGACGTCTCTTCGTAAAACTACTCAACTCACTGTCTACTACGTCAAAAGTCAAGTCAAAACAACTGCCATGGTCGCCCTAAAAATAGTGTTCTTGCAATAAAAAACTCTTCAAATAATCATTTTTGTACGCAAGTACCCTTCTTCAAATTTATTTTTTCGTATTTTTATGATATTTCCATATTTTTTTCCTATTTACCTATGTACAACAACAACTGGCCCAAAATCAAGCATCTCTTTTGAACTATATTTATTCCTAAACGAGAAGATACACGTTTCATTTGTTTAGTTTAGTTTAGTTTAGTTTAGTTCATTGCCGAATCGGCGCCGCGCTACGCTAGGTGCAGTACGACATTCAAGTATCTTATTATTTATCCAAATTTGAATGGCTATATGTCGCGTCGGGTCGCGTGTGAACTGATGCTAAGTTAAGAAACCGAAGAAGTAATAAATAGAACCGAAATAAAAGTTTCAATATGTGATAGTGAAAGATACGCTGAATTCGTTCTAAACAAGATTAAAGTTTCGATTTGGTCGGATTCCCGTGATTCAATCGGGAAACTCAAAGATAAGTTTGGACTTACTGAAGACTTACGGCGAATCCACCGCCGGGATATTACTCACTTCTATTTGATTATATTGAATCTGTTTGTGCTCTTTAGCTTGGCACACCGCTGCATTGTTCGAGCTAAATAACTGTGAGGCTTTCGTTAGACAAGTATATTTGTAAATATTTAAGGATTGTTAAACATGACCCTTTGCGATACCCGTAGCAGATTTATCTGTTTGGTTCATTGGCGTCGTCCTCGTCTGGTTACGTTGCGTACCACGGTCCCATACTTAAGTTAACAAAAAGAATGTTGCCTAGTATCAATTATCACACTTTTACAATTCAAAGGGATGTTTAATTTTGGGCCAGCTCAATGTACAGTACATAGGTAAATAGGAAAAAAATGGTAATTTCATAACAATACAAAAAAAATTTGAAGAAGGGTACATGCGTAGAAAAATGATTATTAATTGAAGAGTTTTTTATTGCGAGAACACTATTTTTAGGGCGGCCATGACATATGTTTTGACTTGACTTTTAACGTAATTGACAGTTTTTGGAAGCGACTTTTTCACGCCTCATACATTTCTAGAACATCTCTTTTGATTTTATAATTATAAAATTATTGAATAGAGATACATATGTGATACACCCGATTACTATCACTGTACTAAATTATCAGCGACCCGAACAAATAGTAGAATTATAATAAGCTTCTCACTAATTAATTTTTGTTTCCACATAATAAAAACAAAACTGTAATGTTTCTGGAATCTACTTAGTTCAGTTAAATTGTATTTTTGCTAGGAAAGTTTTGGGGTAGTTCTGATTTTTTCATTCCATATGTGTTTTGGGGTGCTAAATCCGAATCTGAGGTTTGCGGACAAAATTTCGTGACGCAACATTAAAAAAAAACCGAAAAAAACGGTTTTTTTGCTTTTTTCCGGTTTTTTGCTTAAAACTCGAAAACTATTAACTTTTGGTAAATGGTCTGTTTACAGAAATTAAAGTACTTGAAATTCTCTACAAATAGCAGTATTTAGTTTTTTTTTTCAGACGATTCGTTCGGTTTCTAGTGCGAGTTGAAAATTGTAAATTTTTAGCAGTTTATACAAAACCCACTTTTTACATTTCAATATTTAATTTTTATGGATGCTGTCATTTGATAAATGTCACCTGGTTTTCCACACAAGTAAGTAATTAAAAAGAAAAAAGGCAAAAATGATGCAAATTCAGTAGGTATCAAAAAAACGTAGAACTCGTAACAAAATAAAACTTAAAATCTCGTTATTTATGATAATATATTATTATGATTATAAATTATAATATGCAAAATTTATATGAGCCGTTGTCTTTTGGAACGACCTGGCTGAGGTTCTTCGATAACGATGAGTCCTGGTTCTGCTTGTTCTGGAAAATAAAAGTTTAAAGTTAAGTCATTTATCAAGAAGAGATGAAGATTGCAAAATAGATTGTGAGATTAAACATACCTTCCGCATCGTTCCGCTTCTTCGATGGCATCGGGTCCTGGCTCAGGGTCTGACTGCTCCATCGTCAGCGTCGGGAGTCGTTCTCCTGGAAAATAAAAAGAGGTGAGACTCATATCATATATCAAGGAGAGATGAATAACTACAAAATAACTTGTGAGATCCAACATACCTCTCTCTCTTTCTTCAGTTTCTTCTACGTCTATATCAGAGTTGATTTTTACTGATTTAAAATTTTTATTTTCCAGAACAAGCAGAACCAGGACTCATCGTTATCGAAGAACCTCAGCCAGGGCCTTCCAAAAGACAACGGCTCATATAAATTTTGCATATTATAATTTATAATCATAATAATATATTATCATAAATAACGAGATTTTAAGTTTTATTTTGTTACGAGTTCTACCTTTTTTTGATACCTACTGAATTTGCATCATTTTTGCCTTTTTTCTTTTTAATTACTTGTGTGGAAAACCAGGTGACATTTATGAAATGACAGCATCCATAAAAATTAAATATTGAAATGTAAAAAGTGGGTTTTGTATAAACTGCTAAAAATTTACAATTTTCAACTCGCACTAGAAACCGAACGAATCGTCTGAAAAAAAAAACTAAATACTGCTATTTGTAGAGAATTTCAAGTACTTTAATTTCTGTAAACAGACCATTTACCAAAAGTTAATAGTTTTCGAGTTTTAAGCAAAAAACCGGAAAAAAGCAAAAAAAAAACGGTTTTTTTCTGGTTTTTTTAAATGTTGCGTCACGAAATTTTGTCCGCAAACCTCAGATTCGGATTTAGCACCCCAAAACACATATGGAATGAAAAAATCAGAACTACCCCAAAACTTTCCTACTAGGGTCACTTTACAGTACAAATTTACTGAATTAACTGCCGGCGACACCATACTTTAAACTATAAAGTATTTTCCCCTGTAATAATCGAGGTTAAATTTGGATCATCTCTTAAAGTGCTGATAATTGGTGCTCTAACCCTACATAAATCTAAATGAAAAAGCTATATTATTGACGCGATAAAAAATTATAAGCAAATTAAATATGATCTCACACATGACCCATCTATATTTTGTCCCAAAACGATTTGTGACGTCACAATCTGCTACCGCTATACAATGTTTATTGACAAATGTAAGGCGTTAGCACAGGGCAGGATAGCTCCTGACGTCACAGCTTGTTAGAGAGAGAACGTAAATTGGCCAATACTTGTGAAGAAACGAGACAAAAATGTTATGTTTTGTCCCTTTCGCTGTAACCGGGTTTTTGGCACAAAGCTGTCAAATTTGACACTCTTGTGCCAAACAAATAACAGCTGTGAAGAGTGAGGTTTCGTATTATTTGAAATCTTTTGTTTTTTGGTGTGTTTTATGTTATATCCTCTTGAGCGTCCCGCGCGGTGTGACCGACTTGACAGTTATCGCGCAAGTGTCCAAGACGGTGTGACCGCACGCGAATTAGGGTGACTTTGTCTGTTGTTTATTTTGAATTCTCTCAAGCATTGCGTGCCGACGGGTGGCAATTTATTTTCTACTGACTTAAGCCCTGGCTTCTGCAGTTTTACTTTTGGGATGTACATTCGAAAAATTGAAAAAAAAAAGCTTCTAATCTAGGACCAATTAGTTGTCATTTGCAATCCTCTCAAGGGTCGCATGCCGACTGGCGGCAAGTGATATTTTATATACAGATCTCGAAACTTTTTATATAAATCGTTATTAAAACATATATTTAACTTATTAAATAATAAATTTGGTGTGTGTGTTAGATTTTCGTCATAATTTTGCTTCAAAACCACCAAAAATTACATACAAGTATTTTATGTTCACATCGAGATTGCTTTTATTCCTTCAGTTTCTTTTTAATTCCAGTTACATGATCTTATAGAGAATTTACTCTAGTTTCTAAATATATATAACATGCATAGGTTTTAGCAACAATTTATCAATATAATCCATAAAAAATAAAAGGCGGGCACTTTCACGCGCTCACGCGCGGGGACACGTGACATACCCCGGACGCTTGCGCCATTTGCTTATTTGCGGCCGGACGCTCGAGAGGATATACTCTTTTGAGATAGAGACTCCATGTATTTTTAAGTATTTTAACAATGGGTGGATGCAGTATTTTGAGGTGCAAAAGTCGCAGCGAAGGAAAATGTGCTGCCGTAACTTTTCACTCGTAAGTAGCTATAGCTCGTGTTTTTTTAGTTTGTGATTGCATATTATTTAAGAATGATGATATATGGACGTAAATACAATCATATTTTCCATAGAAAGTGAGATGAAATCTGTATTTTTTACATAATTCGTAACTTATTCTAAAAATATATTTGTCTTAGTGTTGCTATTTAATTTAGTACCAAAATATACTGACTAAAGTTCTTTCGGTAAAAATTTAGTATAATGTCCCACGATCCCACGATTTGTGGAGGAGGGGGTTAAGAGGGGAGGGGAGGGGGAAGGTTGAACCCCCACTCTCCCCATCAGGAAACCCACAGTTACTGAGATATTAGTGGTTGAAGTTTTTAGTTGGGAGTAATAAGGCGACAGCTAACCCTTACCTCCACAAACCTCACTAAACATAAATTTTGGATACATACCTAATCAATTCAAATAGAAAATAATCTTAAATTAATTGCTCGTTCACTTTAACTTAAATAATCTATTATAATATAGTAATCAATTCGGTTTTACTTTTAGGTCGGTCCACAACAGACGCAGGTATTAGTCTTCTATGCAGTATATTTGGGGCCTAAGAGGGATCACATGATGCACTTGGTGTCTTTTGTGAGGCTTTCGACTGTGTCGAGCACGCTACGTTGGTCAGAAAATTATAAAGGGACACGTCACTTTAACTTTTAAGTTCTTATCTTAAAATTAGAACGCAGAGAGTAGAAGTAAATTCTACAAGGTCTACTGGGACCAAAATAGGACTAGGTGTGCCACAAATTTAAAAAAAGTTATTTCATTAATGATTTTATTAACGATTGCACACCTTAGGAATAAGATAGACCCTTGCAAAGCTGTTTCCATGTAATTAAGTTATCTTGACTTTTGCTATATTATATGTCACCGTAAAATTGTAAAAACCGTTAGATTATAAAATAACTAACTAGATGGTAAAAATATGTCGAAAGATTAAAAACTATATACCTATTTATAATCTAACGAAAAACAATGTGTTAAATTATAGACAGAGTATTCGCGTCGGTAGTCAATCAGCATTTTACAATTTCACTAGTTTTATTACAATCTAAAGGTTTTTACAATTTTACGGTGACATATAGATTAAGTTACTACATTGTAAAAATATTTTTGCTAAAAAGTGGCCCCGTGCGAGTTTCTTACGCTGGTTCTTCTCGACGGGCTAGTTTCTTTTATATGTATTTTAACTGTAATTTTTTAAATGTGTTGAAGTGAATGAAGAATGTTTGAAACATCTACTTAAATAAAAAACTATTTACTTTTTTGATATTGTTTAATTTTTATATTAAGAGAAATACCTACCCTACCTAACAGTATTAATAGTAAGACTTTTTGGTGGTTTATGCTTGGGCTACTTCAGAAAAAGTCAAAATCACCATATAAGTTTCGACGAGTTCCCTCGATTCCTCATAGATCCCATCATCAGGTCACCACTTTTTACACCCATAGGAACCCTTTACATAAAAAAAAAACAATTCGAAAATTGGTCCACAGACAGCGGAATCATCGTTAATTTTAACAAAATTACTAGGTATTTGAAGCCATTAAACCATACAAATTGTATCTTTTTCTTTTTATTATAACCCCTAATAATAATATATAACTAGCTGTCTCGACACACGTTGTTCTGTCTGAACTGAACATGAACTGAAATGAATAAATGACTTATAATGCATCCTGCGTCCTAGTCCTACACCTACAACCTTTTTCATTATTTTTAAGTTCAAGCCTATAATAATATATAACTAGCTGTCTCGACACACGTTGTTCTGTCTGAACTGAACATGAACTGAAATGAATAAATGACTTATAATGCATCCTACGTCCTAGTCCTACACCTACAACCTTTTTCATTATTTTTAAGTTCAAGCCTTCCCTGAACTTCCGCAATTATTTCAAAACAAAATAAAATGTGCCAAATTGATCCAGCCGTTCTCGAGTTTTGAGTCCCTTGTGAACGGGATAAAAAGTATCCTATGTCCTTCTCCTGGTTTCAAGATACCTCACCAATTTTCAGCCAAATCGGTTCAGCCGTTCATGAGTTAAAAATATTTTTACCACGTTCATAATATTTTTTTAATATATCTATTACTTTCGGTCTTGGCCTAGAGTTTACTTAATAATAGGTGTCGATCGAGACTGAAAATCCAGGTACGATCGTACTTTAATCGCATGTTTTCTTAAAACCTCTGACTCATAAAAAATATCTAGAACAATTTAATCGCCAGTATTAAAATATTGAAATTTACTTATTTTAATAATGAGTGGTGTAAGGGAAAACTCGTTTTACGGTTCTTGTTTATTATATACTGACTACGACGAGAAAACTTACATGTGCATCCTAAGATCAAGACAAAAATACCACAATTGAAGGCTATGTTTGTACATGGCAACACATAGTGGGTGAGCGAGATGCACTCTAGTGGTTACAAGTGTTGCGTATCTAAGGGTTCTTAATCTTAGCGTTAGCACATCGTTACGTCACAGACCAATATATCGCTGTCTATCTTATGTAAAAAAGAAAAATAATGTTTAGTCAACATGCCTGTCTCAATTATAAGCCAAAATTGTATTCAATACGTTGTTCTGGTTCAATTAGAGCACACTCTTGTGCTGTCGCGAGCCGCCGACGGGAGAGTAATTACGACCAACTTCATTTAACTTTCGCATCCCGACTGCTCTCGCTAAGCACGCCGCCCCACTTACCAGCGAAATAATGCAATCCCACATTATTGCGACCGCAATCTACATAATACAATCTTATACTTCGGTCTGAGTGGATTTTAAAGTGCTTTGAAATAAATAAACTGAAATTGAAATAAATGGATTAAAAGCCGCCGCTCACGAGCCACGCAATCAGCTCTTAAGGCGGTTCACCGAGGCGCAAGCGAGCGAAACCGTTTTACTTTATATAATGGTTTATGTATTTACAAATAAGGAAAACCCTTTAAAAAAATAGTCAATTTAACTAACGATATTGCCTAGATAACTTACTACATTGTTACGCGATTAGATGTTTTTCACTCGATTACATAAGTTCCCGAAAACAGCCCAAAATAAAAGTCTTAATCCTATATCTTCATAGGAAAATACTATTTTTACAAGATAATTCTTACATGTAATGATTTATCTTGAAGTACTCAATATAACTTAGTAATTTATTAAATCCTATAGGGTCATATATTTCATAAATTGATGGTTATTCCAAAATGCTTTAAAATTGTCCAGCGTATTAGGACCTACCTTGAACCTCGCCTGCCCGATAGTCAGTCGATGGCGCCTGCCAGCGTCGGACCTGTGCTAGGTTTTTCAGCGTGCTTTAGAAAGTTGGTAAGTTTAAAATGGGCAATAAAATAAATAAAGCGAAGAAGAAATCACTATCAAAAACTAAAAAAAGAACAGGAAAAGAGAACTACATGAGAAGGTATGTAAATAACATCACTTTTTGTATTTTAGAATAGCAATAGTCGTGACCTTTAATACATGACATAATTACTCGATGACACAGTCTAGTTATAAAAAGTATCAATTGTGATGGTAAGTTTTTTTATAATTTATTATTATCGGACACTCACTAAAGGGCCATACTCACGGCGCTTCCAGCAAATCCAGCACCGGTACTAATAGCCGTCATTAGTGTCAATATTGTCAATCATTTAAAAATTTTGCCTTCAAATCCGCGGCCTTGAGCTTGCAGGCTGGATAGTCAGTATGGCCCTTTAGTGTTATACTTTTTGAGCGTATGTGTGTAGGTATGTGATTTGTATGTGGGTATATGTATGTATGTTTTTGGCATGTCTTACAGCTTAAACGGCTCGATGGACCCACTACCTAACTTTACAACCTGTAGGTTAACACTCATACTTGTAACTTTCTCTACACAAATCTTATCCAGATAACAATCAAGAATTATAAACAAATTATTTACCTTTACCTATAATCTGGTGATGTCAATTGGAAGGTATTTACTTTTACTTATATTAGAACTTTCTGATCCCGACAGACGTTGTTCTGTCTTAACTATGAAGTGGGATAAATAAATAACTACCAACAACTACATTTACAACTACGCCTACAACAACATGTACACCTACTTCCTACAACTGCACCTACACCTAAAACCTACCCCTACTAGGTAGTAAGAGAAGTTGTAGGTACTCTAGTAATACTAGGGGTAGATAACTGCACCTACGACTACATCTACACCTACACCTACTTCCTAAATCTGCACATACTACATATATCAACACTTAAAACTACACGTACTATCTACACCAACATACACCCACTACCTACTACTACAACCTAACCTATACTTGTACCTTTTTCTACACAAAATTTGGTCAGATAATAAAATAATATATTTATATAATTTGGTGCTGTCGATCGGAAGGAATTTACTTATACTTATATTAGAACAGTCTGATACCGACAGACTTGTTCTGTCTGAACTATTAGCGGGTCAAAATTAATAAATACAAACAACTACACCTACATCTACAACTATATCTACACCTACTACCACTAACTACTACCTACACCGACTTCCTTCAACTACTAGGTATTAGGTGTAGTTGTAGGTACTCTAGTAGTTCTAAGAATAGGTTACTACACCTACAACTACATCTACACCTACTATATAGGTGACTACTGTAATGACGACTAAACAAACGATTTTTTCTTTGTTTTTAGCACTCCAAGAGGAAGTAAAAGATTGTTCTAAAAAACCGGGAGGCCGCGTAATAGAAATATCCACACTGTTACGTTCTGTGTCGTGACGATGCGATAGCAATTCGACAAGTTTCTTCCACAGGACGACGACAAAAAATAAATTTAAAAACAAAATAATATTACTTTATTTAACATTTCAATTTTATCAATGTGTTGCTTGTTTAGCTGTGTGAAACTTAAGAGTTTTCTGTGTTAAACTTATAGAAACCAAAGTCTATCTGTCCATCCATCCGGATGTCCGCCAATATCTGTTGGTATGTCAACAATACAACCATCAAACAACATTCTTCTTTCAGAAGACGCTTTCGATGCCTTTAGAATGTTTAAGACTATACTGCATTTTTCATTACAGAAATGTTTTACCAAAATTAATAACAGAACAAAAACTAAATAAATAAAATTATTTATAAGATTTTATTCAACGTTAGGAAGCAACCAAAACTAAATATGTTCGAATTTCGATTGCTTGTAAATCAGCGGGATGACGGTAGCAACTCGCTACCCACAGTGTTCAATCTCGATCAAAAATCGGACAACGTCTTTTTATCGGTTAATTCGAAAGAGTGCTTAGTTATAAATACCCGAGTAAAACACCCATGAAGCTCGCTTGCATAGTTATAATTATCTCAAAGTAAAAATTCGTATCCCGCATTGATAAAAAAGTGAAAAAACGTTTTAATTAAAAATTCTTAAGGAATAGCCAAAAATATGTTATACATTATTTAAATAACATACAGAAAGCTACATTTTGAATCCTTTTCAAGTCGGCTATGACTTATGGGGGCCATAAAAACAAAGAAAATCGAATTTTAGTTTTTATTTTTTTCTGACTAATTTTCGCAAAAGTCGCACCTAGAATTTACATTAAAAGGAAGCTAGTGATTACCACTACCACTGATAAAATAATCAAATTCTAAAGAGGTGGAGAATCGTAGAAAAATGGTTTTGAAAGATGCGGGATTCGCGGGATTCATCTTTAGAAAATTATATACTTTTTCGATACAGAAACTTCTTTTGGACTGTTCAGAACTTGAATAAGAACAATAAAAAATAGATAAAATGTCACATTTCAACCCATTTTAGCGTGTACAATAAAAACTGGTTATACAATTTTAGTTATTATTTTTTTCCGAGCGTTCCGCTGAAGTAGCAGCTTCAACTAACATTGATATAAATCCAATACACGCCACTACTATGGTAAGTTCTTTAAATTGGAGCAAGTGAGCTCACAAGTTGCCGTAATATCTTAAAATACTACCATTGCCTTGTCAGTATATTTTTGAAATGTGTGTTTTTGTATATAAAAATATAGATTGCTTCTTTACTTAAAAGTGTAGCTTAGCTATTAAAAGAGATGAACATAAGCTAGTTATTCCTTACCAAAGAATTAACATCTTTAGCAGAAATGCGTACTGTATGGCCGTTCGCATCTTTAACAAACTACCTTACTATTTTAAAGGACTAACAACACAAAGATATATAAGTGAACTAAACACCTGGCTCCTCATCAAAATGTATTATTGAATTAATAAATTCTTCGATGACAAAAATATTGAATTATAAACATAATGTAATTTTTCCATTGATAATAATCATATCACTTGTACCTAACTATTGTATATTAAAAGTAATGTGACATTGTAATTATTCTGTTTTGAAATTTGACATTATATAAACCATAATATTATTTTCCTGACTTAAATGCATTGATTCTATTTTGTTTCTGATTGTTAAACAAATGTTTGTATCCATTGTTTGTAATGTATTAATTATTGAATTGTAATCGTTATGTATTGACATTTGTTACTTTTTTTTTCTTGACAATTTTATATTATTAGCTAATCACTTAAAATTCATGACTAATTAAAATAAATAACATTTACCTATTTGCACACTATGCATGTAGTAGAATATGTGGAAATGTAAATTGCCTTATTGTACCATATTCCTAGCAAATAAATGATTTGGTTGATTGATTGATGACACCGTTAAAAGGTGTAAAACGTTGAAATTGATTTTCCACAAAAGCATTTTCTGAAAATAATACTTTTTTTGCATGCGATTCTTTCCTATATTGCCTTACAAAACGTTACAGGCTATTCATTCATATAACAATGTTTTGATCACCACTAACTCTTAAATCAGGTTAAGAGTTAGTGGTGATCAAAACATGTTCAGACATTTTCGCGCTTTTAATATTTGCGTGTATGATGGAAACACAGGACAGTCTCTGTTTTTTCATCATATTCTATACTTGCCTTTTCACCAAATGTCGTGAAAAAAAATTTTGTTTTGTACAAGAATAAAATAAAAAGCCAAAAACTTGGTTATTTGAATATTTCACATAAATTTTGAGGTTATGTGAAAAGAGTGTAAACACAAAAGTATAACTTATTATTACCTACAACTTTGCTATTTACCTTTTTTCCATATGACTTGTAGTTTTGCCGGAAATCAAGATAATCCGTTTTCTACCCTTAAAAACCCACCCCCTTCACTTCCCGACCTCAAATCGCCCGTAAATTATTTTTCATTTTATTTTTGTTATAATCTCTTCCTTTTACAATGGGTTTCATCCTACTATAAATTTATTTTACTTTTAACCATTTTTAGAGGTAAAAGCACTAGTCTATATGTAGCCGCTGTGTATGAGTGAAATACTATTATTGTTAACTAAGATTGATTACTAAGTTAATTACTATTGATTAATTACTAAGATTGTTTATATTGCATAAACAATCTTACTAATATCATAATTGCGAAAGTTTGTAAGTTTGTTTGTTTGTATGTTTATTTATTTGCATGTTTGGCTTAAGCGGCTGAACGGAATTGAACTAAATTTGGCACACAGGTAGACTGTAGCCCGTATGTATGTAACCTCATTGCTCCTCCTTGATACTCTTTTTTGTCTTGACAAGAAATACTTGACAGACTTTTATATTGTGATTCATATGAATAATTTATGTTTGAAAATATTTGCGAAATATTAGCATTAAATGTTGTTTCTTTAGTTGTAAAGCAACACATTATCTTTTATTTCCATATTGTTAAAAATCTTATTATAAAACAACATTTTCGCTATAACTTGTGAACAATGGAAAAACTGAGATTCGAATTTGTGGTAAAGGCAAGTGATGATCCAAAAACTAATATTATATGCTTAACTTCGATTACTGATGCTGATAATAGAACATACTCGATTCCGGAAGAATTACAACCAGCTAAATTTCATGATGCTGTTCTAAAGACGCGAGTATTTGAAAATATAAAAAAAACATTGAAGAAAAGGCATGAGAGAAGGCAAGTATGGATAACAATGACACAAGAAATACATGATACCTATATAGATGACGATGGAAACATTCAATTTAACGGATATTTTTTAGAGGAAATAACTTCAAAATTTGAAAGAGCACCACAGCATATAGGAATTTTGGAAGAGTCTTTGACAGAATTATTACATAAATGCACGGAATCAAATAAACCACAAATTTCGGGAAATGTAGTAGACAAATTTATTTTAGAAAAGTTTAACAGGAGGACATCTAATGCATCTCAATGGATGAATAGATTTGAAGAGGAATGCTCACGCTTATCAATTCATGAAGATGCAAAGAAAATCGAGATTATAAGAGCATTTTTAGAAGACCTAGACTGGTATACCTCCATGATGATTAAATATACAATTAATTCGGAATGGAAAACATGGAAGGAATGTTTCTGTGAAACTTATGCTGACAAAGGTTGGTCACCAGTCAGGTATACAATTTTATTTCATTACAGACAAGGTTATTTATTAGACTATGCCTTGAAAAAGGAGAGACTTTTATTGGAAGTGAACAGAAACATTGATGTTTGTACATTGATTGATTTAATTGCAACGGGATTACCTATATTTGTGATAAATAAAATTGATAGAAATATTTTAAGAACAACAGAAGATTTATTTAACCAAGTAAGAGGTCTAGAATATTTAGTTACCAGAAAGAATTTTCAAAACAACTTTAGAAGGAATGCTGACAATGAATCAGAGAAACAAAATAAGAATACAAGAAGCTCACAAGCAGTAGGAGAAAACAGATATCCAATAAGAAACGTTAACAATTCAGAGTTAGAAGTTGAACTAAATGAAATCAATCCAAAAAACTTGATATCCCGCCGTTAATCAAAATTGAAGTTGAATTAAATGACTCCTTAAAAATAAAAGGGATCTATGATTCAGGTTCGAATGTGTCCTTAGTAAATTCCAAAATTTTGTCAATAAAAGGTACTCAAAATAATAAGGACGGTATAAATGCGAACCTCAAGACGATTAATGGCGTTAAAAAGAGTGTTGGTATGATAACTCTCAAAATAAAGATTTTCGATATAGAGAGAGATGTCAATGTATTTGTCATAGACGCAGAAACTTTCGATTACGATTTTTTGATTGGATTAGACATAATAAAAAAATTTCATCTTGTTCAAGATGAATACTTGGAAATAAAACAAAGTATTCCGTTTAAGGAGAATAAGACATATTATAAAACAAAGACATTTTATAGAACAACCAATTTTGACAAAGCAAAGAAAAAATATGAAATTAATTTTAACGAACACCTAGAGGAAAAAGACTTTACTATTATGGTGAATCACCTTAATGTGGATCAACAGAATGATATTGATAATCTTATATCAAAATATAAATCACTTTTCGCGACAGGCAAGTACGATGTTGGTAAAGTAAAAGATTACGAAGCACATATTGATTTATTGGTCGATAGGTACTGCGCTAAAAGACCATATAGATGTTGTATAGGGGATAAAAAAGAGATAGAAATGCAGGTGGCTAAATTATTAGAAGAAAATTTAATTGAAGAATCATATAGTCCTTTTGCAGCACCTGTTACTCTGGCATATAAAAAAGAAGACGGACGGAAATCCAGATTATGTATTTATTTCCGAGATTTAAATAAAATTGTAATACCACAATCACAACCGTTTCCCTTAATAGAAGACTTAGTGGTGAAAACTCGAAATTGTAAATACTTCACAACACTTGATGTTAATTCGGCATTTTAGTCAATCCCGCTCAAAATTGAAGACAGACATAAAACAGCTTTTGTAACTCAAGATGGACATTTTCAATGGACCTGCCTACCCTTTGGATTAAAAACTTCACCAGCGATTTTTCAGAGAGTATTAAGCAATATCATAAGGAAACACAAACTATCGAACTTTACTGTAAATTATATTGATGACATTTTGATATTTTCTAAGACGTTTCAAGAACATATTACTCATTTATCATTACTACTAGAAGCAATATCAAAAGAAGGATTTAGACTAAAATTTTCAAAATGTAACTTTGCACAAGATTCAGTAAAGTACCTTGGTCATATAATTAAGGATAACACGATAACTCCTTTGAAAGATAATTTAATTGCAATAAAAGATTTTCCTATACCAAAGACGCAAAAGAACGTACGTCAATTTTTAGGAAAAATAAATTTTTATGGTAAATATATACCAAATATATCAATCATTTTAGATCCTTTACATAATTTATTGAGAAAAGGGCAACAATTTGTTTGGTCAAAAAAGTGTGAAGAATCTTTTCAGTTGATTAAAAACTTAATGTGCCAGAAACCTATATTAACTATTTTTGATCCTGATTTACCGATAAATATTTATACTGACGCCAGCATACTGGGTATTGGCGCTGTTATGAAACAGCCACAGCTTAATGGAGAGGAAAAGCCATGTGCATATTTTTCAAGAAAACTTAATGATACTCAGAAAAAGAAAAAAGCTATTTACTTAGAATGTTTAGCTATAAAGGAGGCTGTTAAGTATTGGCAACATTGGTTACTAGGGAAAAAGTTTACAGTCTTTACAGATCATAAACCTTTAGAAAAAATGAATATTAAATCTCGACCAGACGAAGAACTAGGCGATCTTACATATTATTTATCTCAATACAATTTTGAAGTTATTTATTCGCCAGGTAAATATAATTTGGAAGCTGATAGTCTTAGTAGAAATCCAGTATTGGAAGCAGATGATAATCATGATGATAATTTAAAAATTGTAAATTTTGTTAAAATAGAAGATATCCAATGTGACCAGCAAAGAAATGAATACATAAGACTAAATAAAAATAAATTAAAGTTTCAAAATTCAATATACTATAAAAAGTCAAAGAAAAAAGAAAAAATCATACTAACGGAAGAATTTGGTAAAAAGCTAATAAAAGATATTCATTACCTCTACTGTCACATAGGAGCAGAACAGATAAGAAATAAAATAAGCGCATTTTATACTGCAAATAACTTGATGAGAAATATAAAGAATGTGTGTGACACATGTGAAGTATGCATAAGAAATAAGTCCAGAGGTAAATATAATTATGGGCTATTGTCTCAGTTAGGACCAGCTTCATGTCCTTATGAAATAATGTCAATAGACACTATTGGAGGATTTGGTGGATCTCGATCTACAAAGAAATATTTACATCTTTTAATAGATCACTTTACAAGATATGCTTATATTTTGACCTCGAAAACACAGAATTCAAATGATTTTATAAAGCTATTGCAGAAAGTGACACAGGAACATAAGATTGGCATTATTTTATCTGATCAATACCCAGGTATAAATTCAAAAGAATTTAAATCATTTTTACATGTACAAAATATAACTATAGTTTTTACTGCGGTGAATGCGCCGTTTTCAAATGGTTTAAACGAGAGATTAAACCAAACTATTGTAAATAAAATAAGGTGTAAGATAAATGAAAATAACAATAACTTAGCCTGGACAACTATTGCTCACGAATGTATCAAAAGATATAATGAGACAGAACATACTGTTACAAAATTTACACCTAAATATCTATTGGAAGGGAAAAATTATACCATTCTACCAACTGAATTAAAAACAAAATTTACAGTTGAAGATTTAAAAAGGGACAGAAAAGTGGCATTTGAAAATTCTATAAAGTCACATATTTACAATAAAGAAAAATTTGATAGAAAAAGGAGAGATCTTGATTTGAAAATTGGTGATTTTGTATATGTTGAAAATGGAAATAAACTTAATAGAAGAAAGTTAGATGAACTAAAAATTGGGCCATTTGAGGTCTTGGAAAAGATATCTGACTCTATATACAGAGTAGACACTGGACACAGGAAATGTGAATCAAATTTCTATCACATTACGAAGATCGTTCCGGCTCCTACAGCTACAGCGGTCGGAGCCTGATCTGGGGGGGGAGATGTAAGCTCATTGCTCCTCCTTGATACTCTTTTTTGTGTTGACAGGAAATACTTGACAGACTTTTATATTGTGATTCATATGAATAATTTATGTTTGAAAATATTTGCGAAATATTAGCATTAAATGTTGTTTCTTTAGTTGTAAAGCAACACATTATCTTTTATTTCCATATTGTTAAAAATCTTATTATATGTATACAAAGGCTAGTGGCTACTTTTTATGCAAAAATATATTGTATAATATATTTTTGTGCAAACAAAGTTGCGGGAAACATCTAGTATGACATATTTATGAAAATGTTAAGAAAAAGTTTCAAAATGATTTACATAACCAATGACTATCACAAGCAGTTAGCGAAATAGGTAGAAGACTATTTTGACAGCTGCTCCTCCTCTCACCTATTATTTCTTCTGCACCCACAAGTATAAATGGAAGAGCAAATAAATAATTTTACGATTTTAAGAAAGAGGCTGTCTTGTGTTTCCATCATAAACGAATATATTGAAAGCACGAAAATGTTCAGGTTAAGAGTTGGCGATGATCAGAAAATTGTAATATGGATGAATAACCCAAGCCTGTAACGTTTTGTAGGGCACTTCACATCCAATATTATAATATAGGATTTAGAGGAATGGTTGCAAGATAGGATGACCAATTTGTTAGTTATTAATAAGTTATTAAGAAGTTGTTACGTATAATTATTTTTCCTGGGAGTTCGACAGGATTAGTAGTCAGTCACTTTATACATGCAATTGCACATACAATACAACAAGGAAACTATCTAATTAATTATCCACTCTCCAAATTGCTCTTTCTTGGCCAAGAACATCTGCAACTGTCAACTCATCGAACGCACAGAATTCACTCGCTACCTGGGTGTTATTTTGGACGAAAGACTTACTTTTAAACTTCACATTTCTGAAATGACCAAACGCGTGAGGAAGTTGATGAGTGTCATGCGTAACCTTCGTGCCGTAGTCGATGGTCAAACACTAAAAACTGTTTTCTACGCTCTGTACCAAACACTCATCAACTACTGTATTCTGGCCTGGGGTGGATCTTCCTCTTCTAACCTTATCCCACTAGAAAGAGCTCAAAGAGGAGTTTTAAAAATCACTCTCAGCAAACCGAAAAGGTATCCTACTCAAAGCCTTTATGAGGAAACTAAAGTTTTAAGCGTGAGGAAGCAATACTATGTCCGGGTGGTCGAAAATGTGCACAGATCTGTCACTCAATCGAAGCAAATATATGAAGAGATGCTAAGTAGCCGCGTTTTCAGAGTCCCAAATATTCATGTAAATACAACTTTTGACTACAGATTCGGTATTTTCCTATTCCCTTTTATATACAATAAACTAGTTAATATATTCAGCTTAAAACATCATTCCGTACGAGAAACAAAAAAACATTTGACTCAATCTCTTTTAGATTGGACATACATCGAGTCTGAAAATCTTATGAAAGTAGACAATTAACACAACACACTAGTCACAAACTAACACATTCTTATTTACAATACACATATATAAACACACACACACACACATACGCACGCATACTCACACACATACACACACACACACGCACACATGCACGTACATAGTACATACGCACTGCACACCAAATTACTGTCACACAGTATTTAATTAATACTAATTTTAGAATTAAATAATTATTTTCTAATTTTAATAGTAACGAGAACTACTGTTTAAGTTTATTATAATTGTAATCCCCTAACTTCCCCCATAGGACAGGCTTCGCCTAGTTTGGGGGACAGAAAAGATAATGTTTGTAAAGTTTCTTGAAAATAAACGATTTATTTATTTTATCTGAAAAAGTAACATAGAGGTAAAAAAAACCTAGGCCGTTCTTTTTTTATTACGACAACCTCCCGTCTAACATTATGCTTGATAGATGGCAAAGTTTTCAATGTTATCACAAACACAAACTCACAATTAAGATGCCCAATTTGTGATGTGACAGCTTCACACTTTAACAACCTTGAACTAGTTGCATCTAGGAAATGCGATCAGGGCACCCTAAATATGGGATCACAACACCTCTCCACTGCTGAATGAGAGTTTTAGAGTTTTTTCTGCATCTTTTCTACAAGAAAGACGTTCAAACTTGGAGAGTTCGGAAAAACTCTGCAGAAGGAGAACTTGTCCAAGCTAAAAAAACCGAGATCCAAAGAAAAATTAGGCAACAACTAGGATTGTTAGTCGATGTCGTCAAGGTCAATGCGGGAACGACCAATGACCGTAATACTGCACGGATCCTTCTCAGTGATAAGAACCGTCACAAGGTTTCCCAAATTTTAGGATTAGAAGAATGGTTGCTAGATGGGATGCACAATTTGTTAGTTGCTCTCAGTTGTGACTTACATCAATAAGTATATATCAATATATACGTACTAAGTTTGGCAGTTACTGCACACAAATTGCAGAAAAATATGTAAGTACTTATGGATTGCAACACATAAGAGTCACCATACATAAGATACTGATTCGTGAGAAAGACATTATTGAAAATTCAGCTTTACCTGTCAGCATGCTCTCGGAACAAACTGCGGAATAAGTTTTGGGCGCAGTGACCGAGAGCGGAGAGCACCATACTAGAAAGATGACCAGGCGAAAGAGAATTAGAGATTTGTTTACCCGAGCTTTGCAGTCATCTGATCCTGTTTTGGCTGAAATTCACCTAAATCACCGACAAAATTATATTAAACGCATACATATTCGACAACAGTTCAGGGATATGCTTCTCCTTGATACTCCCGACATAATCACAGGCGAAAATGAAAGCGAAACTGAAGACGAAGCTGAATTTGCAGAAGAAAATCTGACGCAGGTACAGAACATAATTCTTTCTCGGGAATCGGGATATAAATATTTTTGAAGACGAGAATGAATGAATCGCAAGGAATTTGCCCACTTACGTTCATACTCACTTTGTTTTTTTTTTCTTCAGTTTTTTCGGTGGTATTTTTTTTTAATCACTGTCATTATAATTGTATAATATTTTGTGGTAAGCAGTAAAGCAGTTGGCGAAATAGGTAGGGGGCCTATTGTGCCCTCCTGCTCCAGTGTCGCCTATTATTTCTTCAGTACCCACAAGTGAAAATGAAAAGGTAAATAAAGAATATGATTTATAAAAGAGACTGTCCTGTGTTTCCATCATACACGCAAATATTAAAAGCACGAAATTTCAACGTTTTACACCTTTTAACGGTGTAACATTAAAGAGTTACTATATTACGGCAACTTGTGACCTCACTTGCTCCAATTTAACGAACTTAACATAGTAGTGGGGAGTATGAGCGTTATATTAATGTTAGTTGAAGCTGCTACTATAGCGGAACTTGCTCAGAAAAAAAGAATAACTAAAATTATATAACCAGTTTATATTTTACACGCTAAAAAGGGTTTAAATGTGACCTTTTATCTATATTATCCATTTTTATTGTTCTTATTTAAGTTCTGAACAGTCCAAAAGAAGTTTCTGTATCTAAAAAGTATATAATTTTCTAAATATGAATCCCGCGCATCCCGCATTTTTTCAAAACCATTTTCCTACGATTCTCCACCTCTTTAGAATTTGATTATTTTATCAGTGGTGATCACTAGCTTTCTTTTAATGTAAATTGTAGGTGCGACTTTTGCGAAAATTAGTTAGAAAAAAATAAAAAATAAAATTTTCTTTGTTTTTATGGCCCCATAAGCCTTAGCCGACTTGAAAAGGGTTCAAAATGTAGCTTTCTGTATGTTCTTTAAATAATGTATAACATATTTTTGGCTATTCCTGAAGAATTTTTAATTAAAACGTTTTTTCACTTTTTTATCAATGCGGGATACAATTTTCACTTTGAGATAATTTTAAAACTATGCAAGCAAGCTTCATGGGTGTTTTACTCGGGTATTTATAAGTAAGTACTCTTTCGAATTAACCGATAAAAAGACGTGCGACCCCTAAAAGGAAGTGTTTTGCCGATAAATTTTCACTTAGTATCTGCTTGTAACATCCTAATCTCGAGACTTTACACACTATACAGTGTATTTCGTCTCGAAGTTTAGATATTTTAGTAGCATATAAAAGGTTTAATTTCAACGAAAAAATATCCCTTTTGGGGAGTGCAATCCGCACCCCTCCGAGCTACAAGCAAATATTAATAATTACAAATATTTTATGTTTTGCGTTCTTCTTGTTGCGTTGAATAAACCTGAATAAATAATTTTATGTATTACATATATCAAAAGATCCTCATTTTATTCTCCTCATAATACTTTCAACAGCTGATTGTCGGTAGAAGGAGCAAACTTTTGATGTTGTATTTTACGTCATATTGTAGGCAGACGGGTTAGATCAATAACAATTTACAAGATAAGAAAAAAATGGCAGAAAAAAAATTTGATTCAAATTTTTTTAGTTTTTAAAATTAAATATATACATACATACATACATATAATCACGCCTTTTTCCCGTAAAGGGGTAGGTAGAGACCACTTTTGCCACTTGTTACGATCCTCACATACTCGTTTCGCTTCGTTCACTTTCATTCTTACCATCCATTCCTCCTCTTACATTCAACATAGCGAAGCGGCTCTCCATGGTCCACTTTTCACCTCCGCGAGAAACGAGACGTGATGGGTGGTGAACCACATCGCCGCCATTTTGGATAATTAAATTATTTTTATTATTATCCATTGCGTTTCCACGGATTGGTAGAGAGGGTAGGAATAGGGAAAGGGAAGGATAGGTATTAGGTGGTGTGGAAAGGAAGATTGGTAAGTTGGAGTGGGAAATAGGAAATGTAGGATATTACCGCCCAGGAGGGCAAGGGATAGGACAGTAATAGCTAGGGAAGCCGGGGTCGCGTACCCGTATACTATACCACAACTACCGGACAGGTAAGTTGGGATGAGTACCACATGACATGCACATAATATATTTAATTTTATTAATCTCGAGTATATAATAAAATAATATCTTAATCTCGAGAAGAAACACATTATATTATACTACTCAATTACGCTAGTATATAATTATAAATAATACTCGGTCATCTGCTTTTGTTTCTTATTACAATAATATTATTTCACATGTTATAGGTAATGAAAACAAATCAAAAATGAACTACTTAAATATATTTTGTACTGTGGCGTAGCGATAATGTCGCAAGACAGTGATCGCGGCGAGAGCGGGCGAGCGGACAGTTCCCCCGCGCGTCTCAGATTCGTATTGCCGGCGCCCCACACCTCACCCCCTGAAATCTTGTTTCGTGTCGAAATTACCCGCCTTAAAACATTTTACTCGGAGAAAAGCACCCATTTTAAAAAATATATTTGGAGCGAATTACACGAACCGTGCTTGACCTTTCAGCTCCGATGAACGTTTTTTACTTAGGAGTTGGAAGCGAAATTAGTAACCTGTTAGTACGCCTACACACGTGCCGGCACCGCGCGCCGCCACGACGTGATTTGTAAGGATTTTGTGCTGTATTGCCGGCGAATCGTACGACGCGAGAGCTGCGGCGGAAAAAACCATACAAATCCTCCCGGCCGTGGCAGCTATGGCACGTGTGTAAAGGCCCTTAGTCGGTTTCAAAATTTAACTCCGATAGAATTAGCTGTAGATAGCTAGGGTGATTCCAAACCACCGCTGGATCTTTGAAAATATGCTAATATCTTGTAAGCATTTTTAAATATATACCTATTTTTAATATAAAAAGCAAGTATCAAATATGTACATATGTCACCGTAAAATTGTAAAATCCGTTAGATTGTAATAAAAGTAGTAAAATTGTAAAATGTTGATAGACTTCGGACGGAAATATTCTGCCTTTTTTACGGTTTTACAATTTTACGGTGGCATATACACACCGACGCGACGTTGCTTTCTATGCCATGATAGAGCAGACGAGTACGAATCATGCTGTATACGCCGCGGGTTCGCTCATACTATAAATATTGTAGAAAATTCTGTTGGTTTTTTAACATCTTTCCAAATGTCATTTAGAGAAAATTGTTTCAGAAACCCTAGGTTTTCTACTTTGTAGCTACTAAATACGAGTATATTAGGCTTTATTCATTTAACGCATATTATACAATAATTACTTTATGTTTTTTCTTAGTATTTATGTTTTAAATAATTCGAATCGTAGTATTCCCTAGAAGAAATCTATTATCTCATTTAGTCCAACTCTCTCACGAGATTGGAGTTTGTACTGCTCGGTTCCGTAATACATAAAGCAGAGTCAATTCATCTGCGCTACACGGGGAGTCGGAGGTGTGACGGATGGCTCCATAAATCGCGACTAACGCTCGCTTGTTGCCTGCCTTCTGATGTGAGCGACGTGACATTCATTTGGGCGCCATTTCAGTATTGTTCTAATTAAAATATTATGTAAGTATACAGTATTACAGTGGCTGTGTTCCGCGGAAAATAGCGCTAAAAAAACGTAAGCAAAATGGCGACCGCATGCGGTAAATAAGCAAAATGGCGGATTATGTTAGCAGTATTGAAGTTAGCAGTTTTCTCGGAGTTCTGATAAATTTAAAAAATAAAAAAGAATTACAAAAATATTTATCTGACCGGGATTCGAACACATCACATTCCAAATTTTCGAACGAAGCAATCATAGGCGTGGTTGGGGGGGGGGGGCAAGGGTGGGCAACGCCCACCCTAGAAACTTCTTTGCCCACCCTAGACCCTAGACAGTATTAATGAATTACTAACTTAAATAACCCCCAAGGACGGCTGCCCCCCCCAGACAAAATTCCTAGCTACGCCAATGGAAGCAATAATTACTTATAGATACGCGTACTAAACTGCAAATCGAACTGACATAATAAAAGTCCAAATTATTGCACGACGAAAGAAAGAAACATAATAATATAATATGAAGAGACGAACCGAAGTAGAAACAGTTCAATGGACATCCGCCCGAGACCAGCCGAATTGGCGCTGGATCCATCGAATATGGTGCGCAAAACCACTTGTCGCAAAAGAGAAAAACAATTTGCCAACCCTAAATTATGTAACCCACAATAGCAAAAACAGGTACGTGTCGTGCCAGCATGAGCTCACTAAGAGCAAACAGGTACACACCACGCCAGCATGATTGCTAGTGGCCTCGCGTTGGAACGCAAGTCATTAGGATTTCTTTAATTGTTCCTTCCTCTGTCGATCGGTAGGTTGTAAAACATCCACCGTATAGAACGTTTCGTACTTTCTGGTACTCATCAGGTCAGCGAAGAAGCTGACTACGTTTGTAATAATATTATATAGCTTGAAAATACACAATATAGCTAGATCGATTTTTCTCCCCCAAAACTCCCTACGTACTAAATTTCATGATAATACTTGCAGCCATTTTCGAGAAACAGATTATATATTTTATCCTGTATAAATGTCTCATGTAAAGTATAAGATAGACCAAACGAGCATAATCCTCACTAGACTTACAAGTAAATTAAAAATATGGATGAGAGACACACACAAAAATATAAGAAAATTATAAAAAATTCTCCGAAAAATTGTTATTCTGTTTCTATTTCCTGACTATTAATTTCATTAATGCTGTGTTAATTACTACTACAATTATTACATTAATTCTTCTGCTGTAATTACGAGTACCTAATTGTAACAGTAAGTCGATAATTGTGTTATTATGAGAGAATAATCTACTCGTGATTTATTAACAGTAACTGTAGATCATCGTTTCTCAACCTTTTTTATGTTGCGACCCACGAAATATCCAAAAAGTTAGTAAAAAGTCTTGCGATTCCGTCACGATTTTTTCGACGTTCGATACTATAATATATTATATAGTTTGTGTTTACAATTTTCTAACAATCTGCGACCCCCTTTAAAACATACTAGACCCCCCCCCCCCCAAGTCTCGCGACCCACCGGTTAAGAAACGATGCTGTAGATAATGTTCTGTAGGGGTGTAATTAAAATAAAAATCAAAAAAATTGTAAATCAGTACTTGGATGTTGGATCTTCTTTGTGGTATCATTATCTGATGCGCTCGATAAAATTTTAACTTTCTATATCAATCAATAAATCATTTAATGTAAGAATGTTGTATACATAAGGCCTTTAACAGAAAGCTTGCGGAACTAGCGCTGTCAATGAGTAGGAATCAACTAAGAATCCTTACCAGAACCCTAACTGGGCACTGCAAGCTCCACAAACACCTCAACAAAATAGGAGTTGGTGACACAACGACTTGCAGATTCTGCAAGGAGAAGGATGAAACTCCCATTCACCTTCTCCTTGACTGTCCGGCACTCCACCAGAACAGAAACAGGTACCTTGGGCAGCACGAATACTCCACCACAGACGAAATTCGTGGCACTAACCCCAACCACATCGTTCAGTTTATGAGCAGCATAGGCCTGGGGCAAGTACTATAACGCGAAGGAGTCACAATAGATCCACTTGGGTCGCAGTGACGTCAGGCTCGATCTTGACCTGCCTTCGGAAGGAAAAAAAAATACATAAGGCCTTAAAATACTAAAAAATAGCTAGGTTCCAACATTCTGACATCACAATGGCCTAACGATGTTAATCATGTAAACGACGACCCAACGACCCAACCATGTAAATGATTTCCTTACCTTGATTATCAAATAGAATATGTGGCACACCATTGTCTTAATCTAACGCGTTCTTGTCACTTAAACTCCTCTACTATAATAGAGAAAATGAACATGATGAAAATTAAAAAGAATAGAAAAAATAGAGCCAACAGCAGTCTCGGCAAAGCTGAGCCGGTGGCTAAGTAGTAAGTAGCTCAGTGCATTATGTCGTGTGCACACAGCGCTTTATTAAAGGTCGATTCATACTAGCGAAGAGTTGCGATGCGAAGCGAAATTCCGACAACGTAGCAAATTCGGGTCGTTGGTCGTTTCATACCGCGAGGATTCGAACCGCGGTGTGAAACGCCACAACATTGCTTCTGAATAGGTCGATTCACACCGCTTAAAAATTGTGCTATGAATTTAGCCAGATATATTTTAGAAGGGTCGATTCGGACCACATTTTGAAATATTCGTGTCAAAATATTAGGATTCTATAATTATTTTGAACAGGTGAGTAGAAAAGTGATATATTATGTGAAAATAATACCAAATAATACCCTGATTATTATATTAAAAATTAATGTAAGCGTTTATAAAGTCGGCCCATCAATAATCGGCTTCCTTATAATGGGTCCCGCGCCTGTATCCACCGACTCCCTGCGACTTTCCTCAAGTCCTCCTGATGGGAGGCCGTCCTACGCTTCGACGTCCAGTTCCAGTTCGTGGTCTCCACTCAAGAACCTTTCGGCCCCAGCGGGCATCGGTTCTACGGGCTATATGTCCAGCTCGGTAACTTTAGTTCTGTTACGGATTTCCTCATTTCTGATTCTATCACGTGAAGAGACTCCGAGCAAAGCCCACTCCATAGCTCTTTGAGCGACACGAAGCCTACGAATAAGCCCCATTGCGAAGGACCACGTTTCGGCTACATATGTCATAGCACACACTGCTCGAAAACTTTTCTCTTCAGGCACAGGGATTTTTAATGAGAATATGTTTCTGAGTTTCCCGAACGCTGCCCAGCCGAGCTGGATTCGACGATAGGCCTCTTTTTCAAAGTTGGACCTACTTAACTGGACTTTGTGCCCCAGCCCCCAGGTATATATATAGTCGTCAACAACTTCGAGCGTAGAGTTTCCAACGGTTACTTGGATGGGTACAACATGGACGTTAAACATAATTTTTGTCTTATCCATGTTCATACTAAGACTGTTGTGAAACTCTACAGAGGTCATCGAGCATAGTGTTAAGGTCTTCCAGAGTTTCTGCCATAAACATAATGCCATCGGAAAATCGAAGGTGAGTGATGTAGTCGCCATTTATATTGATCCCAAGTCCTTGCCTGTCCAGGAGTTTGAACGCATCCTCCAATGCAGCGGAAAAGTGTTTCGGAGAGATGACCTCTCCCTGTCTGACGCCGCGCTGCAGTGGGATCGGCTTTGTGCTATGCTCCTGTACTCACACCGACATGGTGGCTTTACTATATAAACACTTCAACACTTCGATGTACCGGTAGTCGATGCGGCATCTCTGAGGAGACTGTAACACAGCCCAGGTGTCAATCGAATCAAAAGGTTTCTCATAGTCCACAAACGCCAAACCTAATAGTAACGTAACCTGATAACCATAATAATATAAATTTATTAAAATCACTCTTCATTAAGCGCAAATTAATCATAATATACTTACTTTACTCTTAGTAAGTATCACAAGAGGTAGATTGAATGGCAGAGTTTTGGCCAGGTTTGAGCATGCCAGACCGACGGTTTTCGAAAGAGGATTAGGAGACGAACAGAATGACGTATAACTTGACCTTGTTCTCTATGACCTTTTTTTACTCCAAATTCTTACACGTTCAGGCCCAGGGTGGTCTGGCTGGAAACTGGTCAAGAGTAGGACTTCCATGTTTTATCGGTTTCTTGTTGGCACGCAACCGTCTATCAAAATAGTTTTCTTGTTCCTTATCTGGGGGCACGGCAGTGCACCCGCCAAGTCGAGCGCGAAGCAAACACTGCCGTACCATCCTTTACTGGAACCATTTCGCCGCATTTTCAGGTCCCTATTTGAGAACCTCTGGATAAGACCAGAACGCAGAAATTTTCGTCATCCAGTAAGCTATAATCACATACTTAAAATCCAAAATTTCAAGTCTGTAGGTCATTTAGTTCCGAAGTTAAGCGAAAGCAAAGTTTCGCATTTACGACACTCACTCACTCACTCACTCACTTATACACTCACTCATGATCATCAAAATAGAACTAGTACTTCCCATAAACTCAGAGAGCTGAAATTTGGTGCAGAGTTAGGGTTTAATGGCCACATAAAGGGAAAACTATAAAAACTAGGATAATCGATCTGGGGGCACGGCAGTGCCCCCGCCAAGTCAAGCGCGAAGCAAACACTGCCGTACCATTATTTACGGGAACCATTTCGCCGCATTTTCAGGCCTCTATTTGAGAACCTCTGGATAAGACCAGAACGTCGATCTGGGGGCACGGCAGTGCCCCCGCCAAGTCGAGCGCGAAGCAAACACTGCCGTACCATTATTTACTGGAACCATTTCGCCGCATTTTCAGGCCCCTATTTGAGAACCTCTGGATAAGACCAGAACGCAGAAATTTTCGTCATCCAGTAAAGTATAATCACATACTTAAAATACAAAATTTTAAGTCTGTAGGTCATTTAGTTCCGAAGTTAAACGAAAGCAAAGTTTCGCATTTATGACACTCACCCAGTCACTCACTCATGATCATCAGAATAGAACTAGTACTTCCCTTAAACTCAGAGAGCTGAAATTTGGTACAGAGGTAGGGTTTAATGGCCACATAAAGGAAAAACTATAAAAACTAGGATAATCGAAGATCTGGAGTACCTGGTGACCCTTATTATAAAACACAAGAGCCCAACCAAACTATTAGAGATCGACATACTGCCTTTACAAAAAATATTCAACTTGGTGGGCCACTTCATTTGATGTCAAAAATCGAAGGTCTGAAGTATCTGATGAAGAACCCTCAGCTGGTCTCAGCTGATTAGAGATATGGCAATGCCCCCTTCTACTATTGGTACATAAAAAAATCGACTGTCATTGCAAAAATCCAGTGAAGTGGGACACATCTTCTAATTTAATCTAGCCGGTAGCGTCCCACTGCTGGGCGAATGCCTCCCCTTCTGCTTTTAATACGCATAAAAATAAAATTAAAGGAAAACTCTGGATAAGACTAGACTGGCTTTTATACTTATACTTACAAGTTTACAAGATGAAATAGTCGAACAATTAACTTTATTCTACTCGAACATTACACAAATTAAATAAACAAATTACACTAAAATCTAGTAAAATAAATCAATATTCCTACGTTTCTACAAAAAGAAGTGAAATCCCACCAAAAACATTCTGTAAAAAACTAGCCAAGTCTCGATGGAGCTGCTTGTTTGTCTCTAAAAAGTAATGAAATCTAGACTAAGTCGTGCCAAGTCTAAGGATCCTTACTGCGATTTATTTATTATTATAGTTAATGTTGTGTGACTTGGCCGTTGAAGAGTATACAAGGGTACAAAAGGGGCTCCATAACACCATTGCTCCAATACATGTGTTATACAATCAACAACAGCCTAAAATAAGACACTAGCGTCCAATTACCAATACCAGTATGGGCTATTATCTCTCTTAACAAACATAGGTAGTTACAACAGAATCTGATATAACATTACGTGTAAACAAAATTGACTTCTAACGTATAAAGAATTTTCAAGGGCCAAGTCACACAACATTAACTATAATAATAAATAAATCGCAGTAAGGATCCTTAGACTTGGCACGACTTAGTCTAGATTTCATTACTTTTTAGAGATAAACAAGCAGCTCCATCGAGACTTGGCTAGTTTTTTACAGAATGTTTTTGGTGGGATTTCTTGTTTCTTTTCTTGTTTTTACTCAAAAAAAAATTCAAATATTTTGGTCAATAAAAAAATCTGCCAGCTTTAGAACCGCCAGACTGGCGGTTTTATATCAAACTTTTAGGCCCATAGCGATCTGCAGTGATCCAATGCTTGTTCTCGATGACCTCCTTTTTCGTAATTTTATGTAATTTTGTGCATGGATGTACTATTTATTCATCCAACAATGGAATGCTTTCAACTGCGGTTCAAATCGCCCCATTCTAAAAACGTCGTCGTCGATTCGGACCGCGGTCCGAATCGACGACACCAGAAACAGCGCTGTAGCGATTCACACCGCGGTTCGAATCCTTGCGGTGTGAATCGACTAACGACCCGCAAATTCACCCTTATGTCCACAGCGTAATACTACTACTGTTATAAATGTGAAAGTTTGTGAGGATGGATGAATAGATGGATGTGTGGATGGATGGATGTTTGTTACTCTTTCAACCAAGCAGTACTGAACGAATTTAGATGAAATTTGGTATGGTAGTATGGCTCTGGAATAAGAAATAGGCTACATTTTATCTTACAAACCCGTGGGATACTGTATTTACGCGAGCGGAGGCGCGGGTAAAAGCTAGTCTACACTTGAACTAACCTACTTTTGGGGTTATTTGTTTCAATCGAGGTTTGACCTAAATAAATCTGAATTCAAAGATTTTGGTAGTAAGGCGTAACTTTTTCTTGTATGATTTTTTCTGTCCAGTTTACGTCATCTTTAGTTTTCGCTTGTTAGCGCTTACTGGCGTTAAAAAGAAAATGACAGTTGTCGGCCAGGACACGCTTACTAACTTCAGTAGCGCTGACATAATCCGCCATTATACTTATTTAATTTGAAATCAGAATTGTGTTTAGAGGATAACGTATCCTAGAGGAAAATAGCATTTAGCATTGACAGCGCACTCGCCATTTTGCGTACAAGTGCTTCCATGTGCCTTTTTTCGCGGAACACAGCCATTGTCTCAGAAGCAATGTGTGCATTACGTTGACATGAGGGTGAATATGCTATATTAATTTTTTTAAGTGCGTTTCGCTGCGTTTTGTTCCTGCGCTAGTTTGATTAAACCCTAGCTCTCGAATTAAATACCCTCGGTATTAATAAAGCACTTACATCCCTTTACGATCGCTTCAACGCTACTTCGATAAAAGCACTCAATCCGTTTAAGGGATAATTTTAAACTTTAAAATCAGATTTTCTACGAGAAATGTCAATTTATTAGCTCTATTTTTCTTTAAAAGCCGATGGTTGAAAATTTATAATAAGTCTTTTTTTCTAAGGCTCCGTACCTAAAGGGTAAAAAGGGGACCCTATTAGCCTACCCCACTAGCGGTAAGACTCCGCTGTCTGTCTGTCACCAGGCTGTATTCTGAGACAGATAGACGCTTGTAATATTTAAGTGGGTGTCCCATAAAGCAAACGAGAATTTTGGGCCGCTTTGTACGCCAAGCCTTCGTGCACGAGTCTGACTCGCACTTGGCCGGTTTTTTATAAGTGCAGAGATAATTATAATAATATGACACGTCGGTAGTTCGATTTATAGCGTGGAAGGTTTAACTTTATTTCCTATCATGTAAGCGGTTTTCCTGTAACATCCTAATCAGAGTAAACTAGGGTTGCCAACCCCAAATTTATAAAACTAGGATTTAAAGTTGGGAAAACCAGGACTTCTGTTCAAAAACAGGACGCAGTAAAAGAGAGTTGCAACAGTCAAATTAATATGTAGTGAAAATAAGTATAGATATTGTTACGAACACACTAAGAGAATAGCGCCATCTAGCGTCAACCAATGAAACCACTTGGTGTGAACAGGGACAGCGTGGGGCCCCTACTCAGTACTAGATGGCGCTACTGTGCGAACACTCCAGAATAAATCCAACTCAGTCACGCGAGGCGGGAACCTCCTGGAATGGTCTGGGACTCGTGTCGGCCGATATAAATACGCCGGGAGAATGCGAGCGAGTTGAGTTCACTTTGAGTTTCCTGTGAAGCGAAACAGGCGATAC
This sequence comes from Glaucopsyche alexis, assembly GCA_905404095.1. Taxonomy (NCBI): domain Eukaryota; kingdom Metazoa; phylum Arthropoda; class Insecta; order Lepidoptera; family Lycaenidae; genus Glaucopsyche; species Glaucopsyche alexis. The sequence continues at coordinate 28,785,712 of FR990047.1, read as the reverse complement.
AAGTGAAAACTAGTGATCGGGAGTTCGATTTGAACAGCGAAACAGGCGATATCGATGTGAATACTAGTGATGTGATGATACCGTGAGTGAAACCCACGACTTGGCTACGACTTAGGACACCGTTAGTGCTTAGTATTTGGACTTAGTGTTTAATGTTGAACCTAGTGCTTTAGTAGTGTGTGTGCTAGTAAATAAAGTCTTCAAAAGAGTCAGCAGGCTTTCTCTCCAAATCCTTCGAACCCCAACACGTAACAATATTAAATTAAATACATGTAATGCTTAAATAATATAATCATATTTTTTCATAAAAGTATTTGAATAAAACCGGTTTTTTTGCGCGTTTTTGTTCATACTTTCCATAGGTAAGTCAGTTATTTTGTATCGATACTCGTGCATATCAAGTCAAGTTGTTTTGCTTGAGCTATTACACAAACCATTTCGAGCTACTTTTGATCTCCTTATAATTCAAAAACTAGTTCAGATAAACATCACAAATTTGGCTCATAATAATATATTAAGTTTTGCGAGATAAGTAGATAATATATGTGCTTCAAATTATATAAACAAAGGTCTGTGCAAAAGTTCAGCTTGTTCCGTTAGATTCCTAAGTAAATCCCTATTCCACCGGGCTAAAGTGGAAACGCAAATTCTAGAATATTCGTGTCCACGTCATGCATAAACGTTATGATTATGCGGTTTCCATCGGTATGCGGCGCGCGGCGCCGGCGGGCGGTGAGCAAACGTCGCGCGGCGGATTTGCGATTCGTTTGGACTAGTCCGTAGTCGACCAACTTTTTGTGGATTTCTCGGCTAACGACCCAGACGCTGCATATTTATGCTCGGTCTCTTGCTATTTTTCATGAAAGTTTTCTCTTTGACTGAATCAATAATAGATGATTTATATTCTGTCGCGGAAAAACGAATTTTATTCGCAAAGTTACTTGCGGGAAATGTCTTATTTTTTCTTGCGTAAAATATTTCGCGGTTTGAAATCTCAAAAGTGTACCTAATAGTCCTATTTACTTTTCTTAAAAGCGCTTTAGTAATGAAAGCTCGATTAAACGATAACGAGAAATTACGACGTATAAGTTACTATATAATCCACTAGCTGATGCCCGCAACAGCGTTTGCATAACTTCGTTGCCCGCAAGTAACGGAAAGGGAACCTTTTTTTATACGGAACCCTAAAATAAAAGTAGCCTATATTAGACCTTATAACATCAGCTACCTGCCAGTGAAAGTCCCGTGAAAATCGGTCCTGCCGTTTCAGAGATTAGCCGGAACAAACAGACAGACAGACAGACGGACAGTAAAAAAAAATTAAAATTGATATTTTATCGTTAGTATCGAATATACTTCCATATGCATTAAGTGAAAAACTGTTAATTTGAAATTACAAACAGACACTTCAATTATATTTATCTGTATAGTAATCCATAATACCTACATCTATTGATATTTGGTACACCTATTGTCCGTAAAGAACGAATCAAAAATAGTGTGCCAAATTTTATCCTGAAACCTTAACAAAAATTGGGTGGAATTTAGGAAGGGTTCAATCATGACGACATGAGACAAGAGTTTCAATTCACATGACAGAGGAACGGGGGGCGGTGTGCACGACATGGAGTTATACATCACCTGCAGGCGGCGGCGGGGCACGGGGCGGTGGTGCGGGGCGGGGTGATTTACGCGCGGCCACCAAGTTCAAACGACACTCATAACTTTATGCGGCTAAGGGCTCTTGTTCACCCCACGGTGGCTCCACCAGTTTATGCGGCCGATGTCAAATTGGTGACGTCACTGGCGACATGGTGGAAACTAGCTGCAAACGTCATGGCCTCTAGTCAAGATGCGTTCGATAATTTCGACGGCGAAGTTCGAAAACAAACAAGTATAGGATTTGACATAAGTCATCGTTAAGTGACATGTCGCTTGCGATGCCTTATGTCAAATTCCATACAATTTATTTTCGAACTTCGCCGTCGAAAATAACGAATGCATCGTGACTAGAAGCTTTGATTTTAATAGGTGGGTGTTATAAGTTTGACGTGTCTGTGTATTACGACGTGTGTGTGGCATCGTAGGTCCCAAAAAGATGAATCGATTTTGATCTAAATTTTTTTTCTGTTTGAAAGGTAACTCGATGGTGTTCGTAGCTATAATTCATCATCATGAGCTTGCCCAATATCGTGGGCTACTTAACATTTTGTTTTTCAACGGATAAGTTAGCGAGTCTCCAGTTGCTGGAGGCGTCACTACTCACCGGAGACCGAGTGAACACGGCCCCTTACGAATCTCAGATTAACAATCGCCGTAAGCTAAGAAACGAGAAAATGAACTTTTAAATGTAAATTTTACGAGGAAGTCATAACACCGAGGCGGTCGCCGTGATTTATTGCACTTTGAATTGAAAGTGTTAAAGAAGCTGCAATCTAAAAAACTTTTAATGGCCACCTCCTTAAAGAATTATAAATCTCCAAGTTACTAAGTTGCAAAGTGAAGGATCATCTCGAGTCTGTAAAAACGCTGGCGACACTTAATTTTCGTTAATGAAATAGATAAGTATAAATAATAACTCCCACACCGATCTCGGTGACGGTGGCCGGTTTCATTGAAACCAGGCCAGTTACGCAGGAGTGATTTTATAGTGCCCAAGTATGTGCGCAGTACACAAGGGCACTCTCTCTTCCTTTTAGGGACCTATCAGACAGAGAGCGGTCACGCGGTCAAGCGTTCAAGCGGTCAGTTTTGCGTTCATTGTCTTATATTGCGTCCTACTTGACCGACGCGGTCAGAATGCCTCCTTTGTGGGTATATTTATAGAACGTAATATAAGACAAAGAACGCAAAACTGACCGCTTGAACGCTTGACCGCGTGACCGCTCTCTGTCTGATAGCAAAATATATATTCTTTGCTGATAGTGCCCTAAACTCTCGTAACCCAGTGGGACGGATGACCGACACGACTGGCGAGAGATCAGGCGCAGGACCGACTTTTTACATGCCCATCCGACGCATGGACCATCTTTCTTGTCAGACATCAAAAAGGTGATCAGCTTGCATTGTCCTTACCAAACTTGGAAACAACATTTTTTGTTGTTCCCTTGTGGGAATCGAACCCACGACCTCCGAGTCGAGAGCCAATGCTCGAACCACTAGACCACGGAGGCTGTTATATAAGTTAGATAAGTATATTAGAATGTCAAGTCATGTTTTCGTCAAAAAACTTTACATACGAGTAGTCATCTTTATTTCGTCACTTAGTACATAAATTGTATACTCGATAATTCTGTATCTTCTTAATATCGTCAAATTTAAAATAGCATACCTAATTTAAAAATGGCGATATAGTGACGATAGCCCGACCATGAGTTAATTGACCACATTGTCCTAGTACATTCGTCAGCAACAGTTACACACTCGTACTCGTAGTAAAACAACAGGGTTAGGCGACATTTCGCCTGATCGAAATTTCACCCTGGGGCGAGATGTGCCCTCAAAAAAATTTTTAGCCGATATCTCGTCCAATGTATTTCCTATATGTTTTTCAGCGATATCTCTAGATAAAATTAATTAATATTATGTTTATAGCAGTTTTTCCGCTAAATAATACCCACAACCTGCAAGCAAATGTGTGAGTGCACGCATAAGCATGCGTAACGCACCTCCCTCCTCCCACACTGCTTATGCGTGCACTCAGATGCAAGATCGTGCAAAGCCCCACACCACCATGCAGGTTGCAAAACTCGACGCGCGTTTCGCCCCGAACCCGGAGCATCCTCAGGAAGTGGACCTGCGAACAAAGTGACTAACGAACTTTGTTCGCAGGTCCACTTCCTGAGGATGCTCCGGGTTCGGGGCGAAACGCGCGTCGAGTTTTGCAACCTGCATGGTGGTGTGGGGCTTTGCACGATCTTGCATCTGAGTGCACGCATAAGCAGTGTGGGAGGAGGGAGGTGCGTTACGCATGCTTATGCGTGCACTCACACATTTGCTTGCAGGTTGTGGGTATTATTTAGCGGAAAAACTGCTATAAACATAATATTAATTAATTTTATGCTATGGATTTCCGCAAAGTAACGCCTGATTCCATTAACGATATCTCTAGACTTATCTCTGAAAAAAATATAGGAGTCAACTAGACCACTGAGAATCTAATATCTATCTGGTATTTGAAAAAATATTTCTTGCTAGTGCAAGTACTAAGTCATATGGAAATAAATAACATTTTTAATTTTTCTTGCTATCAAATATATTGTATTTTTCTTCTGGGAATAATAGTCCTTCTCACGATCTAAGTTATTTGACTTCAGACTATATGGAGCAAGGAATTTTAGATGAATTAAAAAAGTACGCCAGTGGGTCAGTTGACTTCTAGTTGTTTTTCAGATGTGTAACAGGTCCCAGTCATGAAAGGCAATTTGGGCGAGATGTGACCAAAAAATTTCAGAGGGGACATCTCGAATTAGGGCGAGATGTCGCCTAACCCAAACAACGATAAATTTCCTAATTACAACGATACATTCACCGACAAGTAGATACTACATGATATTACTAGATTTCTGTAATGAATACACAAAGTAGATTAGATCAATATTCAAGTGTAAACACCACATAATGGAAATATAATAGCAAAAAATAATCCGTTATTGTTTTAATACGATATAACTCATAACCAGTAATATACCTACATACTTTCTACTTCAAAATGTTAAGCCAAATAATAAATAAAACGTAACCGCAAAAACCTTATTCCAACTATTTCATAAAATGTCCCTATTCCTAAAACGAAAATATTCCTTCAATTGTATACAAAGCAATATCACTAAATTTAGACACATAAAGGAACCTAAGAATAGATGTGTGGATTGTTTATTAGATGTAGAAATAAACCTGAGATGGTTGGAAACATGAAATATTATTTCGTTGTGTAGAGAAATGAGAGAACGATTTGTTGAAATGGGTGAAGTTGGGACTATAATATGATCCGGAATCCGTAAGGCTGGAGAAAATTCAGAGCACTGAACACAAAATAGAACTCTGTGTTATTACAATATAATGACGGTAATGACAATCTAACTCTTGAGTGCAGAGTTGTCAAATTTGACATTGATATTTGACTCAACTCTATATTTTTTTACTCCACACTGATTTTGGTGATGGTAGCCGGTTTCATTGAAACTAGGCGAGTTACGCAGGAGTAATTTTATAGCGCCCAAGTGTGCGCGCAGTACACAAGAGTACTTTCTTCCTTTACCCTAATAACCCAGTGGGACGGACAACCGACACGACTGGCGAGAGATCAGGCGCAGGTCCGACTTTTTACATGCCCATCCGATGCATGAATCATCTTTCTTGTCAGACAATCAGGTGATCAGCCTGAATCGTCCTAACCAAACATGGAAACAACATTTTTTTGTTGTTCCAATGCGGGAATCGCACCCACGACCTCCGAGCCGAGAGTCAAGCTCTAACCACTGGACCACGGAGGCGTTAACACTCGACTCTATTGTACTAGCCCAAAGTTATATTTTCAGTGCTCTGAATTTTCTCCTGCCTTCCAGATTCCTGATCATATTATAGTCCCAGATTAAGGTGCTCCTACAAAGCCCAAGATTAGTGCCGTTAAATTATTTCTATTTTACGAAAATAGTTAACACTAGCTCATTCTCGTAAATACAGTATCACACGGGAACTCTGTACATTTTCGGAATAAAAAGTAGCCTATGTTTTATTCCATAGCCATATTACCATACAAAGTTTCATCGACATCCGTTCAGTAGTTTTTGCGTGAAAGAGTAACAAACATACATTCACCCATCCTCACAAACTTTCGAAATAGTAATTGGGCTTCTGAACGGGAGTATATTAGGTGGTTTTCAATAGTATCTACATTGCAATTTTAGTCAGTAACGTGCAGGAACAACCCCTCAACAGCTGTCAACTGCCAAACGCCCGACAGTGGGGGCCCAATGAAGGGTTACCCCAACGGCTTCGGAGACTTCCGCTGCTAATCCGACATCAAACACTTCACCAACTTTTTCAATTTAATCAAATAATTATGTTCATTGAATGTTACAAAAGGGAATAAAATAGGCATTTGATTTATTCACTTAATAAAAATAATTAGAAAATATGGAGTTTCTGTGTAAATTACTTATATTTGAAAAGAAAGGACGATGGGCAAAATTGTATGGAACTTGGGATCACATTTGTATAGTAATAAAATATTATAATATTATGTCGTTTGATAGGTCTTTTAATTCGAACAATGATTGTGAAGCCTGTAATTACTACTGTCTGATTAGAATTAAAACCTTTTATTACTTAAAAATGTTTAAAATACTCATTTTTAGTACTTATTGATTATTATGTTTAACCCAATGTGTTAAACATAATATCAACTACTAAAAATGTCATATAAGTACATTCAGATATAAAGTTTAGGGGCGATATTCTTGGTCGATTCTTATTTCTAAGTTCGCCTTATAGACATGCTTAAGGTGACATTTTCGATTCACAGCCGTAACTTAAGCATTGTCTTAAGTATTAATTCATACAAATAAGGCTTATTCGAAAATTCTTAAGTCTTTTCTTAAGCCAAGTCAATTAACGACCAAGAATTCCGGCCTAAAAAATATATTTCTAGAAGGAAAAGTTGAAAAAACACACAATGATTATCTTTTTCAATTGAGTTTGGTTATGTTAATGTTAGGTTCGAGTTAGATTACCCTAATGTAACCGTAACCTAACCTTGGGTCCTAACCCTGGATGTTAGAGTGAAAGGATTCCTCCTGTTTACTTGTACGCTTACACGGGTTGGTAGTGATTAATCAAAATAAAATTTCACTTATCACAAAACCATAGTATTCGTGACTATTTAACTTAAAACCTATGTTAGTAGGTACTCTAGAAACTAATTAAAATTATTTATGGGTATAAAAAAGATATTAAACATATCTGTACAATATATATTCAATATTTTTCGAACAAACGGACAAAAGTAACAACAATATGTCATAAAAATTGTAGTTTCAATTGAAATGACCTATCCATACCTAGACGTAATATTATCTTATTGCTCTTGATTGGTGGTCTTAATCAGCCTATTCTCCCTTAGATGTATGTGCTCGCGCCGTGTCATTTAAATTATTTAATGTTAACGCGCTATAAAGGTATAACCACAATGTGACCCGGACTTACAGCTACTACAGATATCACATATAATAGGAATCGTTACGCAAATGAGTGTTTATTTAACTTTCGGGCAAATTGATGGTCGTTCATGCGTCGGCGGGGCCTGTCGTCGTTAAGTGGGGGCCCTGTCTCACACAATTACCGCGGGCCCTAACGACCCCGGACCCTTATTAAAACTTGCACCAACTTAAAGTAGCGCGTATTAATTGCGAATTCGATGTGTAATTTGTGTTAGTAATGGAACTGAAACTGTTGAGGTAGTTTAATGGAAGCTGCACCGAACTCGTGTTTACAGTTCGATGTTCGAGAGCGAATATGTGTATTTAAATTGTTACGTTATAAACGGAGTTTCAATGATTAATCTATTTTATGAAATTGTAAATATGTTAACATTATTACTTACCCTCCGGGCAAGTCTAAGTGGCTTATGGAGCGTACAAAGATCAATAGATATTCTATGTTTTATGTAAATAATAAACAAATAAAAATAAAAAATAAAATATTCTATTTTGCCAAGTCCAAATGGACCTAGGGCAAATAATATATATTACTAACGTCCCTAGGACCTTGCTTGGGCAATGACAACATTATTTCGTCAAAAACTACGCATCTGCTTACTCCGAGAAATTTCTTACATACCTGTGCGGCGACTCGACACATTTTCTCTAGTGGAGTTGAACGACTAAATATTAAGCCCAAAAATGTGCTTAGACATGAAATAATACAAATGGATTGCAATTTGAATGTCTCGCTGAAACTCTAGAATGGCTGATATAGAAATAACTGATTTGGCTAATTTTGGTCTTAAAATAATCTTAGGTATAAAAGCTATAATTCAGTTCATAGTTTAGGTAGAACAACTTGTGTCGGGACAACTAGTATAAATATTATTATTTTACTACGCTAGCAGTCTTCCCTGACTTAGCCAAACAAGATTCCCAAAAATTGCCTTAGGCATCACGGTACCAGGTAAAACACGCGAAACATGTTTATTGTTAAATATTCAATTAAATTATCCGATAAATATATTATTAAACTAATTGTTCTACTAATAGTAGTGTCGACATTATGTATGCAGCCTATTTGTTGGTCTAAATTTGTAATTTATTAGCAGAATTCAATTAATTTACAGCAGTGTTTTTCAACCTGTGGGTCACGACCCCCTGGGGGGTCGCGAAGCTTCTGTAGGGGGGTCGCCGAAGGTCGAGAGAATTTTAGTAAAAACAATTGATTTATCATCAGAGAATTTTAACAAAAGGATATACTCATAAATCGATCATCGACATCATCGATGTATGTAATTGTAAAATAATGTATGTTTTGCCCACTACGGGCCCTCCCAAGAGAAACAACCGATCAACTCAACAGATTTATTGAAACTTCATTTCTAATATAATTTGACACACTATTTATATAAAAAAATACACTTTAAATATGGAATACAGACCTACAAAACTCTTTGCGCTAAAACGGCGCAACAATGTATTTGACGTACTATATAAGTACTTATATCCGAATCCTAATTATGGAGACGCATAAAAACGTCGTATGGAATACTTGTACTACATATATATTACTATAACATACACAATACACATACATACATGATAAAAAAGCGAAGGGTCGGGGGGTCGTGAAATATTTTTTCATACAAAGGGGGTCGCATCACAAAAAAGGTTGAAAAACACTGCTTTACAGTTAACACAAATGGAGTGACCAATTCTTGTTAACAAAATAATAATATAAAGTAATTATGCGACTATTATTGCGAGCGTCCATTGCCTTTAATCAAATAAAATACGATTTTAATTGCTTTAGTTAAATTGCTTTATGCGTGTACATTTTTATTTAAGACAACCGGTGCCCGCAACTTCGTTTGCGTGGAAATATTGATGGAAACGGAACTCTATGTTTTAATTAGAAACCTAAAATAAAAGAAGCTCAAGTTACTCATTATAACATCAGCCATCTACCAGTTAACGCCGGCCAAGATCAGTCTCGTCGTTACATAGCCGGAACAAACATACAAATAAGACCGACAGACAGACAGATGGACAGACCTATACCAAAATTTACCATAAATATTCTATCATATTTAAATACATTTACCCTCTTACTAATAAAAATATTTATGCAACGGATAACTTAAGCAACCGCGTTGCTGTCTTTGTCTGTCAAGTGTCTTTTTGTTTTTGAAGTGAAAACTTCTTTTAGCGCGGTACGCATATTTTTAGATGAGATAAAATCTGTGGACTCGCGACACCGTTACGAGACGCAGTTTGACGTATGGTGAAAACACTAGGGAGAAAAAGTATCTCCAGTTAAATGGCACCATTATTGATTTTTGACCCCAACCCCAACCATCCTCATCACATTGACCTTTGACCTTTACCTCCAATCGTCCCCCACGAGAAAAAACTGCAAAATATTACAATGTATATTAGTTTGAAAAACCAAACAGACACTTAAATTTTATTTCAATGCATAGATTTTTTTGCTGTCGATAGTCTTTCTTGGTAGTTGTTTTATACGGAATAAACATTATAATTTTATGAACGGGAATAAACACTACAATTTCTCTTAAAGTAATAAAATATAAATTTGCAAAAAGCGTTACCCTCTAATCTATATTCAAATCGACATCATAAATGTATGGGTACTCGTATCTACGAACGGTTATAGCTAACAAGCTAAGATTAAATGCTTAAGTAATGAAATAATTAACTTCGGAACTTTTATTCGAGTTAACTCTTCGGGCTTTCGAGAAGTATCTAAAGAATTATTATTGCCTTCAATCGCAGTTTTAACCGAGCCCGACGATAAGCGCCCGAATTGAGATTCCTTTCTTTAATAGGGTATTTTCCAAGTTTTTGAAAAGTATGTCAAATTGTTCCTAATACCAAAATACATTAGCAGTTTGAACCATTATTTGTGAATTTCTTTCTTTTTCTTGCAAATTAGCCTTAAAGTTTAAATTAATATTATAGGCGCGAAAACGCTTTATTGTGTTGTCATGACGTCACATTCTTGTAGCATTGTAACTGTCAAGTGTCAAGTGTCAAATTACACTCAAAATGCCAAATACCTACTGTTTACGTTTGTAAATAATGTTTTAAGCCTATTAAAAATGCCTTATAAATGATGCGCAGTGCCAAAATGCACTAATACGTCTATTAAAACACCGGGGAAAATCTCTGTAACCATACCAAAGAACACTGAAATGCGGAAAAAGTGGCTATTACTCGCTGACGCATGACGTTAATGATTCGATGCTGGCTATTCTCTATGGAAATCGGGAGGCCATTAAAAAAAGAAGAAGTACAAGAATATGACGTCACATTCCAATCTCGTGCGTTTTTAGTCACGTGGTCAAACGTGAAAAATTCATAATTTTATTTTTGATATTTTATAAAAATCATACATATTTTTATGTTAAAAGTTGGTTAAAGTGGTTTAAATTAATGTTTAGCGATAAAATATCAACAAACTGATGTATATTTTCATCATAGGATAATACCCTATTATCTGGAGCGAGTCGAATTTGTTTATTATATAAGCCCATGAAATAGTATTCAGACGCCCGAAATCGTTTTTGATTACAAAAGTAAATAACGAACATGGGACTGGTTTTATTTGAAAACTTCGGATATGACTATAAAGTCAGTGGAATCTTAATTCTAGAAGGTTTGTACTCTCGTAAAACTAGTACAATTACGGTCGAAGTTGACTGTTACAGTTATTTTAATACAAATATTTTTCAGATACTTAAAACAAAAACATGAATTTTAGTACACAACAGTGTTTAAAACACAAGTTTAAACAGTGTCTTACACTCATGCATTATTATGATAGCTATTCAAAATTGAAATTAATTCACTACACAAAAATAATACACGTGTATATGACAACAGTCATACACCACAAATGCGCTATATGACTGTTGTTACTACAGTCATACAGCGCATGTGCAGCGCTGCACTTGACATTCGAACTCTTACAACGAAACGTGCATCTTCTTGTGTAAGAAATAAAGTTTAATTTTCAATAGCTATCTTAAAAATGTAGCGACGCGTCCCGTATCGTTTCGTTTCGGTGTGAATCGACCCTTAGTGGCCGCAAGGCATATAAAAAGACAAGTTTTTAACGAGCGCGCGGCACAATGTGAACGCGACCAATCAAAAGTTCCAAAAGAGAGAATACCACGAGAGAATATTCCTATGATGCAATTTATTGGAACTTATTTTTGGTTTGGTTTATTTTAAAATTTTATGCGAATATCGTGTCTTGAAATCAATAGCTTTTGACGGCCGCTGTCGTAGACGTATATAAGACGAGACATGCTACGGCAAAAAGTGTTGTTGTTTGTTGAATGGCCCTATTTTTGAGACTTTTGGGGCCATTTCACATTCGTAGTATGGTGGAAACAAGATGGCTGACATTTCAATATAGTGAAAACCAAGATGGCGTAACTTTCTATTGTATGAAGATTTGTTCTGTCAAATGTACGTCATAGCCTATCTTGAGTTTTGAAATCTTTGACCGCTGCTCATTGCGTCAGCGCTAAGCGCGTCGGCACTCAAGCCGAATGTCGCGGGTTCGAATCCCGACGAGAGGCAAAAAAGTTTTCAATGTTCCTGAGATAGGTATGGATGAGTGTTAAATATATTATACTCGTAATAATATACTTAAAAATCTTAAATATATGTATAGTATAAAATGTATTAAATATGCTTCCCGTTGTCTGATCCCCGTAATACAAGTTCTTCGGGAGCTTACTTTGGGGCTAGATCGACGTGGTGTGAAGAGTCCATATATGTATATTTATCGTAAATATATTTAGGTATATAACTTTTGTTAAAAATTGAAATTTTCATACCCTCATTATTATAATAAACGTAGGTGCTTACTTTCGTTTTCACAATACTTTTTTTATTTGGACATTCAATCGAGTCCGGAGCTCTTGCATAACGTAAAGAACGAAGTCTCGTTAGAAATACGAGTACTTCTCCATGATCGAGAATTCCACGGAGCTGGAAACAAAGGTTCGACAATAATTCCTGTATTTGTAGACAATACCGATTGTTTAGACAATACGACCGATTGTTTAGACAACTTTTGTGTTGACAATAGTATCGCCATAACTAATTGCATTCCGTCAATACTGACCGTTTATTCGCTCCAAGACTTAAGTCTTTCAAAATAAATGTGTTAATAAAATATTGCCGTGTATTTGCTTTGAAACTTTATTCTCATCAAGACAAAAAACCGGCCAAGTGCGAGTCGGTTTGTTGTTATAGCAGCAACCGAAATACATCATCTGTGAAAATTTCAAATGTCTAGCTATCATGGTTAAGTAGATACCGCGCGCGCCCGGTGACAGACAGACGGACAGACAGACAGACAAACAGACACGGAACTCTCAGTAATAGGGTCCCGTTTATACCCTTTGGTGACAGAACCCTACAAACCAACATAATAATTTACCAATATCCATTTTCTCAATAAGTGGAAACACATTAAATTAGTAGCGATTATCATAACATACTTTAAACGAGACAATCTTGCATATATGTAATCGTAATCTCGGCAAAAGCTGCAAGTATTTACATGAAATTCAGTATGCAGGGTGTTTTCGGGGAGAAAAATTAGTCTAGCTAGCAGTGGCGAAGGCTGCTTCTCCTTCACAGGGAAGCCGGAACCTGTATAATAGGTAGGGATTTCTATGAAGGTTTGCAAAAGGTAAGTGACAAGAGAAGCCGATAGGAATGGAGTTATAGGAACCCTTCGCCTCTGCTAGCTAGGTTTTATCTTCGGGAAGCTGCGCATTTTTAAGTTTTTTTTTTTTGTCGTGCAACAATATAAAATAATTTCGACTCTATAATGTCAGTCTAATTGACAGTTTGTTTAATTTTTGCGTTGTTAGGAAATTTGGAATACCACATTCCGGTTCGAACCCTAATAAAATATTTTTGTTTTTTTTACGAGCTTCGAGCAAAGATCGGTCACCCAGGTACTAATATAATAATTCTGTTTCACCTTTTAATATAAACAAACTGAAATCCAATAACGACTGATTGTGTAATTTCGTTAAAACTCAATTAATAAAGCCATTGTTTGTATTGAGAGCCGGAAGAAATATATTTATATTTTTTTAACTCAGTGATACTTTGTTTATTTTAAGTTTAAACGAAATATATTTTTGACAAATCGCAATGGCGTCTGCGATACGGGCGTGATGATGATGCCTTAAATTTGTTTAAACTAAATTGTTACAAAACGTCCTATGAAGCTGTGTCTATATTCTGAAAATATAATACTTATTTTTTGAGGACCTGTTTCACATTATATTATTATATTATAGTGTCGGATAGCTTTTTCGAATGTATTGTTTCTGCTAACATTTTAGAGACAAAATATGGAAATAAGCTACTTAAAGTATCAGGAATTAGTGAATTCACAGGTCCTAAGAAACGCGCGTAGGTGTCTACGGCGTAGCCCGCGTAGGCCGTAGCGTCTACGTCCTGTTAGTAGTTAGTGGCTTTGTTAGTAAGCATGGACACACGCGCAAACTTTGGGCATATCAGAAATTTAATGTGTACAGTACGTGACCAGTGGCCACTGACCATATAATTCGTACCGACTTACAGGCGTGTGACGTCACATGCCGGTACGACTTTTGCATGGAGCGTTTTCACAATACTCACAAAAGTGCTTCAAATAATCCGCAGTTTCCTTAAAAATATTGATTTTTAGTGTAATACTATTCGTGTTGCAAACTTTCTTATTTTTAGAGCACTATTTATTTATGTAGGTAGTAAAAAATAACAGGTAAGAATCCTTATTACCTTTGTTTATACCTATTAATAATAACAATACTTCCACACCCTAGGGGCTGAAATTGTGACCTAATTACATACAATGTAACACCAATATGTACCAATTTCCTAAAATAAAATATTCTGATTCTGTATAATGTATTATAATATGTCGAAGTATTAGTATATTAGTTATATTAGTATATTAGTATATATTATTATTATATTATTATTATATTAGTATCGCAATCCAGCGGGGAAACTCTTTGAGCCTTCTAGGTACTCTGCCTGGTGGGGACGACCTGGGAGATTTCTTTTTATTGTAGCTTTTTAAGTTTTTCTAGTTTTAATATTTTTTAAGTAGTTAGCAGCTATTAGATATAATACCATAATTGTTATTTTGTTGAATAAAATTATTTACTTTATATGTCGAATACTTTGCGATTTGCATTCTTCTCATACATACATAAAAGTTCTAGTTATTAACTATGCAAGTATTTTAACAGTATTATGAAGTTCATAGAAAACGTGTGATACACTGACATGTATTATGTATTATTAACTAAATTTATTAAACTGCGAGTGACATGTACTCTCCCAGTATCTCTAATGGAGCCTCCTCAGCGGCGGAAGTACTCAATTATGGTATAATCAAGGCGGGCCCCGCGTCCGGTGCCCACTTCCCGCGGGGCACACTCCCGGGGCCCCGCTCGGTGTCGCGGCTTAATGCACGAGCCGTCCATTATTAAAACATGACTCCGAACGCCGCCCTCATTTTAATAATTCGCGGACAAATTTCGCAGTTGGAAATGAGCGTAGCAATAACACGAAAAATCCTCGCAAAACCCCCGCAATAACTCGAGCTAACTCCCGCGGTTGAAACTACTTTGTAAGCTTTTTATGTTTACCTCTGTACCTCTGTATCATCACTTGTTTACATTTAGTTGAATCACTGCCAGGTGAAGTGTCACGCAGTTTACAGAGCGTTCACATTACTGCAATAAAAACGTTTTAATATTTTCTCTGCTTAATTTTTTAGTATATTCCTAAGTATAAAACATGTTGTTTAATACAGAGAATGACCAAAATATCCTTACTGTTTGTCAGAACGAGTCACGTGTCTAAAGAAGGTTCCGTAAATATCAACGCAAAACTGGTTTTTTTCTTTTTCAAATCACTTCTTAAGTTATTCCGGATTTTACTCAAAATAATAATTTTTCTATAACGTCTTTGGCATGATCTATCAGCATGAGAATTTACGTGTTTTTACCTCTTATAGTGTAGAAATTCCAGGGGGTGGGGGCCCAACTCGTTAACCACATAGGAGGCCTATTACTCGAAAATCACTTCAGTCACTTTATAGAAAAGTCGTGTATGAAACTTCAACTTTAATAAAAAGACCTATTCAATAATATCCCACACAATGGGGTAGAATAAGAAAAGAAAATTCAACCCCACTTCACATCTATCCTCTAAAATATAAAAAATATTATTATATTATAATGACAAAAGCAAGATCTATACGCAATCTATAACGCTACCGAATTTCATCCAATTATATTCATAATCACTGAAGGGCTGACAGACAGACAGACGGACGGTCAGAGCGAAACTATAAAGGTTCCTTGTAGTTACTAGGGAATCCTAGAAAGACGAATCTCTGAACGAAATCGGATCTGAAATGAAAGTCTGATAAGACCTCATTATAGGGATATTTATTGAATATCACGAAGGAAATATAATTTCACTAACAAAACAATCTCCGATGTAATCAGGGGCTGGATGAGGAAAACGAATTCATACTTCCTATTGATATTATTTGTTAAGTTACTTGCCGGTTACCGAGTAAAAATTAACTCAAAAAAAGCTTTTTAAACATGTTTAAAATTTAGCAGTGAGAGATGTGAAAATATACTATAAAATTTTACGGTAACTTTAATGTAATAAATTAAATAATCTGAATTAAAAACACTATAAAACCTAGTTAGTAATTATAATAGTTGTACAAAAATTATTTCAATATGATAAATATACACAATATGATAATTAAAGAAGGTGGCTGGCAGCGGATGGATGAGGGCTGCCCAAGATCGGGATGGTTGACGCTCATTGGGGGAGGCCTACGTTCAGCAGTGGACGGCGATAGGCTGATTATGATGATGATATGATGATGAAATATACACAACTTAATATTTTACCCACGGCTTCATCCGCGTAAATAGAGTATCCCATGGGAACACTGTACCTTTTTGGCAAGCAAAAGTACCTAGCTTAATATAATATATTGTGTTAATCTTGAGCTTAAATTACTATCATACCTAATTTCATTGAAATTAGTTAAGTAACAAGTGCGTGTAACAGTAACAAACATCTATTCACCCATCCGTCCTCACATAATATAATAGTGTAGGATTTTTTGCAAGTCAATTAGCTTTTTTGAATTTGGTTAGGAAGAATTGTATAAATAATTTAAATCCTTCACGTCGCGTCGGTAGCTGGACGAAAAGAGTCATTGGTTCAAAAATAAAGATTTGCAAGTTTCAGTTAGCAGAACTGGCGAGTGTGTAATATTACACAAACCATTTGGACTTTTGATCTTCTCATAATTCAAAATTTATGTAACAAAAATTTACTTATTTGCCCACTATGTAGTAGAACATTATGTGAATATGAAAAATGATAAAATTTTATTCATATTCCTAGCAAACAAATAATTTGATTGATTGATTGAAAAACTATTTCAGATTAATGTTACGAAAGAGATGTTCTAATTAGTATGAGGCGTGGGCCAGCACTATGTACACTATATGTAAATATGGCTACATAATATAGGAACCGTTTCCTATTGGTTATTTTGTTTAATTTCACTTCTTTTCAATGTACATTTAAATTAACTTCGTCAAAGAGAGCAACACAACGTAAAATAAAACATGGAGGATCAGATCATAAGTCACCAAAGAATGACATTCAATAAGACGTCTCTTCCTAAAAAACTGTCAACTACGTCAAAAGTCATGTCCAAACAACTGTCATGGCCGCTCTCTAGGGTAATATATAATGCGATAGCAATGAAAATCATTTTACTCGTAGTACGCATGTACCCTTCTTCAAAATATTTTTTTGGTATTTTTATGAAATTATCATTTTTATTTTCTATTTACCAATGTTGTATACATAGAGCTGGCCCAAAATTAAACATCTCCTATGGTTCATATCGATATCCTGCGGCCGTCCCTAGCATAGCTGGGCATTAACTCGTTAATCCGTTAATCGTTAATTAACGAAGTTAACATTTTGATTAACGGATTAACTTTTAAGTTAACTTTTAAAAATGTTAACGGATGCGTTAACTTACGTTAATACGAACATAAGTCCGTTAATCGTTAATCATTGGCCTACTATTTACCGCACGGCACCGCGGCGCGGGCGCTCGGCGCGAAAAACAGGTTCAGACGGGCGGCGCGTGGCAGCGAGTGAAATAAAAAAAACTAGATAATATATTTTGCCGGCGCGTTCGACTGAGAGAACTGCGAAGAGATTTATTTCGTTTGATCATTTCATTATTTAGCGCCGGTGCTTAGAGTGACGAGTGTTATGTTTGTTGTTATTATCTATAGTTCAAGTAACAGAACTGGCGAGCAGCACGATGTATAATATAACACAAACCATATGGAGCCACTTTTGACCCCCTCATAACTCAAAAACTATTCCACATAAACGTGTCAAATTTGGCTCATATATTGAGACTTGCGAGATACATATGTGCTCCAAATTTCATAAACACATCTCA
Source organism: Glaucopsyche alexis (assembly GCA_905404095.1). Classification (NCBI taxonomy): domain Eukaryota; kingdom Metazoa; phylum Arthropoda; class Insecta; order Lepidoptera; family Lycaenidae; genus Glaucopsyche; species Glaucopsyche alexis. The sequence continues at coordinate 28,767,907 of FR990047.1, read as the reverse complement.
AACGGTTATTTAGATATTAACGTCCAAAAATCGACATTTTTATCACTGACTGACCTATAGATCAAAACTCTAACCCAATTCCAGATGACCTAGAATGTTCAAATTTGGCATGCAGATAGGTAATTTGGTGAATACACAGGAATAAATCATAAACTGGTAATTTTTTATAATTTCATTATAATTTTTCACTTAATTGGTTATATCAGGAACACTTAACTTTGGTATTAATTTTGTTATAAATAAGTACCTACTAATAATTTATGTACAAAGAGTAATGATATTCTATTAAAAACATAAATGTTTAATGAGAGCCAAGTTCAATAATATGATGTAATATGCCTTGGTTGTTGACTCCAACGACAAAAGAAGTGAGATCTAAATGGGTGCTAAGTTCAATGGCCAGTCCTGAAATTTATTTATAACAATATAAATCATTTCTTCTTATAAATTAGGAAACTATATTGTAGGCTAAGGTCTGACTTGGCTAGTTTTCATATATATAGCCTTACTAGCTTTTGCCCGCGGCTCCGCCCGCGAGAAATTAGGTTTTTGACCACTCCCGACTGTACTCTAAGTTAAATCTGTATCTTTCTTATCGTAAGTTCTCTCTTTAATTACTAATTGTTTGTCCGAAGCACCATCATACCATTATTACATTTAAATGGTTTAAACACTTAAGCCGTGAAAGACATTAAAAAAATAAACACAATAGTACATTATCCCTCGGGAACACCGCAAATTTTTGGGACAAAAAGTATCCTATGTCCTTTCCCAGGACTCAAAGTATCTCTGTACCAAATTTTATCAAAATCGGTTCAGCGGTTAAAGCGTGAAGAGGTAACAGACAGACAGACAGACAGACACACTTTCGCATTTATAATATTAGTATGGATAGTATGGATATGGAAGTATGGATGTACACAAATTAAAACATTATCCCTCGGGCACACTGTATATTTTTGGGATAAAAAGTAGACTGCGCGTATGTCCAAAGCATAAACCACTGCCATACCAAATTTCATTCAAATCAATTCAACCGTTTAGCAGTAAAAGACAGTATAAAGCATAAACCACTGCCATACCAAATTTCATTCAAATCAATTCAACCGTTTAGCAGTGAAAGACAGTCAAAGTACACACAATAATAATACATTATCCCTCGGGAACACCGCAAATTTTTGGGACAAAAAGTATCCTATGTCCTTTCCCAGGACTCAAAGTATCTCGGTACCAAATTTCATCAAAATCGGTTCAGCGGTTAAAGCGTGAAGAGGTAACAGACAGACAGACAGACAGACAGACAGACAGACAGACAGACACACTTTCGCATTTATAATATTAGTATGGATTATATTATAGCCTTCGGAAGTTCTTAACCTGTTACTTGTCGTTTCTTATTTTATTATTCCGATGCTTGCTGGTAGAAACTAGCCATCGAACACAATAATTCGTATATGAGAATTAAGGACTAGCCAAGTCAGACCTTAGGCTACAATATATTAACTAAGTTATGAGAAGAAATGATATTTTATGTTATTATAAATAAATGCAATGGTACAAAAGAAGTGATATCTAAATGGGTGCCAAGTTGGATATCACTTCTTTTGTCGTTGGAGTCAACAACTAAGGCATATTATATCATATTATTGAACTTGGCTCTCATTTCACATTTATGTTTTTGATAGGATAAATTACTGTCAGTGATCATTTGCGTGTTAATAAAGAAGAGTGCCGTGTAATATTTTAGTTACATAGAAAATGTGTACTGTGCAGTGTAGTAATTAAAACTATATAGATTCCAGCGGTCCTGATGAGAATCCATGGCCACATTTGACTACAACATGTTAATGTTCATGAACAGGAATATGCACCTTATGTCTGACAATTAAATTTCACATTTGAATTATACAAGTATTTTGTTTTGTTCCTAACCTGTTAACTTACAGAACCTAAACCAACAGGTTTTCTAAGTTCACTCACTAACACAACAATATAAAAATGCAATTTTACACATATTAACGGATTAACGATTAACGTTAACTTGCGTTAATTCTTCCGAAATGTAACGCTTTAACGTTTAACGAAGCTAACTTTTTTTGTAGCGGATTAACGATTAACGAAGTTAACTATTTGATTAACGGTGCCCAGCTATGGTCCCTAGCGTGTTGGTGTGAAGCTGCGTTAATCGCGAGCTAAGCAGACCTGTATCAACAGACCTTGGGTCCCGCTGAGCGCGGCGTGCGCCCGAATTGCCGACATTACCGACTCTATTACGCGATAAATTTTTAACTAAATGCTTTCCGGAAAAGCTGACAGCGTTGTTGCTCGTATTTTGCTTCAATTTTTTAGTAGGTACGTTTAAAATATCCTGTTATAGCGGTTTTTTAGTAAAGCATAGAAGAAAGTGAAACCATTTTCATCCGTTAATACGTCAAAAAAAATACAGGCTTATATATTATACTCGTATTCATGAAGCACTCAAATAATTCTGCATATTAAAGAATACTTGTGCACATTCGAAACATCAAATAACTGTGTAAATGTTGTAAGTAATGAAAAACTAATGAAGCCGCACCGATCTCTTGATAAACGACTCTATATCTCGGCGTGAACGTTAACAGTGTTCGGGGCCTACACGCGGTGCGCCGGGCCCCGGGCGGGGGCACGGGGGCACGCGGCGGCACACGAGGCCCTTGTACTCAACTACCCTCATAAATCACGGCCTGTCAATGGCGACCTTCCTTACTTTGTAAATAAAACATGGAGCCGGGATCAATGATTTTTCGATTACACACACGTCATTCACTTACCGGCGAATGAAAATTCAATTTTGTAAAGGCTCGTTCACATGGTCGCTAGTCTATGGCTCAACAGCGTAAACGGCACGGGCAATATTCAATTAATAATTGCCTTCGATATAATTACTGTCGACTAATGGACCGATAAATGTTATCAATTGGCTGCTAAAACATGTTTGCTACAATTACTGTAATCAACTTAAATTTAAGTTAATAAGAAAAAAAAACGAAACTTAACTCAGTTTTAGCTATATATCTTAAAATATAATCTGTCTGTCATTACTTAAAAGTTTATATCGGGTAGTATTAGTTAGATGTTATTTTTTGCTTACAAGTTACTAAATCCCAAAACCTATCTACCTTTGGAAGTCGATTTAATTTATTTTTTATAATAATTATATAACAGAATATCACGTGCCGGCGGGCGGCGACGCAGCGGAATATTGAAAACCGCGGCACCGCTCCGCCGAATGCTAATGCTGCACCTACTAATTAAGTTTAACTGGCGCTGAATAAGTTAAATGCACAAAACGTTCCGTGCCGCTCCCGCCCGGCGCCCGCCCCAGAAGACGCCGCATCACGCGCTTCATTTGACACTGACATTTCGCCTTCTTCTTCTGCTTTAACTATTAATTTTTGCCATCATGGAATTGATTTTACCAAAATTTAAGTATTGGATTAGAATGGCATTTACTATATTAATTTATTAACAGACTCCGTGGGGCGTGGTGTAGTGGTTAGAACTAGGCTCTTGACTCGGAGGTCGTGGGTTCGATTCCCGCATTGGAACAACAAAAAATGTTTCCAAAAGTTAGGACGATGTAGGCTGAATCTGATTGTCTGACAAGAAAGATAATCGTCGGATGGGCACGTAAAAAGTTGGACCTGTACCTGATCTCTCGCCAGTCGTGTCAGTCTGTCCGTCACACTGAGTTTCGAAAGTAAAGGAAGAGAGAGAGCTCTTGTGTACTGCGCACACACTTGGGCACTATAAAATAACTGCTGCAATGCAGTTGCGGCTTGGTTTCAATGAAACCGGCCACCGTCACCGTAATCTGTGTGGGGAGATAATTAATAGTTATTAATTTATAGAGAAAACTGGCCTTACTGTACTTAAACTCGTATATACTGCCAAGTAAAATGGCGGCAATTTACTTTGGAGAAGCAAAATTATTCAGAAAAATATTTTTTCACGTAATAAGCCCGGCGTGTTGACAAATTAATTATTATTTAAATATTAAAACACTTTCTTCAAGGAAAAATACATTTTTCCTTCATCTCCAGTTATTGGATTATGAAATCACTTGGTGCTAACAAATTAAATTAGTTCCCAGCTCTTCTACACACTATTAGGTACTGTTTTATTCATTTTAAAAAATTATAATATTTTTTATATATTTCACTACTTTAAAAGGTAAAGTTGTAAAGGGACATATTTTAATATTTGTATTATCACAGAACAGAGGATATTAGAGAATAATAATTACAATTTAATATTATGTTGATCATAATAATAATTATAAGAAATCCGTAATTTAGCTGTTTTTTTAAAAACTCTAGATTCCTGATACACACAAGCCCGTACAATGCTACATTTGTGCACGACAGTACTTCAGCGCCCCAGGTGACCTGTAAAGTGTATTAGCTGCGAATGTACCTAGGTACTCCATGCAATAAGTGTCACTTAAAGCGTACTTAAGTCACTTAATAATGCTTTTGTTGAAATTAGACATCTGTTACTACCATTTAATGTCTATAGAAGTCTCCAGGCAGGCAAGTTTAGCAGATCCTGTTTGTGTTCTCAAGTGTGTATGAGTATTTTAATTATTTACAATTGTCATGATTGGGTATTTGATGACATGTAAATTTTTTGCTTCTCTAATGCATTCCGAAATATTAAGGACTAGCGACCCGCCCCGGCTTCGCACGGGTACAATACTGATACTAATACTACAGAATGTCGCCCACTTCGCAACGGGCCGTGCAGCAGAAATCGTAATATCTTAATTTCGCCATAACTTCAAAACCAAACGTCCAATTTTAATAATTCAAAAACCAAATATTATCTACATAAACTGTACTTAGTGATGAAATAATTTATTTTGATAAGGAATAATAACATTAGTAAAATAAACGCGTTTAAATGTAGTCCAAAAAAAATTCAAGATTTCTAAATAGAGAAATATAGTCATGAGTCAAATACTATTTAGTAATATTTCAATCATCATTCACTCCATATGAGTAAACTAAAAGGCAGCTAGATTTTGTCACTTGCCGCTACTAGCTAGCTGTACCGCGAACGGCTAACTAAACCGACAATTATTCAAAAATTCAGCCATCGAATAAGAAACATGGTGATAAACTATTCCTGTAATAGTTGTAACCGCGCAAGATATTCTTTGAATAAACTTCATTTCCTAGCTCTCCAATAATATTTTCTTTCCGGGGGATTACTTAAGTATTATGTGACGTGCTTGTCGTAAAGAGTGTAATAATTTTAAGTGAACCTCCGCAGGAGACGGGAATTTATTCACTCCACATACATATTCATAGGTACCTTTTATTTAAAAACCCGCCGGCGAATTGTAATATCCAAGCGATGTTACATTTTTACCACTTAAACTCTTACGGGAAAATTTTCACGTACCGTACCAACTTCTCAGTCTAAGTCGTTAATTAAATGAGATAGGATATTTTTGTAGGAATACTGAAATTAATCTCGCCTCGAACGTAGCTACCGAAGACGAATAGTTATTGCTAAAACCAAAGAAATCAAAACTAAGGTTAAGCTATGACGTAGGTACATCTGCCAGAACAAATCTTCGTACAAGAAAAAGTTACGCCATCTTGGTTTTCGCTATACCTCAAATGTCATCCATCTTGTTTTCACCGTACTTTAAGTGTCAAAATGGTCCCAAAACTCCATTTATGTGGAGACCTTTTGACTCAACATGCCTCGTCTAAATACATACGTCTAAGGTTAGCCTTTGGTTTTAGAACCAAAAGCGATAGAGACGTAGATGAAATCAGCTTTAAGCTTATCTATAAAACTTTGACTGAAAGAGTTTTAAGAATGTTTGATAGAATCGGTCGCACTCGTATTCGCAGCTCTTTGACACACAAAGCCGAGTACTCACCGCTCCTCATGTACGACCGATTTATAAAAATCGATACTTCTTCAGTCCCAGTCGCGTGACGAGTTATCAGATGTAACCGATATGTGGCTTAAGGGTCAGTTTACACCAAAATGAAACAATACGAGACGCGGCGCTGCATTTCTCAGACATACATACATATAATCACGCCTTTTTCCCGTAGGGGTAGGCAGGACCGCCTCTTTCCCGTAGGGGTAGGCAGAGACCACTTCTTTCTACTTGCTACGATCCTTACATACTTCTTTCGCTTCGTCCACTTTCATTCTTATCATCCATTCCTCCTCTTACAATCAACGTAGCCAAGCGTCTCTCCATGGTCCGCTTTTCGCCTCCGCGAGAAACGAGACGTGATGGGTGGCAAACCACATCGCCGCCATTTTGGATAATTAAATTATTTTTGATTATCCATTGCGTTTCCACGGATTGGTGGAGAGGGTAGGAATAGGGAAAGGGAAGGATAGGTGGTGTGGAAAGGAAGATTGGTAAGTTAGAGTGGGAAATAGGGAATGTAGGATATTACCGCCCAGGAGGGCAAGGGATAGGACAGTAATAGCTAGGGAAGCCGGGGTCGCATACCCGTATACTACACCACAACTACCGGACAGGTAAGTTGGGAAGAGTATCCCATGACGTAATTCTTCAGACAGCTATTCAAAATTAAACTATATTCTCTACACAAAGACACACGTTTCATATGACATCAGTCATACACTGCACTGCGCTTTGCAGTGCCACCTGACATTCGAACTCTAACAATGAAACGTGTATCTTCTTGTGTAAGGAATAAAGTTCAATTTTGAATGGCGTTCTTAAAATCGTATCTTTTTTTTCGGTATGGATTTACCCTAAATGCTTCATAGACAAATGGCTTTAACTCTCTCAACGCTATGGAATTCGTCGGCTTCAAGTTTTTTACGGTCTTTGCATGTAAAAGGCAATCGATATACTGACTGGTATACCAATGCTCAGCTCGATCCGTTGAATGGATTTCCAAATTTAGTGAACACCGAGCAGACAGTAATGATAATTTTAATTCTCTAAGACATTGTTCCTTAACTTGTGGTCCGCAGACCCCTGGAAGTTCGCAAGTATATGTATGGGGGTCCGCAGTCTCATCTGTGGAAAAATGTTTATAAACAAATTACAATAATTAGTCTCGTAATCGCTACGCTTGATTAGCACAGCGAAAGTGCGCCGGCGGGTGGTGTCCGAGACTGACTGAAGTGAAGAGTGAGTGAAGTAAATGGTCCGAAATTTTTGATGTTTATTTTTATTAAGGGGGTCCTTGAAATTGATTTTCTAGGGGTCCGTAGACTGAAAAATGTTAAAAAACGCTGCTAAGTGATAATACGGGACTCTGATTTTCCCGGAATTGAAGCATAGTCGCGGGTGAAATGTGATATTCAAAACAAAGGAAAGTAAACCATTGGTGGCAACATATGCCGTTATCTACATGCAGCCGAACGCAATTAATCAAATCTGAAAATGCGAACTTATTAACATTTTAATTAATATAAATGGAGCTTGTGCATTAATTTTAGAAGCTGAATTAATTATCAGCTGATGAGTTCGCGCCGGGCAAGGTTTCGGTAATCGTGCGTTACATGCGAAGGATAATAGCTGTATGGCTAATTTAATTCGGGGAGGATCTGAATGCCAACTACCGGCTTAAATGAACGAAGATGGGGCGTTCGGCTCTAACGGAAAATGAAACAGGATTACAGCCGCTCGTTTCGCCCGTTCCGAACTATTTGGATTGTTCATTGTTTCTAGATCGCGTTGTAAATATTAATGCCTTTGCGTAAACAAAAACAATGTAAACAGGAAATAGGGAAACAAAAATAAGGTTCGATTTGTAAATGTCCCTATAATATTTCTGTCGAATACACCTGTTTGTACTCGACAAATGGCTTTTTTGTAGGACTGTACAGTTCTCCAGCAAAAAGAATTTTAAATGTCACAAGACTAGCAAAAGATAGTAATTAAAGGACAGAGTGAAAAAGCAGAATTTCTAAATCACTTAAAATATAAACTAGCAAGTACAAAGTTTTTAAGGTTGGTAATAATTATATTTTACTAAGGGCATATTTCATAAGCGTCTATTATGTGTCGAATAGCTTATCCGGAAGTTTTGTCGCTACTTTCTTTATACTGAGCGACAGAGACAAAACTTGCCAATAAGCTATCTGACACTTATCAGTATATTTTTTTAGTATATATTTCACCGTAAGATTGTAAAATAACTAACAAGATTGTAAAAATATGTCAAAAGATTCAAAACTATATTATATTTATACATACATACATACATATAATCACGCCTTTTTTGCGTAAAGGGGTAGGTAGAGGCCACTTTTTGCCACTTGCTACCATTCTTACATACTCGTTTCGCTTCGTTCACTTTCATTCTTACCATCCATTCCTCCTCTTACATTCAACGTAGCGAAGCGGCTCTCCATGGTCCGTTTTTCACCTCCGCGAGAAACGAGACGTGATGGGTGGTGAACCACATCGCCGCCATTTTAGATAATTAAATTATTTTATGATTATCCATTGCGTTTCCACGGATTGGTGGAGAGGGTAGGAATAGGGAAAGGGAAGGATAGGTGTTTTGGAAAGGAAGTTTGGTAAGTTAGAGTGGGAAATAGGAAATGTAGGATATTACAGCCCAGGAGGGCAAGGGATAGGACAGTAATAGCTAGGGAAGCCGGGGTCGCATACCCGTATACTATACCTCAACTACCGGACAGGTAAGTTGGGATGAGTATCCCGTGACATATTTACTTCTTATATTTATAATCTAACGAAAAATACTTTGTTAAATTATAGGCAGAATATTCGCGTCGGAAGTATATAAACATTTTACAATTTCACTAGTTATATTACAGTGTAACGGTTTTTACAACTTTACGGTGAAATATACATAATATGTGCCTATATTTTTACAATAATATGTTCTTACAATATTAAGGGCTTGTTTCACAATGAAACAGGTCCTTAATATTTTAAAAACATAATCAAAATAAGTATATTACTATTTTATGTAGACGAAAATAAAATAAAATTTTTTAGATAGAAATAGCAATTAATTTTAAACTACTTTTACATAAATTTGAGAGAGGGAAACTTAAAATATGCGAGTATAATAATTATTAGTACTCTGAAAGCTGAGGGCCGGGCGCACCACAAATTGGCGCCGCACGCTCACACACATGCACCGAGCACGCACACACATGCCACGCTCACACACGCATGCATGCACGCAACACGCACACATGTACACCCCAACGTTACGAGGTTCAACAGCGCGGGTCTCATTAAATCAGCATGGCTCTAGTTTTTACAGCACCGTAACGTTCAATGTGACATGTTGGAGATAACGTTTAGTACGCCGTACTTAGTAAGTGGTGTAAATTTTACACGTAATGTAAAATTTACCAATTCTACAGCTTATTGTTGAATAGGTGGATTTTACGAGTACAGCGGGTCTAAAAAGGCCACTTACGCAATATTATCATCGCAATATTGCTATTTGACACTAAAGCAATTCTGCTTGTAAATCTGTCAAATGAATGAATTTCAGCCAATTTCTGCATATGAATTGTATCCAAATCTTAATATGAATTGCAATTCAAGTGGTCATTTTACGATGGCTGTCAGTAATTCATAACAAGAATTGAAAATGAATTGCCAAAACGGCCTTTTTAGACCTGCTGTTGACTGTTGGGTCTCCGATAACCTCACCCATTCGGCGAAACACAATACAAGAGTTATTTCACGCCGGTTTTCAATGAAGCCGTGATATTTATCTGGTCTAGCCGACCCATTCTCACTCCCTCGTTGTGAAAAATACTTAGTGTTATGAAATTGGAGGCTTTGTTTTAGATATATTCAATTTGTTGATTGTAGAACACTGTGCCTAATTTACCTGCTTGCCGTTGGTACAAATACATCTCGCTTTAACAAAGATCTCCTAGTGAACAGATGTGCCGGGCTTAGATTTGATTGGCTTAGATTCAATCATGGTAACTAAACTGAGTGATACCTGCTACTATGCCCTTAAATACCAGGAATAAGTTAAATAAATTGTTACACACAACACACACACACACACACTCGTAAATATGAATCCACGTCCTCAGTTGATGCGGTCTTTTTATGTTTAAATACTGTGAGGTACAAAGGAAAGTGTTTAGAAACTAGTCCAGCAGTAACTTTGCCGATACCTTCTCCCGGTACCGAGCACTTAGTAACCCGACCCAATAGATATGAAGTTCGGGTGCGACATCAATAGCTTTACATTGCGAATTCAAATATTTGCCTCGTTATAATGACGATTGGGACCGTGTTTGCAGTCTGTAGTTTACCTTACGGTATGAACTCTGAGATTCGATTTAATGAATCACAATGTTTGTTAAGCGATCAGGCAGCTAAGGTATGTACATAAAGAAACTAGATTTTCAAAGTTACTTAGTCTTTCAGTCATAGTTAGCGCTCGGTCATCGGAGCAGGTGGTGTCTTCAATGTTATAACGTTGACTGTGAAAGGAATATGAAAAGAAAGGAGGAATAAGAGTTTTCGTATCATTAGACGTATCATTTTTAAGCTACAGTTTTTTTTTTTCATGAGGATTTTAGTACTTACAAGAAATGACTATGCCAATCCTATTGTTCTCTATCAATTAGCACACAACATAATATTAAAAATAACCGAACTTACATAATAATAAATTTAAACTAGTTTTAAAGTTTTAAAACTATCCACTAACATCCAGCATACTAGCCGCATTAGAGTCTGATTCGGCTAGAATGCTGTGTTTCAATTTATTTAACTTTAGCAGCACCTACATTAAATAAGTTTAAATTACATGTCCAGTCGATCTCTTTTGTCACTGTTCCTGGTATATTCCATCACTATAAGTCTTATCACATTGCTCTCAAATGCGAGAATCTTCAGGCAGTACTACTAAGTGGAACATCCTCAACTAGTTATAGGGATCTTTAAAAGAATTCCGTAAACATTTCAAGCAAAAAATGATCGGAGGTATTTCAGGCGCAAAAACAACTCATCGGAGATAATGCAAAAAACATTCCCGCAAAGCCTTACATTTGTGGATTCGAGCGGGAATTTTTTAACGGCCCTAATCTCCGGTGCGGCCCGCTGTCTACAAGTAGGTGGCATGATTAATTGTTCTGTAAATTGAATTCATCCTGATAAATGAAATATCCGCACAATAGGTAATAAATTACGCCAGCGTTGCCAGATGTACGAGAAATCTCGTACCTTTACGAGAATTAGCAGTCTCAGTACGAGAAACGAGAAAAAAAAAATCTCGTACACTTTTTTACGAGATTTTAACAATGTTGCTAATACAAACCAAAACATTTAAAGAAAAGAATATAATATGTCCATGCCACAAACTCGACTAAGCACATCACTAGATTCATTACCTCATCACTAAATGTATCTTTAGTCGTTGACCGGGGAATACTCGCTAGATGTATGACACTAAAGTTTACATTAAAGTATTCTATAAAGAAGTTAATAATATTTTGTTTTATTTTTTAAAGATTTTGGTAAAATTATCAAAAAATTTTTAACCACTAAGGCCCACTTGCGCCAATCCGGGTTAAAGTTAACTCTGGGTTAAAAATCATGTTATCTCTCTCGTTCTTCGTATTTGTGAAAGAGAAAGCATGATATTTTAACCCAGGGTTAACTTTAACCCGGATTGGCGCAAGTGGGCCCTAGTGTATTGTTTTTTTTAGTTTTTCATTTGGCGGTCCCAAACTTAAGGAATATTGCTACCCCCAGGCTAGCTAGTTATAGTACATAGTGTAAAATGTAAATTAAGGTCTGAGATTTTAAAAATGTATACTTTTACGAGATTTTGTATTGAAAGTACGAGATATTTGGCAGCCCTAGTACGAGATAAAAAATTCGGCATCTGGCAACCCTGAATTACGCTGACCCGCTCGGACAAGAAGCGGTACGGGTAATGAATATAAACGCGGCTGCTCGCTACACCTGCTCGTCTCGTCTTCTCACTTTTTCAAATGTTGACAGCCTTCTCAAACTAAATTCTCTCTCTCTAACCCAGCTAAAGTTTAGGAGCTCACAGGCTGTCGCTGTTAGACAGAATGACAAGAGCAGCATGTGAATGGCGATGACTCTTAATTTTAAAAAGTGTTTGAGTATGAGACGGGGGATGTCGACAGTGATGAGACGGTCGATCAGTGGCCAAAGTAAATCACAAATCACATTTTATTTGTTTTCGTAGATGTGTCGATCCACTCGTATAAGAATTGGCGTCTACAATGTGTACATATCTGATAGCGCGGCAGCGGTATCGCCAAGTATAAAGCGGCTGTAACTATCTTTTGCCGAACCATTTCGCGGCTTTTTCATGCCCCTATACTTTCATTTGTTGTCACATTGTCTTGGCTGACCCTAAGTTAACAGATTTTTATCGTTCTTCATACAAGATTTCCTGATATTGTGAACCAACTGGTACTTGTATAAATATTAATGCCGAAATCTTTTAATTTATTTGATAAAACTCATTATTATTTATACATCAATCCTTTTAAGCACTTTCCTTTGTTTAAAAGTATTAAAATTAGTGCTTTCAACATACAGATTCGTTAGGTACATAGCTACATGAATGTCAAATGAAATGGTCAGCACTCAGCAGTTTGCACGAGTAAATCGGAAAGGTTCGTGTAGTCTGCAGATGAATAGCAGACCCTCTACACAAACAAGCAATATGTACCTCATCAGACGGAGCCAATTAATGTAGCTACATGTAATTCAATAGGAAATCGCAATTTTGCGAATAGAATATTCTGGTTAAAACTGAATGTATATTCTGATTTGAATAGGCATAAACCCATTTGCTTTATTTTACGAGTATCGTAATCATTACAAAATCAATACCAACATTTTTAGGGTTCTGTATCCATAGGATAAACTCCGCTGTTCGTCTGTCCGTCTGTCTGTTACCACTCTGTGTTTCATCAACCGTGATAGCTAGACAGTTGAAATTTTTACAGATGATGTATTTCTGTTTCCGCTATAAGAAGTCGGGCTCCCATACAACAAACGTGATTTGCCGCTTTGTACGGAACCCTTTGTGCGCGAGTAAACTTGAACTAGGCCGGATTTTTTATACATAGGTTTATTAAATAGAAATTTCCCACTCGAAAATATAGTTTTTTATAAAGAAAAACGTACGTATTAATTTTTATACTGATAAATAATACTTTGTTCAGATTCAATTTGTAATTTTTTTTTTTTTACTTGACCAAAATATGAAGTGTGTTTGTTTTCCTTTATTGCACGGTAAATAACATTTAGAGCCTGTTTCACAATCTACGGATACGTGGCAGAGAGCTCTCATGTTTTGTCTCTATTACTCGATATAAAGTAAGCAGAAACAAAACTTCTGAATAAGCTATTCGACACTTGGCGGTTTTTGCAGATCTTTAAACTTGTATAATTATAGTACGTATTGTCTTTTTGTTTACAAATTTTTTATGTTTTATATTACAAATTTAAATTACATCTAAATAGAGTAGGTATCATAGATGTATATGTTACCGTAAAATTGTAAAAAGCATTGTAATATAATAGTGAATTTGTAAAATGTTCCTACGCGAATATGCTGCCTATAATTTAACACTACCTATATTTTTCGTTAGATTATAATTAAATAGTTTTAAATCTTTCGACATATTTTTACAATCTCATTAGTTATTTTACAATCTAACGGTTTTACAATTTTACGGTGACATATATATTAAAAAGAGGGTAGGTAGGTATAATATAATTGATCCAGTAAGATTAAGCTCCTCAGTTTCAACCACAGAAGTTGTTTTAAATCCATCTTGGAGGATTTAATTTTAATATTTAATCAGCGGGCCCTCCACATTTAATAAAGGACCGAGTTCACATGCCCGGTGCCCCTCACCCTCGTCACTCAAACGAATACCCTTTTATTTGACTGATAACTTTTTAATCAAACAATATTACGTATCGCCTAAACAAACTGCTAAGTTCCAAATTAATTTTAATGCCCCAACTCCTCCTAATTCCTCAATATGGGCCTCGACATTGTTTGTAAACTGTTCGGGATTTTACAATATTATATGAATGAATAAATTATCTTCTTCTTCTCATAAATATAATGTCCGATTTTGCTAATTTGAAATTATTGTGGCAGTTCAGAGAAGGTTTAAACTGTGAGAGATATTAAGAAAAATTATTTAATTTTATATAGGTACCTTATACTCAATGTATTCAATTTGTCACTTGACAGTCAAATATTTATCGGTGCGTTCAGTTTATCTGTTCGTTATTTATTTACCCCCTTACTAATAAACGCTGTATAAGCTTTGAATAGTTATAGAGTGTTTTGTCTCCTTCTATCGAATTAAACATGTCACTTGTGTGATGTGAACAAAACACTGTATAACTATTCAAAGCTTATACAGCGTTTATTAGTAAGGGGGTTAAGCGCTATACTCACCGTCCCGCCGTCTCCCTCCTGCAAATCCAAGGCCGCAGACTAGTAGGCGAAAATTAACTTAACATAGACCTTTACGTCCGATAGATGGATGATTTATACGAGCGAAGTAACCACTATTGAAATACTGTAGTGCCTGGGACAGTTGGTTTTTAAATGTCGTATGGTTGCCCAAGCACATACAGCATTATCACAACACAGTCAGCCTAGTCCAGAGGAATGAACTGGTCAAAACGTCTGGGGCCAACCATGTGCGGGTTTCCTCACGATGTTTTCCTTCACCGTTAGATCGTCCGTACCTATGTACTTGAGAACTCTCAAATAAACGGTGTTTTATAAATGTTGACGTGAAACGCGCTCTGATAGGTCGAAACGGCATAAAATCCGTTCATGGTAATATGTCGCTTTACTTTAAATCCAAACAAAGTAAAATGAAGTCTTCTTTAAATACGAGAATAGGGAATCGGACTATATCTGAAATATGTAGTTTCGTTTATATATTCAGAAATATTGAGGCATTACTAGCTGGTAAATGTAAAAAAATATATTATTTTTTATGTAGTTTACTAATTAAAAACATTTAAAAAGTAGCAAAAAAAAATTTTTTTTTTTGCGTAATTGGTAAACAAAACCTACATCATTAGTTTACTCACATCATATACAAAAACATTCATTATGGTATGTATGAACTTAAACGCACAAATATGGGAGATATTTAGAAATATATTCCGGCGGCCATATATTTCATATACTACTTCATTTACTATAACCTACAAGTGACGTCATTTGTAGGTCGACTTTAGTATGGAGCGTTTTTAGGAGGCTCGCGAAATTTTTTATACAAATCGCTGTACCTTTGAAAATATTGACTTTTGATATACGGTTTCTTCTGAGAAGTTACTCATATTTAAGAGTACTATTCACTTATGCAATAAAAAAAATTTAGTCCGATTGCCTATTGAGGTTTTGTTCACAGTTCAGAACGTTTGTCGTGATAGCTATTAATAATAAAATATGTTGAAGCGTGAGAAAATAATTTTCACATAGTATCATTGGCTCAAAGACTCTTCAAAACTGTGTTACCACTTACCAGCTTCGTGCGGGATACGGCAACGAACTCACCAGTGACGTGGGGTTCCTATAACGCCATTCCTATCGGCTTCACTTACCAATTTCGAAAACCCTCAGCCAAATCCCTACCTACTATATAGGATAGGGCTTCCCTGTGAGGGATAACCAGCTTTCGCCACTGTAACTCATCATAAATTAAACGTTCAAAGTTAAACAAGCAGAAACCATTTTATAGCTAACCAAATTTCCTGTAAAGTTTGCTGAAAAATATCCCAAATATTTTATTTCCTGTGCCTATAAAGTAAGTGTAGGCTATTGTTAACAAAAAATGCAGTTGGTATTTCGTGGCACAGTTTTACTGCGCGGTTTCGCATGGCCTCACCCGACTCGGTCAGAAAATATATAAAAAAGACTTTTTACTTTCATCAATTTTAAAATTGGAAATTACATAAAAGTAACCCTTTAGATAAATTTATGTATATCCACTTTAAGGTAGATAGCTCAATCCTGCTAATATTATAAATGTGAAAATTTGTGACGATGGATTGATGGATGTTTGTTACTCTTTCACGCAAAAGCTACTGACCAGATTCCGATGAAATTTGATATAATAGTAGTTTAGGTTCTGGATTAAAAGATAGGCTACTTTTTATCCCTAAAAAGTACAGTGTTCCCGTAGGATACTGTATTTACGCGGGCAACAGCTAGTAAGTAGTTAAAACCGAACAGATTTCAAGTTCTAAGTTCTAAGAAATAAGAATATTTGTGCAAATAGAATTCTCAAATATTTCCAACAAAATTTCAAAATGAAATCAACTCTTAGAGATGTACATAATATTGTCTCAATTATAAATCCATAATATGTAATTTTTTTAGCTAAAACTATTTTGAAAAATGTAATAATGTATAGATAAAGTTTCGAAGAAACATACGAAACTGAGAAATTGCAGGTAAGTGATTATTTTTTTATAGACCAGTGGTTCTCAACTGAACCTCAATTCTCATATTTAACGTAGAGTTTTATTTTACTTTGATTGTGCTATAAATGAAGCTAGTTGTTATCATAAACTGATTTTGTAAAGTTTATACCAATCAAAACGCATTTGACGCTGGTTTAACGTTTACGAGAATACCGTTTTGGCAGCTTTAGAGTACAGGACTTGATCGTTATTATATTATTGCAGTTTTTATTTAGCAGAATTGACCTTCCGGTGGCACACAAAACCTGAAACCGTCTCAAATAGTCGGTAAAGCTTTAATTGTAATAAACACATATTATTTATGTGACGAGTAAGGACGAGTCATGGGCTGGACATATAGCCCATAGAACCGATGTCCGCTGGGGCCGAAAGTTTCTCGAGTGGAGACCACGAACTGGACGTCGAAGAGTAGGACGGCCTCCCACCAGGTGGATATATGACCTGAGAAAAGTCGCGGGGAGTCGATGGATACAGGCCGCGAGCGACCGGTCGCACTGAAAATTTATGGGGGAGGCCTATGTCCTGCAGTGCACGTCACTAGGCTGAAACAAAGTACGAGTCAATTAATTACATTTTTTATATTATGCATTTATATTTTCTAAAAGGTTGAGAGCCCCTGCTGGAGCCAGTGCCAATTCCTGAAAGGTTTAAGATCGCCATTATTCGCACGCCGGAGTAATTCAGTTTTGATTCACCGTCGAGAGTCGAGACCTTCAAGTTTCCTGAAACTCATATTACTGAAACCCCCGTTTCTTAAATCCTCATAAAATATCCCGGGGAATAGAATTCTCGATGGAGCATTTAGCAATTTATCACACGTTAGACAATTTTGAAATTGAAAAGGTTTAAAACTGATGTATTATCGCTGTCAGTGACTACACACTTTCGACTCGATGAACCTGATTGAACTAACATCGGTAGTTTTAATACCTACTGATGTAGGTGTAATGGTTATTTATGAAATAAGTATAGCTACTAATAAAAATATTGTAATAGTATTTTCATTGTTTTACCTTTGTTTTTTTTTGATCTCGCAGGGGAAAAGTCGTTACGCCCTTCCCGGGTTGGGGGACCAGGGGGTATGTGGGACTCCCGACGCGACTCGCCGGTTTACCCACTAAAACTGAACCTTCGGATTACCCTCAACCGCTATAAGGGGGAGGGTCCCGGATCTGTCTAACACAGGACACCCCCCGCGACCGGCCGGTCTACCTCTTATAGGGACTTCCAACACAGTTAAGGACCACTCCGGCAAACTGGAGCGTTCCCCTCGGCGCCGCGCCGGGACGCCGGGACTAGCTAAGCCGGGGAGGTTCCCATCCTCTCCCAGAGCCCCTTTAGACAGGAGATTGGAGGTTCGCAAAGCGACGCCTCCGTACTCCTGTCCTACGCCGGCGGAGCGGAACAGAGGATGGATCTATCTCTCTGTCCCGTTCCGCGGCCTCTTTCTGCGAAATGACGACTTCGCAAAAAAACACCCCCGCCTGCCAGACCTTATCGCTCTCGAGCATGCAGCGAACCACACTCGAGAGCGACAGGTCCCGCCCAAGCACTGCCACGAGATCGTGGCGCTGCACAGCCCATCGGTCGCACACCTCAAGGGTGTGCTGGGCCGTGTCCTCCGCAGCGCCACAATGGTGGCAGGCTGGCGTAGGCTCCCTCCTGGCGACCTTACACAGGTATGCACTGAAGCATCCGTACCTACCCGGTGAGCACCTGTGTAAGGCGGAAGGTGAGGGGTTTTTGCTTGCGGCGCATCCACGTACGCAAGGACTGGACGCAGTGCCGTGGCCGTATGTTGGCCGTACGGCGACTGCTCCAGGACCTCACCCCACCTCCTCAGCAACCACTGCTCTCCCAGCCTTTGGAACCGCCTTAGCTCCTCCTACGAGGGGACCTCGCCACGTGACCTCCCCTCTGATACGAGGAGGTTCGTCTCGGCAAGGACCCTTGCCGTGAGCTCCCAAGGCGATCCCCCCGCCAGTTCATTGTTTTACCTACTCTAAATTAAGCAAACCTATTCCATGACCTACAATGTTGTTAGTCATAGAATTACCAAAATATGTTAATAATTGATGAGTCATTTTTCTTCCCTTTTCTATTTCTTTAAATTATTTTAAATCTTTATTGGCATAACATGACGTGACATAACATATTCATGACACTGGCCTCTGCAATGTAACACTTTACACTAATGCAGGGATCAGGGACTTCAGATAAATAAATAAAACTCATTTGTGTTAATAAACAATTTATTTATTAAATTTTATTTTAATATTATAATCCTTCTTAATATTATTATAAATATGAAAGTTTGGGAGAATGGATGGATGGAGGTTTCTTACTCCTTTCACGCAAAATCTACTGAATGGATTTTGATTAAATTTAGTATGGTAGTAGTTTAGGCTCTGGAGTAAAACATTTTTTTATTATACGAACCCGGAAACGAGCAGACGGATTGCCTGATGGTAAGCGATTATCCCCGCCCACTCGAAACACCAGAGGAGTTATACTTGTAACTCCTCTGGTGTTGCGACTTGCGTTCCTGGTTCTTAAAATCCCCAACCCCTATGGGCCGCCGGTAACCTCACTCAATCGGCGAAACACAACGCAAGCGTAATTTCACGCCGGTTTTCTGTGAGGTCGTGGTATTTATCCGGTCGAGCCGGCCCATTGCCAAAGTGCCGAAGCGTGGCTCTCCCACAGTTAAACATATAGACTAGTTTTATCCCGAAAAATTACAGCATTCCCGTGGGATACGTGATACTATATTTACGCTTGCGTAGCAGCGGGAAAAAGCTGGTTTGTCATAATATAGTTACATAGAATTGTGTAGGTGACCATTTTATTAATTTCCTCAATACGATTTTCGTTTTTACGTCCTCCGCGCCGCCGCCGGGTACGAAACAAAATGTGTCCTTCGTAAGGCAGTTGTAATATCAGCTTATCCTTATCCCTCTATTGCAATAAATAGAAGGCAGTCGAACAAAAGGTTTACTGCCGCCCTACTCACGTCAATGATTTATTAACTTGATAAATCAAACGGAACAGCTATTGTGAGCGCCATATATTATACGATAGCCAATTACCATCGCACCTATGAAATGTGTTTTCGATTTTATAGTTGTGCCTTCTGTAAAACAAGAGAATCAACCTCACTTGCTTCGTGAATATAGTTTGATCTGATCGTCAAACAAAGGCAATCGAAAGAGAAAACAGGAAAATAATTCTTTACAAATCGACAAAATTAACCAATCTCGACTACATCAATAAGACATCAATAGACCAAGTTTTATAGTGCCGTGGTCTAGTGGTTCGAGCATTGGCTCTCGGCTCGGAGGTCGTGGGTTCGATTCCTTGTGGGTTCAAAAAATATTGTTTCCTAGTTTGGTTAGGACAATGCAGGCTGATCACCTGATTGTCTGACCAGAAAGTGATCCATGCGTCGGATGGGCATGTAAAAAGTCGGACCTGCGCCTGATCTCTCGCCAGTCGTGTCAATTATGCGTCCCACTGGATTATGAGAGTAAAGAAAGAGAGAGTGCTCTTGTGTACTGCACACACACTTGGGCACTATAAAATTACTCCTGTGTAACTGGCCTGGTTTCAATGAAATCGGCCACCGTCATTGAAATCGGTGTGGGGAGTAATTATTATTATTATGGTGCCGTAGTACTTTATGAAATTATTGTTTCACACCGTCAGTCCGTCTGTCTGTCTGTCCGCCCTTCTAACTTCTGTAAAATTGTAAATATAAATTAATGAAATTGGGTATATAGGTCGCGCAACGAATTAAGATCTTTCGACAAAAGTAGAGGGGGTATGCGCAGAAGTCAGTTTTTGGGTGTGTTTGGCGGTAGCGGGCTCGGGCGGGGAGGTGTGGATGCGCCGAACGTATGCCGAACGTGGCTGCCAACACGCTATTGGTACGTTAGTAGTATATTATATTCTTTGCTATTGGTCACATGCGCGAACGATCCCCTCCACTTTCACTGAGCGCTCATAAACCGTTGCGCGACCTGTACCTAGTTATATATTGTGTATAGACCAAATAGAATATAATCACTACGTTTTAGTATAGACCATCATGTGGGATATCGACTAATAGGTCTTAATAAATAAAGGCAAGGGTGACTTTTTTACAAAGGTTACCATATTCGTGAAAATGGTTTATATGTTGGTTGGTTTTATATAAATAACTTATAAATTTAACGTCGCGTAATGCAATGTCGCAGTGTAACCTGTCTCTTAGACATTAAGTTTAATATTAGTATGGTTAGTCACAATACCATTACTGCGCTCACTCTCATACAAAGTCTGAGGAAGTAATAAAAACTTTAATAAGTTCTTCCTCCATTTACAGAGTGGCAGTGGACTGGCAAATTCTATCATTCCCCTGTCTTTGTGTCCTCAACTTACTGTAAAAGTTGTCATTTGAAAAGAAAATTTTACATTTCTATCGAGACTATTTAAATTAATTTAAAAAGTAGGGAAGAGTGGAAAAGGAACTCACCTACCTATATTTTTGTTCTTACTCAATTCCTATTCGTTTAAGAAAAATGTTTTGTTCTGTGGTTTAAAATATTAAGAGTTGACTCGGGGGTTTATTTACTTCCGACTAATGTGAAAATTTGTGAGGATGTATGGATGGATGGATGTTTGTTACTATTTCACGCAAAAACTACATAGCGGATTTTGATGAAATTTGGTATCTTAGTAGTTTAGGCTCGGGATTAAAGTATAGGCTACTTTTTATACCGAAAAAATACAGTGTTCCCGAGGGATATACTATATTTACGCGGGCGGAGCGGCGAGAAAAAGCTAGTACTATTATAAATGTGTAAGTTTGTGAGTTTGTGAGGATGGATGTTTGTTACTCCTCCACGCAAAAACTACTGTACGGATTTTTATGAAATTTGCTATGGTAGTAATTTAGGCCCTAGATTAAAACATAGGCTACTTTTTATCCCGAAAAAATACAGAGTTCCCGAGGGATACTATATTTACGCGGGTGGAGCCGCGGGCAATAGCTAGTTTTTAATTAAACGCATGCACTGTAATATTCACATCCACATATCGTGGATTTCGCATTTTATTGTTCTTCAAGAAGGTTGTGGGGACATCGTAGTAAAAGTGTTCGTGCCTAAGTGCTAGGAATATGGTTTGCGTCGCGAGATATCTGGGAACTACTGAGTAGGAGGAGGGGCGCATTTGTTACATTACACCGACAACTTTTGAACCTGCAAACTTACGGAGAATATGCGCCATGAATATTTTTATTTGCAACTTTCAACTAAACACTGTAATTTTCTTGTAAGTAATTAAGTATGTATGTAAAAGCGTTTAGACCAATATTTTTCTATTACTTGGAGACAGATTAAAAGGTAAATTATAGCGGACCAAACTGATGAATTATGTCATGCGTGACGAAGTAACCTTTCACGATTTTTTCAAGTGTCCTATCTATACTAATATTAAAAAGCTGAAGAGTTTGTTTGTTTGTTTGTTTGAATGCGCTAATCTCAGAAACTACTGGTTCGAATTGAAAAATGTTTTTGTGTTGGATAGTCCATTTATCGAGGAAGGCTATAGGTTATACTTATAACATCATGCTAAGCTCAATACGAGCGGAGCACCAATCAAGAATGTTTCAAGTTTCAAAATCGGGGTTTTTTTTTCCTTTTGAGAGCTTTCGCTGCGTACGCTGCGGAAACTGCTTGCTTCCCTTTAAAAGTTCTAACAAATTGCTTCCCTTTAAAAGTTCTAACAAAAAGTCCACAACTGTATGTCTATCTTTTAAGGTTGGCTCACAATAACCTTTTTATGCTAACCAAATTTGTTCTAAAATTAAGCATTATTTGTGAGGGTGTTTTCATAAAGATCATATTAATCCTTATCCAAGTACCTAAATATGTTATTCCGTGCCGTAAAATTTGCGGTATACATCATTTGATTTCAATGAGTATTTTAGAAGATATCGCAGTAATAAAATAATCACGCCCGCAATAATAACGTACGGCGCGCGGCGGGCAGTCGTGAGGGGTAAGCGCTTCTCCTTCTACGTAAATGATGTCGCGGGTAAATTTTAGCGATATCCCCTTCGATCATATCCCAAAGCTACTGTTCCACGCGGACAAAAGCTAGTTACTAATATAAATGTTAAAGCTTATGAGCATGGATCCGTTCGATAGTTTTTCCGTGAAAGAGTAACAAACATCCATCCATGCTCACAAACATTTCCATTAATAATTAGCTTTTTCTCACGGTTTCACCCGCGTAAATATACTATCGGGTATCCCGATTCCCGTGGGAATACTGTATTTCGGGATAAAAAGTAGAGTATGTGTAAATCCAGAGCTTAAACTGAATCAAAATCATACCAAAGTTAATCAAAATCCATTCAGTAGTTTTTGCGTAGTAACTAACATCCATCCATCCTCACAATTATATTAGTACTTAGTGGTAAGATTATGTAATGTGTATGTATACAGTATACACGACACATACATAATATAATACGGTGATAGACGATGCAGAACTGATCATTGCTTTGAGGTTGCTGTAGTAATGAGCGCTCGCTAACTGAAACTCGATACCTACATAAACCCTCCGAACTGTGGCTCAATAGAAATAGCTTCTACTGATTTCAGCACAAATTACCAAACTAAATGTATATGTCACCGTGAAATTGTAAAAACCGATAGATTGTAATATTACTGGAGATATTGTAATAAGTCGACAGATTGTCAAATAAAAATTTCTTCTTACAATTTACACGTTATTTTGCGTTATATTGTAATAAATACCGTGCCGATTGGTTATACGGCAAGTGCCCCGCGCCGCGCCGCCATATTTGTTTTCTTTTTCATATTACTAACTAGCTTTTGCCCGCAGCTTCGCTCGCGTCAGAGGGAAAGCTTGTTCGGGAAAATACCAATACCAAAATTGAATACATAATGGTGTAGGTACTGCACAGCCGTATCAGTTATATTTTATTTGAATGTTTCCTGCGACTTCGTAGGTACGCTCAAGAAATCTACCGAGAACTGTACCATAAATAAAATTTAATAAGCTGCAAAAAGTATTCTGTGTTAATTCTGCTTAACCTAATACCATACCTGATTTCATCAAAATTCTTTACGTGTTTTCTTTAGTTTACTTTATTGCATGTAAAACTAAACATATTATTATGTACATACAAACTTTCGCGTTTAGGTATAATATTAAGTAAGGATTTCTTTGTAGCCGATAATTAGTATTTCGATATTATGATTGTTGATAACGATTTCGAAAATATTTTGAATAGGAAGACGTTGTGGACTTTGAACTTAATAAAAATATTTTGGATTGTGTTCGCCCATCCTAGTTGGGACCACGGCAGAGTTTGAGAGAGAGATGAGTTAGCAGTACAACTACGAAGCCATCTAACTTCTCATTCACTTATTCCTCATATAATAATCATGATATGGATTAACCTAGGTAAAGTTTTAACCAATTAAAATATCTGGTTATTTTATAGCATTTTATACTACGTTATTTTTTAGATTGATAAAACTTTTTGTAGGTATGAACCGATTGAATTGAAATACCTACACAAAATTATAAGCAGAGCTATCCTAATTCCTAACCGCGTGGAACCCGTAGGTAGTTAGGTACCCAAAAATTTTCCGCGATAAAAAGCGAGTCCTATGTATTTATCCAAGGGCTAAACTACTACGGTAACAAATTTTATAAAAATCTGTTCCGTAGTTTCTGAGATTAGTGCGCACAAACGTACAGATCAAAAATCTTTTAAGAAAATCTTAAAAGTCATTGTTTTGGGTTAAAAACTAAAAACCTATGTATTAAACACTGATAATTCAAGCACAAATAAATTAAATATTACATAATATAACAACAAAAGAGAAAGAAATATAATTAAATCTACACTCAAAATATTCTACTGAAATAGTAGGTACCTATGTAATATAATAAGTATTATGAATATAATTAATGCAGCAATCGCAAATATTTACGTGCCTAGTTTTTCAAAGAGATTTTCATCAAATGTAAAACGTAGTGATTATATTCTCCTTGATCAAATGACAACTTTATTGCTTTTTTGACACGATGACAATATATTATGTCAAAATAAAAATAAAGCTTCCCACTCACGGGTTATCGATTGCTTCGATCAAATTGGAAAATAATTCGTATTTGAAAGTAAATTGCTAACGAAAAACTATTACACAAAATGATTAGTGTAAGACCTACCAGCTAGTTTTTGCGGTGGGGGTCAAAAGTTGGAACAAAATTTACGCGTATATATACGAGTTTCATATAAAAAGTATAGTAAGGTGGTTCTAGGATCTCAGACTATATTAAATTTTTATCTAAACCGATTTACTTGCAACTACGAATCCAGTAAATGTTTAAATTGTAAAGACTAAATCGATCGATCACTTGTGTGTGGGGAGCTTTATATCAAAAGCACTAAGGAGTATTTATATCAACTTTAAAGCAAATCGCTCCCAAGCAACTTAATTTCCCTTTTTATTCCCGTTAGCGGACGAATTTCAATAAACTATGATACACGAATTCCATCAATTCTGTTACATAATGTTTGTGCAAAATATGAAGTAGATTGGACCAAGGAATCACGTTGCCCCATACAAACTGTTTTACCCCTTTTCACCCCCTTAGGAATCGAATTTCGAAAAATCCCTTCTTATCGGATCCCTACGCATTACAAAGAGCAAGCCCTGCAAGTTTCAGGTCTCTACGATCAGCGGTTTAGGCTGTGCGTTGATCCGTCAGTCATTCAGGACAAAGGATTTTATATGTATAGATTAAAACGAAAAATAATGCGTACCTACAATAATTGTAAGGAGAAATTCTTATTTGACTTATTACAATATCTCTAGTAATATTACAATCTATCGGTTTTTACAATTTTACGGTGACATATATAACGCTTGTGTTTTTAATTTCAAAATCTAGTTCAAAGTGAAAAAACCAGTAATGAGGTACTCGATGTAATGACATTTCCCTCACCCTTAATTCCGTTCTTGTATAATTGTACCAAAATGCGGTTCTGGAGGTTTAATTTTCTAAAACTACAGCTTTTATATGATTACCACAGGCGAGGCGTGCATACAATCTTCTCTTATAAATATTACTTACGTTATATAACTATTTAATATTGACTTGTTTAATTTGAGAAAAGCTTAGGTAATGACTTACATTTTAAAAGAAAAAGAATTAAAAAGAATATAAATTTTCGTCTGACCGAGATTCGAAACCGAGATCAATTGGTCAACAACGCAAAATCCAAGTGCCAACGTAACTGCGATACGCGTATCTGACATTAGTATTGGAAGTACTCGTATAGGTCGCGCAACGAATTAAGATCTTTCGACAAAAGTAGAGGGGGTATGCGCAGAAGTCAGTTTTTTGGTGTATTTGGCGGTAGCGGGCTCGGGCGGGGAGGTGTGGATGCGCCGAACGCATGCCGAACGTGGCTGCCGTCACGCTATTGGTACGTTAGAAATTGATATTCTTTGCTATTGGTCACATGCGCGAACGATCCCCTCCACTTTCACTGAGCGCTCATAAACCGTTGCGCGACCTGTGGGGTAAGCAGGAACATTTTCCGTTTTCGTTACTAGTACGTAAACTTGAAATATGAGGACTATTGTATGAAAAATTTAGTTACTTTTACGTCCGCTAGAGGCGCTTTCATGTTTTTCATACAATATTTCTCGCTTACGTACATGTAACGATACCGCAAAAAGTTCCTGCTTGGGGTACTGTACCTTATTTGGCGCCGTAACGCGTTACGTAACGAAGCGGTTTGCCCTCTTATAAGAATAATTTATTTTACTTCAAAAATAGGTATCATAATTTAACCGAGAAGATGGCTGGGTACTGCCATCTAGTTGTAATACAGTAATAAATAAAACAAAAATGAAGTCCAAAACACCGCGGCTTCAAGATACTGTTAGTATATTTTGAGTGGAACGGAACACGAATAATATAATTGAAGAATTTTCTGGTAGTTTGAACAATTTCAACTAATAAAACAACTGCTACTTTAGTCCTCCCGTGACCACGGCTGCGTGAAAGTAGCCGAAACGTCGGGAAAAAGAAAAGTTCAACAACCCGTAAAATATGTTCAAAATAATGAAACTGAATTACCCCTTCCTTTTACGTGTGTTTATATTATTCCAATACAGGCTTTTAAATAAACAAACAAATAGATAACCGTTAATTTTTTGTAGGTTACTGGCTTATATATTATCTACATAGGACTAAATGGTTAATGTAAAGTGTAACCGGGTTTGTACCCGAAACTGTTGAAAGTTGTTTATAAACCTGTTGTTATTCAAATAATAAATGAAACTTTTTCCATTTATTTTCTCACAACGAGTGAAATGAACAAATCAATTATAACACTAAAACAAAAGCATTGTAAATAAGAAATATAAGACGTAGTCAATTCTGCGAGTAATTTTAGAAAAATACCGTTCCGGTATAGTCGTATAGAAAGACGCTCGGGGCCAACATTTATTGAACAAAACGTAGAGAAAAACGACGGCAACAAGCGAGCCAGCTGTATCAAATTGCCAACACTCCGCGCTGGAGGCGTTCGCACTTGCTGGGTTCATTATTTGTTACATCCAGCGAGGACGGAAGGTCGTAAAGACCCCACAGACGAGAGGCTGATCGTTTCAGTTAGAACTCACGTCAATTCGGCATGAACGGATTCGAGCACATACACGGAAAAATCGCATCCGACCCAATTGACGTCAGTTCGTTCTGGTTTGCCGCAAGATTGATACGGTCGTGTTTATCAATTTTGTATTTAAACACCGCGAAAACTCACAAACGCTTGTACACGAGACACGCCCGCACGGCCGCGGTTTGTCCACACATGATCCGTTCAGTCCACCCGTTCAGTCCAGAATTAATGTTGCCAACTTAGTTATAAAATAACTTAAAAGTTTTACTATTAAATTATGTGTTTTATTCCCTCCTCCTTAGTAGGTAGTAATTTAGTTTTTAGTAGTGTTTTAGTAGAAAAGAGCCAGACAGTAATCATGATATGCAAAATGGCCTAAGCTAAGCACAAAAAAATAACAAACAAAACATACTTCTTATCATAATAATACATTCGTCCATCATCGCATAAAACTACACGTTTAATTACTATATACGTAATATTTCCTAGTATATTATAATTTAACGGTAAAATTTATAATAAAATTCAATAAATAATATATTTTTATAAAACCAAAACCTAAAATGCAGTAGTTTTTGGGGATTTAGGGATTCCTAAGTTAAGTAGCTTCTTTTTTATTAGTCTTAGTTTTCAGTATTCTTACAGTACATAGTTTTTAGTAGATATCGACGCGAGTTTATTAGTTTCACAAAGAGCTGGCAACACTGCAACGAAATGCTGCAGTCCATACGACGAACACAGACGATAGTTACGATTTTGCATCCGTTCAGGCCGAACTGAAGGAAAACCGGACCATATATGGCCCATATAATATGGCCCCTTTAAGCCCGGACTCCGGAGTAAGTAGTAACACGTTTAGTGAGTAGTTATTGCTTAACTGAGATTTACTGACAGCCCAGCTTGTTACACCAATCGTAAAGCCAAGACAGAAGCTAACCTCTGTTTCGCCAGATATAATGTACCTACCTAACGTGTTGTTTTAGAAACATAAGAGAAAATTTAGACAATACTTTTAAAGATGTTCTTTGTAATCTGTAGAGATTTAACACAGAAGACCTTGCAGAACAACTTTCAAAGTATGGTATTTTGGGTAGGTTCTAGCTACTAACGCATTTGAACACCTGCGCTTGCAGTTAAAAAGACACAATAGACTGCTTTAACCTATATGATTATTCAATACAATACTATGTATAATTTTATTTTTTAATCTTCTAATTTTCTTGATGTTAGGTATAATAATGTGATAATATAATGCGGTGATCGTCACACCCTTCTGGTCTTGGGTCATATAGAACAATGTGAAGTTAAACGCTTTTGCTTACTAAAGAAATATTATTTATTTGCTTTATTATATGAAAGTCTGTGCACTTGAAAACTACTATAAATATTCAGGTACAGTACGACCACGACCTTAATGTATTTTTGTCTGTCGTCTGTCACTTATATAGAGTTCGTAGCGTTCGTTTGTTTTTATTAGTTAAAATTACAATAAGAGTAATTTAACAGTAAATAGTGCCCAAGTGTGTGCCAAATGCCAATAGTGGCCAAAGGCCGCAACATTCACGACCGCGGGCTTCCTACATAATATAATTATGTCATGACTTAATATTTAATAAATAATAAGTAGATCTACTTATGAAACAGCGTCTTTGTAAAAAAGTTGACTTCCAGAAAACTGCTGAATATACAATAAGCAATGAATACATTATTGATTACGCTCAATAAATACTTAAATATTCGTTTATGAAATTCTGGGCAGCCTACTAAGCGAAACTTTTTAAAATTCCTCAACTCGCTAAAGTAATTAGAATTTTTTTTCAGCGCTGCCATTGTACAGCGGGCGACAAACTTATAATGCGATTTAAATTTAAATGCTTTTTCACAGTTTCTCTTTGAAGTGTTAATTTGAAAACATAATTATTGACCACAAAGGCCATATACCTTACTACCGACAGTTAAAATAGGGGGTGGAACTACTCCATCCGTCAAAAGGCTAATGGCGTTTTCGAGATCAAAAACTGCTCCGGGGCAGGGCACGCCGAATAAGTACGGAAATGGCCGAACAAAACAAATTTATTCACGAAGCATGACTCTTCCATACTACAATTCAATTTTTTTTTTATTTGGCATGTTTTTGCACTGAATAGTGATCCGCCGATCGGCGATCCCGCGATCCACGAATGTCAAGTTTGTTTGTTTACATTGAAGTAGTTTCGGAGCCTACCGAAACTACTAGACTGATTTTGATTAAACTTGGTACAGATGTAGAGTGACCACAGGGAAGGACATAGTTTAATTTTGATCACGGAAAAATGTACGGTTACGGCAGGATTTCCTTTTGCGCGCACGAAGTCGCGGGCAACATCCAGTTTCGAATAGAAATCTATCTCATAGCAGGTATACAGACAAATGGAATTCGAATGTAAATTAATATTATCAAAAGCATTCCTCCGCCGGGGAAGCCTGGCTGCACACTTATTAAAATTCAAACGGATTTCGCTATAAAGTGAATTGCTAATTAATAATTTTCCTAATTAATTGCTCGTCTATATTTATTCGTTTCGCAAGAAATGCCCGTCCCTGTTTTCATAATCCATCATTACCATCAGATCTACCCAGGAGTGTATTTCTAAGTTTTTTTTTTCGATTAAATATTATTTTCTGTTATTATTCTAATGTTATTTTAAAAATAAAGTAAGTATTTTTTGTGTGCGCTAATACATCAGCCAATCACCTTCATCTTCTATGTTATACGAGTATATATTAATTAATTAATTAAAAATAATACATATAAAACTATTTAAGAAAGTCAGTGCTTTACATATTCTTTAAAAATAAGAACCCGTTTCATCCTCGGTGCCAAACTATCGAAGTAATATTTATTCCTTATAATGCGCTAGGGTGTTTAATCTTTATTACTAAAGGTTTATTAGTAAAATATAACTCGCAAGTTAACTTGACAATTATTGTTTTTTTAGACAATAAAACTTAATTTACACAATATCTCTTTAAAATATAGCCTGTGCGTTATTCTGATGTAACTTATATACCTAAAAAATACAACATTTTTACATTTAGGAAAATAACCTAATTAATGGTCGGTAGCATAAAATGATACAGACGCTACTCGTATAAGATACAAGTTTATTACTTCGCTTTTAATTGATCGTTGTTTGTTTTAAAGACTTCAATAGATTTACTGAGGAATCGTTTGTAACGAGCAGCGCCCAATACCCGCATCCGGCATCTCGAGTGTGTCTCGAGAGCACACAAACTGTCAGAAGTGGGGCGAGCGATAGCGTCTTGTCTGTGTACTGCACTTGCGAAATTCGGGCATCGTATAAGTTTAGATGGTTAAGTGTTTCAGTCGGACACCAACTGCTAACCTTTTAAATTTTCATTTTTTTCTAAAGTATAGATGTTTCTAAAGTGAGATTTAAAAAAAATCACATTATGTAACTGCAAAAGACACTTTTTATTGCATAATCTGAACAAATTATAGATTTAGTACTTTACAGATACATTGTATTCTGTTTATTCTTGTATTCTGCTTTATTCGATAATATCCGAAACCACGTAAAAGTAATAAACTAACCCCCTTACTAATAAACGCTGTATAAGCTTTGAATAGTTATACAGTGTTTTGTTCACATCACACAAGTGACATTTTTAATGCGATTGAAGAAGACAAAACACTGTGTAACTATTAAAAGCGTTTATTAGTAAGGGGGTTAAAGTATAAGTAACTAGATGTTGCCCGCAACTTCGTGCGCTCAAAAGAAAATCTAGTGGATACATTACGCACAATGAAAAGTATATGTCCTTCCCCGTTATTTATTCTATATCTGTACTAAATTTCATCAAAATCGGTCTAGTAGTTTCGGAGCCTATTCAATGCAAACAAACAAATCTTTCCTGCTTATTTAGTATAGATATTTAACTAAGTTTAAGTAAAATCAATAGTTTGCTTCATTGTTACATAATACTTTATCGGACAATAATGAATATATATAATAATCCGAAGGCGTTACACGTAAATTGGTACCTAGGCGGGCGGGCGGGCGGCGCGGTGGACGGGAGGTGCGAATACAAAATGTATTGTATTTAAAAGATGTCAAAAATCCAACTATACTTGTTAAAAAGTTTCTTAATACACCGCGCTCCTTATAATATTATGTATTTTGTAAATATTTTATGAGCACTTTATACATTAGCTAGATTTTCATACATATTTTTGTAGACATCAATTACCTATAATTATATTACAAATTCTAATATGACCTTATAATTATTGTACTATCAGGCAGAAACTGATAAACGAATTTTAGTGAAATCTAGTATTTTATGTTGGAAATTTGGAATTATTTATTTATTTTAACCTCATTATTTCCTAAATACATAGAAATTAATACGATTATATTATGATTTAAAGTCAAATTAATTCTAACTTAAATCTTATTTACAGTTTGCAATTCAAATGCTAAATAATTTAACTGCAATATACATTATTATTTTATGATTGTTATATTCACAAATGACTCACTTTTTGTAAGACAGACACTTGAATATAATATAATAATTAAAATGTTGAAATGAATGTTCGTAAGATTTTCGTTTTCCATTGATAGATAGATGTTCATCGACCCGAGCGAAGTCTTGCCTAAGGTTTAGCCTGGATTAGGACATAGGCTAACTTTATGCTTTAGCTTAAGTAGTTTCTGTGGAATAAAATAATATATTCGTTCCATACAAAGTTGTTCAACAGCTAGTAGGCAAAGTAATATATTCAGTCGTTAACGAGTGACCTGATTCGTTCGCCAGTATCGCTAACAACCACTAATAATGTAATGTAACGAGTCGCCACACGAATGCTTTTTTAGGGTTCCGTAGTCTACGTCTCATTTTCCTTGAACGCTTATTAGTTTTGTCCGTCCGTCTTCAGCTTACCTCCCAAACGTTTAGTGTATTACGTAGTGTGTGTAGTGTAACCACGCCGACAAAGTCCTAAAATAAAATCACGAAAAGTAACCTGAAAGCGCAGTCACGCTATGTCCAAGTCAGTGTTTAAGCGGCCGTAACTATCTTTTCTTGAAGCATTTCGTGACTTTTTCGTGTCCCCATATTTTAGTTTGTAATATATATTTTACTACACGTAAAGTGGCCATGATTTTTTTTTTTCTAGCGTCGTCTACCCCATAGTTAGTTATTATTATTAGGTAGGTTGCTAAGACGTATTTTTTTATTTTTCGTTAACGAGATATTAAACTTTATAGCGCATTTTTCTAAAAGTGAAACGGCTGGCTCGTCCATGTCCAATAGTCCATGTGATGAACTTTGACGGAAGACTATAACGCTATAAATAATTTTATTAGTTCAGGAGTTCTAGAGGCATAACTTGTAAAATCGGTAAATTGGAAAACGGTGTAAAAAAATAAGTAAACAATTGTAAAATATTGCTAGGTATATTATAATGGTGCGAAACCTTAAACAAATGTAAAATATTGGTATAATATAGGTAATGGTACGAAACCCAACGTGCGTGAATTCGAGTCGCACTTGGCCAGTTTTTATTGTAATGGCCGTTAGTCTCAAGCTCTCAGGTATTCTAGTTACTTACCGAACGACGCTGATAAGCTTAACAAGTCCATATCATTTAAACGGTGTTAAACGAAGATAAGCAGAAAAGTTTTACGATGCAAAGTCAAAATAATGTTTTGTTTGATCGTCTTTATATTCCATAACATAAGGTTAATTTTGAGACAAGAAGGTATCAATACGCGACGCGTCTTTTCACATCTTCTCATTTTCCCTTATCTTGAACAATTGGCAGCTGGAGGACAAACTAATGATCGGTTACGATACGACAACTGTGCGATGTTCACAGTTTTACACGTAATAATGACATAAACAAACTTGCATAGTTTTAAATATCAAAATTGTTTGTACATGATAATTGTAAAGTAATATCTTATAAGGATAGCCAATTAGCCTATATTATATCGTCCAATAAGGGTTTCTAAATTCGTAACATCTAATAGCTTTTTGACACGACAAAAACCGTCGTGCCACCAAGCGCCGCCTGGTAACAGAAAAAAAAAAACGAAAATGATTATGAAAAGTTTTCGATACCACTTACGCCACCAGATGACGCTTTGTGTGAGTTGAGTCTGTCTCCTAACGGCAGAAAAAAAATCAAAAACCCTCATTGGCATAACGCTACTCAATGGCTGTGTTCCGCGGAAAATAGCGCTAACAAAAAAAATGTAAGCAAAATGGCGACAGTTGGCATTAAATAAACAAAATGGTGGATTGTGTTAGCAGTATTGAAGTGAGCAAACGTATCCTGGCCGATAATCAGCTGGTTTCTTTTTCTTTAGCGCTAGCAAGCGCTAACAAGCGTTTCTCCGCGGAACATAACCTGAATCAATTAGAACTGACCTTGTATGGACGTGGGTTGACGTGACAGTTATACGTTTGTGGTGTATATGGACTACTAGCTTATTTCTGCGGCTTATACTATCAGGTATCCCGCGGGAATACTGTACTTTTCCGGAATAAAAAGTAGCTTATGTTTTAATCCAGAGCCTAAACTACTACCATACAAAATTTCATCAAAATCCTTTCAGTAGTTTTTGCATGAAAGAGTAACAAACATACATCCATCCATCCATTCATCATCCTCACAAACTTTCGCATTTATAATATTAGTAGGATGGAGGAACTGCAAATTGGATCAAGCCTGCAGTGTCATGGACGATACATCCATGGATTTGTATGGATATTTTTCCACCAGTATGGTAAAATCCAACGCGCGGCGCGTGAGTAGGTGTAGCCAAATACGGTAACCAATCAAAAGCGCTAATGAATAGATAAACTACTGACAAATAACCCCAGAAGCGGGCATTAGTGTATTAAACAATGCAGGCGTCTGTGATTGCCCTCACTCCCTAGAGGCAGATTTGTAACGAGCTACAGCTAACTTTTCCGCTTTGTAACACGTCAATTGATAGATGCGATATACAATTTATCGGTATTAAAAATAGAATTTGACTTACACTTATGTACTATCGGGGAATCTTATTCATAAGCAGGTAGAGTGTTCTCATAATTTATTTGTATTATATAATGGTGACATGTAGTCACAGTACATAACTGTCAATGAACTGTCAGTTTGATATCATAATAATAACAATGGCTATGGACGCTTCACAGTTCACACCACGTCAAACCACCAGCCAATGGAAATATATTTAATAATTTTATACTATACACATACGTATTTAAGATTTTTTATTATTTTTATATTATACACATATTAAATATTATGCATCAATGACCCAAGAACACAGAAAATCTTTATGTTCCTTTGGCGAGATTCGAATCCGCGACCCCCGGCTTTAGCACCGACACTGAGCTACAGAAGTCGTCATTTCATTTCATCATATTAACAACATAATATGAACAGATATTTATTTATTTATTATATTATGTACTTTATGGACACATGTTACAGAGGCAGGCTTAACACTGCGCCAATAAATAATGACAACAGTCAACCTGCTTCTAAATATAAAGACGATCTTATGTCTGATAAACAATTCCGTAAACTTATCAAAGCAATCTTATAATAAAAGATAATGGGCTCCAACCTGCAACATTCCTTACAATTAAAATGTTAAAATCTGCAAGCGAGCGTGGTTTTCAGAATTTTCTGCTTGGCAACATCGCTCCTAAGAACTTAGGAATAACAAGTAAGTAATATTTTCGTGGCACAAGTCGCCCGGCAACGCGCATTCTTGAGAATAAGCTATTTGTATATCAAAGGCCAAGTAAGTTTCAACAATTCGTAGCGAAGTCCTCTTGTAGATTGAAGCCGATGTTGCGATAAACTGGTTCAAGTTATAACTTAATTATACCCTATCCTACTTCTATTTTAAATTTGAAAGTTTGTGAAGATGGATTTTGATACATGGATGTATGGATGTTTGTTACTCTTTCACGTAGGTACTTAGATACAAACAACTGAACGGATTTAAACCTACTTATATAAACTCAAACTCAAACTCAAAATTTTTATTTCCATGTAGGTTATAATATAACACTTATAGAATTGTCCTACATGATGCCTACCACCGGTTCGGAAACTAGCCCGGCGAGAAGAACCGGCGTAAGAAACTCGCACGGGGTCACCTTTTAGCAAAAAGATGGGAAAATTGTTCTTTTCAAAAAATATTTTACAATGTTGTAACTTAATCTATATAACATTAGTCATAAGTACATAGAACATACTTAAGTACATAAAAGCAGCCTTGCATGGGGCCATCTTATTCCCAAGGTGTGCAATCGTTAGTGAAATCACTGACTTTATAATAAGCTTTAGCACACAAACGTTCTTTAACAGCTTTTTTAAATTTATTAATGGAAAGATTTTGAACGTTTTCTGGGATTCTATTGAAAAGGCGTATACATTGACCTTTAAAAGATTTACTTACTTTACTAAGTCTGATCACTGGTATTTCTAACTTGTTCCTATTTCTAGTATTCCTACTTGATTCCTACAATGTGTGTCACTTTTCTTTTTAAAATTCGTTAAATTCTTTCTGACATACAACACATTGTCCAAAATGTATTGAGAAGCAACGGTCAGAATACCTATTTCTTTAAATTTTTCTCTCAGAGATTCAAAACATGACATCTTATAAATAGAACGTATAGCTCGCTTCTGTAGCACAAATATTGTATTAATGTCCGCAGCGTTTCCCCAAAGAAGAATGCCATATGACATTATACTATGAAAATAACTAAAATAAACTAGCCGCGCTGTATCCTCATCGGTAATTTCTCTAATTTTTTTGACTGCATATGCTGCAGAACTGAGCTTATCTGCCAGATTTGCAATATGGGGACCCCACTGTAATTTACAATCTAGTGTTATTCCTAGAAAGTACACAGTGGTGTCCACTAAGTTCATTTTCTCATCATTTAATAGTATATTGGTTTGTGCCTGCCTAACATTTGGGAGGCTAAACTTTAAACATTTCGTTTTATTTGAATTTAAAAGTAAATTTGTAGCGAGCTACACTTAGATGATAGAGATGATAGATGCTGCTGATAGTAGAGATGATATATGCTGCTGATGCTGTATGCTGATGCTGAGGCTGTTCTGATAGGTTGATGCTGATATAGGGTATAAATGATAAACCCCGTTTGGTGCGTAATAACGAACTGCGTTTATTGTAAATAATTATGAAATTTATATGCTACAAAAATGCTTATCTAAGATGCACGCGCGGATATACGCGAGGCATACGAGTGCAATGACACATTGACCCGTACATCTTGCCAGTCTAAAAAGAAACAAAAAACAAGGAACAAATGTTATAAAATTATTATAAAATTATAAAATAATTGTATAAAATTGTAAAATATTAAATTAAATGGTATGATATAAGTATGTAAAATGTAAATGATTATTTTTAACGAATAAATATAAAACTATAAAAGAATCTATTATGTCAGTCTATGCGCGGTATTCTATCAAATGTAACCGGCGGTGGTGGCGGCTGATTGCCGACTCGACGCATAGGCAGGTGGTAAACGCTGGTGCCGCCGGTGGGTGCGCGCTCCTCGCTCCGACTCGGGCGCGCAGGCAACGCGTAGGTGGGGGGCGCATGTGCTGGACCGGCCCGCTCCTCTTCTCTGATAGTCCGTACTGGGGTTTGTGGTGGCTGTGTCTCACGACTGTTGTTTAAGGTGGTTCGTTTCCTATACAAAAAAACAATGGACATTATTTAGGTAATTTCATACTATTACTACATAAATTTATATGCACATCTATTTATTCTGCAATACAATTGTCGCAAAATGTATTTAAAATACTTTATTTCACACAGAAGTCACATTTTTATTGAATTTTCGACAAAAAGTGACATAAGTTACAAATGTCACTTTCCTTTGATATAGTAAAACAGACAAGACACCGAAACTGTTAAGGCTTATAACAGTTAAAACAAGGAAGTATATCAGAGCGTAGTGGTGTTTGTCGTGAACTGAGACGTCATTGATGCTTGCTTCTTTCAGAGAATGAATCTGTTTCTTGATGGTCTCGTACAATCCGTCGTCTTCTTCTTTTGTTATAGGTACGGATACTGATGTATTTATAAAGTTATTTAAAGGTGATATTTTAGGAAATAACATTCCTTGCATAAGTTGACTGTGAATATTTATATTACTTCTGTAGTCATGATGTCCAAGTAACGTAAAGGTGTCCCCTTTCACAGTGCAGTCCTGACCTAGCACAATGACGCCGCTTCCACTAAGCGAGTGTGACGTCAGGCTGGCCGGGCACATGACGCGCACATGACGTAGCCCACAGCTGATGTATAGCCACGCTGCGCTAGAGTGCAACTTGATCCACCTGTCCGTACATTGCCTTGGTTCTATTATGCAAACTGTTTGTTTACTTTCTGGAGTTAATATTTCTGTGTCACAAATTGAATGTTTTATCTTCAGTTGATATAGGTATAGGTCCATTTAGGGCACATAGTAATCTGGCACCATGATATTTTGTGCAGGATAAAATGTCAGTTTGCGACATGGGAATAAATGTGTCCTTTCTCATGTTGAACGCCATAAACTCCATGATAGGCACTGCATAATATGTAGTATTATGTTGCGTTGACATAGGCAGACTGATGATTCGATCCAACTCGTAGTTATCACTCGTAACCAGTGGAATGTTTATTTCCATAATTAAATAGTTGTTTTTGATGTTAGTTTTGACGTGTAGAATTTCGTATAAATATTTGATGTTCGCCGGTTTTACTGGTACTGATAAATCTCGATTCAGTTGCCCAGAAATAATATTTAATTGTTGATTTAGTTGCTCCGGTGATATGATGTGGCTATGGAGTCTTCCTTGGTAGATATTAGTCACGGTGTTGATGAGGCTTTCTTGTGTCCGACGGACATTTGATATCATGTTGTTTATATTAATTGTGTTTGTAATTATGTAGTCTGATATTCTAATTATATTCTCCTCCTTAGTTAATTGTTGTAGTTGACTATTTAACATTATAAATTGTTCATTCATGCGTTTTTCGTTCCGGGATATTATGTTATTTTCGGTTTCAATTATTGATGTCTGGTTTTTCATTAGTTTTAATAGATGATCTTCATTTTGATGTAGGGTTTCTATGTCCCGTCTATACTGCTCGGCGAACTTGTCATCGAGAACCCCGAAGAGAGTGTTGGCTACGTATCCAATTCCGTTTATTAGGCCTCTTTTTGATCGTCGGTAATGTTCTGTGCTCAAAAGTAAATTGTTGTAGTGTTCGATTTCGTTGAGCTCATTAGCAAAATGAGATGAAGTAGACGTGCAGATCAATAATTTTGTTTCATTGCACGTGGTACTTAAATTATGTATATATTTCTCTATATTTTCGATGTTTTGCCAGTACGATGTCATGTTGTAGTAGGCTACAAGAGTCCATTGGTCTTTGATGATTTGCATGTCAGCAATTTTGTCGAAGTAGAGCGACTTGTTTTCGTCAATTTTCGTGATGTTTATTGTTTGCTGGCTTGATGGAACGATGGCCATGATGAATAATAAGTTTATAAAAAAGTTTTCAAAATATTTCTTCTAGGTCTCAAATTTTTCTTCTGCTCTCTTGATACTTTTGGTCCTCATTTTGATCTAAAATTTGTGCTTTTTCTTCAATAGGTAAGATTATTAATTTGCTAACAGGTCGTTTGATGACGTTATTTTGTGTTTTTAATGTGACCACCCGGGTATGTCCGTCCTTTCCGGGGTGAAGTTCATACACACGTGCCAAAGCCCACTTCCCTGGCGGCATGTTCTCCTCTTTGATGATGACTATGTCGTTCAGTTCGATGTCTTTGATAGGTGTTGTCCATTTTGATCTAGATTGTAGAGTTTGTAAATATTCCCGAGACCAGCCTTTCCATATTTGCTTGTTCATAGCTTGTACTAATCGCCATCTCGATGTTAAATGCGTGATTTCCGGGTTCGTCTGGGGTCTGAATAAAATGGGACCACCGACAAGAAAATGCCCTGGAGTGAGACAGTTGTCGTCAGGATCTTCCGTAAGAGCACAGAGTGGACGGGAGTTCATACAAGCTTCGACTTGGTGCAGTAAAGTAGTCAGCTCTTCATAGGTAAGCTTCTGTTCCCCCATCACTCGTTTCAGGTGCTGCTTGAGGCTCTTGACAGCTGCCTCCCATAGACCGCCTGCAGAGGGCCATGATGGTGCATTGACATGCCATGCTATGCCCATCTCACTGATATTATTGATGACGTTATGATTGATAGTACTGATAATTTCCTTGTATTCCCTTTTCAAGAAATTCGAGGCGCCGACGAAGTTTGTCCCGTTGTCGCTGTATATATTTTTTGGCGTGCCACGGCGGGAGCATAGGCGCCGGAGTGCTGCTAGGAATGCTTCGGTGCTCAAGTCGGATACCAGTTCTAAGTGCACCGCTTTGGTTGCCATGCACACGAACACAGCGATGTATCCCTTGCTCGTACGGACACCCTTTCCCTTGTTTAGCTTCACGTCTACATGTCCAGTGAAGTCCACGCCCACGTTGATAAATGGTCGTGCGGGTGTTACTCGGGAAGGGGGTAGGTCTGCCATGATCTGATGCTTGGTCGTCTGACTGAAGCGTCGACACTTGATGCAGTTACGTAATTGCTTTTTTACAGAGCGTACACCGCTAACGACCCAGTAGGTATCTCTGATGTATGATAAGGTAAGTTTTGGGCCCCCGTGCAGAGTCGTGCGGTGCGCTTGATCTATGATGAGCTCCGTGAGTCTGCTTGAAGTAGGTAAGATGATAGGATGCTTTGCCGAGTAGCGTAAGATAGTGTTCCCAAGTCGTCCGCCCACTCTCAAGATGCCATTATTATCCAGATATGGATTCAAGTTCAAAAGTTTGCTGTTAGATTTTAATATTCCGTTTTTATTTAAAGATGATATTTCTACAAAAAATTCAAAATTTTGTACTGTCTTTATAATCAAATTAAATGCATTTTCGATGTCGCTTGTTGTTAAATTATTTGCTTGACAAGCGTTCTTGCGCGCTCGATAAATGAAACGTGATATCCATGCAATTGTTTTAGCGATCCGAGTGATAGAGCTCATTTCATTGAGCAGTTTATAAATAATAGAGTCAGAACTTGATAATTGTAAGGCTGTTTGCACACTGTAGCTTTTCCTTTTTTCAAGTGTTGGTTCTTGATATGTCTCACTGCTTGCATGTTGATGATTTTCTTGAATGAATTTGGGCCCTTCCCACCATAGGGAGTGATTGGAAAGGCAAGTGCTGCTCATGCCCCTCGTCGCACAGTCTGCGGCGTTGTCCTCTGACTTTACATGCTGCCAACACTTAGCGGGAATGATATGTGTGATTTGTCGTACTCTGTTTGCGACGAATTGCTTCCATTTTGAAATATCTCCATGAAGCCACCCTAATACTATCATGGAGTCAGTCCAAGCATGTAGGTGAATTTCCTTTGATGAAAACATAGTGTCCAAAACCTTCTTCATAAGTTGAGATAGTAATAATGCTCCTAGTAACTCCAGTCTGGGTAATGATATCTGTTTCTTTGTTGGAACGACTTTTGTTTTCGCAGTGATGAGCCTCGATGTGTATGCGCCTTTATTATTTCGTGCCACTAAGTATATTGTGCATGCATACGCCTTTTCGGACGCGTCACAGAACCCGTGTATATGAAGTGACTGACCGCTATGACCCACATAACGTGGGATTTGAAATAAATCTATTTTTGTTAGATCTTTTCTCAATTCACTCCACTCATTTTGTATAGAATCTGATAAGGTGTCATCCCAGGATAATTTTGATAGCCATGTCTGTTGAAATAGGATTTTTCCTCTGATTGTGAGCGGTGAGAGCCAGCCGAGAGGGTCATATATTTTTGATACTTCTGATAAAAGTTCTCTTTTGGTGATGTTATTTTTAAGGCTTTTTGTTAGGTTGTATTGATAAGAAAATGTGTCCGAGGCAGGATTCCATCTCAAGCCCAGAGTTTTTCTATTTTCAGCGTCCTTGAACTCCAAGATAGTGTTCAGTTGCTCAGATGATAAATCTTTTGTGAGTTCAGATGTGTTGCTGGACCATTTTCTCAGATTCATTCCCGCATTCTTCAGGACTTCTATTATCTCCCTTTGTAACCTTTTTGCCTCAATGATATCGTCACTTCCACACATTAAATCATCCGTATAGAATGAATTAATTAGTGCTTGCGCTGCAAGTGGATATTTTCCTTGGTTATCGAATGCTATCTGACGTAACGTGCGCATGGCTAGGAATGGAGCGGCCTTGGTACCATACGTCACAGTGGTAAGATGATATGTTTTAATGACGTTGTTATCTGAGTTCCTCCATATGATAGATTGTAAGGGTTGATCGGAAGGTCGGACCTTAATTTGCCTAAACATTTTCTCTACATCGGACGTCATGACATATTGGTGTTCCCGCCATTTAAGAATCAGTCCTTGAAGGTCCTGTTGTAGGTTAGGTCCACTCTCCATAAGGTCATTGAGGCTGTATCCCGATGACGTTTTCGCGGATGCGTTGAAAACTACACGTAGTTTTGTTGTTGTAGAGTCGGGTTTCACGACGCCGTGGTGAGGTAGGTAACATGTTGTCTCGCTCACACTTGTAGTGTTGTCTACTTTTCGCATGTGCCCCAGTGACTCATATTCATGCATAAACTGTTTGTAGCTGTCTGAATACATTTTATTTTTTGCCATTTTCCTTTCCATGTGTGAAAATCTGGCTAAAGCGATTGAT
Source organism: Glaucopsyche alexis (assembly GCA_905404095.1). Classification (NCBI taxonomy): domain Eukaryota; kingdom Metazoa; phylum Arthropoda; class Insecta; order Lepidoptera; family Lycaenidae; genus Glaucopsyche; species Glaucopsyche alexis. Next base: position 28,725,824 of record FR990047.1, on the reverse strand, counting down.
TTTGAATGGCCTAATTTTTGCTCAAAGTTCTGCTTCATAGGGATGGCTACCTCGTATCTACCATCCTCAAGACATCTTGTTGTTGATTGATATAGGTCTTCACAATATTGTTCAGATTCTGATAAGGGCGAGTTTACACATGACTCTTGGATATCTTCAATTTCCCAGTACTTAGACAAATCTTCCACTTGATTTAAAATAACATTGCAGCTGAATGTTTTCACGTTGCCTGATAGTATCCATCCTAACTTTGTATGTTGGGCGATTGGTGCGTGTGGGGGCCCCCTTATGAGGCCTTCCATGATTATATCTGAGTATACACTGGCGTCCAGTAGTAAATCAATTGGTTTTGAAATATTATACTCTGGGTCAGCGAGGTTGAGATGTTGAATATGAGGCCAGGATTTGATTTTAAATGATGTGTTAGGCAGGTTGTTGATAACGCGTGACATCACAAGTGCTTGGGTAGTAAATTGATAATCTTCGTATATTGATTGGCAGACAAGTGTAACCATGCCTTTACTTTGTTTTATACTGGGCCCAATGCCGGACACCGATGCATGATAACGTTGGCGCTGCAATCCTAGGATCTGAGCTGCATTTTCTGATATAAGAGTAACTTGGGACCCTTGATCTAGGAGCGCTGTTAAGGTGATATATATTCCGTCCGCCGACTGTACCTTGATAGCCACTGTTGTGAGCAATATTTCTTCGTCATCGGTTGCGACATAGTTTGTACAATGATGTTTAGGTAGTTTGCTCGAATTTGGCGCGCTTGTTGCTGAGAGCGAATTTGCGCTCGTAGCGGGTGACGGCGCATCTACGTTGCGCGTAGCTTGCAGTTTGCTGTTCGTGGACTTTGGTTTTGACTGCATAATTGAGTCATGAATTTTTGTGTTATGCGGTTCATTGCACTCTTTGCAACGCCGCGTTGAATAGCACGGTTTATCTTGATGCGTGTAAAGACAATTGGGGCAGATTTTATGTTTTAGTAAAGTTTCCATTTGCTCTTTGCCTGATAAATTGAAGAATGCTTGACACATGTATAGATCGTGGAATAATTTACATACAACACAGGTCTTGCGTGTGTATGTTGGTGCGGCTTGATAAGTTCCATTGCGGAAAGGTTTGTTTTGATATTGCGGCGACATAGCGGTTTTCTTAAGATTTGACCATCTCGGTGCTTGATAAGCCTGTCTACTAGTGCTTTGATTTTCCTTTTCTCTGCGCTGAATAGGCTCTAAGGCCGTAAACTTGCTCTCGATGAACGACATAAATTCTTCAAGGGTAGGTAGAGAGCGCGGCTCCTTGCGAGACTCCTTGTAGTCGCTGTATGTGTCCATATCCAACTTCTTCGAAAGGATGTGTACTAATAAAGGATCCCAGCTGTTAGTGTTCACTCCCAAATTATGTATGGCGTAAATACATTCGGTAGTTGTGTCGTAGAACTTCTTCAATTCATATGATGATTGTTTATGAATGTTTGATTGATTGAGGAGTATTTCGACTTGCTTAGTGAAGAGTAGCTGAGGATTGTTATAGCGGTGATTTAATATTTCCCAAGCAGTCTCGTAGTTTTCTGCAGAGATGTGAAGATGTTGAATCAGGCGCTCTGCCTCTCCCTTGACCTTACATTTTAAATGTTGCATTTTTTGAGCGTTTGTGATATATTTGTTATTATGTATAGCTTCGGTGTACAATTGGGTATATTTTCCTGTAAATATTGGTATCTCTATTTGGGGTAGAGATTGTTGTAGATGTGCGGTTGAATATAATTTTTGATTTAAATTTCGTTTCATGTTGATGTATTTCTTTTCAATGTCGGCGAATGATTCCTCATACTGTCTGTCGATTCCGGATGATAAAATGTCTACTTGCAAATGGAGTTCGTCGATGTTACGCCAGCGCTGCTGTAGGTTACGTAACTCGTCTTCAATCTCCCATTTTTCTTCTAGGTTTTGTTCATTGATGCGTTTTATTTGTCGTTCCAGTGCCCGAAAATTAGCGTATTGCTGTACTAAAGTCTCTTGATAGTCTTGGCGGGATTCGACTTTTTCAACGTGAATTTTTGGGAGTTGAAATTGCGTTCTGGTGTTGACCTTCGAGGTTGAAGGTGTGGATCCATCCACGGGTGTAGTATGTCCACCTTTTGGGGTTGATAAATGCGAGATTGTTGGAGTCGGGGGCCTTTCGGAGTCCGATGTCATGATTGCTCGTAGCGTAGTATAAAAGTTCTTCACTTCGGAATAAATATCCTTTTTAAAATAGTCTGATGTTTTGTCTTCGGCGGCTTGCAATGTCTTGTTATTGAGCTCAAACTCTCCCCACAGATTGTCAATGGCTGCAATGCGTTTGCTAAAGTATTCCTGCGTTTTTCTGTCCGCGGAGTCCTTTTTATAATTAATATGGATCTTTTCGATCTCCTTGATGATGGCGCTCTGACGTTCCAGAAGTTCTTGCATGATGATAAATGATATATTTAGCGTAGTTAAAGTCCCTTTACAGTATGTGCGTCCTGTTCTCAACTCTTCCGGGGCGACCCGCTGGTGGGAGACCGGTCGAGCCGATTCGCTACTGTATCGAGACAATTAAATACACTAAATATTTAGGTATTTTTTTTTTCTAGTAGAGACACGATGATGCGTAGAGCGTCTTGATAATGATCTTGAGCCGATATGATGTCTTGATAAGATGATGTTCTTAAAATTTCTTCTCAAGGTGTCTTGCTGATGATAATGATGATATGCTTCTGATAATCCAAAGATGCGTTGATTCTCGTTACGAAGGACCAAAAAAAATGTAGCGAGAGACACTTAGATGATAGAGATGATAGATGCTGCTGATAGTAGAGATGATATATGCTGCTGATGCTGTATGCTGATGCTGAGGCTGTTCTGATAGGTTGATGCTGATATAGGGTATAAATGATAAACCCCGTTTGGTGCGTAATAACGAACTGCGTTTATTGTAAATAATTATGAAATTTATATGCTACAAAAATGCTTATCTAAGATGCACGCGCGGATATACGCGAGGCATACGAGTGCAATGACACATTGACCCGTACAAAATTATTAACATTAAACCAATGTACCATTTTTGAGAGAGCACTATTTACCTCGTCATAATTTGACTGTCGTCGCTTCACATTAAAAATTAGTGAAGTGTCATCGGCAAAGAGTACTATCTCATGCTTATCTTTAACTAGATAAGGAAGGTCATTTATATAGATGAGAAAAAGAAACGGGCCTAAAATTGACCCTTGTGGCACACCTAATTCTATTTTGGTCCCAGTAGACCTTGTAGAATTAACTTCTACTCTCTGCGTTCTATTTTTAAGATAAGAATCTAAAAGTTTAAGTGCCGTGTCCCTTATACCATAATGGTATAATTTTTTGACCAACGTAGCATGCTCGACACAGTCGAAAGCCTTGGATAGATCACAAAAGACACCAAGTGCATCATGCGATCCCTCCCATGCCCCAAATATGCTGCATAGAAGACTGATGCCTGCGTCTGTTGTGGACCGACCTTTAGTAAACCCGAATTGGTTACTATGTAATAAATTATTTATGTTAAAGTGGGCTAGCAATTGATTTAAGATTATTTTCTCGAAGATTTTACTGAAAGTCGGTAGTTTTTTTATATTGGTCTATAATTTGCTGGGTCAGACTTATTCCCAGCCTTAAAAAGAGGCATCACCTTGCTATGCTTCATTAGGTCAGGGAACACACCATTCTTTATATAATTATTGAAAACTAAGGCTAGATAGGGGGCAATGATGTCAATTATTGATTTTATAACTTTTATAGACATACCCCAGAGATCGGTAGTATTTTTAATATTGAGTAATTTAAAGGTTTTAATAATATCTCTGGAGTCAATTTCTTTAAAATTAAAATTGACATCACATTCCTTGACATTTTCTCTGAGTATTTTTTCAGCAACTGCAGGTGAAGAATTTAAATTTTTTGTAGTTGAGACCGGAATGTCAGCAAAAAATTTTTCGAAGATTGTCGCAACCTCTAGGTCAGAATTTACCTTTTTATTATTAATACAAAGTTCAAATTTAGAGTTACGACTGCCTTTACCTCTTCCAGTCTCATCTGCAATTATCTTCCAAGTGGTTTTCACTTTATTTTTAGCGTTCATTATTTTTTCTTTTATGTAAAGTGCCTTCGCTGCTTGACATACTTTTTTAAACATTTTTGAATATTGCTTGACATACAGTTTAAAAGATTCACTCCTATTAAATGTTTTTTCGTTATACAAATCATATAATCGCTGTTTACTTATTATAACTCCTGCAGTTGCCCAGGTTTTAAAATTACTTTTTCTATTATTTAAATTGACCGTTTTAGAAGTAAATACAGAGTTATACTGGGTTCTTATTATTTTAAATAGTTTATGAAACGCTTCATCTGAGCTATTAAACCCATCTAACTGTTGAATATTTGAAACTAGTTTACCTCTAAATTTCTCAATACGTTTTGTATTCACAGGAATATAAACAAGCTTTTCTTGAGGTTTATTTTCACAATTAATATTAAATGAAGCAAATTGTCCACAGTGATCAGAGCTAAGCGCATTAATTATTTCTTTTTTAAAAGGAGTAATATTAGTGAAAATATTATCAATACAAGTAGCTGCTGTATCACATATTCTTGTCGGTTCATAAAATAAATTACTGAGGTTATACGATTTTAACAATGATGTGAATCTAACAGTGGTGGAGTTTGAGTCTAATAAATTAATGTTGAAATCACCACATACAATAATCTTCTTGTTAGATGCACATATTTTTGTCAACATTTCTTCCATGATTTGTTCAAAGGAATCGTATAAACCTGATGGAGGCCTGTATACGCTTACAATAATAAGATGGCTCAACTCAATACAGGCTACCTCAATTATTCGTTCAGTAGAGAGTCTTATAATATCTTTACGTTCTTTAAATTTAATTTTTTTATTAATTAATATTAAAGAACCACCTCTAATGGCATTCTCTCGACTGAACGAACTAGCTACCTGGTGACCACAAAAGTCAAATATTAATTCATGTTTTCTAAACCAATGTTCTGATATACACATAATATCAATGTTATATTCATTAACAAACAACTCAATTTCTAATTCTTTACCTACCATTCCTTGCAAATTTTGGTGCACCAGGTTTACATTGAAATTACATTTTTTGTTAACATTTTTGGTAGGTAAGATAGGTAGATATTTAAATAATTTATATTATTGATTATCACATTGCTAGAGTGAGCCTCTGTTGTCTTAGAAACTAATTTAAATTATTTGGAACATATTCCAAGCTGCTGACTGTATAGTTGTCAGAATAATGACTCTGCTCAATAAAAGCAGTGGTCGGTTTAGCCAATTCTTTGGCTTGTCCTAAAACTAAAAAATGAAATAGCCATCTAGCTATGCGTCTAGTAAAAAACTGTGATAAGAAATACTTATCACGTGTTAGATTATTAAATCTAAAACTTATAATATTATTAATGTCAACCACATCTATATGTGGTTGAGTGTTACTTAAAACTATACAATTTTGGTTTGTAGCACTACACAGTAGGCTGTTCAACTTAAATCTAATATAATTTTCGTTACTCTCGTGTGGCAGTTTTTTTATATAAGGAAAGGTAAACAATATAAGTTTAGTAACATTTTCTTTGTTACTCAAAATATCAATATAATCTGTCATCTGTTTTTTGTTTATCTTATGGAAATAAAACTTTATGTGGAAATAAAACTTTTTATATTTAAATAAAATACAAAACATTATAAACTTAAAAAGTCTGCATTTTGTTACAACCTTACGAGGAAGTTGACCTTACCTGACCTTGTAGGGGACCCAATTGTTAGTCCACACACCCTTACAAGGGACGTAGATACGAAGGTGGAAGGGTGAATGTAGAACATGATTTTCTAATGAATAGTAGCGCTGATTTCATTTTAGATAAGTACATCTAACAGTAGCCATACACGATACTTTTTTACGTTTAATCGACATGTCGTTGCAGGCCTGAGGGGCAATTCTGCTAAATAAAACCTGCATTAATACAATTACAATTAAGTCAACGGTCATAAACGTTAAACAAACGTGAAACACGTTGTGATTGGTCGAAACTTCATAAAATCCGTTCATGGGTTCATGTTGCTTCATTTTCAATTCAATCAAAGTAAAATGAAAGTCTACTTTAAATACGAGAATTGAGGTTCTGATTTGATGGTAGACTTATATTTTTAAACTTTGTTATATATTTTTACCTTTATACTATCCAGTCGTACTTTATTACCCCCCTTACTCCCAATACACTCCTTTCTATGCTGTTTTGACATTTTTATAGCTTCTCTGCTTGTTTTTTGTTATGTTCCAAGTCTGGCAACAATATGTTAGATAAGGTAATATACACACATTAAATAATTTCTTTCTCAGGTTTATTGTCAAGTCAATGACCAATACCTTTTCCATGTGTACAAAAAAATAAGTAATATCAAATCAGTCTTTATTTTTTACTAGCTTTTGCCCACGACTTCGTCTGCGTGGAGTTCGGTATGTTAACCCCTTTTTCACTCCCTTAGGGGGCGAATTTTCAAAAAGCCTTTCTTAGCGGATGCCTGTCATTACAACTATCTGTACCTATGCCGAATTTCAGCTAAATCCGTTCAGCAGTTTCGGCTGTACGTTGATAGACGAGTCAGTCACGTTTGCCTTTTATATATTTATGAAGATTAACTTCACATTCGTTTAAATACCAGTATATAATATTTTATAACCACTGTTACTAAGTGGGTACCTTCTGAGTACCTAATATTTGCATTTGGTCACTAAAATTTCCGGACTTTTTTTTGAATTGTCAAGCTTTTTGTCAGGACGTTTCTAAATTGGAAATGGTATAATTATTCTAACAGAACCAATCCGTAGCATCATGCCGACTGGACGATAGGCACTAGACAGTTATGGTGTATGGCTACGCTAAGTCGGCTTTCCCCATCCTATTCTCGTTTATATAAGTATAAAAATCCACATCACTAAGTCTAGTAAACGTTTGTTTGGACTTTGTTATTGAATTCACTGACACAGCTGCTACTGGTCGGAGAACAGCTTGATTCAAGTAATACCTCCTGTGTAATCGCAAAGGTTTGTTTATTGTACTGTCTTGTATTGGAAGTTTACAATTAAATGCATTGTTCGCGAGGTTGCTGGGAAAGTTATTGGGATTAAGTTAATAATATCTATCTTTTTAGTTATAAAATATATTAGTGTGTGTACTTTACATTGATAAAAGTAGAAGACAAAACGGATTAAACAATTCAATTAATATTATATCTAGTTATGTTCCGCCATCAATTACCCACAACCTACAAGCAAACGTGAGAGAGATATGTCATATGCTATAGATTTCCGCAAAGTAACGCCTGATGCTATTAACTAGGTACAAAACGAATTTACAATAAAACAATGTGATGCAGATTTTAATATTTGTATTTAGAGTCAAATCATGAATAATGGAATCTTCATATCACCATAATTCTAAGCTAAGAATTACTGATAAGTAATCTTTCCATATCAACCCATTATAAAGCTATTTATCCTCTCGGGCGTCGGACTGTTAAAATTTCAAAAGCCGGATGGTGTCAGCGGGTCCGGCGTCCGGCACTGAAGGCGTTCGCGCGGTTTCTCCGGTTCCGGTTTTTCAAGATTATATTAATCAATTGATTTTAAAACTATTGCATGTTATATATATTTAGAAAATAGAATAAATTCCTTATATGATGATGTAACTGGAATTTAAAAAAAACTTAACGAATAAAAGCAATCTAAAAATAAAAATAAAAAACATTTTTAATTTGATTTTGCGTTAATTACATTCTGTGGATATATTGTTCATATTATTTAATAACAAAACAGGCCAATGTAAAAAAAAAATCCATGACCCCCCTTGAGCGTTACGCGGTATTATACGCCAGAAGGCACCCGCGCTTGTTTTTTCGATTTTTATTATTGAATTTTTAGTAAAACCTTGGCACATTATACATTTTTAGAAATTAGAAGAATCGTTCTACACAATGAAAAAATAAATTAAAAGAAATATAAACTAATATCACACGCATAGAGAAATCAATAGACACAATAATTCGCTTTTAGAACATTTGAACGACCGGTCGAAAGGACGAATGCTGTTAACTAAGAGGCTTTAATTAAAATGGTACGAGAATAAGGGTCCCATCACACTTACCACAACTGCACTACACCGATGTGAAAATGTGGTTATATGCCGTTGCGTTGTGGTACCGACAATTAACCCGATTTTCATTTCAGGAGGATTCAGGTATCACGAGGTCTAAAAAGGCCACTTTAGGTGTTTCATATTATGTTTCATAATAATTTTCTTTCAACCCATATTATGTATTTCTATTGAAAACTGTCAAAATTAATGTTTTCTAATATGATGAAATCAGATGAATCATGTAGCCATTTTACCATATCCCGATTTTTGTATGAAAAAACAAATTATATGCAACACCTAAATTAGCCTTTTTAGAGCCCCAAGTATTCAAGCGATGCAATGCTTGTAATGTTGCTTCCTCTTTTTAATATTATATATCAATGTGTTGCTTGCTTTTTAATTTGTTGTCAAAGTCACCTATCTTACTTTAACGATTAATATTTTAGTATTTTATTTTTACTCTATCTATACTAATATAATAAAGAGGAAAAGTTTGTTGGTTTGATTGTTTGCATTGAATAGACTCCGAAACTACTCTACCAATTTTGATGAAATTTGCCACAGATGTAGAGTAGACCACGGGGAAGGACATACGCTGCTTTTGATCGCAGAAAAATGTTCGGTTTCTGCGAAATTAACTTTTCCGCGCAGAAAGTCGTGGGCAGCATCTAGTATTTATTAAAGTAAAATATCTGACTTAAAAATGCAGCGCCGCGTCGCATCGCGTTACGTCGCGACTTGTGAACTGACCCTTATTTATCGTCTGCCAAAATCTAAACATTGATAAAGCGTCAAACACACAAACATACAATAGCCGACACTTTACTGGCCATAATATAATAATAGGCATGTTGCCGAAAAAATATTTTTTCGTCTATTCGATGTTAGTCAACATGTTAATAAACAATCCAGAACCCATTTTTGTATATCTGAAAAAATAACGTAGATACAAACCATTGAAATTTACAATATGAAAGAGAGCGATATATCGGCCTGTGACGTCACAACCTGCTACCGCCATACATTTGTCATTACAAAATGTATGGCGGTAGCAGGCTGTGACGTCACGAATCGTTTTGCGAGAAAGGGATGGACGATATTTTTTATTTGCTAATATTTTTTAATCGCGTCACTCTAAATACCTATTTCTTTCAGATTTATGGATCTTTAATCAACAATTATAAAATTTTATTTGTAAAACTGTGATATTCCACAGAAGGCAACATCCCTATTACTGGCCGAACGCGTGTTAGTAGAGGATACGAACTAAGGTCGACCTTCACTGATGTGTTTACCAGATGAAAGTGATATTTTATCAAATAAAATAAGTTTCTGAACATATTTAAATTAGGCAACCCCTTAAAAAATGGTCAAGACTATAATTAATTTAAAGTCTAATTTTTTTAAAGTAAATATAACGTGTGACATAATATAAGGTATATCCATCCGAAACCCAGTGAACCCATGAAACTGAACAACTTTTACCAAGGAACATAGGTCGAAATATGAAAAAAAAAAATTTGGACCTCCCATATAAACCGCATGGTCAGCTAATCAAATTAGTATGGGAGAACCAAATTTTTTTTTTTTTCATATTTCGACCTGTGTTCCTCGGAGAAAGTTGTTCAGTTTCATGGGTTTCGGATGGATATACCTTATATGTCACACGTTGTATTTACAAAAAAAAATACTTTGAATTAATTATAGTCTTGACCATTTTTTAAGGGGTTGCCTAATTAAATTATGTTCAGAAACTTATTTTATTTGATAAAATATCACTTTCATCTGGTAAACACATCAGTGAAGGTCGACCTTAGTTCGTATCTTAGACCATGTTTTTTTTTGTAATCGGAATATCCTCGTCGCCAGGGCAACGGCAACAATCCACGCAAATGGCGGCCATCAATCGGAGAGGCTTTCTATCAAAGATGAGGACAAAGGAGCCTGAGCCGGAGATATTTGAAAGAATTATTGCCGCCTTACTCCCGCCCGATTTATCTAGTTTATTTGCTAAGATTGGAAGCCCTATTTTATCGTGCACACTATATTGCTTAAATATAAATTATTATTTGAATTGGTATATATAGTCATACACCACGTATAAATGAGGCATTCGAGGCAAAAACTGTCCCCACTTAAATGGGTTTATCAGGGGCCTTTTTGACATCTGAGGCATGGTGAAATCAAGATGACTGACAATTGAGGTATGGTAAAACGAAGATGGCGAAGTGTTTGTACTTAAATTAGAATTAAATATTCCATATGTTCCAAATGTTATTTGATTTCAGTTTCATTGTAATTGTCAAATATATTATTATGGTTAGATATATATTTGATTATTACAATTAAACCAAATACATTCGGACCAATCATAATATTGAAATACCAGACAAAAAAAATATATTTAATCATAATGATTTGTCTATGGTAATAATATCTTTGTTAAATAAATTACATTAATACTGTTGATGGACTATTGACTTTTCAATTTCGAATGAAAATATAAGATGCATGTTTACTTTATATTATAACAAAATTATTTACTTTATGAAATACAGATCTAGGGGCTATTTGTAATATCTACTCATTCACAAAGATAATAATTCAATATACGGACCGTTTCAATGACCTATCTACCATAACTATTTGTTAAAAACGCATAGACGCATATATTATATTATAGACGAGACATGTAGAGGCTAAATCTGTCTCCACCTAAATGGCCCCACTTTTGGAGTTTTTGGGGACATTTTAACATTTAAAGTATGGTGAAATCAAGATAGTTGACATTTAAGGTACGGCGAAAACCAATATGGCGTAACTTTTTCTTCTATGAAGATTGAAGATTGGTTCTGTCAAATGTACTTCATATCTTTAGTTTTGAAATCTTGATAAAAACGTCACATTATTTTCTATTTGTTAAAAACGTCAAAACCAGTAAATTATAACCAAATGTGACGTTTACGAATAGTTATAGGTAGATAGGCTATTGATCAGGCCGTTAGAGAAACGAGTGGCTGAATCGCTGAACAAAGTGCGCGGGTGCTGAAAACAGTTGTAATAAAGAACACCTTTCACAATAGCCGAACGAAAGTTTTCTAACACAAAACATAAGTCGACCGTCGACGGAACGTTTAAATCATAATTACAACTATTACAGCAGAAGGTGCCAGAGTTATGACCTGTTACAGAAAACTTTACTCGTATTCAATAAAAGTAGTCTCATAAAGAAAATCTTGGACCCGTGCTGCGTTATTTATACAACTTGTCTGCCGTTTCTGACCAGAAAGTTGGGCAATATTTTTTGTTTGACAAATGGCAACTCCGAAGTTCCGACATTAACTTCACTCCACTGCATAACACGGGACGAATGACGGTCATTATTAAACTTTATCATAATTATAGTAGAAGATCCGTATTTAAATCGTCCTTCACTGAACTCCTTACCAGACAAAAATTATGTTTTAGAGAACAAGATAATTTTTTAAATATGTTTAGACTAGGCAACCCCTTTGGAAATTGTCATTATTATTTTTAATTAAATTTATAAAAATATTTTTTTTTTTTTTCACTGGCGTGTCTACTAAATAAAATTAACTCCGATGGAAAGTATATAATGTATACAATATGCGACACCTCAGTTGCAGACCTTTTTTTTGTCTCTATTACCTGGTTGCTGTGTTTAAACAGGTAAATTGATATTAGTAATTGCGCTTTATTGTTTACCAATTGAGACCAGTCTCAAAATGTAAGCAATTTAATTAGAAATAACGTAGTATAAAGTTGCTTGAGAAAATTCAGTCGTAAATACGGGTTGCAAGGGTTTAAAGTTAAAAAATTCGGGGCGTGCAAAATTGTTAGACAGAGAGGCATTGAGTGTACAATTCTCTGTTATAGGAAAGGATACACTACTACAGCTGTGCGCACAGGCGTCGTAAACTGTGAGAGAGTGCGCATGTTCCATACTCCATGGTAAAGACAAGGATAAATTAATGTACTATAGTGTAGTGTTTTGGAGTGGATATTTTTTTATTAAATTCAATAAAATGATTTTTGAAAAGCTTGGCATATATGAAACTAGTAGAGAAGCACGTTTTTAAAACAAATCAAAGAACAATATTCTTAAAAAAATTATTAATACATGTTGAGTAGGAAAATAGGATTTTTTTTTATTTTTGTATTCTCAAAACCAATCAAAAAATAATATTTAAAAAAAAATTATTAACTAACACATGTTTAGTAGGAAAATATAATTTTTTTTATTGAGTAATCAATACATTACAAGAAGTGATCACACAAAATTTAAAATTAAATGATTCCATGCTGACAATCTGAGAGCTTTTTGGTATTGTCGTAACGTGTAAGCTAATAAATGATGTCCAATTATTAATAAATAATAAATATATCTATTAAAATTTCCTTTTTTAATTTATCTTTCCACGTAGGTACCCCAACTCAAGGGAGAAATGCATAAAGACATAAAAAGTCTATACGTCTACTGTTTATATATTAACCAGCTGTATCCAAGGGAAAAGTATCCTTTGTTTTAATCCAGAGCTTAAACTACTGCCATACCAAATTTCATTGAAATCTGGTCAATAGTTGTTGCGTGAAGGAGTAACAAACATACATCCAGCCATCCTCACGAACTTTCATGTTTATAATAGTATAGTAGGATGCTGACAAGTCGATTGGACGATAGCCTGCATAGTGTGTGGGTGTATAGTTAAAGAGACTAGCTCCCCCAACATACTTCTGTTTGTTGTAGACAATACTGCAATAATTCGTTTTTGATCGACTGATAATAATTTATAAATCACAAAGGTGCATAGATCATTACGCATAAATCTTCCACTTTAATCATTCAATCTATTGGCTGCAAACTGCATTTAAATTTATTTAGTAGTTTAAAAGATCTAAGCAAACATAAAGCGGAATAAAATACTTCATTTTATGCTATGAAAAGATTAACATTTTCATCATCATTTTGATTTTTATCGACACAAAATGCCGACTAGGGACTTCACTGGCGGACGGGAATATATTTACATAATATGAAGTTGCTGAAAAATACGAGCATGGCAACTTGTAACCAACTTCAGACAGGTGATATGTCTGAAGTTGGTTACATATTATGTTCAAAGCCTGTAACCGTCTACAAAAATTATGACGAACAACTAGATATCTCTTTCTTTCTCATTGGCATGTGTCATATAGGAGGATAAGGTACGATATATAATTTTCCTCTTGCTAATAGCCTTTACTCTTTATACTCTATTAGTCTATGGAATTGTACACTCAATGCCTCTCTGTCTAACAATTTTGCTCGCCCCGAATTTTTTAACTTTAAACCCTTGCAACCCGTATTTACGACTGAATTTTCTCAAGCAACTTTATACTACGTTATTTCTAATTAAATTGTTTACATTTTGAGACTGGTCTCAATTGGTAAACAATAAAGCGCAATAACTAATATCAATTTACCTGTTTAAACACAGCAACCAGGTAACAGGGACAAAAAAAGGTCTGCAACTGAGGTGTAGCATATTGTATACATTATATACTTTCCATCGGAGTTAATTTTATTTAGTAGACACAACAGTGAAATTAAAAAAAAAATTATTTTTTTATAAATTTAATTAAAAATAATAATGACAATTTCCAAAGGGGTTGCCTAATCTAAACATATTTAAAAAATTATCTTGTTCTCTAAAACATCATTTTTGTCTGGTAAGGAGTTCGGTGAAGGACGATTTTAGTTACGGATCTTAGACTATTAGTGTAATTACGGCGAGAGCTCGGTGACTCGGCACCGCGACGAGTAAGGTTCACTTCACACTGAAACGAAACGACACGCGATAATGCGCTCCATTTTTTAACGTAGCTATTCAAAATTGAACTTTATTCATTAGTCATTAAACAGGAAGATACACTTTTCATTGGCCGTGTTTGTTTGTGGTTGCTAGCGCTAAAGAAAAAAAAACAGATTATCGGCCAGGACACGTTTGCTAACTTCAATACTGCTAACATAATCCACCATTTTGCTAATTTAACGCCAGCGGTCGCCACTTTGCTTACGTTTTTTTGTTAGCGCTATTTTCCGCGGAACATAGCCATTGCATAAATCTGACCGTCAGGTTGCAGTGTATGACTGATGTCATATGAAACTAGTGTCATTTTGTGACGTGAATAAAGTTTAATTTTGAATATCTATCTTAAAAATGCAGCGCTGCGTAGCGTTGCGGGTCGTCGCGGTGGGAACTGACCCTAACGCTCATTTACACTAAATGAGTTCGGAAAGAAAGGTGCTCGATTCAGTGAATTTTTGAATTTAAGTTTTAGTTTTTCTTTGCTAGAACAAACGCTAGCTTTATAAGCTTAGATGGATTTACACCGCGTAATAGCACACATACAGTTTGGACCGCGTGAAATATACACGCTCGCGCTCCGAACCGAACGTAGGTACTAGGTATAAATGAGCATCTGATGTGGCCAAGGAATTTGTAAGGTCAGCTCAGATGACACAGGGTCACAGACGTTCCCCCAACTTCAATGATCTATTTATTTCTCAGTCATTTATTGATGGATTAAAAAAATGCAGAGATTTATCAGTTTTCATCTATATTTTAATACCAATCGTCAGTCAGATGGCGACCAGTACGCGCTCTGAGTGTGCGCTGCACATTTGCCATACACAGCGGCAACGGCGGCGATAAAAGATTAAACTATCTGCCTAGCAAACGTCAAATAATATGTCCCCAAATTAAAAATATTGTTGTCACCCTTGTTAGAAGGATACGGAACGGGTGAACGGAACGGAACTTCTAACAAGGGTGACAACAATATTTTTTACAATACAAATATTGTATCTCCCTCTCGACACAGATTTGATGCCAAGAGCTCAGCTAGTTGTTTAATACTTATATGTACAAATTCCTTGTATGTGGCATGTCGACAGCACATTTTTCAGAGTATGAACCGAGCGCTATGACTATTATGTATTATGTAAGTACGCGGCGGTCCAAACCGTGGCGTATTTTAAGTCGTAATTAGCATGACAATTTGATTTGCAGTCCACACCGCACAGATCCCTCCGCGGCTTGGAATGTAGTCCGATCCGCAGTCCGAACTTGCAGGGTGCTAATAAGCTTTGAAAACAGATTGCTTGTTCTACGATAAAATTTCATTGCTTTTTAATAAAACAGTACTTTTCTGAAAACTTACTGACAACAACACACTAAGGGACAATTTACACAGAATCGAAACGTGTAATGAATAAACTTCAATTTAAATACAAAATATAATCTTAGAAATGCCGTGCCATATCGCGAGATACGAATTTTTTGTAACAGTTTTATTGTAACAGTTCGAATGTCAAGTTGCACCGCACTGTACAGCGCATGTGTAGTGCATGTTATAATACGAAACGTGTATCTTTTGTGTAGTGAATAAAGTTCAATTTTCAAACTCAAACTCAAACTCAATTTTTTTTTATTTCCATGTAGGTTATAATATAACACTTATAGAATTGTCCTACATGATGCCTACCACCGGTTCGGAAACTAGCCCGGCGAGAAGAACCGGCGTAAGAAACTCGCATATACAGCGCCGCGTCGAATATCATCTCGTTTCAGTGTGACCTGACCTTTAGGGACCTATTTCAAAATCTAAATATATAAAAGGCAAACCTGACTGACTCATGATCTATCAACGCACAGCCGAAACTACTCAACGGATTTTGCTGAAATTTGGTATACAGATAGTTGTAATAACTTAGGTATGCGTTTAGAAAGTATTTTTGAAAATTCATCCCCTGAGGGGGTAAAATTAGGGATGAAAGTTTAAAAACTAATTTCACGCGGGCGAGGCCGAGGGCAATTAATGCTAGTCTAAAGTGTCTGAAGTTTTGTCGCTGCTAACTTTATATCGAGCGACAGAGACAAAACATTCGAATAAGCTATCTAACGATTATTATTATCGTTAAATTGTGAAACTTGTGTCCTTGAGCTTCGGAAAAAACTCCAAGTTTATGAATGACTAGATGTTGCCCGTGACTTTGTTCACACAAAAGAAAATGACACAGAAACTGTACATTTTGCCGCGATAAAATGTAGCCTATGTACCTTCCCCGTGGTCTAAACTATATCAGTGCCAAATTTCATCAAAATCGGTCGAGGAGTTTCGGAGCTTATTCAATGCATACGAACAAACATTGTTGTATGTTTGTATGTTAGGTACAAACAAACAAACCTTTCCACTTTAATATTATAATATTAGTACTTAAGATAATAGGTTTTAGGGTCTATAATACTACAAGTAATAAGACTATTTGTGATTTCTTTTTCTTTTTTTTTTTCATTTATTTTGGCAACAAACAGTCGTATAAATTTTACATTACATTTTAACAGAAAATAGTTACAACTAAAGACCTACAGTGCCCAAAATTTATACAAGAGAAAGATTTTTACGTGCTCAATGAAGCGTGATCAAACAATAGCGGTCTTATTCATAAAAAAAGCTTATAAAACGATTATAACGGATAATAGTTAAAATGCTCGATAGGCTTATATAACGTTCGATAAAATTATCTATTCATAACAGTTCTATAAACCTTCTATAGACTTTATCTAACAATTGTCTTTAATCAAAAATGTTGCCATTATTAGGAAGTTGGCTAACAAGTTGGACGAACATATTGAATCGATCAAAGATAATATTATGTATAAAACTACAATAATTTGTTGTCTACGCAATACGGAACGTCAAATACTTTCAAGTTGTCAACTGTTGTCAACGATCAATTTATTGTATCTATTTGAATTTATTTTTGTAGTACCTAACATTATTATAAAAGTAGTTTTCATGGCATTGCAATTGATCTCGACTGTTAAAAGGCAGAGAAGTGAAAACTGGTTGGAGGAAGATAAGGTTAGTACTGATACACCTAAAATTGGACCATAGTAAGGACGGACGTCCAAAGCAAACGGATCAACCCTACTTCTGTACACTTTTCTTCGACACGTACTGTTTTCTAGTTGTTCAATGACATCAAAGATGCTTGCATTATTTTATGAAATCAGAAATAATTATTTTGTTTACAAAATAACATTGACAAAATATTTGTGTCAAATGTCAGTTTTTTAGTAATCAGCTGTTATGAGTTCGGCCATCTTGTATCTTATAGTACTGTTAAAGTAGGGTCCTGGCCTCTATAACTTTATGATAGGTTTATAGAACTCTTTCGCTCTTATTCATAAAAACTTATAGAACACCTAAAGTGTTCTATAAGATCACTATAAGAAGATTGGCAAAAAATTGTATTCATAACAGCATTATATCAACAAAGAGTTCTATAAACCTATCATAAAGTTATAGAGGCCAGGACCCTACTTTAACAGTACTATAAGATACAAGATGGCCAAACTCTTAACAGCTGATTACTAAAAAACTGACATTTGACACAAATATTTTGTCAATGTTATTTTGTAAACAAAATAATTATTTTTGATTTTATAAAATAATGCAAGCTTTACACATCTTTGATGTCATTGAACAACTAGAAATACGCGTCGAAGAAGAGTGTACAGAAGTAGGGTTGAACCGGTTGATCCGTTTTCTTTGGACGTCCGTCCTTACTATGGTCCAATTTTAGGTGTATCAGTACTAACCTTATCTTCCTCCAACCAGTTATCACTTCTCTGCCTTTTAACAGTCGAGATCAATTGCAATGCCATTAAAACTACTTGTATAATAATGTTAGGTACTACAAAAATAAATTCAAATAGATACGATAAATTATTGATCGTTGACAACAGTTGACAACTTGAAATTATTTGACGTTCCGTATTGCGTAGACAACAAATTATTGTAGTTTTATACATATTACCTATGATCGATTCAATATGTTCGTCCAACTTCCTAATAATGGCAACATTTTTGCTTAAAGACAATTGTTAGTTATAGAAGGTTTATAGAACTGTTATGAATAGACAATTTTATCGAACGTTATATAAGCCTATCGAGCATTTTAACTATTATCCGTTATAAACGTTTTATAAGCTTTTTTTATGAATAAGACCGTTTGTTGATATAATGCTGTTATGAATACAATTTTTTGCCAATCTTCTTATAGTGATCTTATAGAACACTTTAGGTGTTCTATAAGTTTTTATGAATAAGAGCGTAGGTATATAGTCATAATATACAGTTAAATTTAAATTAAAAGAAAAGAAAATACAAATGGTGAGCGTAATAGAAATAAAAAATAACTTAAAGTAGTACATATTAAGAATACATGTATTTTAAAGTTAAAGTATAGATTTTTAAACCTATTAACCTAAAACAAATGAAAGTGTGTTAAGGGGTACATTAAAGAGATCTATTTCTAAAAATTCTTTGTTATAAGTGTTGGTGGAACGATAGAAGAATGAATTTCTTGTATAGTTTTTATTACGTCGTGGTGGGGCAAACAATGGTATTTTACGTAGGGAGCGCACAGGAATACGAGATCGACCTGAGAATTGTATACAGCCAAGAAACGCAGGGGAATCGATTAAGGAGTTTATGATAATAAATAGAAAAGTTATATCAAACACTTTTCGCCGGTCGGACAGAGTTGGTAAATTGTATTTGCACAGGGCCTCATATGTAGTGGTGACGGTGCTATTTCGATAGTTAAGCGATTTAACTAACTTTTTTTTTAATCTTTTCAAGTCTATTAATATGATTGCTATAACAGGTAGATTCCAGACAGTGGTGAATATTATAATGAACGATTATATATTTTGTAAAAAGCTCTCTGTTTATTAGCAGTCGGAGTTGGGATGTAATTTAATTTAGTTGTTGGAAATAGTTGCCCCATTATTGTATAGTTGGTTTACATTCGAGCTGGTTTGTATGTTAATTTCCGTTTATTTATTTCCGAGACCGCTGGGATCTGTTATGAACACAGAGACTTATTGCTTGCGTTAAAATGTTTAGAAAGTAAAATTAAATAACCCTCATTATCCATAACTTGAAACTTCATATTTTGGGGGAAAAGGATCATGGAGACTCTAGCTATCGGCCATCGGGTGTATCATCATCTGTATCTGAAAATGAAAATTTTTATTTTCAAATAAAACTTAACAAGCTATTTTCGGAAATTCAACAGAAAAAGCTATAGTTCAACCCTAACCCGCCGAGAAGAACTGAAGAATCTATACTATATAATATAATAGAGAGGAAAAGTTTATTTGTTTGTTTGCATCGAATAAGCTCCGAAGCTACTGGACCGATTTTGATGAAATTTGGCACAGATGTAGAGTAGGGAAGGACATAGGCAACTTTTTATCACGGAAAAATGTACGGTTTCTGCGAAAATTATCTTTTACGCGCACGAAGTCGCGGGCACCATCTAGTGTTAAGATAAATGAATACATCATCGTGTTGGTGATGTAATTCTACTACCGTTATTTCATAAAATTCATAAAAACACTTACAGTAAGTGTTAAACTGCTGTCATAGAGCAAAAATTATATATACACTAGCTGCTGTATCCCGTGGCTCCGCCCGCGTAAATATACTATCTAGTGTCCCGCGGAAATACTGTACATACTTTTCCGGGATAAAAAGTAGCTTATGTTTTAATCCAGAACCTAAACTACTACCATACCAAATTTCATCAAAATCTGTTCAGTAGTTTTTGCATAAAATAATGAAATCCATCCATCCATACATTATCAAAAACTTTCACATTTATAATACTAACTAGTAGGATACTTATGTACAGAGAACAACTTCCATAGAACGATTCAAATCTATCCAAATTTGGAAATGTTGACGTCCCATTCAACGGCCCACAATTTTTCTACACAATCGTGGACACATTGTATACTTAATGCAATGAAATCGAAAGCTAACTAAGTATCCGAAGAACTTGTATCACAGGTACCAGACAACGGAAATATATTTAATACTAATATATTAATACATATTGTTATATTTAAGATTTTTTATTTTACTATACATAATACATCATAATACCCGTCATGGGAAATTCATCCCAACTCACCTGTCCGGTAGTTGTGGTATAGTATACGGGTATGCGACCCCGGCTTCCCTAGCTATTACTGTCCTATCCCTTGCCCTCCTGGGCGGTAATATCCTACATTTCCTATTTCCCACTCTAACTTACCAATCTTCCTTTCCACAGCACCTTTCCCTATTCCTACCCTCTCCGCCAAAAATAATTTAATTATCCAAAATGGCGGCGATGTGGTTCGGTTCGCCACCCATCACGTCTCATTCTCGCGGAGACGAAAAGTGACCCATGAAGAGCCGTTTCGCTACATTGAATGTATGAGGAGGAATGGATGGTAAGAATGGAAGTGGACGAAGCGAAACAAGTATGTAAGGATCGTAGCAAGTGAAAAGAAGTGGTCTCTGCCTACCCCTACGGGAAAGAAGCGAGATTATATTTATGTATGTATGTGTACTATACATATATTAATTACAAGACCAAGAACATAGAAAATCTTCTTGTCCTTGCTCCGACCTCCGGCCTAAGCGCCGACGCGCTAACCACTGACTCAGATAGGTCAAATGTAAGGTTTTATTAATATTGTAAAGTATTATTCCGAGAAACGGAGTGGCAGATGAAGACTGAAGTAATTAAATGTCAAGTTATATATACTCAAGGTACCGGGAGTTAATTAATTAATAACACCATTCTTTGTGAAATGTTTGCGTAGCAACAACGCTTTACCATTTCTATGATTTACAGTAACTGTCGACAGGAAATAAAGGAATATGGGCGTGTATTTTGTGTGGCACGTCACTTTAACAATTCACACATGACAGATCAAACTTTCGTACTGTCAAATCAATTAAATGTGCCTTCCGGCCCAGTGGAGTGAACACCGCCCGGCACCCGGCGCCCGCCCGCGCCGCGCGCCGGTACTGACGGCGAATATATACATAAATCCATACACGTATGTATCCTATCTTATATATATAAAAATGTTATGTTCGTTTGTGTACGCTTCAAAAACTCAAAAAGTTCTGCACGATCTCTAAATACATAGGTGTTTAGAGTAGCAAACAAAATTGTTTAACGCGGGTGTTAAGCTGGTGCTACACAGGTCGTAGCACAGACTAGCTGCCCGCGATTTCGTCTGCGTCAACTGATGGCGCAATAATGCATTAATTTTGACAAAATTTGGTTACCATAAAAAAGATTATAGTGAGTCAATCTTAAAAAGAAAGACATATACTGTCGCGGACATTTTTTTTTAGATAATTTAAAGAGGAATAACTCTTTCATACATATTTTTTAGGTAACTTGAACCGTTTAAGTAGCGCACGCAACGGAAGCCCTTAAATATGAATAATTTTCCCCGTTTTTCCACATTTTTCACTGATTCTTCGCTCCTATTGGGCACAACGTGATGCTGTATAGCCTAAAGCCTTCCTCGATAAATGGACTATCCAACACAAAAATAATTTTTCAATCCCTGTTTTTCAGTTCCTGAGATTAACGCGTTCAAACTAACAAACTCTTCAGCTTTATAATATTAGTATAGATTTACTACTGGGAGTCATACGACATCGTATGTAAGTATGTGCATAGTGCTAAGTGCGCCCGCTAGCCCGGAACTCATTGAATTATCACATTATAAAAAAATGTGATTTTCTATACTAGGTACTACATAAATGTTAAAGTTTATGAGGACGGATAGATGGATGTATGGATGTTTGTTATTCATTCACAAAAAATATCTTCGTGACAGTGGTTGTCAAAAAGTACAGTAGTATTAGTTGAGTATTAGAAAACTTCCAGCTCCTGTCACTGGAACCATAAACCATTGTCTGTGGATCGTATGCTAACAAGTTTCTGGATTGAGGCAGCCAGGGCAGGCCCGGGGGGACACGGGCGAACTACACACGCTCCGCGAATAATAATATTGCCAGAATATTTTATTTATATGAAAAATATCAATATAAGTATTGCTACATTTGGACACTATAGAAAATATTTGTTCAAAGAAAATTCTTGGAACAAAAAATATTTAAGAACATGTCTGTTGTCTGGAATAATCTATGTTAACATGACTGTTAAATCAATAATCGTGAATGTTAATCTTAAGCTAATCTAAAATAGCATTGTCCGGTGATGAACGTATTTTATTTCATTGATAATGAAATAAAATCTTAAAAAAGTACGTTTGAAAAATGAAATAAAATCTTTAAAAAAATAGGTTAAATTCCAATCATTCATAGACCTAAGAATAATTAATCCATACTAATATTATAAATGGGAAAGTGTGTATGTTTGTCCATCTTTCACGCTAAAACTACTGAACTGATTTAAATGAAATTTGGTACACAGATAGTCTAGAGCCTAAGATAGGCTACTTTTTATCGCGGGAAAATGTACGATTCCCGTGGGATACTTTATTCAGAGTTTCGTTTAAAAACTACTGAACTGATTATCATGAAATTTGGCACAGATATAAAGTAGACCACGAAAAAGGACATAGGCTACTTTTTATCGCGGGACATGTACGGTTCCTGTGGGTTACTGTACTTACGCGGGCGGAACCGCAGGCATCATTAATAATAATAGGCAAGCGGACTGATTTTTTTAATGCATAAATGAATAGTACTCTTAAATATTATGAGTAACTTCTCAGAAGAAACCGTATATCGAAAGTCAATATTTTCAAAGGTACAGCGATTTGTATACAACATTTTGTGAGTCTCATAAAAATATACTAAACAACCTACAAGTGACGTCACTTGTAGGTTAAAGTGTATGAAGTATACGGCCGCAGGAATATATTTGTGAATATCTCCGATATTTGTGCGTTTAAGTTCATACTTACTATAATTAATGTTTTTGTATATGATGTAAGTAAACTAATGATGTAGGTTATGTTTACCAATATCGAAAAAAAAATTTTTGGTACTTTTTAAATGTATTTAATTTATAAACTACACATAAAATATATTTTTTTTTACATTTACCAGGTAGTAATCCCTCAATATTTTTGAATATGTTAATGAAACTAAATATTTCAGATGTAGTCCGATCCCCTATTTATATACCTGTATATAAAAACTATTTTACCACTAAACATAAGACGTGTAAAAAGCTCCACTCGCTTCACAGGAATGAATTATTTATTTATTGAACGTTTCTTCCGGCCTGGCGTGATGTTCTTACTTATTCATAACACCAAACCGCAACTCCACTGAGTCTAAAACACCGCAAGGAAGCCGAGGGACCAAACTATAATTACGCCCTTCATAGTTATTCTAATGTTAAATTGACAAGAGAAGTAAGAGGCTTAAAACATTATACAGGTCCGTTCACACTGTGACGATACGCGGCGGTGCATTTTTTTTTAATGAAATGAACCAGGAAACGAGCAGACGGATCACATGATGGTAAGCGATTACAGCCGCCCATGGACACTCGCAACACCATAGGAGTTACTTGTAACTAGGTACTCTGGTGCCTCGACTTGCGTTCCTACTCCTTAAAATCCCTTGGGGTAACCTCACTCACTCGATAAAACACAACGCAAGCGTTATTTCACGCCAGTTTTCTGTGAGGCCGTGGTATATACACGGTCGAGCCGCCCCATTCATGCCAAAGTGTGGCTCTCCTACTTCCAAATGTTTAAGATAGCTATTCAAAATTGAACTTTATTCTATAGGGTCATTGAGGGTCAGGCATCAGAGGGTTAATTCTGTCGCTGATGATAACATGGCGCTTCAGTTATAATAAAAATGTAATAATAATAATATAATATTATAATATCTATGGACGCTTCACACCACATCATCTGGCCCTGTGCTAAGTATTACAGGTACGAGAAAACGGGAAGTATATTTAATACTTTTATACATCTATTTAGGATTTTTGTTTATCAATAATTAAAAAATTAAAAACCCGACTGCAGAAAAGACAGATACCTAAGCAACGCACTAAAAAGACCGAAACAAGATTGAGCAAACAGACTACACTATGAGCTGAAAGCCTAAGTGAAACAATTGATGTTATAGTTAATAGAATCAGGCGTTACTTTGCGGAAATCCATAGCATAAAATTAATTAATATTATGTTTATAGCAGTTTTTCCGCAAAAACTGCTATAAACATAATATTAATTAATTGATGTTATGTTAATATTATAATTTCTGTCTTTTTAGTGCGTTGCTTAGGTATCTGTCTTTTTTGCAGTAGGGTTTTTTATTTTTTAATTGTGTAATGATTAATGAATAAAGCTTATTTTTGAATAGATATCTTAATAAAAATGCAACTCTATGTCGCATATCGTTTCGTTTCGGTGTGGATTGACCCTTACGTTCATGATTAATTCTAACTAGTTTACTATTTATTAAAGCAAGCGAGGCAAAACCTTAAAATATTCTAGTGTCAACAAGAGGCAAAAGATTTCTAAAGCGGTTCTTTAGAGAATAAGTGGATAGTATTTTGGGAGTGATCCCGTAAGTATAGAGCGTACGATAAAGACCGGCCATTCTCCTCAATGTGCGGACAGTCCGCAATCTCGCCGCGCACTCACGTCTGATACCTTCCCCGCTTCACCTCCCCTCCCCCCAACCCCCACAATGTCACACAACTGCTTGTTCAGGCTCATTTTGAGGCAAAGGTCAATCATTTCTTGAAACCTTATACTTTAAACGAGATAATCTTGTACATAATATAATCGTAATCTCGGAAACGGCGACAAGTATGGCCGTACGGATTATTAAACGAAGTTTATACACAATTATTGTTACTGTTGCAAAATATTGCTACATATATTTGTTTTTTTGTGCTTAAAAATCCCTAAAAATGGTGCAATGTAAAAAGTGCCGATTGTTTTTGTCACTTGCGAAGGAGGATGTTATTAGATGCAAGGGCCCATGTGAATCAGTGTTTCATAAAAAATGTGTACAAAACATCAAGCAGTTTCAACAAAGCGAAATGTGTGAGATGTGCATAGAAAGTGAAAAAAGCCCTAAAACAACGGTACCACAGATCACCATTGATAAGAAGGCAACCGTGGAATATGTGTTAGCTGAGGTTAATAAAAAATTAGAGGTTATATACTTAATACAGAAAAAAATTGATGATCTAACTGAAAATGTGGATTTCTATGCTGAAAAATACCAGTAAATGATTGCTTTCAAAGAAGAATCTGAGAAAAAAATCATATCTTTGGAGAATAAGAATACCCATTTGCAAAAGCTAAATTGTGCATTAGAAGAAAGAATATCTATGCTAGAACAAAAGGAAACTGAAAAGTCGATTGAGATATTTGGAGTTGATGAAAACAAGAATGAGGACACCATGGGAGTCGTAAAAACTATAGCACAAAAGTTGAAATTAGATGTTAATAATATTGAGGAAACAAAGAGAGTTGGAAAAAACAAAGATGGCCAAATTCGACCCCGGACAATTGTGGTTACTTTGCGCTTAAAGACTGCGAAAAAGGAGTGGATGCAGCAAAAAAAAGCTTGTCTCAGTAACGACAATATTTTTTCCAACAATAATACAAAAATAATCTACATCAAAGAAAACTTAACTAAGAATATGCGACAGATATTTTGGAATGCTAAACGATTGCTTAAAGACAAATATAAATACATATGGACACAGGATCAAAAAGTGCTAATAAAAATGGATGAAAATTCTAAGATTCGCTCGATTCGATCACTGGATGAGATAAATAAACTTTGCTTCAGTGGCGAATACACTAAGTAAACAAACTGCGGCTACCTGGGAGCTTTTTACTTATGATATGTGAATCTTATACTGTTAACATTCAACGACATAGTACTATCTAACTTAAGTTATGATGTTTATCAAAAATATAGTGACTGTAATGAATGGAGTTCATATTTGTCAAGGACAAACAAGGAATTGCAAGTTGTTCACTTGAATATAAGATCACTTAGAAAAAATTTCAATTAATTGCTTATTCTTTTGCAACGATGCGCATATAGTATTGACATCATAATACTTAGTGAAATAAATATTAAACAGGATGAGTTATCATTGTACAACATAAATAGCTATACAATGCATGCAAGTACCCGAGAGAAACAAAGAGGTGGTGGCCTATTATTTTATGTTAAAACCATTTATAACATATACTTCAATTTATATTTTTGTACGATTTATAATTTGCGAATGGGTCCCGCCTGCTATCAAACATAACGTCAATTATTTCACTTAGGGTTTCAGCTCTTAGTGTAGTCAGTTTTCTCAAACTTGTTTCGGTCTTTTTAGTGCGTTGCTTAGGTATATGTATTTTTTGCAGTCGGGTTTTTTTATTGTTTTAATTATTTATTTTATTTTATCGTGCTGTTGCACGATATTTCAATAATTTCGACTTTAATAAGTTCAGTTATACTTTTTAGTTATGAGTACCTAGCTAGCTATTTACCAGACTGGATTTCCTATCAGCATCAGTATACTACATCACTGGAATGTGAGAATGGTTGTTACGCAACTTTAAATCGAAATAGATCCTAAACGGTCAGTCGAATCGAAAAATGTTGAGAGAAAACTAACAATGATTTTTAAATACCTATTCAACGATACCCCACTTGATATAGTTTGTTGACTTTCATTTTTTTCATTTTCACAATATGGCGTCCAGTAGTCGCCATATTGAATTTTCACTAACGTCATGTCTTTAGTGACACTCGCCGGACTAAGAGGAATCGATTGACGTGTGAATCATAAAAATCGGCCCAGGCGTTCGGTCTGTATAGTGCTTCAAAGGAACATACATACATACATACATACATACATACATAGGCTGATAAACACATTACCACTCCTTTGCGTCGCGCAGTCGGGTAAAAAATAACTTGTCGGGCATCTTGGAGGTTCCGCCATGTTGGGTTTAAAATGACATCACATAGCTAACCATGCATTGTCTTCCAAACTAAACGTGTATCAAAAATTTTGCTCAATCGGTTGAAGATATCTGTCTCAAAATTTGCAAAGAGTTGCAAAATTCCACCCGAACTAATTACATACATAGCAAGTTATATAAAAGCTTTTAATTATTAATATTATTATTGCCATCAGTAAATTCTTGCGAGTAACTTTCTCACTAGAGAAATTAAGACATTTTGTTTTTTTTTTTTATTTAATCCTTTTAAGAAATTTCTTACTAAGCAAAACGACTCTACATCTACAACATAAAAACGGGCGTATTATGTAAAACGGAGGCGGTAACATAAAAATCCCACAATTATTGTATGCACAATAAATACTTACGGCGACCCAGATTAAGATCGCAGAAATAATAGGAACAGCGGAATTGGACGGATAATTTAACCTTGGGACGAGATGATAAAGGGCGATTAGTATTCCATGCACGGCGAGGATCCACCTGCTTTTCATATTACGACTAGCTATTGTCGACCCGGAGGGAACTCTTTACTGGAATGACAATTTGGCCCGATGAAAAATCAATTGGGTACACCACGGCTTGTTTCAAGTTGAACCCCTAGATTTTCAGCTCTCGTCTTTATCAGGAACGTGTATGGTGGCCGATGGGAATATACTAAGCAACATATTAAGTATTAACTAAATTCCGGACAAATTCTCTTTATCTTCTTTCATAAACATCCTCAATCATGCCAAAACACCAAACGTACACACGCACACTAATGAACAAATTCGTTACTAACGAACTTTGATCGCAGGTCCACTTCCTGAGGATGCTCCGGGTTCGGGGCGAAACGCGCGTCGAGTTTTGCAACCTGCATGGTGGTGTGGGGCTTTGCAGGATCTTGCTGACATTGTTGCTTGTGTGGTGGACCACCACCACACAATAAACACCAGTTTGCACGATCTTGCATCTGAGTGCACGCATAAGCAGTGTGGGAGGAGGGAGGTGCGTTATGCGGCTGCATATTTGCTTGCAGGTTGTGGGTATTATTTGGCGGAATATTGCTTTAAATCATATTTTTTTAAACTTATTAAAATATAATGCAGATAAAAGAAGTGTTATGTACGATAGTATAAGGAAGAGCGGGGCCTCCTAATACAAGTATCTTTATTACTTACTAGGCGGTTCCAATCTCTGATTAATTGTTACTAAATTCTGTAATAAGGTAAAAAAAATAATTTTATTTTTTCACTATGCGATCGCGGTGCGTGCCATGGCAGGAAAATCGGTGATTATTGTTGTTGTATTGTAAAACTGCAAAAATAATAGCAGGAATAGTCAGTGATTTTTTTTGTTTCTCCTAAAGCGGCCTGGAAATCAGATCTAAGAAATCGACAATCGGGACCGAAATCGACAATAAGAAAGCCGGATTTTTTGTTTCAAGTCCCGACTGTTAAAATCGTAATGTTCCAAAATAGAATCAATCTCAATAACGACGTTACGACGAGGGTCAAAAATCTGGGGGTTGAACAGGGTACACCGGGGGGGACGACACTGTGATTCTAACGATACTCGATATTGCGATATTCTCATGTTTTCTTAGGACTTCCTACTGTATTAAACAAATTATGTGTATCAATAAATATCACAGTCATATTTTGTTTGGTTCATTCTATATTCAATGCTTTTTGAGGAAAATAAAATATAGATAGAAAGGATTCGATAAGGTTCAAAAATGGTACAGTGGATCTGTCGGTGCATACAGTACATTTTGAATACCTATAATGAAATGTTGTATTAGTATAGATTCAATTGCAAAACAATATATTTTGCGCTTGGTGAATGTTGAACTTCTAATATTCTACTAAGCATTTTAAGACTAATAATAGGGCACCGATTTTAGTATTCTTATATAAGTTTAAATTCAGATTCGCTCCTTCTCAAGATTTATTTCAGCTGCAAAAAAACAGTTCTTTTATTTTTAGAGTACGATTCTCTACAAAAACTTTACTTACTTGCGGTCCCCGACTAATCTGGAATACTACTTTTCGATCTTATTGTATGGCAATTAAATATCTGGTACCCGTAACACAAGTTCTTCTAGTACTTAGCACTTATATTATTAGTAATTAGGTTCAAAAGTTGCACACCGGGTCTTTTGGGGATCGTGCATGACGTCATATTTTTGCTGCACATAAAAAGTCTATAGCATAATATTTACCCTCAGGATTTACCCTTCTGTAACTTGACGTGACAATCTTCCCGATGTAAGTTGTGTATGAAATATTAATCAGGAAGTTGTCCCATCACGTGTCAGAGCCGAGGCACGTGCAGGTCGTAAACACCTCGTCAGATATTTCCCGATGTTTTCTCTCAAACGGAGCAGGAGTCAAGTGCACGAAAATACTGAGGTCGAGGTCAAATACATTGTACAAGGAAAGTTACTTATTAGAGGGAAAAATTTATTCTTTCCATGTGAGGAGAACAGACTCCCAATTCTCGAGATTATTTTCTACTAATCTCATTTAACACGCTGGTTTATTCACATATGCGTCGTCAAATAGCGCGCGCGAGCGAATCATCATGTCTATTTGAACGACATTTAACCGATAATAATTTTATGAGAATTTCTCCCCAGATGTGAAATAAGGGTCAGCTTAGGTTAGGTTTTAATAGCGATTTCAAATCGAACTTTATTCATTACACAAAAAAATACAACTTTCAATGTAGTTCGAACTCTTGCAATGAAAACTCTTGTAAATAGAGTTCAATTTTGAATCGCTAACTTAAAAAGTGCGCTTCGCGTCGCCTCTTGGCGTGAACTAACGCTAATGCTTCAAATGTGCTGCTCAAATTGTTCTTGTCAGCTTGGCATTTACTAATAGGCGATGTCATATTTGCGATAGGTCATTTATTCCAAATCTTCAGATTCTACTGGTTAGACACTTAGTTTTATTTATTAAATTATTTAAATACTGCTATGATTTCGAGCAATATTTACGAAACGCCTTTTCAAGGGATATCTTACCAGAATAATCACTCCAGGAGACAACGCCACAGAGTATCGTATAAAATGCGATAAATGAAAATTTCCATTTTGAAATTATTAATAAGTTCAGACGGAGACTTTATGAAGAATTCAAATCCTCGGAAGGTTGTGAAGCTGTAAAGTGTAAACGTCCCTTGTGAATATTACATTGAAATTACGCGACGGCGTCAGTGTGATCATGTAAATCAGTATATATTGATCCCGGTTTTGCGCCGGGATCAAAGCACTTTAAACAGCGAGAACAAAATCTTTGAATAAGACTTACACTCTTGTCTAGTTCGAAGAAGCTCTTTTATTAACCCCCGAAGTACAGAGGGGTGTTGTAAGTTTGACGTGTTTAACGACGACGTGTGTGTGTGTGTGTGTGTGTGTGTGTGTGTGTGTGTGTGTGAGTAGTAGCTCCCAAACGGACATAAAATATGTGTATAATATAATAAAAATCTTAAATATATATAATTTATCACTAGATGCCCGCAGCTTCGTACGCGCAAGAAAACTCCGCGGGAACTGCATACATATTCTGTCGAACCTAATTTCGGAATTTGGAGGCTTTTCAATCCAAACAAACAAACATAAAAATGAACAAAATTTTCTGCTTTATAATATTAGTGTATATTATTATTTATTTAAAAATATTGTTGGTAACACGTTATGAGGCAGAAACGTGAAAATTTCATTCGTTCAATATTAGACCGTTCGGAAAGCTCTTAAAACAATAAATAGAACCGTGCAAATAATTTCCCGAAGTAATTCCCGGATGAGAGCGGAATACACTAGTAAATTAATGAATGTCGGATTACGGGGAGGTATTACCGGCACATAAAATTACATTTTCATTAAACACACACCTGTACATCCAATGACTATAAAACGTTACGGTTATTGCCGCGGCTAATAATATCGGGATAGATGAAATAAAACAGGGATGCGAGTTATGCGCGCCGCCCGTCCGCCCACCGCCGCCCGCCCGCGAGCCGAGTTCTCTGAAATAAATAGCAAGGCCTCTAGTCAAGATGCATTCGATAGTTTTGACGGCGAACTTCGCAATAAAAATTGCTAAGGGCCTGGGCCTTTAGGGCCGATTCACACCGAAATGGCACCGAAATCGCAAGCGACATGTCACATAACGATGACATAAGTCAAATCCAATAAATTTTGTTTTCGAACTTCGTCGTCGAAATTATTGAATGCTCCTTGACTAGAGGCCCTGGGCTGCTGTCAAACAACACATTTTGTAAACGCGTCCTAAAATGCTTTCATTGAAATAATATCGTATCCTGCTGACTATGTATCGTCCCTAGTACATTATTTATGACGCGTCACACCTGAACTATTTAATCGACGTAAATAGATTGCACGGTCACGTCCGCGTGTCACGTCACGTCGCGGAACATTTTGTTCCCAGTGTGTCCCCGGAACTTGAGGAACTGTGATATTATGTCCCGTGTAGCCGCGGCACGTACGGAATCTTCTAGATCAGTGTTTTTCAACCTTTTTCATGATGCGACCCCCCTTGTATGAAAAAATATTTCGCAACCCCCCAACCCTTCGCTTTTTTATCACGTATGTATGTGTATGTTATAGTATTACAAATATTCGTTTTTATGCGTCTCCTCATCAATAATAATTATTATTCGGATATAAGTACCTTTACAATATAGTAAGTACGTCAAACACATTATTTTAGAATTACATACATCGATGATATCGATGATCGATTTATGAGTCCTATCGTAAACGTATATCCCTTTGTTAAAATTCTCTTATTTAATAAATCAATAAATAATAATAAATAAAAAATCTTTATTATGTTTTTACTAAAGTTCTCTTGAGCTCCGGCGACCCCCCTACAGAAGCTTCGTGAACCCCCAGGGGGTCGCGACCCACAGGTTGAAAAACACTGTTCTAGATCAATTGACATTACCTTTTTACTAATGTCACAGTTTAAATAAAGAGGAACAGATAAACCTTTGATTAATTATTACATAGATACGTTATATCCTTACAAAACTGACAATATTTTTGTGCCACGACACACATTGACATGGGACGCGTGTCAATGTGTCAACGTCGCATAGTAACACAAAATACGCTATTACTCGCGGAGCACACTAACCAAAATTGGCCGGACTCGGGCCAATTCGAGTCTTCATTTTTACGCGTTTATAACATATCTACCTCTTTTTAATATTATATATTATCTATGAGATAAACAGTTACATATTCGATTCGATTGCACTACTATATACAAGCGGACGGTGTGTCCACGATTGTGTGGAAAAATTGTGTGCCGTTGAAGGGGGCGTCAAAATTTTCAAATTTAGATCGATTTGGATCCTTGTATGAAAGATGCTTCTCTGTAGAGATTGTCTAAACTGAAATGACGCGCCACACTACTTAATTACTTTATTTATAAGTGTGAGTGCGAATATTAATAACGGCACTGCATCTGTGTGGGAGTGTCATTATTCGGTGAAGTATGATTTGTATGTGCACATGACGGCCGACTAGTCGGGTGATAAATCCGACAACGCTCGCTCTATGGAGCAGCGCCGTCACATTGTATAGAACAAGACGTCCTCTCCTGTCGCAAGTTCACGATCTACTAAACTAGTTAGACAACAAATCCGAGAACGTGACGTTTGATAACTGGCAACTGAACGACCAATAATAATTGCATGTTTATGTGTATTTGAAATTTGCTTGTGTGAGTAAATGTGGAGGTGGGGCGCGTCATTTCAGCTAAGACGATCTCTACCTACATAATATATACATTTTATATTTTCTACTTTGTTCTAATGTTTTGTAGGTATAGACAAAACATGATGTTATAATTATAATCTGAAGTACCTACTCGTAAGTATAAACTTTATACTAATATTGTAAAGAGGGAAGATTCGTTTGCTTGTTTGTTTGCAATGAATTGGCTCCGAAACTACTGCAATAATATTGATGAAATTAAGCCCAGATATAGAGTCAACCAGGTGGAAAGACATAGGTTACTTTTTATTGCAGAAAAATAAACGGTTTCGGTGGGTTTCCTTTTAACGCCGATAAAGTTGTAGCCAAAATTTAGTATAGCTGGATCCTTCATTTAAAGTTTTAGAGCTTATATTAATTGAAATGGAATTTACTGATTACCAAAGTATGATTTAATACAGTCGTCTTTTACCACAAGCTGTTTAATATCCACACGTTTGTAATTATAATTTAGATCACAATTTACTGTCGGTCGTCGTCTTTCTATCTGTCTGCATCTCATGATATTGTCCTCTAGAGATTTTCCTTTCGAAATTCAGTCTCCACTTTATACATAAAGTAACATCATCAAGGAGGAACCTTGCTGTATACCAATTAGCTAATTTACAAAATTGATCAATTAACTAAATTGCTATCTAAGATTCCAAAACAAGACCCCGTTTTATTATTTACCAGAAATTGCCAGAAGCAATCGGCATTTTGCGATACTTAGCCATGGTAAGTTAAGAAACTGTTTTATAATTAGAATAGTATATTGCATAATGGAATTACAAAATGGCATATTGGCACCATCAGCTCACTTCACAAAATGGAATCATAGCACAGATTAAAGAAAGGAATAGATAAACAGCTAAATGGTTAGCTTTCGATTTGATTGCACCACTACTAGCTAGTAAAGTTGTGGGGTGTTGACGGGGACGTCGAAATTATATGTCTATACTTATTACTTATCTATACTAATATTATAAAGCTGAAGAGCTTGTTTGTTTGTCTGTTTGTTTGAACGCTCTAATTTTAGGAACTACTGGTTCGAATTGAAAAGTTATTTTTGTGTTGGATAGTCCATTTATCGAGAAAGGCTTTAGGCTATATAACATCACGCTACGACTAATAGGAGCGAAGAATCAGGGGAAAATGTGGAAAAAACTGGGAAAGTTATTAATCTTTGAGGGTTTCCGTTGTTTTTTTGAACTCGCTGAATGAAATAATTATTCCTTTTTACATGATCCAAAAAAATGTCTACCAGCTTTTAAGATTGACTCACTATAACCTTCTTTATGGTAATTGGTTTCATATATTTTTTCCATACGTAAAACATTTTGAATTTGCTATAAAATGTATGGTTTGTGTATGATTCATCTTATGTTCCGCTAAGTGGCCATTTTGGAACCCCAGATCCCGGTTCCTATCATCCGTGTTGCACAATACCGCGGGGAATATTTACGGATAACGCCCGCGTGTTCACACGTAATATAGGCTAGCCCTAGAGTGGGCGCGTCAATCCGCGAAACGTCAGTGGGTGCATGTAGAGCATTTTGCCGCCCCTTTTCACTGACCATTTTAAGTAGGAATACATCAATTAAATTTATTTATTTTTTCAGGACGTAAATAATACACAAATAAGTATTGATAAATCAACATATTTACTAAACTATATTTTATGAACTTCTATTTACAAATGATTCAATTCAAGAAGTAATATTTTAGTAGATTTTTTTAACTTACTTTATAAAATACTCTATAGTACCTGAAAAAATGTAAAAAAATAACATAATTATATGTTTTCTAAATCTACAGTATATGCTTTATCCAAAAAGTCTTCACAAAGGTATGTGTAATGTTCATTGCACAGTAACTTTGAGCATCTGTAACACCCTTTTTTCGTGCGCCTGTTTTTCCTTTTTTGAACATAATATGCATGCATTTGGCCTCCTTCTTTGAAGATGATGCTTTTTCTATAATGTACAAAGCAAGCAATTTGTGTCCTAAAATATTTATATAGGTAATATTATTTAATGTATCAATAAAATACCTTTTTCGGCGTAACATCAAAATTTCATTGATTTTGTCGTCGTCATGCAAATTTGATAACTATTCCTACAAATCAATTGATACTATTCCTACTAATCCTACAATTAAATTGATTTTATTTTTCACAATAAATGTGCCATAAAATATAGTCTAAATATCAATTTCGCAAAAAATAAGTGACAAAATTTTTACTTACGTGAGTGGGCGCGCAGTGAGCAATTTGCCGCCCGGCGACACCTGATAGTAAAAACATCCTTCTCAAGCAGTATCCTGCGCTTTGATGGCATTCAGCCTTTCGGTACGCATTGCTAATGAAAATGGGGGCAGCTACTAAAAAGCCCAAGCCTAACGTTCTATTGTTTTACGAATTATTGAAGTTTTTTTAGCGCGAGCGGCATAATGCTCATAGCGCGCCCACTCTAGGGCTAGAGGGTGCCAGGGTGTGAAACGACACCACTCCTTTCTTAATTTAATAGTCTGAGCCTTTAGCCTAGTTGCCATCGCTAATGACGACGACGAAGTTAGAAAACAAAAATGTATAGAATTTGACATAAGCATCGCTAAGTGACAAAGCAATA
Organism: Glaucopsyche alexis; assembly: GCA_905404095.1. Taxonomy (NCBI): domain Eukaryota; kingdom Metazoa; phylum Arthropoda; class Insecta; order Lepidoptera; family Lycaenidae; genus Glaucopsyche; species Glaucopsyche alexis. Next base: position 28,690,262 of record FR990047.1, on the reverse strand, counting down.
CCCAACATTTTTGTTTTCTAACTTCATCGTCCTATCTCTGTCTTGGCTTCTCAGCCACCTAAGCCTTTGCTCAAGCTTAGTCAAGGTGACTTCTTTAATTACAATGACAAAGTTCGAAATCAGAAATGTATGGTATTGACATGGTATTGACACATTTGGTAGCTAAACCACGTGATTAGTTACTCCCATGCATTTTATTCTTTAAGAACTTCTTACAGTCTAAGGCCCCTGTGTATGGAAATAAGAAATTGGAGAGACTAAAGTCAATTAATTACGAACGAAGAAACACATGAGTAACGATGGAGATTTTTTCAATTCCATATAATATCATACAAGTTAATTTCCGAGCGTCGCGTCGCCTGCTGTGTAATCAGGCAGAGCGTCCGTGCGATTGCTTTGGGGATGCAATTCCCCAATTGCAAAATTATATTGGCTATAACTATCCCAGGTACAGTCGACGGCACACGAGAAATACTTTTGCTGCGTGTTTAGACACTGGCAGCGCGCCAGGGCCCAGAACGTTAGAATTATGCAATTATTGTACTTAATTAGATTTCTGTGTTGTCTAATGTAGTCTTGTGAGGCATTATTAGACATGTGGGCAGATTTGTTTGATGGTTTTCCTTAGAAGATAAATATAATTATAAAAGAAAAATATTAATATAATATATCCTTCCTAAGATTTTAACAGAAAAAAGATGGAGGTATTTCTGTGCATCTGTTTTCCGATCAAAAGCCTCTTTATATAGAAAACCGGCAGGACCACACACAACTCTATCAATACCTTAACAGAATTATAAAATAAACCATCTTACAAGATGAAAAGGCCACCCACAATGTAGTCTTTTTATGAGAATCAGTTAGGGTAATTTTTCACAAGTGGGGCTCCACCTTGAAACGACTGCAAATTGTTTTTTTATTGCATATTTTCATTATAAAACAGTCTGTTATGCAATATTAAGGTGGCGGAAGACAAAAAAAAATGTAAAAAAAAATATATATAAAAAACATGTCAACCTCAAAAATACCCTGCGTAAAATAATGTTTGTGTAGTTTTGGGTTACGTTAGTTAGGTTAGAACTTTTTTATCTTGTTCAAAACGTCTTCGGAGTGGTAACACGGCCTCACAAAAACCTGGCGTGAAATAACGTTTATGTAGTTTTGGGTTAGGTTAGTTAGGTTAGAACTTTTTTATCACGTTAAAAACGTCTTCGGGGCGGTGACACGGCCTCACAAAACCTGGCGTGAAGTAACGTTTATGTAGTTTTGGGTTAGGTTAAAACTTTTTTATCACGTTAAAAACGTCTTCGGGGCGGTGACACGGCCTCACAAAAACCTGGCGTGAAATAACCTGTGTGTAGTTTTGGGTTAGGTTAGGTTAGAACTTTTTTATCACGTTAAAAACGTCTTCGGGGCGGTATTTTTTTTTTTTACATTTTTTTTTTTTTGGTCTTCCGCCACCTGAATATTGCATAACAGACTGTTTTATAATGAAAATATGCAATAAAAAAAATTGCTGTCGTTTCAAGGTGGAGCCCCACTTGTAAATATTTACCTCAGTTAGAACCGACCGTGTATGGGCGTGGATTGGCATGATAATCTTTAACTCTATACTGTTCAAGTCGATGAGACGATAGACTGTATAGTGTATGGATATAATAATAGTAGAACATAAATCTGGTGATACTCTTTTCCCATTTTCAATTTTCCCTGTAGGTTGACATCAGAATTCTCCACAAGCACCGCGAATTTACCAATTTTCCCCGTCTCCAACGATGCCCCACGGGCGAAAAATGGCATTTTCAATAACGAAGAATAAAACACTTAAGGAAAGCAGGAAGCCAGCAAGCTCAATATCCGGCGAAACTAAACTTCTAACTCCAGTGGAGGTAGAATATATTTTTGTTGGAACAACGAGCACAAGTAAATAATAATATTATTATATTACTACGAGGATAAGCGTTATTTATACATTTATAGTCTATACTAATATTATAAAGAGGAAAGATTTGTTTGTTTGCATGGAATAGGCACCGAAACTACTTGAATGATTTTGATGAAATTTGGCATGGATATAGGGAAGACCACGGATATAGGTTAAGTACAAATGATACTTTTAATCGCGGAAAAATACACGGTTCCTTCAAGATTTCCTTTTGCGCGTACGAAGTCGCGGGCAACATCTTGTTTGTTAATTTAATACCAGCTCTTCTGACCCCCGACACACATGTTTCTGTCATGTCTATAAACTGGAATAAGAGTTTACTACACCGACCAAACAGGAAACTGATAAACGGAACTACAAATATTTGATGGTCAAGTTAGAAAAGGAATAATTAGTATGGACAAACAATTGTCGTTTCAAGTATTTTCCTTGCCATTTTTTACAATATTTCTCACAGTTTAAATCTTCCCCGAACTTCCACAATCATTTGAAGACCAAAATTAGCCAAATCGGTCCAGCCGTTCCAGAGTTTTCGTGTGACATTGGAATTGCAATCCATTTAAGAAGAAAATTTTATATAGACTAGCTGTTGCCCGCAGCTCTACCCGCGTATATACAGTATCCTTCGGGAACGTTGCACTTTTTCGGGACAAAAAGTATCCTATGTCCCTTCCCAGAACTCAAAGTATGTCTGTACCAAATTTCATTAAAATTGGTTCAGCGGTTAAAGCGTGAAGAGGTAACAGACAGACAGACACACTTTCGCATTTATAATATTAGTATAGACTAGTATAGATGCTTTTAATTGAGACAAAAATATTACCTTAAAATTTTTAAACGAATAACTCCATAAAACACTTTCTAATAATAGAACAGAATTAAAATTCGAATAAAAAAGTTCAGTATGCAGGTTAAAAATAGCGATATTAGTTCCACAGTGTTCCCCGTGGGCGTCTGCTATTAAGTCAACATCTATTTCGTCTGTTACAAGCGATTAGAACAATTTACTAGCGATTTTATTTCTTACCGTTTTATATCTGTGGACCTCCTCATTGTTGCATTAAAACTTTCGCGTCGATAATATGTATTATATGTCGGTTTACAGATTTAATATAACTAAAACTAAACGTTGAAATCTTTGTACATTTTGCTCTACTTATGTAATATGTGCCAAATTTCATCGAAATCGGACAATAAATTCGGAGCCTAGGTCCAGTAACTTCGGAGCCTATTCAAAGCAAACAAACTAAAAAATATTCAAATTGCTCAGACCTATTTCCAACTAGGGTAGGTAGGCAGGTAGGTAAACTAAGTAGATAGTGACCACCGAGTGCAAAAGCCGTGGCAGGCAGAAAGAACCACCAAGCAAATTTGTAGCTCACTCCAATTAAAATAATAGTACCTAGGCGACCCAGCATCGCTAGTATGAAAAATAAAAAGATGGCGATACATGTATTTTAAAAAACACAAAAATAGTAGGGACTCGAACCCCCGTCACCAATTTACCAGCAACTCAAAAAATCCTACCCATACTTAGCTGAGCCCTTACATCGACAACCAAAAATCGAAAGTAATTATATCATCGTATACATCGAAAGAAAAAATGCATTAAAACTAAAAAAAAAACGGTTTATCTATGATAAGATCGATTTTTCGGGATGGGATGGGAAAAGGAAAACCTCCGAAACTCCGTGCGTACTAAATTTCCTTGAAATCATATAAGCCGTTCCCCAGACTCTGATTGTATACCTATTTATATACAAGAATTGCTCATTTAAAGTATAAATAATAAAAAATGAAATGTTTATTTTAGCAGCGTTGGCTCATGGCTGTTTACCGTGTGTGCCGACCGACGTGAATGAGTTGCTGCATCACGGCGTCTCTCGGTTCAATATTTCCTATAATTTTTATTTACAATTCACGCTCGAGTTCAGCGGAATTTCAGCATCGTACGTAGTTATAACGAGTGAAAAAAACGTTAAGTTCAATAAAAATACCAATACGTAGGTATTTTCATTGTGGAACATTAATCAAAATTATTTTGTGCTTATAGTTTTATAAAAATACTAGCTATTGCCCGCAGCTCCGCCCTCGTAAATATCGTATCTCTCGGGAACACTGAACTACTTCGGGATAAAACGTAGCCTATGTTTTAATCCAGGACAGGACTACTACCATACCGAATTTCCCAAAAATCCGTTCAGTAGTTTTTGCGTGAAAGAGGAACAAATATCCATCCATCCATACATACATCCATCCATCCATACATCCTCACAAACTTTCACATTTATAATTATATAGGTAGGAAATTAAGTCTGTGACAACTTAGCTATTAGTTATTAAGTTTTCTATAGTATAGGTGTACTAGTACCTAACTTACCCAAGGTAAATATTTTGATAAGCATCTCTAACTAAACAGAAACAGTAAGGAATCTAAACTCCAACGATGTGGTCTGTGGGTTTAATGAAAAATGGAGGGCATAGTTAGGCCAATTTTTATGATATGATAGAAAGTTATCTGTATCTTAAGGGCCTGTTTCACAAACTTCGAATAAGTGTCGGATAGCATATTCGGAAGTTTTTTCCCTACTTTATACTGAGCAACAAAGAAAAATCATTCAAATAAGCTATCTAACACTTATCCGTATACTAGCTGTCCCGACAAACATTGTTCTGCCTTAACTATGAACTAAAATTTCTCAGCGCTTAAACCTTCCCTGAACTGATTCGATTATTTTAAGATCAAAATTAGCCAAATCGGTCCAGCCGGTCTCCTGTTTAGCGAGACTCAGCAATTTATTTTTATATATAATGAGAAAGAAGAAGAAGAGAAGATATAAGATAAGAAGAAAATGGCCGTCGCGCGCGCTCGGCGTACGGATTATTAAACGAAGTTTATACACAATTATTGTTACTGTTGCAAAATATTGCTACATATATTTGTTTTTTTGTGCTTAAAAATCTCAAAAAATGGTGCAATGTAAAAAGTGCCGCTTGTTTTTGTCACTTGCGAAGGAGGATGTTATTAGATGCAAGGGCCCATGTGAATCAGTGTTTCATAAAAAATGTGTACAAAACATCAAGCAGTTTCAACAAAGCGAAATGTGTGAGATGTGCATAGCAAGTGAAAAAAGCCCTAAAACAACGGTACCACAGATCACCATTGATAAGAAGGCAACCGTGGAATATGTGTTAGCTGAGGTTAATAAAAAATTAGAGGTTATATACTTAATACAGAAAAAAATTGATGATCTAACTGAAAATGTGGATTTCTATGCTGAAAAATACCAGCAAATGATTGCTTTCAAAGAAGAATCTGAGAAAAAAATCATATCTTTGGAGAATAAGAATACCCATTTGCAAAAGCTAAATTGTGCATTAGAAGAAAGAATATCTATGCTAGAACAAAAGGAAACTGAAAAGTCGATTGAGATATTTGGAGTTGATGAAAACAAGAATGAGGACACCATGGGAGTCGTTAAAACTATAGCACAAAAGTTGAAATTAGATGTTAATAATATTGAGGAAACAAAGAGAGTTGGAAAAAACAAAGATGGCCAAATTCGACCCCGGACAATTGTGGTTACTTTGCGCTCAAAGACTGCGAAAAAGGAGTGGATGCAGCAAAAAAAAGCTTGTCTCAGTAACGACAATATTTTTTCCAACAATAATACAAAAAGAATCTACATCAACGAAAACTTAACTAAGAATATGCGACAGATATTTTGGAATGCTAAACGATTGCTTAAAGACAAATATAAATACATATGGACACAGGATCAAAAAGTGCTGATAAAAATGGAGGAAAATTCTAAGATTCGCTCGATTCGATCACTGGATGAGATAAATAAACTTTGCTTTAGTGGCGAATACACTAAGTAAACAAACTGCGGCTACCTGGGAGCTTTTTACTTATGATATGTGAATCTTATACGGTTAACATTCAACGACATAGTACTATCTAACTTAAGTTATGATACTGTTTATCAAAAATATAGTGACTGTAATGAATGGAGTTCATATTTGTCAAGGACAAGCAAGGAATTGCAAGTTGTTCACTTGAATATAAGATCACTTAGAAAAAATTTTAATCAATTGCTTATTCTTTTGCAACGATGCGCATATAATATTGACATCATAATACTTAGTGAAATAAATATTAAACAGGATGAGTTATCATTGTACAACATAAATAGCTATACAATGCATGCAAGTACCCGAGAGAAACAAAGAGGTGGTGGCCTATTATTTTATGTTAAAACCATTTACAACATATACTTCAATTTGAATACACAGGCACAGACAATGGAGTTAATACAAGCTAAAATAAATATTGAACATGAATCTGTACACATAATAGCCATATATAGACCACCAAGTACTAATAAGCTGTGTTTTATTGAGGAAATACATAGATTATTAAAACAAATACCAGGAAGAGAACATTTAATAATAATAGGCGACATGAACATTAATTTACTAAGTACCAACCAAACTGCAGAGAAATATAAAAACTGTCTTTGTGAATATGGATTACAAAGTGTTATCAATGAGCCTACACGGGAAGAAATATTAGCCGACCAGCTGGTGTCTACGTGCATTGATCATTTATGGGTGCGCAGCTCCTGGAGCACCTCGAGCCATATGTTTACCTGCAAGTTGTCGGATCACTATATGATAGGAGTAAATTTAGCAGTCAGGAATGTGGCCAATAACAATAATTTATGCAGTGAGAGACATTTATTAAACAATAAACTGGTGCAGGATAAGTTAGATGACATTGAGTTAAGTGAATTATTAAACTTGGATTGTCCTTTGGTAATGTATAAAAAACTATGTGATATTTTTAATAATATTTATGACCAATCAACATTTATACTTAAATGTAAGAAAAAAAGAAAAACACAACCTTGGATAACAAATAAACTTAAAATAATGTTAGACTATAGAGATCAATTGTTTAGGAGATGGAAAGCTAACCCGAAAAATAATATTTTTAGGCTTGAGTACACACGTTACAGAAATAGTGTAAATAAAATTGTCAATAAAGAAAAACTTAAATTTAGGCAAAGTGAACTTAAAAATTGTGAGGGAGACTTTAGGAAGATTTGGGGTACAATTAATAACTGGCTAGGTCATACAAAATGTAATGTAGATAATGTAATAATGCAATTTCTAGGAAAAAGTGACAGTATGTATAACATATGTACAAATTTTTCAAAAACTTTTACTGAAGAAATAGATAATATTAAACATCACTGTAATGTAAAATTTTTAGAACGTGAAAGTTATGTACAGCCTTGTAATTTATCACTTCGTTTCCAAAAAGTAACAACAATTGAGATGAAAAAAACTATAGAACAGTTAAGTAGTAAAAAATCAGCAGGGATAGATAACATACGGGTGCAGGATATAAAACAAATAAAAGATAAAATTAGTCCAATATTGGCAAAATTTGTCAACTTGTGTATAGAAACTGGAACCTATCCAGATTACCTAAAAAAATCCATAATAAGACCAGTTTACAAAGGTGGGAATCATTTAGAATATTCTAATTACAGACCAATTGCAATTTTGCCAGTAATAAATAAAATAGTAGAGAAAGTAGTTGTTAGAAAAATTAGTTTCTTCTTAGAAAATAATAAAATTATTACAGACAAGCAATATGGATTTAGAAAATTTAAAAGTACAGCCACAGCTTTATCAAGATTTACGGATAACATAAATATTAATTTAAATTATAAAAAATATGTAGTCGTACTATTTATAGACTTCAAAAAAGCTTTTGATACATTAGGTCATTTACAATTAATAGAAGCTATGAAGGAATGTGGAATCGGTGGACCACTAAGGAAATGGCTAAAAAACTACTTAACTAACAGAACCCTTCGAACTAAAGTAGGTGAATACACAGGGCAAGAAGTAGCGATAAAGTATGGTGTGCCCACTGGATCTATTATTGGACCCACTGCGTACATAATGCATGTAAATAGTATGGTGGAAGTAGTGAAATCCTGTAACTTGTATATGTATGCTGACGACACATGCCTTATGTACGCTGATACCAATATTGATATAATAGAACAGAACATACAAAAAGACTTTGAAAATATACTTAAATGGTCACATGATAATGGTATTATATTAAACTTAAATAAGACTAAATGCATGCTCATACATTCACCTTACATTAAGAAGCCCGCCAAAGATTTAACAATTATAGGTCACTCATATGAATGCTTACACAATAACATGCAACTATGTATCAATTGTCAAAAGATAGATTTTGTTAATCAGTATAAATATTTAGGATTGATAATAGACAATAATTTTAGTTGGAAATTTCATATAGAAAAATTATGCAGTAAATTAAGATCAATATTATGTAAATTCAAACAACTCAGTTATGTTACAAGTAGGTATATTCTGTATGTATTGTATTATGCGCTGGTAGACTCATCATTGAGCTATGGTTTGAGTTCCTATGGGCGAACATTTAAAACAAATTTGGATAAAGTTTTGTGTTTGCAAACAAGGTTTTTAAAAATATTAGTTGATAAAAATATAAAAAACAAATATAGTAAAAATTATCTGAAACTGTACAGAGTATGCAATGTTCTGCCAGTGCATGAAAAATGCAAGTACATGTTGTCAGTTGAGCAATATAACAAACCTGAGTTTAAAATACCAAGATCTACACATAGTATGCTTAGGAAAGATGTTAGAAAGAAATTTGATGAGCCTGCAGTAAATAATTATTATGGGGAAAGAACTTGCTTGTATATTGTACCGAGATTGTTTAATATGCTTAGTATGGTGTCAATAGAGGAAGAAAATCTAACACAAAAAGTTTTTAAAAATAAAGTTAAAAAAATGATGTTACAGGTTTATGATGAAAAACTAAACCAGTGAGTTGCTTATAAATTTTTTTTTGAAAATAATAATATAACTATTATGCATATATTAAGAACTGTAGGTGTAGGAATTGCAAGAATTTTAGAGATAGGGCTAAATACTATACAGAGCTGGCACCCTAGTGGTAAGTACAAGTACCTACCGAACCCAAGACCTGCTCGTAGGGCTAGGGTGCCACACACACACAAACACATAAACACATACATATATAACACACATATATACACACACACACACACATACATACACAAATACATACGCACACACACATAAACACATACATACACAGATATCTTTATTATATAGGTATATTGTCAAACTGTAACTGTTGTTAGCTGTAATAGAAAGTTGTTAGCAGTAATAAAAATTGTTGTTTAGCTATAGTCGTTTTATAAAATTAAGTGAGTGCTGTATTCGCCAACAAACTGACATGCAGTTTGGCGAAATATTAATAATGTGTTACATTTGTTAAAATTTCTGAAATAAATGATTAAAAAAAAAAAAAAAGAAGAAGATGGTGGAACAGGCTCATAATAATTAATCCTTGTTAGATTAATTAGTGAGTGTCTAGTTCTTAGTCATTGCGCACCACACTTTTCTCATCTACCGAACAAAATGAAATTTTAATTTTGTTTTCATTTTACAAATCCCAGTGTGGTGTTCAGACGAGCGACTCGCTCTCCAGACCGGGGGACGGGAATCGCTACGTATGCTGCGATTAATTAAAGCAATGTTCTAACTTGGCGAAAAATAAAAACTTCAACTCTCCGAGGTAAAACTTTTATCGTTCAAAATATTAAATGCCTAATGAAAGCGGAACGGAAGGGGACGAAAACTGGGCTTGTACCCTACCCGGTATAGGTACTTGCCTGGGAACTATTTACCAAAAACAAGTAATAAATCTTAAAAAGATTAATCTTTTTAACTGATTTCCAAAAAGAAATCGGTATATTCGGCTGCGGATATTTTTTTTTTTTGATGAATAATTTTGTCGGTAAGGACAAGAAATTTTAAAACAATTTAAATCTATACATATAAAATCATTTGTCCTGAATGACTGACGGATCAACGCACAGCCTAAACCGCTGATCGTAGAGACCTGAAACTTGCAGGGCTTGCTCTTTGTAATGCGTAGGGATCCGGGATAAGAAGAGATTTTTCGAAATTCGACTCCTAAGGAGGTGAAAAGGGGGAAAACAGTTTGTATGGGGCAACGTGATTCCCTGGTCCAATCTACTTCATATTTTGCACAAACATTATGTAACAGAATTGATGGAATTTGTGTATCATAGTTTATTGAATTTCGCCCCCTAACGGGAATAAAAAGGGAAAGAAAGTTGTTTGGGAGCGATTTGCTTTAAAGTTGATATAAATACTCCTTAGTACTTTTGATTTAAAGCTCCCACTCACAAGAAATCGATCGATTTAGTCTTTACAATTTAAACATTTACTGGATTCGTAGTTGTAAGTAAATCGGTTTGGATAAAAATTGAATACAGTTCGAGATCCTAGGACCACCTTACTATACTTTTTATTTGAAACTCGTATATATACGCGTAAATTTTGTTCCAACTTTTGACTCCTACCGCAAAAACTAGCTGGTAGGTCTTACACTAATCATTTTGTGTGATAGTTTGTCGTTAGCAATTTACTTTCAAATACGAACTAATTTCCAATTTGATCGAAGCAATCGATAGCCCGTGAATGGGGAGCTTTATTTTTATTTTGACATAATATAATATTGTCATCATGTTGAAAAATAAATCTGACAAGAATGCGAAAGTTAAATTTGATGAAAATGTCTTTGAAAAACTAGGCACCTTATATGTACATACTATTTCAGTAGAATATTTTAGTGTAAGTATAATTAAATTTCTTTCTATTTTGTTGTTATATGTAATATTTAATTTATTTGTGCTTGATTTATCAGTGTTTAATACATAGGTTTTTAGTTTTTAACCCAAAACAATGACTTTTAAGATTTTCTTAAAATATTTTCTAATGTCAGAAACTACGGAACGGGTTTTTATAAAATTTGTTACCGTAGTAGTTTAGCCCTTGGATAAACACATAGGACTCGCTTTTTATCGCGGAAAATTTTTGAGTACCTAACTACCTACAGGTTCTACGCAGATAGGAATTAGGATAGCTCTGCTTATAATTTTGTGTGGGTATTTCAATTCACTCAGTTCATACTTACAAAAAGTTTTATCAATCTAAAAAATAACGTAGTATAAAATGCTATAAATTAACCAGATATTTGCATTGGTTAAAACTTTACCTAGGTTAATCCTAATCATTACTGTGTATGATTATTATATGAGGAATAAGTGAGAAGCTAGATGACTTCGTGGGGTTCCCTATTTTTTCGCATAAAATCATATGTCATAATTTTACTTTGCATAATTTTACTTGCCCTAATAGTAGTTTCGCATAATATTCATTTGTCATAACATTCTTAGCATATTTTTTTTCGCATAATTACTAAAAGCATAATAATTGTTAGGCATACTTATTGTAAGGCATATATTTTTTACGCATAATATTCATTAAGAATAATATTGTTATGCATAATATTAAAAAGCATAAATATATTTACGCATAATGATATTTAAGCATACTATTATATTTACGCATACATCTTTGTAGCTTTTTTTTCACATACTAATGAATGATAAATTCTACTGGGCGTGCGAGTTAAGACGAAATAACAATTATAATTGTAATTTTCGACTGATTACGAAATTAAACACGGACAAAAAACACGAACTGCTATCTAAAAACATGCCGAGCTAATTATTTTAAACATGTTAGCAGCTTTCGGGTGGCCCAAGGGCCACCCCACCGCAACTTAACCTACTGTTACACATGTTACACTAGGTATATGAGTGTAATACCTGCTTTTAATGTTTCATAAATATGCGTTTAATTACCTTAACCGTGTTTTCATTATGTCGTTCGATTTTATGCATATTTGTGCCTTGTCACAGAATGCCTTGAATTTATTATGACAAAAAAATATGCCTAACGAGTTAATGCCGAAAAACAATTATGCCAAAGTATTATTATGACAAGAAAAATTATGCCTTACGAGTTATGCCTCATTAAATTAGGACAAACAATATTAGTCTAAATGATATTTATGCCTAATGATGTAGTATGCCAAGAAACCATTATGCCAAAGTATTATTATGCGTAGTAAAATTATGCCAAGTGAGGTATGCCAAATGAAATTATGACAAATAAAATTATGCGAAAGAAGAGGATCCCGGCTTCGTGGTCGTACTGCTAACTCATCTCTCTCTCAAACTCTTTCGTGGTCCCATCTAGGATGGGCGATCACAATCCAAATTATTTTTATTAAGTTCAAAGTCCACAACGTCTTCCCATTCAAAAGATTTTCGAAATCGTTAAAATACAAATTATCGGCTACAAAGAAATCCTTACTTAATATTATACCTAAACGCGAAAGTTTGTATGTACATAATAATATGTTTAGTTTTTCATGCAATAAAGTAAAGTAAAGAAAACACGTAAAGAATTTTCATGAAAATTTGGTATGGTAGTAGTTTATCCAGAATTAACACATAATACTTTTTGCAGCTTATTAAATTTTATTTATGGTACAGTTCCCGGTACATTTCTTGAATGTACGAAGTCGCAGGAAACATTCAAACAAAATACAACTGATACGGTTGTACAGTGCCTACACCATTATGTATTCAATTTTAGTATTGGTATTTTCGCGTACAAGCTTTCCCTCTGACTTAAAACCCAATCTCACGCGGGCGAAGCTGCGGGCAAAAGCTAGTATATTATATATTTTCGGAATTAGTGGTTACTACTTTCTACCAATAAGTATTTGTTAATAAAATATTAAAAGGCAAATTAAAAAAAAAAAGCTTTTTATTAAATGCTCTAAAAAGAAGAAAATAAAATTTTCCTTTAAAATTTAATATAACGTCATTACACAATTTATATTATATAAAAGCTTGTCGGGAATCGAACAAATCAAACTAGTAAATTAAGTAACTTATTCTGATATTTTTATAAGACAATTTGTTTCATATTGTAACCAACTACCTCTCAACTAACTTCACTCCATCTCTTATTACTAACTTCATATCATACCCTCTTTTACTCTAGCACCATTATGGCCAGATTTCGAACTGTTATTAAACGCTTATTTATGGATATTTTATCTACCAATGGACATAGTCCTCCTATCCTCTGACCTCTATCCTCTATAATCCAAACTCCAAAAATCAGTTTATGATATTAAGACGATCCTACTAATATTATAAATGTGAAAGTTTGTGAGAATGGATGTTTGTTACTCTTTGAAAACCACTGAACAGATTTACATAAAATTTGATATGGTAGTAGTTTAGGCACTAGATTAAAACATAGGCTACTTTTATCCCGAAAAAATACAGTGCTCCTTTGGGATACTGTATTTACGCGGGCGGAGCCGCGGGTAACATTTATAATTCAACTAGATGTTGCCCGCAACTTCGTGCGTGCAGAAGTTAATTTCGCGGAAACCGTACATTTTTCCGCGATAAAAAGTAGCTTATGTCCTTCCCCGTGGTCTACTCTACATCTGTGTATGCACAAATTTCATGAAAATTGGTCCAGTAGTTTCGTAGACTATTCAATGCAAACAAACTGTTCCTCTTTATTATGTTAGGTATAAATAAGTATAGATAGAAGTAAAATGAAAGTGTATAACGCGTTTCAAATGAGAATAGGAACGTCAATGACCTTTTTCTGACAAATATCACTTGAGTGCGATTTTCAGAAAAAAGTATGTGCATATAAATATTAATAGTCTTGCATCGAATTTAAATAAAAACGTTAAATAGTAATCGATTATCTAAACATAAATCATAACAATCTAAATTCGAAACAATATGGCGCCGACTCAATCCTATTCTCATTTGAATCGCACTATAAGTTTGATTTATTTCGAAACCGTGTTATTTATTAAAATTTATAATTATATCTTAATATAGTGGAAAAAGTGCACAAAAAATTATGTTTTATTAGTGTGTACGGTGGTGGTTAGGATGAAATGAAATCACTGGCTGCTTAATTAAGACTGTCTTTATTAAATATCAAATAAACAATATATAGTCCAGAATAGTGCTGTGACATTACCATAATTATAAGTAGTGTTGTGACACAACTATGATTATAATAATATAATTTCTTATACCTCTACATCACCCTTCTTAATGAAAAAAAAAAAGATTACAAGTTGTTTTTTTTTTTTTTTAGAGTACTTATAATTATTTTATAAATTATCATTATTTTTAATATAAAGTTTTGTTCTGTTCTTATGCACCACATCTACTTTACCTTTTTCATTTATAATTTCTACATTAGGTGACTTATCCTTTACAACTTTATATGGTCCTGAATAAATATCTTGAAACTTATTACCTAACTCATTTTTAACTAAAATCAAATCATTTTCTTTATAATTTACAGGTTTAATATTCTTATCATATCTTAATTTTCTCTTTAATTTACTTTCTAATAAATTATTCTTAGCTTCCTTTTGAGAAAGTTGCAGCCTATACCTCAATTCGTATGGATAGAATCCACAATTGTAAACAGGATCAAGGTCTTGTGTTAGATTACTAGGAAGAGAACATTTTTTACCAAATACTAACTCATAAGGTGTGTATTGAGTCTCTGTATGAACTGTGGTATTGTAACCAAAACACCAAAAAGGGAGCCACGTACTCCACATTTCAGGATAATTGTCACATTGAATACGAATAAATGCATTTAAATTTTTATGTGTTACCTCTAAAGCACCTATAGACTCGTGATGGTATGCTGTAGAATTGAGTTGTTTAATATTAAGTAGTTTACATACCTCTTGAAAGATCTGCGACAAGAACTCTTTCCCTCTGTCGGTTGCAACTTCTTTTGGCACTCCATATCTAAGAATAAAATTATTTACAAAAGCTCTAGCTACTTCATCAGATTTCTTGGAAATTAAAGGATATGCCTCAACATATTTCGTGAGCTCACATTGCAATGTTAAAGCGTACTTATAATCATTACTATCTACATCTAAAGGACCTACTAAATCTAAATATATTTTCTCAAAGGCAATACTAGCTGTACTGGTAATAACCATTGGTTCTTTATTTGGCTGAGAATATTTTTGGCGTTGACATTTATCGCACCGTTTAACGAAATTTCTCACATCACTATCTATGCCAGGCCAATAATAATATTTTTTAATATTATTTGACATCCTTCTCGCACCAGCATGGCCACTACTAGGTAAGAGATGGAAGTCATTCAAAATCACTTTCCTATCGTCTTTGTCATCAATGCGTTGAACATCTTCTAAAATACATAAACGCGGTCCGGACCTATTTTCCGTACTGCTTATCTCTTCTAACAACTTTTTAATAAAAATATTATTCTCTTTACTCTTCAATATGTATACTTCTTTCAATTTCAGTGAATTACAAAAATCATCCATTTCTCTCACAAATTCGCCTCGCGTAATTTGTGATTGAGAGTTAAGGAATTTTATGTAAATTAACTTTTTACTTTCAACATAACAAAATAATTTATTTTCCTTAGTAATCTTATTTGTTTTTCTTAATTCATGTAACATTTTCCTATTAATAATAAATCTTAACTCGACTGACTCCTTTGGTTTAATATGGGTATTCACAACTTGAGGGTGATCAGTCCCCAAATTAGTGCTTACCGTATCCACCGGAGAATCAACATCAATTAATTTTTTCGCTTGTGCTCTCGTCATTACGTTAACTACTTTCTCATGTATTTCTTTTAACTCATTTGATGTTATAATGATTCGAGACAGTGCATCTGCAGCTGCATTGTCTGAACCTTTAATATATTCTACCTCAAAGTTATATTCTTCCAATGTCATTCTAAACTTCATGAGTCGACTCGATGGATCTTTCATATTAAATAAAAATACTAAAGGTCTATGGTCCGTGAGTACTTTAAATGGGCGTCCATATAAATATGGACGAAAATACTTTACTGCCCAAACTATAGCAAGTAATTCTTTTTCTATTGTTGGATAGTTCTTTTCTCCTTTATTTAAGCTTCTACTAGCGTAGGCTATCGGTAGACCGTTGCCGTTTGCCAAAATAGCACCTATTGCATTATTAGAGGCATCTGTTTGTAATATAAATTTGTTTTGTTCAGTGAAATCTGGATATTGTAGAATTGGAGGAGAGACTAAGCATTTCTTAAGTGTTTCAAATGATTTTTGGCATTTTTCATCCCACTGGAATGCAACATTTTTCCTTGTTAAACGATTTAGTGGGTGTGCAATATCTGCAAAATTAGGTATAAATTTTCTGTAATAATTTGTAAAAGCAACGAATCTTTTCACTTCATCCGTTGTTGTAGGTATCGGATAATTTTGTACCGTAATAATTTTTTCAGGATCGGGTGATATTCCATTACTTGAAATAATATGTCCCAAATAAAGAATTTCTTTTTTAAGGAAATCACATTTTGACGGATTCAACTTTAAATTAACTTTACGCAATCTTTCAAAAACATCTAGTAAATTTTTATTATGAGTACTTAAGTTTCTACCAAAAACTATCAAATCATTAAGATAAATTAAACATTTTTCGTTATTAAGGCCTGCCAGTGCCATAGTTATCATTCTCGAGAATGAATTAGGACTTGTTTTAAGACCCATAGGCATTCGAGTCATTTGATACTGACCAGACAAAAATGAAGTGTACTTTCTACTATTTTCCTCTAATTTTACATTATAATAACCCTGATGCAAATCTAAATGTGTGAAGTAAATGCTACCATTTAACGATTCAAGAATTTCAGTTATATCAGGTAATGGAAATTTATCATCCTCAATACAATTATTTAATTTCCTATAATCAACAACTAGTCGCCATTTTTTACCACTTTCAGATTTTTTAGGAACTAGTAATACAGGACTTGACCAATCACTTTTGCAAGGTTCAATAATCCCTTCATTTAACATTTTATTAATTTGAATTGTAATTTCATCCTTTTGAGAATGGGGTAATTTATACTGTTTAGAAAATACCGGTCTTGTGTTCGGCTTTAAAGTTATTGTGTGAGTATATGCATCTGTAGTACTCAGTTTGTCTCCTGGCAGATAGAAAATATCAGCATATTTAGCACAGATATTTTCAATACTATTCTGTTCTTCATGATTTAAATGTTTCATATTTAAAAGAGAAAATAACTTTTTAACCCTATCAGCATCTTTTATTGCTTTTTTAAAAGTGCATATATTATAACAATTCAAATTTTCGACTGACGGCGTAATTTTATTTAATAAAACATCACTCTCAGTTACATTTAGAATACGCACAGGTATTTGTCCATTTTTAGGAGTAGCTATAGAACTTGCTAAAAATACACCTGGTTTTAATTCATTTGAAAATATTATACAATCTTCCGTAAACTCCGTTTCTATAAAATGTATCGACTCGCTACGAGCTGGAATATTAATATTAACAGAACAATCGGCTAGAATCGGTAAAGTGACCAAATTATTATTTGAAATCTCTAGAGTTAAATTGCTTTCCTCGAAATCTAATTTAGCTTTATATTTATTCAAAAAATCACGACCTAAGATTCCATTAACTTTAATTGGTAAGTTATTAAAAACATAAAACTTATGATAAATAGACTCATTATTTAAAACCATAGGCAAATAAACGTATCCTATTGCCTGGACTTTTCCACCCAAACCATGTATGGTAATGTTTTCGGTATGAATTGGAATGTTAAATTTTTGCGCATGCTGATATTTGCACGCGGATAGCGATGCTCCAGAGTCTACTAAAAAATGTTGATTTTTACAATACTTAAAACCAGAATCTATTGATACATAACAATTACTATCGCTTGAAAAAATAAAATGTTTCTTGTTAGTCTCGAAAAAACTGATTCGGTTTTAAGTCTGGTTCATTGTCTTGGCATATTAAATTTATCCTTTGATTTCCACGATTATTATTATATTGTGACTTACCTCTGTGCTGATGACCACGGGGTTGTGCTCGGGGAGCGGGGGGATTCCAATGCCCACCTCGTGAAGCGGGGGGATTCCAAAGCCCTCCTCGGGAAGCCGGGGGATTCCAAAGCCCACGGCTGGCGGGCGGATTCCAATGCCCTTGACCACGCGGTGCTGGTGGTACCCATTGCCCACGATGACCTCTAGCTCGTCCTCGGTGAGCGAAAAAATTATTACGTCCGCGCTGGCCTCTAAAATAGTTATTTCGGTTCATATTATTAAAACTAAACGAGTTTCTATATGTACCTAAGATTTCTCCAGAGGTTGACGCCATTGATGTGTCCTCATCCTGAGCGGCCTGGATTGCATCCTTAAGTAAGTCATAATTTCTAGCTGAAATAATCGTACTCAATCTACGACTTCGCAGTCCATCCGCAAATTGTTTAATGGCAAATTTTTCATTAATGGGTTTTAAAATATTATAGCATTGCTCATTACCGTCGGACTGTGAAATCGTCAGATCGACAAATAATTCGGTAATTTCTTTCCCATAATCTGAAATAGACCTGTCAAATTGTTTAATATTTTGTAATTTATGCTGAATTGTGGCTGCAGCTTTCTTACATAAAAGGGTATTTTTCATATCACTAATTAATTCAGTTACAGAACCATAAGACGACTTTAATTTTAATTTAGCCTCTACTGACAATCTACTTTTTAAGACAAAATTAATCAGGTTTTGCTTACATTCATTTTCTTTTAATAACGAACTATAATATTGAATATTATCAATTAACTGTTTGGTGTTACATTCCTCATTCGTCATAATAGGTAAAAGATTCAAAGCTGTTCTTAAATCAAAAGAATCCATGTTTGATACCGAGTCCGAATTATTTTTACACAACAACAAAATATCTTCATATAATTCTAAAAATTTAGTACAATAATTATTTATTAATAAAATATCATCACTAGTAAAGCACTTTTTCTCACATTTGTTCTCAAAATCAATTGACCAATTATTAAAGCGCTCATAAATGGCGTTACTCTCGCTTAACTTTATTTTTAATATATTTCCCTTCCTTCGTTTTGGTCCAATTTTAATTAAATAAATTCTTACATTCTTTAACTCATTATATAATCCTTCAATAATATCCATTTGATACTTACCATCATAGCTTACTGTCCACCACTATTAATTTAAAATGAAAAAAGAATACAATCTTACATTTGAATTATTAAAAAAATAAAATATCTAAAGTCCAATAAAATATTAAGAGTCCAAAGTTCATTCGACTGCAGTGTCCATGTTTGGTTTGTCACTGAATACTTAGTTCCGTACGCGTATCACGATGAATAAATATTATGCCGCAATTATTGTAACGATTTTATTTAATCATGTTTAATTATTAATATTATGCGATATTTATAAGCACTCTTGTTTTTAAAATACACTTTTATTATGCTTAGTCCACTTTATTTATTTATTTTTTTTTTACCACTTATTTAGCACTTTTAATTTTTATTATTATTTTTTAATTATTATTATTAATTTATTTTACACAGTTTCTGATGGCCCGTGTCGCCGGAAAAAAGATTTTCTTGCTGTCGTCCGAGTAATTTCCGTCTCAATCCATTTTCTGTGGCATCTTTTGTACTGCTTATAGGCAATAACCACAAGGCTTATCAAAATGACCAGGGTAACGACAGTTAGCAAAGTATTGGTTGTAGACATATTATGCCAACGAATTTCGTCTACTTGCGAATTGTTATTTCCTCCTGCTGCATTTTGTACGATGACCGTCTCTTCTTTAGACTGCTGCTTGCCCATTTTCCCGGTTTATTAGCACTTTTAACTTCGACTGAGAACTCCGTTTAATTAATTCCATTGTTCTAAGTTAAATTATGAGGCACGAAACGCGACGGATATGGAACGGTTTCAAATTCGCGACGGCTCACATGCAGGCGCCACAGGCAGGGTCGCCATGTACGGTGGTGGTTAGGATGAAATGAAATCACTGGCTGCTTAATTAAGACTGTCTTTATTAAATATCAAATAAACAATATATAGTCCAGAATAGTGCTGTGACATTACCATAATTATAAGTAGTGTTGTGACACAACTATGATTATAATAATATAATTTCTTATACCTCTACAAGTGTTCAACATGAATTTCCACCAAAAACCGACAGTACAATCAATCGGACTATTTTTTTTTTATTGCATAAATGAATAGTACTCTTAAATATGAGTAACTTCTCAGAAGAAACCGTATATCAAAAGTCAATATTTTCAAAGGTTTGTATAAAAATTTTCACGAGCCTCCTAAAAACGCTCCATACTAAAGTATATTATATGAAGTACTATAGTACTACTATAGTATATGAAGTATATGGCCGCAGGAATATATTTGTAAATATCTCCGATATTTGTGCGTTTAAGTTCATATTTACCATAATGAATGTTTTTGTATATGATGTGAGTAAACTAATGATGAAGGTTTTGTTTACCAATTTCGCAAAAAAAAAATTTTTTTGGTACTGGAGCGGAGCGAAATTTTTTATACAAATCGCTGTACCTTTGAAAATATTGACTTTTGATATACGGTTTCTTCTGAGAAGTTACTCATATTTAAGAGTACTATTCATTTATACAATAAAAAAAATCTGTCCGCTTGCCTATTACATATATTAATTAGGAGAATTGGTGTTCAGAACAGTGATCAACCTGTATATAACCTAGAGCGGTATGGCAGTAGAGACCGCGCGTGTGCAGTGTACCGGAACTGTGACGCAAGAAATGTATCGAGCTGTTGTCTGTTAGTTCGGCAGGCTGCTGGAGAATAACGAGAGATTTCACAGCCCACGGCCGTGACACCCGCCGACCCGCGACCTTGACTGCGGAGAAAACTAGCTCAATATTGTTTCACGAATTAAAATTACCGGAGACAATAATAATAACTCCCCGCACCGACATCGGTGACGGTGGCTGTTGAAACCAGACTTACGCAGGAGTAGTTTTGTAGTTCCCAAGTGTGTGGGCAGTACACAAGAGCACTCTCTCTTCCTTTATTCTCATAATCTAGTGGGACGGATAACCGACACGAGAGATTAGGCAGAGGTGCGACTTTTTACATGCCCATCCGAGTCCGACGCATGGATCATCTTTCTTGTCAGACAATCAGGTGATCAGTCTGCATTGTCCTAACCAAACTCGGAAACAACATTTTTTGTTGTTCCAATACGGGAATCGAACCCACGACCTCCGAATCGAGAGCCGATGCTCTAACCACTAGACCACGGAGGCTTCAATAGTACAACCGCACAACAACCAACGATCAACCGGAGACAATAGTAGAGCGATGAATTGAGCGCCATGCTTTCAAACTTTTAATCACTACTAGCTTTTTCCGCGGCTCCGCCCGCGTGAATCCCACGGAAACACTGTACTTTTTCGAGATAAAAAGTGGCTTATGTGTTATTTCAGAGCTTAAACAACTACCATACCTTTCATCAAAATCCGTTAAGTGGTTTTAGCGTAACAAAGCGAGTAAAAAAAGATCAATCCATACATCCATTCATCCTCACAAAGTTTCTAATTTAAAATAGTATTAGGACTTAATAGCTGATGCCTCCGTGGTCCAGTGGTTTAGAGTTTGGCTCACGACTTCGCAGGCCGTGGGTTCGATGCCCGCCTTGGACCTATGTTGTTATCAAGTCTGGTTAGAAGTTTAGAACAATTCAGGCTGTAATCAGCCTGATTATCTGACAAGAAAGATGATCCATGCGTCGGATTGGCATGTAAAAAGTCGGACCTGCACCAGTCGTGTCGGGCATCCGTCCTACTGGGTTACGAGAGCAAAGGAAGAGAGCCTGCTCATTTATATTGCATACACACTTGGGCACTATAAAATAACTCCTGCGTAGCTGGTCTGGTTTCAATGAAACCGGCCACACCGTCACCAATAGTGTTCCCATGGGATACTGTATTTAGGCGGGTTATCCTGTCACGCTGACCGCACGGTGACGGTCGGCGCTGATGGGTCAATATGTATGTAGGTAGATATGTTATTGATTGTATTGGAAATTCATGTTTCACAGTAATAATACACAATACTTCTTGCACTTTTTCCACTTTAATAATTATTTTACATTAATTTTAATATATTACACGACCGGTTTTGACAAAGTCGGACGGACCAAAGCTAGTATTAAATATGTAGTCCATATTTTACAAGAACTTCCATGTATTACCAATTTCTTGGAAAATAAATCATTATATTCTATTCTATTCTAGGTGCATCGTGCGGGCACAATTTATCCGCTACAACTCGCGTAGCGCAAATATTAAAAATATATGCATATGTACTCATTTCTTTTATTACGTAATACGTAGGTACTAGATATTGCCCGCGGCTCCGCCCGTATAAATACAGAATCCCAAAGGAACACTGCACTTTTTCGGGATAAAAAGTAGCCTATGTTTTAATCTAAAGCCTAAACTACCATCATACCATTTTTCATCGAAATCCGTTCAGTAGTTTTTGCGTGAAAGAGTAACAAACATCCATCCATACATCCTCACAAACTTTCACATTTATAATATTAGTAGGATGGAAAAACGGAAAGGTGCCGCACGACGCACAAGGACATGTGGCAAGGATATTTTGTACACAGTTTTCGCCTTAGCAATCAAAAACGCTTATTTTTCATCGAAATCCGTTCAGTAGTTTTTGCGTGAAAGAGTAACAAACATCCATCCATACATCCTCACAAACTTTCACATTTATAATATTAGTAGGATGGAAAAACGGAAAGGTGCCGCACGACGCACAAGGACATGTGGCAAGGATATTTTGTACACAGTTTTCGCCTTAGCAATCAAAAACGCTTAGAATTCTTCTATTTTCATATTGACTACGGCGAAGCTAATAGAAAGGGTTTAAATTTTGGCAATATATATATGTATGTTTGTATGTTTAATATGTGTTCCACCGTAGCGCCTAAACTACTGATCCGATTTTAATAAATAAGGTGTCAATAGCTTCGTAATAATAGCCCGATTAACATAGGCTACATAATTTACGTAATAGGACTATAATTATTATAAAAATTATAGTTATAAACCCTTATAAAATAGGAAAACCACCAAACATCCAGTAATTTTTACTGCACCATATCCTTCTACATTGCTCTGTAAAAGAAAATGAAAGAGGTGACGTCATACGGACCGGGAGCAAAAGCTTCTGTTGGTGCTATCAAACATTGAACGCGAGAATGTTTCCAAGTTTACGGTTTAGAAATTTACAGCTTTATCGTACAAAAAGTTGCGCCATCATATTTTGTACACTTCAAAGGAAAATCGTTTTATTCTGCGTCTAGACTTTCTTATCTGTGCTGTCTACTTATTTACTTCTTATTTTTTAATATTCGTAATTCAATTTTGTACTTACCTCTATATTGCACATCTATTACAAAATTCTAAAGAAGAAGGAGCAAAACGTCCCCACCCTTGTATCACTACTAGACATAATAGGTATATTAATCGAAAGGTCTTAAAAAGTGTGTAATTTTATTGTAGGGCGAAAAATCTGTAAACCGTGGGTGAAATAAGTTATTGAGGGTTAAATGTTAAAAAAAAGTTTAAAAACTCACCTATATTATTGCACCATTTTAAAGTGCTGCTAATAAGAAACAATATCTGGGAAGGAATAGTATACGGCACACTTCAGACAAATTATGGAAATATAATGCTTATTTCCATATATTATATAATGCCTCCTAAAAAATATGCTTGTTCTTTAAATCTCTTTCCTTCCTTACGCGTTATTAATTAGGTATGAACTATACAATTAATTTTTATTGTAGAAACAAACTAATAAGCACATTTTAACGTAAATAAAATATAAAATTATATTTTCAATCTTAAGTAATATAAAAATTTTGTAACACAGTGTTTGAGAACTCCTCCGAAACGGCTTGGCCAATTTTTATGAAACTGTAGTTGGTAGTTATGAGAATAGGTTGTAAGCTATTTTTCATACCCGTAAGTGATAAAAGATGGCCAACCCCAAAATATTTTATTGTTTCGATTTGTTATTTTTATTGTTTTATTATTGGCTTTAACAATACATACAACCCTTATTCACGTTTCTAACACCAACCTCCAATGTTTAATAGCAATATTAGTACTGTAATAACCTTCACGCCTCAGTGGTCGATTCATACATCATCTGTTGGTTGTAGGTGTAGGTACTAGATAGAAGGTGTAGGTTGTATATTGGTTATATAGTTGGTGTATATAGGTTATTTATTTAATCTAGTTCATAGTAAAGACAGAACAACGTTTGATGAGTAGCTATAGGTAGTTATTTAATAATCCAGATTATACTTAAGATGTAAATAAGTTATATTTTATTTAATCCAGTTCATAGTTAAGATAGAATGTCTGATGGGTATAGCTAGTGTAATTATAATAATACGCCAAAGATATTCAATTTGATTGCAATTTACTGAAGCGTCAAGCGGATCATGTCGCAGCAGACGCCCACCGCCAGACGCCGCGCGCTGAATTATTATCGAGTCAGAAACTCTGAGTTTCCGATCGTCATACCTTGTTCAGATTCAGTTTTATATCAACGTAAGCAAAAAGACTAAGTACGACCAAATTAATGTATCATTGGATTTCTTTGTTGCATGATAAATGTCATCTAAAACTGTTTACACGGACGGACCCTCGGGCAACAGCTAGTATAATATATTACTGTAATACTAAACTTTTTCAGGATAGAGTATAGCCTATGTTTTAATGCAGATTCTAAACTACTACCATACAAAATTTCATCGAAATCCGTTATGTAGTTTTTAAGTAATTAACTCTTGTTTAAAAAGCTATAATATGTTGGAGCGTACAAAGATCAATATTGCATATTTTATGTTAATAATAAATAATACGTGACAGAGTAACAATCATCCATCCATCCTCACAAACTTTCACATTTATAATATTAGTAGGATATTATATACTGCTTACGTACCGATTGTATTTTAGCTGTCGACGTTCAAGTTCGAAATAAAAGCGGTGTCAGAACATCGCTGCACTTACAGGCACTTTACACTCAAAGGCTCTCTACAGGTCCATAAGTGTTGCAAAATTGTGTTACACGAAATGTTTACCGATATCACGGTAAATATTTCATGTAACACATAATAATATTATCAATATTATGCTATATTATAGGCTCTCTTTATAGGCTCTCTGTGTAAATTAAACGACCTCTGTGGCTCAGTGGTTAGCGCGTAGGCGCTAAAGTCGGAGGTCACGAGTTTGAATCCCGCCAGTAAAAAAAAGTTTCTGTGTTCCTGGATCATGGATGTGGTAGGTAGGTAACACTGAAAATGTTTAGAAAGTGAAAAACTGCTTAATGTAGAAAGTTGCCAATACTTTATTGTTTTTCGAAGTAATCTCCGTTCCTCTCTACACGTCGTCGCATTCGATGGAACCACTGAGAAAAGCAGTGAGCCCATTCTTCCTTAGATCTCTTCTGTGGCATTTTCGTACGCTTTCACCGCATTTTCAGGACTCGTAAAGCGAATACCTCGGATTTTATCTTTAGTTCTTGGCAATAAATGAAAGTCGCAGGGCGCCAGGTCAGGACTGTATGGCGGATTACTCATTATCTCGATACCTGCCATAGTCAAATATTCAACAGTCCGTTTTGCGGAGTGCACTGAACCATTGTCGTAGTGAAGGAGGATCCTGCTTCGAGGGCGCTGCTGTCGAATTTTTTTCAAGACAACAGACAAACAGCGATTGACATACCAGTCTGCAGTAACTGTCCTTCCATCTTCTAGTACAACTGTCGCGAAATTACCTTTCCGACCAAAGAATGAGGCAATCATCTTTTTTCCTTGACTTCTTCCTTTCTTTACCTTAGTTGGCCGATACTCGGAAGAAAACACCCACTGAGCTGATTGTCTTTTGGTTTCGGGTTGGAAATATATCCAGCTTTCATCACCTGTGACGATGTCAAATACAGCATTTGAGTCACCGCCGTTGAACTTATCTAACATTTGGCGACAACAGTCCATGCGAAGGTGTTTCTGGTCGTCGGTTAAAGTATGAGGAATCCATTTGGTACAAAGCTTCCTGGCGCCTAAATGTTCGTGTAATATTTTTTGAACTTGACTCATACTAATGCCTAGGCTTGCCCGTACCTGCTGATAGGTCACTCTCTTATCTTCCTCTATCATGCGTCGCACAGCACTGATGTTATCTTCAGTAGTCGCTGTTAAAGGACGTCCCTCACGCGGATCATCATTGAGATTGCTACGTCCACGCTTAAACTCGTTAAACCAATTGTAAATAGTGGCACGAGATGGGGCTTCATTAAGAAATGCTAATCGCAGCCTATCATAATTTTGTTGTTGAGTAAGCCCACAACGAAAGTCATAATAAATCAATGACCAAAAATTTTTTTGCCTTAGGTTCATTTTCACGCGTAACAAGAGTTTTAGATTTGCCGCCAATTCACAAAAACAAATGACAATGAATGTAATATACTAAATACATTACCAAAGAGTTCTAAAATTGAAATTCAAAAAAAGTTTTCATTAGCAATGTTTCTAACTGGCCAGTTCTAAACATTTTCAGTGTTACCCACGTATGATACAATAAAAAAATCTTAAATATTTATAATATACTAGCTTTTGCCCGCGACTTCGTCCGCGTGGAGTTTTTTATCCCTTTTTCACCCCTTTAGGGGGCGAATTTTCAAAAATTCTTTCTTAGCGGACGTCATTACAACTATCTGGATGCTAAATTTCAGTAAAATCCGTACAGTAGTTTCAGCTGTGCATTGATAGATGAGTCAGTCAGGTTTGCCTTTTTAAGGTTCCGTTATACTTAAGGAACCCTTATAGTTTCGCTCTGTCCGTCTGTCTGTCTGTCTGTCTGTCCGCGCCTCTAGCTCCTGTAATTATGAATATAAATGGATGAAATTTGGTGCAGTTATAGATTGTGTATAGATCACGGTTCGGGATCATAAAAAATAATAATTTTATATTTTAGGGGTGGCTCTCCATACATGTGAAATGGGAATGAAAAATATTTTTTCACTCTACCCCATCGTGTGGGGTATCGTAGAATAGGTTTTTTAAAATAAAGGCAAGGTTTTATACGTTACTTTTTTATAAAGTTGACCATTTTCGAGTAATCGGCCTCCAAATTAGTTTGTAAGTTGGTCCCCCCCCCCTAGCATTTTTTTGAGATAGAAACTTGCAAATTTCCATGCTGATAGATCATGCTAAAAACTCTTTAGGAAAATTATTGTGAACCAAATCGGACAGTAACTTTTGGAGTAATTAAAAGAAAGCATATTACGCGTTTATAGTTACGGAACCCTCCTTAGACATATCCTGACATGCTCTTGGTTAGGTTATATTCATTTAGAGAAAATATAGTGAAAAATATATAATTATAGTAAATCTTTAAGCTATTAAATACATATATTTCCGTTGTCACTTGTCTGGTACCCGTAACACGGGTTCTTCGAGAACTTACCACGAGACATTGACGAGGCGTGAAAACGTCCATAGATATTATACAAAAAAATTTTATTACAAAAAAAATAGGCAAGCAACAGCCTATTTTACACAAAGAGCCAAAACGTGAGTCAAATTGACGATCATTGTTTAGCGCAAACATAATAATATGCTACAATTATTATCATTCCAGGAATTTAAACCTATCAAAACTGTTTATATAATATCAAAGTCCACTTCATAGAAATCAATACAAAACTATGCCGAAACTATACAAATTATAAAGCTCAATAATGCGTTTTGCACGATTTCATGAAATAATATTTTATAATAATATTGTATTATATTCGTTTACATAAGTATATTGTAAAATAGTTTACAGACAGTAACTATGTCATGAAATATCGCAAGCGATTTCATTTATTAGATGCGAGTGTAAACTTTTCATGAATATGTAAACCAGATATTGAGAGCTGTCTGTGTTTTTATCTGCCAGTGCAACATGTGTGTATACAGTATGACCACCTTGTTAATTAATGTCTTTTGCCAATCTTTGTTTTTCTATATAAGTGACAGAAGATATACGAAAAACGACGATTCTAGAAACACATTAACCACATGGTAGGAACTGAAAACATCGCTAGTGCAGGATTACAACTTAGTAATTACACAGTTACCGCGTTTTAATGCAGTAATATTTTTTTTAAGATAGAACAAAAATGATATTCAGCAAACAATAGAAGTAATTCAGGTCAGCGCTGCTGACGGCCGGCTGCAGTCACCCTGACATCGGCCGCACTATTGCCAATACTATATAAGCGGTATTGCACCAGACATGAGTATCATTCGGCTCCCACATCCCGGAGGAAGATGAAGACCTGCGTGCTGCTGTGTGCCCTGCTCGCCGTCGTGTGCGCCAGGAATGTTCGGCAGAGGAGAAGCGTGGACCTAGCGGCCGCCGCCTCCCACCACTGGGAGAAGGGCGGCGGCGGGGAACACCACGGGGACCACCACCACGAGGGCGGCGGCCACCACGAGAAGGGCTACAAGGGCCACCACGAGGACCACCACGGCAAGCACGGCCACTCCGACCACGAGGGCCACAAGGGCCACTACGACGAGCACGGCGGCCACATGAAGCACCACCACCACGACGACGGCTACTACGACGAGCACCACCACGGTGAAAAGGGCGAGCACGGCCACGGCTTTGAGGAGAAGGGCCACTACCACAAGGGCCACTCCACCAAGGGCCACCACGGCATACACAAGGTAGACGAGTTCAAGAAGGACAAGCACTTCCATGACAAGCACGGTGAATCTGGCTTCGAGGAGGGCTACGGCGGCCACCACCACGAGGGCGGCTACAAGAAGGGCGGCGAGTTCCACAAAGGGCACAAGGAGGGCGGGCACCACGAGCACGAACACGGCTCCAAGGGCCACCACGAGAAGGGCGGCCATCACCATGAGCACAAGGGCCACCACGACGAGGGCGGTCATCATGAGCATCATCATCACCACGAGGGCCACGGCAGCAAGGGCGGCCACGAGGACCACAAGGGCTGGGGCTGGAAGGGACACCACTGATAAGCCCAACTTTATAGACCAATGAATTTTGTTATTGTTACTTTGTGATAAATTAAAAAAATATTTGAACATCTTAGTTTTATTCAAATCAAATTACTTTCCTTTATTGCATAAGTTTCTTAAGTCTTTACATACGCGCTGCAGCTTCTGCGGCACGGCCGACTTTTGAATGGATTTCGCAGAAGCTGCGTCGCTTCACCTTAATTACTCTGTGGTATCACCGCCGGCGTTGAGGCTCAAAATTCATACAATCCTAATGCAGCGACGCGGACGCCGCGACATGGCAGCCTGGAGAAAGCTGCGGCGCGTATGTAAACGTACTGTTAAACACTTAACCCCTTACTAATAAACGCTGTATAAGCTTGGTATAACTAATACAGTGTTTTGTTCCCGTCACACAAGTGACATTTTTAATTCGATAGAAGGAGACAAAACACTGTATTATTTATACCAAGCTTATGCAGCGATTATTAGTAAGGGGGTTAGTGCTCACATTCATCTCCCAAATCTAATATTATAAAACAGGCTAAGGCTGGCGCTTACCTCGGCCAACGAATCAGTTTGGCCATACAGCGAGGTAATGCTGCCAGCCTCTTAGATACTCTACCCGCAGCCTCCGACCTAGATACAGTTTTTCGCCTATAACCCTTTTTTATTTTTCATTTAGGCATAATATAGTTAATATTGTAACTAGTTTTTAAATCAGTTGAAATAGTTATTTATGAATATTAAATATTATACAACATACATAAATATAATAGTAGCTTCCACACCGATTTCGGTGGCGATGGCTGGTGTCGTTGAAACCAGCCCGGCTACGCAGGAGTTATTTTATAATGCCCAAGTGTGTGCGCTAAGAGTACTCTCGTAACCCAGTGATAGATAACCGACACGAGTGGTGAGAGATCAGGCGCAGGACCGACTTTTCACATATATCCATTCGATGCATGGATCATTAATATAATTGATTAGACGATTAGGTGATCCAGCCTGCATTGTCTTAACCAATAAACATATTTTTTTTGGTATTCCAACGCGGGAATCAAACCCACGACCTCCGAAGTCGAGAGACAACCTATAAACCGATCGAAGATCACGAGGATGATATAGATACATAAACAAAACTTTAACCATTAAGGGCTAATTATTTAGTAGAACCTTCCTTCGCGTACCAAATTGAAGCTAAAATTATCATAAAACATTTGGAAGAAAGTGTGAAGAGATGAAAAATCACTTAGGTTAGGATTTAGGTTCCAACACAATTTCGCTAGTATCGGAATTCGGAAGCGATTATCGACTACTATCCATAGATACTTTAAATACTAATAAAGAATAATAATAATAATTATTATTATTATTTTCAATACACAAAAAGACACAAGTAGCAAAAAACATAAGAAAATAAAAGAATAACAAATTGCGATATAAACAAACTAAAAAATATAACATTACTACAAGTTGTGCCTTAATGTGACCATAAAAAGGTCCAGTTCGGTTTACGAATAAGAAGAAGAACCACGGATATCATGCACCTTTTTTTTTTTTTTTTTTTTACTTCTTCTTATCAAGCATTTCACATAATAATAATCAAAATACCACTAGATGTAATACATTCATAATACATAATACTTACATCTTTTAAATAAACCATATAATAAATAAATAAATAATATGCTGTGTAGTGTATAATAATGTATACTTATTAAAGTGTTTCTACTTGCGAGTGAAAATGAATAGGTGCACATTAAACTTAGGTATATACTGTTGTGGTACAGGCTGTGTCTTTATACTAGTAAAGCTCCCAACGCTATCTACTGAGTAATTACATGAACTGTACTATTAAGTTCTCATAATCAGTAAACATTTATATGTATATGTGATAAAAAAACTGTATTAAATCGAAGTAAATATTGTACTTACTCATGAACGATGAACTATGTTATCTGACATTTGGTCGTAGTCGGTTTTTCTCCACACCAACTCTGTTGGTAATTTGTAACCCTAAAGTCAAGCATTGTAGACCAAAATTTTAGAATAATATCGATTTTTATTAAACTTCGCTAGGTTGGAATGTGCTTAATTTCTATAACTAGCATTAATTTCGCGCGGCTTTGTCCGCGTGAAATTAGGTTTTAAACTCTCATCCCCTATTTTATCCCCGTGGGGGTTGAAAATCCTACCCTAGTCGATACCTACGTCATATGAGGAATACGTGTGCAAAATTTCAGTTGTAACTTCTAACACCAAAGGATGGAAATAATATTTCACGCCGGTTTTCTGTGAGGCCGCGGTATTTATCCGGTCGAGCCGGCCCATTTCTTCCTAAATATGGCCCTCCCACGTTTATTTTTGCATTCATATATTTTCTAAATTAAAATAGGTATGAAAATAAATCCAGTATTTTTATTTTCTAAATAATAGCCAAAGCATTGTATCTAAAATAAAACATTGTTGTAAAATAGTACTGTGAAACAACGAAAACAATATTATTTTTTAAATGAACAAATTCAACCCTTATACTTTTTGTGGTGAAGGAAATATTCACTTTTTATTTTTCCCTTGGATTTACCCCTCTGATAAAGGCTTTGCGACTCCCTGAGGGTTAAAAAACGCTGGCAAAGGGATATTCCATAAATTTTATCGTCGGTTTTTTCAATTTTTATTTTGGTTTTTGTTTCACTCTGTAAAGCAGAAAATCATAATTCTTCTTTTAGGAAGCTCCCCTATTCGAATGTGTGTTAATAAACCTATCATTTTATCATACAAGATATAACGCCCTTTGACCGAATTATGGATCGCATATCTGATTTTTCATTTGAACTAGATGGAAAGGGAAGTCTTACATTCGTACATTCGTAACATGGTAAGCTTTACAAACTCTTCAGCACGCACGGCGCTTACTGATTGTCATGAATAAGCACACTAAAGGTATTAAAATGTCATTGTTGATGTCGTTAAAAACGCCGTTCAAACGTTCACTATCACAATAAAATTTGTGAACAGTGTTTTATGTCCTGTGGGATCCATTCATGCTCGTAAATGACAAATCTAGTGAACATCTGAGGTTGAATTCTAATAAACAAAACCAATAATACAATTAAAATCAAGTCTCAATATGCTAAAACTGTCAAACGGTATTCTCGTAAACGTTAAACCAACGTGAAACGCACTCTGATTGATCCAAACTTTACAAAATCAGCTTATGATAACAAGTCGATTCACTTATAATACAATTAAAGTAAAAAAAGTCTACTTTAAATACGAGGATTGAGATTCAGTTAGATAGCGTTTGTAAACTTTTTTGGATAGAAGCAAATTAAGAGATTATTTTTTTCTACCGATTTTTTAATCAACTCGGTACTGTACTTTCTTACCCGACTGCGAATAGAACTACTTAAGTCAAAAGGTAGGGTAAGGATTTTGGCAGTATATGTATGTATGTTTGTTCCGCCGTAGCGCCTAAACTACTGGTCGGATTTAATTAATGAGGTGTCACTAGATTCGTAAAAATAGGCCGAGTGACATAGGCTATTTAATTTACGTAGTCGGTTTATAGTTTTTAATAAATTTGTACTTATTTTATTCAACTTAATTTGAAAAGTAATGAGTATGTACAAATATTTTAATGATGACTGATGCGTATATAACGGATGGACTGTACGAAGAGAGAAGACATCCTTAAATAATGATACTGCACCAGACAATTCAGGCTCCGTAAGACGTTCATAATACTGTAAATCTAATCGTGCTATTAATTCTAGACACCAAATTAGAAACCTTTAGTGTCGCACGTATCACAGCGTCAAGGCTACGTAGAGACTCCGGATTTCCTAACCGCCTTAATACTGGTATAAATTATCACGGGCACCGGTCCAGGCATCATTCTCACAGGTCTCACCATGAGGAGCAGTCTGCTAGCGTTGTGCGGGCTCCTGGCCCTGGCGGCCGCGGCCAGCGCCCGGGATATACGGGAGAGGAGGGCGGCAGATCTAGAGGTAGCCGCCTCCGGCCACCACTGGGACAAGGGCGGCGGCCACGAGCACCACGGCCACCACCACCACGACCACGGCGGCCACCACCACAAGGGCCACAAGGGCCACCACGAGGACCACCACGGCAAGCACGGCCACTCCCACCACGAGGGTCACAAGGGCCACCACGGCGAGCACGGCGGCCACAAGAAGCACCACCACCACGACGACGGCTACCACCACCACCACCATCACGGCGAGAAGGGCGAGCAC
This sequence comes from Glaucopsyche alexis, assembly GCA_905404095.1. Lineage (NCBI taxonomy): Eukaryota > Metazoa > Arthropoda > Insecta > Lepidoptera > Lycaenidae > Glaucopsyche > Glaucopsyche alexis. The sequence goes on along the minus strand of FR990047.1, from coordinate 28,656,998 downwards.
GGCCACGGCCACGAGGAGCACGGCCACTGGCACAAGGGCCACGACACGAAGGGCCACCACGGCGTCGAGAAACACGACGAGTTCAAGAAGGACAAGCACTTCCACGACCATCACGGCGAGAAGGGCCACAAGTCCCACCACGGCGGACACCACCACGAGGGCGAGTACAAGAAGGGCGGCCACTTCCACAAGGGCCACAAGCACGGCGGACACCACGAGCACGAGCACGGCAAGAAGGGCCACCACGAGAAGGGAGGTCATCATCATCATCACAAGGGTCATCACGGGGACGGCGGTCACCATGAGCACTGGCACCACCACCACGACCACGGCAAGAAGGGCGGCCACGAGGACCACAAGCACTGGGGCCATAAGTCCCATCACTAGAGACCGCCTTTTGACTGTTAATTATGTTGTTGTTTTTATTTTGTTACGCTGTTTTTTAACAAAAAATAAAATGATTTCCTAGAACAAAACTGTCTCTACATTTTGTATTAAATCCCACTATAGCTTCGTCGTTATTGGTTCTCCTATTCCCATAACGACCCATAAAAATAAAGCGACGCCTTTCATTTCCTCCCTTTGTGTTGTCTAATTAAAATCAATATTATCCCAAGTCAGTAACATAAACATTTATGTCCCCTCAATAATTCTTATAACATCTTTTGTTTTTCAATATTCATAAAATACAATGTCCGATACCGAATAAAATAAGATATTTATATGAAACGTGCTCCTGTTTTGACATGCTCTTGGTTAAATTATCATCATCATTACATTACATTTATAGTATAAAAGAAAGTCCCTTTTTTGTCTGTCCTATGTATGATTATATTATCTTTATAACTACGCAACGGATTTTGATGCGGTTTTTTTAATATATAGAGTGATTCAATAGGAAGGTTTATAATTTTACGGGTACTTTTATATAGTAAAGGGTACTAATCAAAAAATCAAAATCAAAAATGTTTTATTTCCATATAGGTTACAAAGCAACGCTTATGAAATTGTCCCTACTTGAATACATGATGCCTACCACCGGTTCGGGAACTAACCCGGCGAGAAGAACCGGCGTAAGAAACTCGCACGGGGCACTAGCAATATGGAAAACTGTTCTTTAAAAAAAATGAATACTTTTACAATATGAAAACTTAAGTCTATATAATATTAACAAAAATCAGATACATAAAGTACACAGAAGCAGCGATCGTCAATAAAATCCTTGACTCTATAGTAAGCACAGTGTTGCCACTTTAGTGATTTTGTCACTAGATTTGGTGAATTTTCGGAGTTGGACAGTGATATTCTAAAAAAGAAATCACTGAAAAATTATTTGATGACTTTTAGTGATATTTAAAGAATCTCAAAGAATTTAGAAATTGGCAACCCTTCGCTAAAGGCCCAGATAAATGTTTTGGATTTGGCTTAAATAGTCCGGTCAATTTAGACATTCGAAGTTACCTAAATTCCCACCAAGCTGAAAATCGGTAAGATTGTTTAAAATATCATTAAAAACAAAATTTGAAAGTTCCCCATCTTTCCCCTGTAAGGAAATAATTTTATTCAAGGTCAAAGGTAAAAAAATGAGTTTTTCGCGATTTTCAGCAAAACGGTAAGTTTTATCATAAAAACATTTCAAACAAAAATTGTAGATCATAAAATTATGTACAAAAAATTAATTAATACTTTTTTTTCTACGAGCCACCGTTTTTTAGATATAACGATTCAAAAAGTTGTAAAAGTTGTAATCGTCATAATATGCACACGTTTCCTCGCCACCTATGAGGTAGTGTACTTAGCCGTTTTTTTTTTTGTGGTTTCCCCAGTAGGCCTATTCCACGGGTCAGTTTTGATCCTGTTTAATTTGAAACTATTGAAAAATAATGGATATTAGCAGAGATTGAAAAGATAAAAGCAATTTAAGTTAAAAAACAGTAGTGAAATTTAATCGTCCGAGTCGTAACTTTCAAAATCTTCTTCTTGTTCTTCTTCTTGATCTTCTTTTTCTTGTTCGTCTTGTTCTTGTTCTTCTTGTTCTTGTTCTTCTTCATCTTCATCCTGAGTGCATGTAAACTGCGTTAATAGCGATGTATCTTCGCGAATGATATCTGCAGCTGCCTCTAGGACTCTGAATCGTTCCTCTTTTTTATTCTTTTTTTTTTCGTACCAGGCTTGATTCAAAATATCATGATGATTATCTACTAAGCATATGAATGTTGATGCTCCCGATTTCTCAGTGATAATGTATATTTTATATTAGTAGTGTAAGTTACAATAACCGATAGAAAAATATTTTAACATATATTATTACAACTATAGAGATGTATATATACGTGGCGTACTCATGCATATTATGACGATTACAACTTTTACAACTTTTTGAATTGTTATATCTCAAAAACGGTGGCTCGTAGAAAAAAAAGTATTAATTAACTTTTTGTAGATAATTTTATGATCTACAATTTTTGTCTGAGATATTTTTATGATAAAACTTACCGTTTTGCTGAAAATCGCGAAAAACTCATTTTTTTTTACCTTAGACCTTGAATAAAAAATTTTCCTTACAGGGGAAAGATGGGGAATTTTCAAATTTTGTTTTTAATGATATTTCAAACAATCTTACCGATTTTCAGCTTGGTGGGAATTTAGGTAACTTTACTCTTATTTTTTGGTCTAATTTGACCGGACTATAAAGTAAAATGTACACTTTGCTGAGTAAAAATTACCTATTTTGAAACGTTGCTCTAGACAAAGAGAGTCGAACCAGCAAATCGTGGCTTTAAAAATCTTATGCTGTTGTCTCTTAATATTGTAGTGACTGCACAATTTTACACAAACATGTTTTTCTGAGGTTTCTATGTCTAAACATATTTCAAAATATTTAAAGTATCAAGATAGTTTTTCGACGATACTTGAAGTTAACAGCTTAAAATATACTTTTAAAATTTGCCGCCAATCTATTGAGCCACGCCGCGCCGCGCCATTCCCACGACTCATTGGTTCAAATGAGAGCTACTTAATTATTTATCTTAGGATGAGAGTACTATAATAAGTTCGACTCTATATACAATAATTGTGGTCTTGTGTGTGTGTGGTGTGGTTTCAAATATGTCAATTTGAAACCACACCACACACACTTTTTTAACTTACTTTGATTATTACAACACTACACTACATTATAAATTATTTAGTGAATTCTAGTGATTTTTTTAGTTTTAAATATTCCTTAATCTGGTGATATTTCAAAATAAAACTAGTGAAAAAGTTTTCTGCGAGGTGGCAACACTGAGTAAGCATTTGCACACAAACGTTTTTTAACTACTAAAAATATTTATCCAGTAGATAAGCAATACAATGATTTGTCCTTGTCTTATGCGTTGGAAAAGTCGCTTGACAGACAAGGACAAAACATTGTATTGCTTATCTACTGGATAAATATTTTTATAAGTAAGGGGTATAATGTATAGAACATGCATAATATAGTAGAGAAACACTAATAATTTTAGACGTTTCCAATGTCGTAAATAAAAACATTTTTTGCGCTTACGTTTCAAACGCTGGCTGAATCCTACGAGATAGATCAAAATTATGTAGTACAAAATTGTACACGTCAAAAAGGTCAACAAAAAAGTCCGCGATGGCATATGTCTATCTTTTAGGGATAACCCACAATAACCATTTTTTTATCGTTCATTTTAATTTAAATTTTACGAAGCGATTTTAAGCAATACAGCATTAATCCTTATCCAATTAAGTACCTTTAATACATTATGCATTTAATATAGACATTAGACACTACGATTATTAATTATAAATATTATTCGTAGCGTACACAGTATGATTCTTATAATTAAATACGTTACCCACTTTAAGTATTTTATACACATTGTATAACCGTTTAAGCCATACAGTTTGAATTAATATATTATTGTACAATTTATATTCAAACGCGAAAAATATATCTAATATAATATCGAGCGAACTTTCACGTCGCGTCGAGGTGATAGGGTCCCATTTTACCTAAATTGGGAAACGAAACCCTAAAAGTCATTACATTTTATTCAATATTATATACAGAAGTATATATTGCAGTAAGTACAGTTATTTGCTGAAGAAGTTTTTTCTTCAGGAACTCATTCCACGCGGGCGAAGCCGCAGGCAAAAGCTAGTTTACTTATAATGCCCTATTTATATTATATAGTAATAAGGGCATTATAACTTAAAAATTGTGTAGATAGTAGGCAGTAATTATATGTAGTAGGTGTAGGAGTTAGATATGAGCGCCGATGGGTAATAGGTCGGCGGCGGCGCACGTTGTCTTTTATGCAGAACTCTGTATGTATCACTTACGTGGATGTCCTCGTTCATCTCCTCGTTTAAAGCATGAATGAAGTAAGGCTTATATGAATATATATGACTTTGGTTATAATATGTATAATGCTCATAGTCACTGACTGAAATTACACATTATGTCAATCCCTCTCGCTCACTCGGCGCGCCGATGTATTTTCGCGGCGGCGGCGGCGCAGCAAAATCGGCGGCGGCGGCGGCGCGCCGGCGCGGCGCTCATATCTAGGAGTAGGTTGTAGGTGTTGGTATTAACTGGTATATGTGTAGGTAATTATATTTTTATCCCATTTCATAGAACTTATGAGTTATGACAGAACAACGTGTATCGGAACAGCTAGTCTAATACTAATAATAATATTATAAATGTGAAAGTTTGTATGTTGTTGATGATGATGTTTGTTACTCTTTCAGCAAAAAGTATTGAACGGATTTTGATGAAATTTGGTATGGAAGTAGTTGGAGCTCTGGATTAAAACAGGCTACTATTATCCCGAAAAAGTACAGTGTTACCGTGGGATTAGTATTATCGCAGGCGGAGCCGTGGGCAAAACCTATATAAAATTATCATGTTATATATATGTTTGTCGCCGTTCCGGAAAAGTTCTACGACAAACACTGGACACGAAATTTATCTATACTAATGATGAAATTTGGTACAGAAGAAATTTGGTACGATATAGATAGATATACGATATATATATATATGAGACCACGGGGAAGGACATATGCTACTTTTTATCGCGGCAAAATGTACAGTTACCGTGGGATTTACTTTTGCACGCACGAAGTCGCGTGCAACATATAGTATAATACAAAAGACATTGAAATGAGATCGGCAGCATTATAACGCAAAATCTGCCTAGAATCTAGATTTGATATTAGACGTAAAATTGATGAGTTCCCGCTGGCGTGCATTCACAGGGCAGTCACGTCCGAGTTACGCTACACGCTGAGACTTACGACGTGTCACGCTGCACGCCGAGACTTACAACGTGACGGCGTGACGGCGAAAAGCCACTCGCTTATCTCGCCGAGAATTACCCGTAGATCTGCGGGTCTAAAAAGGCCACTTACGCAATATCATCGCAATATTGCTATTTGACACTAAAGCAATTCTGCTTGTTAATCTGTCAAATGAATGCATTTCAGCCAATTTCTACATTTGAATTGTATCCAAATCTTAATATGAATCGCAATTCAAGTGGCCATTTTACGATCGCTGTCAGTAATTCATAACAAGAATTGATAAATGAATTGCCAAAACGGCCTTTTTAGACCTGCAGTTACAAATGTCGCGTAATCTTGTATCAACCGTACGTTATTAATCTATATGTCACCGTAAAATTGTAAAAACCGTTAGATTGTAAAATAACTAACGAAATTGTAAAAATATGTCGAAAGATTTATAACCATATATTTATAATCTAACGAAAATTATTGTGTTAAATTATAGGCAGAATATTCGCGTCGGAAGTCTATCAACATTTTATAATTTCACTAGTTTTATTACAATCTAACGGTTTTTACAATTTTACGGTGACATATACATACTTAACTGCTTTTCACTAAATGCATATAAAAGTATAGTATACGGTACCTAGTTAAAATAAAAAAACAATTTTTATACATTTTGTCTGTCCGTCTGTTTATTGCGGCTAATTTCTAAAACTTTCAAGTTCCTTTTAAAAAAATAGAGTTCCATTTCCACTACTACGCAAATGAAGTTTCGGTCGCCAGCTTTATCTATAGAAATATTACAAAGAGGAAAGATTTGTTTGTTTATTTGCATTGATTTGAAATTAATTTTGATGAAATTTGGCACAGATATAGAGAAGACCACAGGGAAGGACATAGGCTACTTTTTGTCGCGGCAAAATGTACGGTTTCCGCCTGATTTCCTTTTGCGCTTACGAAGACAAAATAGTAATTAGAAATCTAAGCACAATTTGAACTTTAAAAAAAGGATCTTGTTTGACGTTTTACTTACAAAACAACAGGATCATCTTGTATGGAAAGCCAATTACCGCGACCGTAAAAAAATACTAACAAAAAATATAATTTGCTTTAAAACTGAGCTGACATTCAATGCTTTATCAACTAACTTGTAAAACCTAATTATAGATCATATGACATATCTAAATGATATCAAAAAAATCCTTCTTAGCAAAAATTGAGTTATGGGGAACATTATTGAAAATGCATATGAAAATTTTTATTTCCAAATAAAACTTAACAAGCTATTTTCAGAAAGTCAACAAAAGAGCTACCACCGGTTCAACCCTAACCCGCCGAGAAGAACTGGCGTAAGAATCTCGCAACCGGCCTTGTTAGCCTATGTGTTTATCCAGAGCTCAAACTACTATAATACCAATTTACACCAAAATTCATAAAATGTACGGTAAATGTACGGCGGGATTTCCTTTTGCGCGCACGAAGTCGCGTGCAACATCTAGTATTATTATAACCCAAACTGGTCAGGTTTGAGTTATACCCTTTTTATCGGCCATACGAGGAGTTCAAATGATTTGTCTTCACCCCCCGGCCCCCGTTTAACGTAGTGACTACTTTTTACCAAAACACAGGAAAAAATTAGGAAAAAGTTGACCCAAAGGCCATCCGTGCAAGCTAAGCGCTTAAATTGTATCTAATGCGTAATTTTTGAGCTTATCGAGCTCTAAAAAAAGTGCTTCTAAAAATTTTCTCTGATAATTTTCTTTCATCAGACTTCTGATTTTCTTCTTCTAATTCGTATGATGAAAGTTTAACAAAACACAATTTTCTGAAATTTCAAACTGTCATTACTTTGGAATGAATCCACCGATTTTCACGCGATTGACGGCAATCGATGCAGTTATTCATGTCCTATGAAAGAGCCGATAGCAAAAAAATCTATATGAAAAATTTCGGAGTAATTCCGAAAAAACCCTTTTTTCGATTTTCTTTCCTTCACGATATCTCTCGAACAAATCAACCGATCTTGACCGGATTAGCGGCGATCGACGTGGTTTTTCAAGGTTATAGGGCTGAATCGTTTTTAGAGTTGATCGATGAAGCCGTTTAAAAGTTATTCCAAAATAAACACAATTTTTATGAGATTTCTTGAAATCTATTTGTCCGAATCGGTCAAAATTGTATACAAAATCTAAGTTTGGCCAAGCCCTTTCGAATGGCGCCAGCCACAATAAAATCGGTCAAACCGTTCAAAAGTTATAAGAGGTTTACACACTTACACACACACATACAGACATAGTGACACTCTCGCGGGGGTAGTCAGGAAAACTTCCTGTGACCTCAGAACGTCGAGATCTGACGAGAATTAGATTTTTGCAAAAATAAATTCCCGATTTTTGAAAATCCTAGATTTTCTTAGCGGGAAGTTAAAAATCTAAAATTTTTTTTTTTTTTTTATGAAATATGGGGGCAAACGAGCAAACGGTTCACCTGATGGAAAGCAACTTCCGTCGCCCATGGACACTCGCAGCATCAGAAGAGCTGCAAGTGCGTTGCCGGCCTTTTAAGAGGGAATAGGGTAATAGGGGAGGGTAGGGAAGGGAATAGGGTAGGGGATTGGGCCTCCGGTAAACTCACTCACTCGGCGAAACACAGCGCAAACGCTGTTTCACGCCGGTTTTCTGTGAGCCCGTGGTATTTCTCCGGTCGAGCCGGCCCATTCGTGCCGAAGCATGGCTCTACCACGTAATATTTTTCTTCTAAGCGCAGATTACAGAAAGATGAACAGCTACATAGTTAGCTTTCAATTTGAATTGCACTACTACAAGCATACGGTGAATCACACGGTGCAATCCACGATTGTGCAGAAAAAATTGTGGGCCTTTTGAAGGGGACATCAAAATTTTCAAATTCGGATTGAATTGGATCGTTCTTAGATAGAAGCTGTTTCTGTGTACGTAATTATAAGTGTAATATATTGGCTGTGTTCCACGGAAAATAGCGCTTGTCAGCGCTTGCTAGTGCTAAAGAAAAAAAAAACAGATTATCGGTTATCGATAAAAAAAACATAATCCGCCCTTTTACTTATTTAAAATGCCAGTGGTCGTCATTTTGCTCACCTTTTTTTTGTTTACGCTATTTTCCGCGGAACACATTTTCTACTCTGTCCTATAGGTTCACCAACAGCGAGTCCGAACTCCGTAGAACCTAATAGTGTTACAACTTACAGCCGTTAAGATTATTGTGATACTAGTCCTTCCGCAAAAACAGTAATGAGAATAATATAAATTACCTTTTTCTACTTATAAACTAGAATAACTAGGTACACCTTTAACATTTAAAGAAGCTAATTAGCAATGACTAATGAGATGCGCGTGGCCGACACTCTCTTGATGTGTTTCAGATTACTTCGTAATATTTTATTTCAAGTTTCAAGGAAGGAATTTTTAAATTTCCGACTTCCACTGAAATAACCTGCATTTTTAATGAGTAGCTGAAATATTTCAGTCACGGTGAGGATGACGCTTTTAAGCGGTCGTAAAGCGAGTGCATTACTTTCCAACCTCAGCGCTTTTTAGTTTTTACTCCTTTTACATTGGCTCCTAACGTTTCTTTCGGCGCGCGGTTTTTGTTTTATACAAAATATTATTAGTTCATCTTGTTAATAAACTTATGATGCGCTTTAATATTTTTACCCGACTACGGCGAACACAAAAAGAAGGGTATATGCTTCGATAATTAATATTGATGAACACAATTACTATTGATCGAAGGGTATAATTATGGGTGTATGTTTGTTGCACTGTGACACTTGAACTACAGGTACTGATTCGACTTTAATATATGAGGTGTCAATAGATTCGTAATAATCGTAATAACAGCCCGGGTAACATAGGCTATATCATTTACGTAGTCGAGTTACAGTTTTTATAAAAATATAGTAATTCTCATCCTACTGGCTACTAGCAAGTAGCATCTGTTTATACCAAAATATAGTATCTGTTTGATACAAACAGAACTGCTACGTAAATGGAGAAAGTCCAGCAATGTATTATTTGTCAATCGACCGCTAATGGCGTATAAAATTAAAATTATTATCACAGTCCAATGCACAGTGGTTCAAAAATTAAATGCTCGACCTTGCCAGAGTGCAAGCGATGTTGCCCAACGGCGCTGTCTAGAAAAGTGTTTATAAAACCCGACGTGACAACACCAGACCACAGAGCGCCGCGGCCGAGGGGCAACACGGTCATGAGGTCTCTCGTGCTGGGATGTTTGTTACTCTGTGTAGCTCTAACGTACGCGAGAGAAATTAGAAAGCGGGAAGCCGATTTGCAAAGCGCGGCCTCGCACCACCACGAGAAGGGCGGCGGCAAGGAGCACCACGCCCATCACCATCACGAGCACGGCGGCAAGGGCCACAAGGGATACAAGGGCCACCACCACCACGAGCACGGCAAAAAGGGCCACCACCACCACGAGGGCCACAAGGGCCACCACGACGAGCACGGCGGCCACAAGAAGCACCACCACCACGACGACGGCCACCACCACGAGCACCACCACGGCGAGAAGGGCGAGAAGGGCCACGGATTCGAGGAAAAGGGACACTACCACAAGGGCCACTCCACTAAGGGCCACCACGGCGTCCACAAGGTGGACGAGTTCAAGAAGGACAAGCACTTCCACGAGAAACACGGCCACTCCGGCCACGAGGAGCACCACGGCGGACACCACGAGGAGCACGGCCACAAGAAGGGAGGCCACTTCCACAAGGGCCACAAGCACGGCGGACACCACGAGCACGAGCATGGCGAGAAGGGCCACCACGAGAAGGGCGGCCATCACCACGATCACAAGGGCCACCACGACGAGGGCGGTCATCATGAGCATCATCACCACCACGAGGGCCACGGCAAGAAGGGCGGCCACGAGGACCACAAGCACTGGGGCTTCAAGAAGGGACATTAAACTGATGTCAGTAGTCACGAGTAGTCTGTGTTAATGAGTTAGTCTGTTATTACTTTTATATGAAGTTACATTTGTAAGTAAATGGAAGTTAATAAAAGTTTAAACCAAAGAAGCCATGAAAATTGGTTCGAATTAAATAGTTACTTTGATTTATGAACCTACTTTTCGGTCTACCCAGTAGCTGTAGCTACGCATCTTAATTTAATTGCTTATTAAAAACGCTCTCTTGTCCTAATTATGAAATTCAAATCCATTATTTATTATTTCGCTAAAAAGGATAGTAAAAATACACAGAAAGTACCTCCTAATTTTACAGTATTAATATGTATGTTGAGGAAATATTATTCTAATACTAGCTTTTGCCCGCGGCTTCGCCCACGTTAATATATTTTTCCGTGGGAACACTACTTTTTCGGGATAAAAAAAATCCTATGTCCTTTCCCAGGACTCAAAATATGTCTATACCAAATTTCATCAAAATCAGTTCAGCGGTTAAAGCGTAAAGAGGTAACAGACAGACAGACACACTTTCGCATTTATAATATTAGTATAGGTATTGTAAAAACTTTTGCGGTTTGCTGCAGAGTAGGCATCTACAGACACACGAATTTGGTACGGAGCGTACAGCGGACCATATCCGCAGACCGAATCCGGTGTCGCTACACACGCACGGATTTGGTACGATGCAGTGGACCGAAAAGCTCGACACTCGTGTGTTCGATTTTCAGTTCTATTGCATTAGCACAGAGTTCTATTTACAGTGCTGTTTTTCGACGACGCGATGATTCCCGAAATTCATTGATAACAGGCAGTGATATCAACTCTCAAAAATATTTCTCCCCAAACTTTACCCCTGATAATTATACCATTGACAGGTCTAAGAGATAATAAGCTAGAAAGAAAGGTTATGTTATGCGTGAATAACATAAAACTAACTTGTCTTAATCTGATTTCACTCCCAATATTATATTTTCATATCCCTGACTATATACACACATTTAATAATTTTTATTATTACATACAAATTGATTCATAAGGAGTAAACTCTAAACATCCTGGCCCCTAGTAAACCCCCGTAGATATTTTCCCTAATGTTGGGTGATAAAACCCTAAGTTGGCAACACTGTGTCAGTGTTGTACGGCCTAACCGCCGGACTGCTCTACACACGCACGGATTTGGTACGGAGCGGACCAAATCCGATGCGGATAGCTCTTCGCCTCCTTCTTATGTTCGCCGGGCTGCCCTACACACGCTCGGATTTGGTACGGAGCGTACCAGATCCGCTGTACGCTCCGTACCAAATTCGTGTGTCTGTAGACACCATTATTCGTAATAAGATACCTACCAAGCTTCAAGTTCAACCTAATATACAATTACTTAGTACCTATAATATGGTAGGATACTCAAAGATATAACATCAATTTAAAGTTTATATCATTAAAGAAGACGAATGTTATAAAAGTTGAAAATATTTTTTCACAGAATAGAATAGTATTTGAAATTACTCGTATAAAACAGTTATTCTTCTATTCTGCTCAGTCAATATCAATACGGTAAAAAGACTATGGCTGTGTTCCGCCGAAAATAGAGCTTGTTAGCGCTTGTTAGCGCTAGAAAAACAGATTATCCGCCAGGGCACATATTTTGATATTACTTCAATAATGCTAACATAATCCGCCATTTTGCTTATTTTATACCAGCGGTTGCCATTTTGCCTACGTTTTATTTTCCGCGGAACACAACCTATGTATGCGGTTTAATTTTGAATTTCGAACGCAAATATTTCAAGAGCCTGAACGAAATAATATCAAGGTACATTTTTACCGGCTAAAAAAATAGTAGGTAACTTATTAAAGAACACCAAATAAGTTGACCTCTCGCTCAAAACAAATTCTTAGTTTAAGTAGATCTTGTACTATTGGTTTTTTCCTTCGCTATTTATTATTTGTGTTGAGTAGGATAAAAATAGATTTATTTTTATAATTTTAATTGAATAGTTTTATTTCAAGAGAAAACATGCGAAAAATGATGATTTATTTCGGTTTGTGAAGCAAGTTCAAAAATACAGTTTTTTCATGATCCCGTGGGAACCGTTTTGGTTTCCAAGAAAAAAAAATACTGTTAGTTATTTCATGTTCCAATCTACCTTTGTGCCAAGTTTTATTTAAATACGTCGAGTAGATTGCCTGAAATAACGTCAAACAGGTAGGTACAGTTTTTTGAAGATCCCATGGGAACCCTTTAATTTTGCGGGATAAAGAGTATCCTATTTTACCCTTCAGGTCCTAAGCTACCTACCTGCCAAATTTCATTTAATTCCATCCAGTGGTTTCGGCGTGATGTGATAACAAACACACAGACAGACAGACAGACAGACAGACAGACATTTTTTTCAAAAACGTAATTTTTAGGTTCTGTGGCCTTTATAGACCCCCCATTTTGATTTTCACTTAGATAACTTTAATGTACAGACATGACCCCTCTACAGATTTATTAAATGTATAGATAGGCACGATCATGATCATCCATTCAGCCTGCTTTCTGACAAGAATAACTCATAAAAGACTAATCTATACTAATATAATAAAGAGGACAAGTTTGTTTGTTTCTTTGCATTAAAAGGCTCAGAAACTACTAGACCGATTTTGATGAAATTTGGCATAAATGTAGAGTAGACCACGGGGAAGGACATAGGCTACTTTTTATCGCGGAAATATGTACGGTTTCTGCGAAATTAACTTTTGCGGGCACGAAGTCGTGGGCAACATCTGGTCTATCTATCATTTAAAAACGAATCACTTTAACACAAAAATTATACTCCCATACAAACGATTCGTAATTAAACTTAAAAGTCAATTTGAACTTTAATATGGTATGGTATTAAACTTACGTCACCAGAGACGCTTTGTGTGCGTTGGATTTGCCCCCTAACGGCAGAAAAAATACGATAATATCAAACACCCTCATTGGAACTGAACATTCTATAGCGTGCTTTTGGTTGACCAGAAACTAACTGAAAATACGTGATAATATAACGGAGCTCGTCTACAAAATATTTCATCATCCCAGTGAGCAAATTTCAGACAATTTTCATTATACGCACAGATTGACAGCTACATCCGGAATTTTAATTATAACGAGGAGTATTTAAAGTTTAAATTGATTTTAAGCGTACCACGCAAGCGTACAGCTTGCGTGGTACGCTTAAAATAAAACCTGTGTAATATTATAAACATTAAACAATGTATTTGTGTTAAATTAAGCAGCATGCAGTACCCGTATGCTGCTTTATGTAATTACACAAGTACAGCTTCAAAAACCCTTTTATGCTACACATGTATACAAGTAGGTATTAAAAATAAGGAAAATTAAGATATAAACTTTTATTTTCAAGCGAGCTGATGATGATGAATTATAGCTAAGAATACTCTCGATCATGTCAGTTTTTGGAACAAAAGAAATAGATGAAATTCGGTTCATCCGTTTAGGAGCTATGATGCCACAGACAGACACACAGGCTAACACGTCAAACTTATAGCACCCCTTTTGCGTCGAAGGTTAAAAAATACAAAAGGTTGTATCATAAAGTCCATCTAATTTAGTATCGATAAGTTTGTTTGCTATTAAATTATGCCATACTAGATAATAAGTAAGTAATAATAAGTAGATATTTACTAATACTAAAAAGTATTTTATCGCGGAAAAATATACTGTTTCTGCGAAATTAATTTTGCACGCACGAAGTCGCGGGCAACATCTAGTATGGCATAATTTACGTGGCATAAACCACGGGGAAGGACATAGGCTTCTGCCTATGTCCTTCCCCGTGGTCTACTCTACATGTGTGCCAAATTTCGTCAAAATCAGTCCCGTAGTTTCGGAGCCTATTTAATGCAAACAAACAAACAAATACTATAGGTAGATATCTGATAGTTCCGCAGCGGTCCAATTTTTTTTTTTATAGTTTATATAAGTAAAAAAAATTCAAGAAACACACCTACACCTAGAACGTTTAGGTTAGTACCTAATTTTTATCCTGTTGTCAAAAATGTTATAAATTTTAGGTACCTACCTGTGGCGTCGGTTTCCTATAACTCTTCACTTACCACTTACCCGTTGAAGACCCTCAGCCAAATCCCTACCCATTATTATACAGGCTAGGGCTTCCCCGTAAAGTAGAACCAGCCTTCGCCACTGGTATCTATGTAAGTTTTATTTACCATTTGTTTACCATTCGCTAGAACAAAGGTTTTCCCATTTAATGCAAAGAGCAAGCAAAGGGTATCTTGTTTTCGTGAAAAGTTAGACTCTATTATTTAAAGTCTGCCTCTTACGTCATGTCTAAAGATCAGCGAATTCGCATAAACAATGAAATTTTGTATAAAAATAAGCAAAGAATAATATACTTTTAATATCCCATGAATAAATTAGGTAGGTACTGCGTTGGATGTTACGAAAATAATATGTTTCCACGAAAATTATTATAAATTTAAACAAGTTAATTAATATACGAACTTACTCAACAACTCTGTATGATTTGAGCTTTGGCACAAACATTTCATACGCGTATACCCCGTATACACATTCCAGAGGGTCTATTCTGCGAAATAAATAAAACCTGCAATAATACAATTACAATCAAGGCCCGATATGCTAAAACTGCCAAAACGTTCGTAAACGTTAGGCTGGGACTATATGCAACGGAATCCGGTAGGCCGTAGAGAATTATGAGCACTGAAAATAGAACTCTGTGCCAATACAATACAGTTGAAAATGGAAGTTTCGAGTGTCGAGCTGTCATATATGACATTGACATTTGACTCGACACTCGGATGTTCGATTTTCAACTCTATTGTATTAGCACAGAGTTCTATTTTCAGTGCTCATAATTCTCTACGGCCTACCGGATTCCGTTGCATATAGTCCCAGCCGTAAACCAACGTAAAACGCGTTCATTGGTCCAAACTTCACAGAATCAGTTTATGATAACAAATCACTTCATTTATAATACAATCAAAGTAAAATAAAAGTCTACTTTTAATATGAGAATTGAAGTTCAGATGTAAATACTACGTTGGTTTTCCAAAAGTATTGAGCTCAAAGCTCAAAATTTTCTAGTGTATATAAAAGTCTACTTTTGAGCATTGCGAGATGTGTCACCTCATTTAATTGAATTCAACGTTTATTTAACGTTATATTTACTCTCATCATAACACGTTCGCTGTAATAAAGAAATTAAATATCACGGCGGACGAAATTCAGATAGTAATTATTGTGAGCGTGTGTAAAGCGACAGACGTAATTAAATCAGAATAAAGCAGAGCATAGAATCTATCGGATACGACAAACAACACAAATTACGGTATGGATGAATGAGTGCCATAAGAATAGGGCATAATGTGACATTCGACACTAGGCATGTTGCCTAGTGTCGAATGTCACATTTTTACAAATAAAGTTGTAAAATTGTTTAATAGAGATGCATAAATCTAAAATTCAAGGTGACGTATTTAAAAATTATAAGTGTAAATTAAAAAAAATTGTCCGTCTTTATCGCAAAACGATTTGTTACGTCATATACGTCTATGGTTACGTCACAAGCTGCTACCACCATACATTTTTTAGTGACAAATGTATGGCGGTAGCATAAGCAACTCGTGACGTCACAGGCTGATATATCGCTCTTTTTCTTATTGTTAATTAAATTGTTTGTGTCTTCTTTCTTTTTAAGATTTACAAAAATGGATTCTAGATTATTTATTAACATGTTGTCTAACATCGAATAGACGAAAAAATTTTTAGGACAAAATGCCTATTAGCCGAGCCGAGCAATCAGTAAGCAGTGTCATTCGACAGTGCAATTTAGAATTTTAGGCGTCCCAACTTCCAGTAGTCGCAATAATCGTTACACTATGTCGCTTCCTACCATAAAAATATATAAAATGTTTAAAGTCGTCAATGTCATCGGCCCTGAAGTTTATGAGCCTATTCAATGCAAAGAAATAAACAAAACTTCCCTCTAGGTTAGATAATTTAAAACAGGCCCGGTGTGTTTTGTTGTTCGATCTATTGCCGCCAGCGACACGTGGAGATGGAAAATGGCTGAATGAAAACTTTAATATCATTACGAGGAAAATCATATTTTAAAAAGCAATGTGTTTGTTGTAGCCCGCTGTCTACTGTTCTGTAGACGTAGAGTAGAGTTGTAGACGTACAATATCCATTATGATATAATACTAGAGAATTTATTATACTAGGCTGTTACGCGCAACTCCGCCCGCGTAAATACAGTATCCCACAGGAACACTGTACTTTTTCGGGATAAAAAGTAGCCTTTATTTTAATCCAGAGCTCAAGCTACTACCATATCAAATTTTATCAAAATCCGTTCAGTAGTTTTTGCGTAAAAGGGTAACAAATATTTATTCATCCATCCTACTAATATTATAATATGAAATTTGTGAGGATGGATGGTTGGATGAATTTAAGTATGTTCTTTAATATTGTAGAACATATTTTTGTTCTATCATCAATAGTTTCCGCAGCGCATGCGACAAAAGATGTTTTATGGCATTTTTTACACCTTGGGTTACGTTACTAAAGTTTAACAAAAGATCCCTAATTTTTTCTAGCAATAAATATAGCCTATGTTACTCAGGGTGAATGTAGCTTTCTAATGGTGAAAGAATTTTTAAAATCGGCACAGTAGTTTTTGAGTTTATTCATTATAAACACACACACACACACACAAAAATACAAATATTTCCTCTTTATAATATTAGTGTAGATGTAGATTACTAACGTAAATAGCCGTCATAATTTACTAATAAAATAAGACCTAAAATCGATCTTGAAAAGGTAAGCATGTAGTTAAATCCCTGTAGGTTACCTATTGCTCCTTATAATATACCCTATAGGCTATGGGTTATAATGAGGAACAATATCGGTAAAGTTACTGTTCGACCACTTTCTAAAAAATTTCCTTTGCACTTAAATATTTAAACACAAAGGAAGTGACCACATTCAAACTCAAACTCAAAATTTTTATTTCCATGTAGGTTATGGAATAACGCTTATAGAATTGTCCTTCATGATGCCTACCACCGGTTCGGAAACTAGCCCGACGAGAAGAACCGGTGTAAGAAACTCGCACGGGGCCACCTTTTAGCAAAAAGATGGGAAAATTGTTCTTTTCAAAAAAAAAATTACAATGTTGTAACTTAATCTATATAACATTAGTCATAAGTACATAGAGCATACTTAAGTACATAAAAGCAGCCTTGCAGGGGCCATCTTATTCCCAAGGTGTGCAATCGTTAATGAAATCACTGACTTTATAAGCTTTAGCACACAAACGTTCTTTAACAGCTTTTTTAAATTTATTAATGGTAATATTTAGAACGTTTTCTGGGATTCTATTGTAAAGGCGTATATACTTATGAACCTTTAAACGATTTACTTACTTTGCTAAGTCTGATCACCGGTATTTCTAACTTGTTCTTTTGCCGATTTGATTACTATGTAATAAATTATTTGTGTTAAAGTGAGCTAGCAATTGATTTAATATTATCTTCTCGAAAATTTTACTGAAAGTCGGTAGTATAGATATTGGTCTATAATTTGCTGGGTCAGACTTATTCCCAGCCTTGAAAAGAGGCCTCACCTTGCTATTATGTACTTCAGTAGGACTGTGAATGTGGTTGAAGTTAATATAATAATATTATCTATGGCCGCTCCACACCACGTCAATCTGGTGCCGTGGTAAGTTCTCGAAGAACTTGTGTTGCGGGTAGGTACCAGACAACGGAAATATATTTAATACTTTTACAGTATACACATATTTAAGATTTTTATTATATTATAACTATATATTTAATACACATCCATGACCCAGAAACACGAAGAACTTTTTGTTCATTCGACGGGATTCGAACCCGCGACCCCCGGCTTGGCGCTGTTAAACGATTTTGATCTTAAGCCTGGTCGAGCGGCAACTTGTTCGATAGTATATTCTTATAATACGCTATGAGGTACCTATTACTTAACTCGTACTTATCAAAAAATTATTGTAATTTAAGGTAAAAATGTAGATATTAATGTAATATTATCTTATCTCTCAAAGAAATCCCAAACTCAATGGCTAGCCGCACACACACCATAATATTATTGGCAATACCTAATGCTCACATTGACAATAATATTCCTTGTGTGCGGTCATATTGCGGTTTTTTTTTTTGTATGTGTTGACTAGTATTGACAAATTTATTCTGTCAATAATATTCACAATCTGCTCGCGGTACAATTAATGGAGAACTAAATGGGTCGTACGTAGGTGTGTATTTCAAATCAAAAATTGGACTAAAAAGGAAAAGGTTTTATTTTAATTAAATACTATTTTCAGAATCCATCATAAAATAATTGACTTTTAATTTGCGGTTTTCCCAAGTGTTTTTGACACTTTCGAGGGTATAAAACATATTTTGATTGTAATACTAAATATAACTAGGCATATAAAATCACTTGAAACATGTTACAGTAAAGCTATTGTGGTATACAGACACACTAAGTTTTATTTTATTCAAAAATAGTAATCAGTGATTTTGCAATGATTTCATAATGATTTTGCACGCGTTCAGTTACGAAAATTCCTTTTCATTTCTCATACTCGGAAAGTAGTGTTGTTTTGATCTGATTATTGGGTGGAAAACGCTACTTTCCTTTCATAGGGAGGGAAAAACTCATACAAATTCATTGCGGCCCTCCGCGGGCCGGAATGAATTTGTATAATATATCTTCAAAACTTCAAAAATAGAACTGCTGTCAGCTGTGAAGAGTTTTATGTAAAAAAAAACTATTAAAAATGACATGACTTTCTAAACAGCCAGCCAATTTAGCGCAAACTTCTTTGAGCGGAATAACCCGCAAGTGCAGCGGCGAGCGGCAAGTTCCATATTTAAAAATTAAAAAGTCAACATAAATTGCCGGGATACTAAATTACTAATATCCCTGATAGGTTGGGGAAAAAGTATTTTCGCATTATAGTATGTATGAACTTGTCATAAAATATCTTGGGCTATACCAATTGTATCTGGCTGATTTTGGTATCATTAAAAAGTTTTAATTTTACAGAAGACAATTCCAAATTCAAATTAGGTAAATTTGAGATTTTCATTTGTTTTTCTTATTGTTAAAATGAGTGATTCATATGAAGAATTTCGATACATTTTAAAATTTTATTACAAAAAAGGTAAAAATGCAACACAAGCCGCGAAAAAAATTTGTGATGTTTATGGACCTCATGCAGTATCTGTGAGAGTAGCGCAAATTTGGTTTAAGCGTTTTCAATCCGGATTGAAAACGCTTAAACCAAATTTGAAAATTGATATCAAAGATGCACGTCGCTCTGGTCGCCCTGTTACGGACAAAACTGTTGCCATTTTTGAAAAAGTGGAGCAAGATCGGCATATTAGTAGTTACGATGTAGCTGAAGAACTGGGGATTGACCACAAAACGGTTTTGGCGCATTTGAAAAAAGCTGGGTACACAAAAAAGCTCGATATTTGGGTGCCTCATGAGCTCACTGAAAGAAACCTAATGAACCGTGTACTCATTTGTGATTCTTTATTACGACGTAATGAAACCGAACCATTTTTGAAGAAGCTGATAACTGGTGATGAAAAGTGGATCACGTACGACAAGAACGTGCGAAAAAGATCGTGGTCAAAGGCCGGTCAGGCTTCACAGACTGTGGCGAAACCCGGGTTAACTCGCAACAAGGTGATGCTGTGTGTGTGGTGGGATTGGAAGGGCATTATTCATTATGAGCTGTTACCGCCAGGCAGGACCATCAATTCTGAACTGTACTGCGAACAACTGATGAGATTAAAGCAAGAAGTTGAGAGAAAGCGGCCGGAATTAATCAACAGAAGGGGTGTGGTTTTTCACCATGATAACGCTAGACCTCACACATCTTTAGCCACTCAGAAAAAATTACGGGCGTTTGGCTGGGAGGTGTTAATGCATCCGCCGTATAGTCCTGACCTTGCACCTTCAGATTTCCACCTGTTTCGGTCGCTGCAGAATTCCTTAGGCAGTGTCAGGTTGACATCACAAGAGGACTGCCAAAACCACTTGTCGCAGTTTTTTCATCAGAAGCCCCAAAAATTTTATAGCAATGGGATCATGTACCTACCAACAAGATGGCAAAAAGTTATCGAACAAAATGGCACCTATATACTTTAGTCACTTGTAAATAAACTTTATAAAAAAACCTTTTGAATTTTTATATAAAATGCGAAGAAACTTTTTCCCCAATCTAATATTATTATCAATAAATAGTTTAGATAAACAACTAGTTTTATTTTCCTCATATTCTAAATGAAAAGTAAAGTGTATGCTACGGGCTCAGAATACTAGAATTCATTCTTTTACCCTGATTTTTCAGTAATTCTGTGGCCACGGGTAAAAGATTGAATTCCAACTCGGACTATAGCCTATAGTCTAACTACCTCGGGAATTGATTCCTTTCAACCCTAGGCTAACAATCTACTATTTCATACCACCTGCTCGACAATGTCCGATTATATATCACGCAATCTCAACGTAAAGCAAGTCATTGACTCCCAAGGGAGATAATGTTGTATGAAACTCCCAAGGGATTAAAGTGATTTGAATTTGGAACGTTAAAATTCGTATGAAAACTACTAATAGATACGTATCTATCATTAGTCCATTGAAATGTTACATTTTTTAGGCCTTACCTTGCGTTTTTTAGAGGACGCAATTTTATTTTTTTGATGTATAGGGGGGGTCAGTGTAAAGCTAAAAACAAGTTTGTGGGGTCGCAACCCTTGTCCTACGGCCGCCATCTTGAAAATAGGGGTTGAAAAGGTTTTTACGGTATATCTCTTAAACTATTTATTTGATAAAAAAAAATTGTTAACATTTTTTGTTGAAAATTAAATTTTCTACAACTTTGGTTCAGTAACTTTTTGTCGTAGAACTATAAAAAAAAGTTATAAGCGAAAATCTTCAGAAATTCGAGAAAATAATTTATATTTTTCGATGTAACTTTTTTTTATCATTTTACGAAAAAATGATTTGACCATTTTTGTAGATCGTTTTTTGAGGAACAACTTTTATTTGCATCATTTTTTCATTAAGTCAATAGCTAAGGTTTTACAGCGCTCCGTAGTAGGGAGTACTATTTAATAAAATATATAATTTTTTTAATTACAAATTTTGCAATATTATGAAAAATTAATTATTGACTCTTTTTCACTCCATAACAGAATTTAACAATTATTGACTTTAACTTATCTTCACTTCCTCCAACACAAGACACAGCTCGCTTTCATACTTTCCGAGTCTACCATCAGGTCCAGTCGTGGCTTGGTAATTATAATGATCCTGAAGACTGGGGCTGGAAATTCCACTTTTTAAAAATTATTGATGCCAGTGCAGAACTCTAAACCTCCAGCACCCCCTAAGCTTCTAAAATTGATCTTCTGCAAATGCAAAGGAAACTGTGGAGCGATGTGTGGATGTCGAAAAGCAGGACTGAAATGTTCTGCAGTGTGCTTCCATTGTTCTGGAGAGACTTGCAGCAACGTAATGGAACTCTCAGAATTAATAAATGACTTTGATGATGAACCGCCAACATTAACACCCCTTCCTTCGCCAGTTCTTCCACTGGTATTTAATTCAGAAAGCCGATCAGATGCTGAGCCGCAGCCTGGTCCATCGAAACGACTGAGGACGGAGTAGTTCTAATTTAGAAAATCATCGTGGATTATGCCTATTGGGGATACCACGTAAAAAAAACGCGCCTCTAGACTCTACCTCGTGGGTGGTGGGGAAAAGAGTCAATAATTAATTATTAATAATATTGCAAAATTTGTAATTAAAAAAGTTATAATAACAAAAAAAAATTAAAAAAAAATAATAACTGATGACATATTATTAGTACACACGTATTATATAGGTATAGTTAAGAGTACTAAAAAATAGTACTCACTTCGGAGTGCTGTAAAACCTTAGCTATTGACTTAATGAAAAAATGATGCAAATAAAAGTTGTTCCTCAAAAAACGATCTACAAAAATGGTCAGATATCATTTTTTCGTAAAATGATAAAAAAAAAGTTACATCAAAAAATATAAATTTTATCTCGAATTTCTGAAGATTTTCGCTTATAACTTTTTTATTTATAGTTCTACGACAAAAAGTTACTGAACCAAAGTTGTAGAGAATTTAATTTGCAATAAAAAATGTTAACAAATTAAATTAAATTAAATTAAATTAACTTGTACAATAGAATTAAGTTTGACTTGATTTATATTTTATAATACTTTGACATGTTTCTACTTAAAAATTTAATCTTATGGACTTTAAATGAATTAATGCTTATTGTACCTCATAGTTAATTTATTTCTTACAATTTTATTAGGTATTTATAATTAATGTAACCAGTGATGTATGCCTAAGCTAAATTTGATATTATAGAATTGTATGAAAATCTTAAACTACTAAAATTTGCATGCCTTAAGCAGAATATGTGTTCTAAATATTATTATTAAATTAAGCTAAGACCAATTTTGTTACCATATTCTAGCAAATAAAGATTATGATTATGATTATGATTAAGATGGTGGCCGTGGGACAAGGGTGGCGACCCCACAAACTTGGTTTTACCTTTACACTGACCCCCCTACACATCAAAAAAATAAAATTGCGTCCTCTAAAAAACGCAACCCCAAATGTAACTTTTCAATGGACTACATAGAGTTTTTCAATAATAATATGGTATTGCTGAGAGTTTATTCGAAAATCGAACTGGCCACCTATAATTTTAATGACACATTCTCACGTGTCAAAATCGTCAGTCACAAGTTCCTGAATCTATAAATAGGTACTGCTCGAAAAAAGCGCGGGAACTTAAAAAAGGCGGTCGCGGTATTTCTTTAAAAAATTTTAAAATTAATTTTTGTATGTAAATAGTTAATTAAATAGTTTAGTTGTAGTTATATTTTTCCTTTTTCTCATTGTATATAATTTTTATTTCGGTAAGTTTAGTTTTTAATTGTACTTATATAGAAGACCATGGAGGAGCTTGACCCGGGGGGACCTGGTCCATATCTAATGACTCGAGCATGGACACAGATGCCTCATGCACAATTACTAGTCGCAAACGTCCAGCGCTTCCTAGGAAACCTTGTAAGAAATACCAGAAAAAATTAAAAGGGACCCAAAAAGGCTAAACCAGATATTAACTGTATGTATCTTAGCGATACTGAAAACAATGTTGTCGTTAAACAGGGTATAATAGCGGAAACACAACAATTATCTAACGCTAGCGAAAAAAACCAAGGCTTAGATTTACGGGTTGGTAGAATACTGTACAAAGATACAGATTCTTCTCCTTACATTATCCACGTTCAAAAGGTAATAAAATCACCTAATGAGAACATCAATTTTCACCCTATAGTTTTCGGCCACTATTTAAAGAAAAACAATATTCAGAATATTGTTAATGGTAGCATTAAAAAAATAGGTAGAAACAGGTTATCAATAGCTTTTTCTGTATATAGCGATGCTAACAATTTTATAAATAATCCACAATTTAACTCGGATCAATTCAAATCTTTTATCCCATCCTTCCAAGTGAGCAGAATAGGATTAGTAAGAGGTATACCAGCTGACTGGTTTGATGATGACATAATTAATAACATTACTGTACCATTTGGTTGTGGAGAGATTTTAAAAATTAGGAGGCTAAAGAAAAAAATAATTGGAAATGGAACAGCACAGTTTAATAATACAGAGTCTA
Source organism: Glaucopsyche alexis (assembly GCA_905404095.1). NCBI lineage: Eukaryota > Metazoa > Arthropoda > Insecta > Lepidoptera > Lycaenidae > Glaucopsyche > Glaucopsyche alexis. Next base: position 28,632,898 of record FR990047.1, on the reverse strand, counting down.
TAGTGATAATATTTGACGGTCAAACACTGCCAAAGAGAGTGTACATGTGTTACAATGCGCTTCCTGTAGATTTATATATATTTCCTACCATACAATGTTATAACTGCTGTAGATATGGACATGTAAAAAATCAATGTCGATCCACTCCTAGATGTTTTAGGTGTGGCCAGGGGCATGCCGGAGATAGTTGTTCAGTTGAGGAGGAGTAAATTTTCTGTTGTATCTGCCAAGGTTCACACATAGCAACTGACAAAAAGTGTCCAGAATTCCAACGCCAAAAATCCATTAAAGAGTCGATGGCCAATAATTGTCTGTCTTATTCAGAAGCTTCTAAACTTCACCCCACTATTTCCAAATTGTATTCAGACGTATTAATGTCTTCAAATTTTTCGTCATCACCTGTAAATATGCAAAAATCAAATTTTTTAAACAATAATAATATTAAAAATAGTGTTAACTCAGTACAAAGGTCATACAAGAAAACTGTGTTTAAACAACCTAAATCTCCACGGAGACAAGAGAATGGATATGATAGACAAGCTCATAGTAATTTAATAAAAGATTATAATCCTCCAATAGGTAATAATGGGTCAGCTTATCCAGTACCTAATCTTGATGTTAGTTCTATTCAAGAAACTATTTTAGCATTAAATAATTTGATAGCAACATTATCTAGTTTATCACCGTCCAACGTAGCCTTATATAATAATGAATCAAATATAAAAACCTCATCCAATAATGGACAACATAATCCAATGGAATTGCCGCAGTGTAATAAGTAAAAAACATGAAATTATATACCTAATTAATAAATTTAAACCTACTATTCTTGCCTTACAAGAGACATGGCTTAAGCCGGAATCTCTTTTTAAAATTTCAGGTTATACATGTCTTAGGGAAGATAGATCTGATGGGTATGGTGGTACAGCCTTGCTCATCAAACATCATCAATCATTTCATCATTTTCCTCTTCCTTCCCATCATTCTGATTTCTCAATCATAGCTGCATCTGTAAATAATATTTGTTTTGTTTCACTGTATATACCTCATCCTTCATATAGTATTTTCTCTGAAATTAAAGTTATTATTAGTCAATTACCTCAACCAATGGTAATACTAGGCGATTTCAACGCACAACATCAGTCATGGGGAAGTTACAAAGACAATCAATGGGGTTACTAATAGATTATCACAAATTGTGCATTCTGAATTCTGGTCATCCTACACGTCGCACCGCTCCTCATGAAGGTTGTAGTGCACCAGACATATCAATATGTTCACCAAATCTTTCATCTATTTTTCACTGGTATGCTTTAGAGTCAAGTTATGGAAGCGATCATTTTCCTATTATCTTATCATTTCCAGGGAAAAATAGAAATGGATTACATAATCAATTGCCATCGATGAAATATCGCCTTAACAATAATTCAGATTGGGATAATTTTAAAAATTCAGTTGCAAATCAACTGTCATTTCTTCCCAATATAACATCTGAAACCCCATCTGTATGTGCAGATGCATTAGCTTCTATATTCATAAAAGCAGCTGATGAAACTTTTCCCAAAAAAAAATATTCCTCTCATACTCCATCTCCACCTTGGTGGGATCAAGAATGCACAGTTGCTATAAGGACTAGAAAGAAATGTGAACGACAATATAATACAAATCCAAATATAGCCAATTACCAATTATATATTGATTGCGTTAAAGATACCAAGAAATTATTTAGGAGAAAAAAATTATTAAGTTGGAGAAATTTCTGTTTATCTTTAAGTCCGGATGTCCACCCTACTGTAGTGTGGAAGAACATTAGACGGTATAGATCTGCATTTATAGCTCCTTTCCATCCTATACCTGACTCTTTGGCCTGCAAATTTCTTGATAATTTAGCTCCACCCACAGTTTCCTATAAACCCCCTTCTTCAGTACAAAATGTTAGCTTTCAAGACTTAAATTCGCTTTTTACTATAGAAGAATTAAAAGGGGTAGTAGCAAACTTAAAAGATTCTTCACCCGGGCTAGACAGCATTCCATATTCTTTCTTTCAACATGCTAATGATGATATTTTGATGTACTACCTTAGTATAATTAACCAAATTTTAATAACAGGTAATATACCTAGTTTATGGAGAAAAAAGTCTTGTGCAATGAAACGTATCTTATATTACAAATACAGACACGAGGCAGCAAATAAAATCGAGTTAACACAACGATATAAAAACTATTGTAAAATTCTGAAACAATGTATTAATGCCTCACAAACAAAAAATAACAGCGATTACATAAAAAATGCAAAAAACAAATGTAAAGCTACGTGGACTCTAGTAAAAAATAACATTAATGCAAAAAAAACACATAACAATATTAATAAAATAAAAGTAGGTGATAAACTATATACAAAAATGAATGACATAACTAAATTATTTAATGACTATTTTATTGACATTACAAAAACTAGTAATTTTAATAATAACAATAATAATAATAATTGTATTGACATAATAAATAAATCTAAAAATGACATTTTAATTAATAATAATAATAATAATAATTCTATTGACATATTAAATGAAACAAAAAATGACATTTTAATTAATAATAATAATACTCAAATAAACTCAATCTATTTATCACCCTTATCTCCTAAGGACATCTATAAAATTATTGATTCATTAAATGGTACTCAATCAACTGGATATGATGACATAAATACAAAAATCATAAAACAATGTGCTAAATACAATATTTGCATCCCTATTTGTCATTTAGTTAACTTATCGTTTAAACAAGGCCATTTTCCATCTTCGCTTAAAATATCTGTGGTCAAACCCCTCTTTAAAAAAGGAAATAGAACCCAGATGACTAATTATAGACCGATTACATTAGTACCTGTTATTTCTAAAATTTTTGAAAAAGCTATGCAAGCTAAGATACTACAATACTTTAATACAAAAAATATATTTAGTAAACAGCAATATGGTTTCACAAAAGGTAGCTCTACAACACTGGCTTGTTTTTCGTTAGTAAAAGAAATAACAGATGCGATTGACAAAAAACTATCAGTAGCGGCTGTTTTTCTTGATTTGAGCAAAGCATTTGATTTTGTTAATCACAACCGTCTATTGAATAAAATGGAAAAATATGGTATTAGAGGGAATGCATATAATTGGTTTAAAACATATCTTACTGACAGAAAACAATGCACAGAAATAACAAAAATTCAATATAACAGAAGCTTTACTTATGGATATGAGTATAGAGTAAATAGGAGTGGAGTACCACAGGGAAGTATTTTAGGGCCTACCCTGTTTCTCATTTATATAAACGAGTTGCCATATGTTACTAAACATAATTGTTTTATGTTTGCTGATGACACAACTTTATTAATAAAATGTTGCAAAAATGATTTAAACCGAGAAATCCAAAATGAATTAAAAAATGTTACAAGCTGGCTTAGCACTAATAATTTGCAGGTTAACCTCGATAAAACAAAAATTGTTAAATTCCATAAACCAACACTTGATGAGGATAACAGCTTAGAAAATACAATTAAGCCCATAAAATGTGTATCTTCAACTACTTTTCTAGGTTTCACTATAGATACGAATTTAAATTGGAAAGAAAATATAGATATTATATGCAATAAACTTAATAGATTTATATATGCTCTTAGAAGAATTAAAAATATTGTATCCAAAGAAGCAGCTTTAACAGCATATCATGGTTACGTCTCATCGACGTTAAGATATGGACTTGTACTATGGGGAAACTCAGTGGACGTAAGCAGAGCATTTATAATACAAAAAAAATGTTTAAGAGCAATAGCAGGTGTGGACCGTACAACACATTGTAAACCTCTTTTTCTAAAATTTAATATACTTCCTCTCGCTAGTTTGTACATATTAGAAGCGTGTCTATTTGTGGAGAGACATAAATTTTTATTTGAGAAAAAACCCATGGTAGCACAAGAAATAATAGAAACATTAATAAAATTGTAATACCGACACAAAGACTGATGATAAATAGTAAAAACGCATACTGCATGACAATTAGAATCCACAATAATATTCCTGATAGAATTAAAAATAATAATAATAATATGTATAACAAATTTAAAAAAGAATTATTTGCCTGGTTGTTGGATAAATGTTATTATACCACCCAAGATTTTTTTAATGACGTAATGGTCACAAGAAAATTTAAATTGTAATAATAAACTTTAAAACTAATAATATAAGAATTTTATGATAAAAAAAAGACATTTTATACTTAATTATTTTATATTTTGACTTATGGAATAATAAGATTAGACAGACATTCTAATGTATAGTTTTAAGATTGACATTTTGATATATATTTTTTTAACATTGTTTATTATAATATTTTGATTGCAGAACCGATATTATCATTATGTTATTTAGTAGATTATTAATTAATTCGTTTTATACTTGACTAATCTTTGACTTGTGTTGCTTCGATTTATATCTCGTTTATTATTAACTGTGATTAACTTGTAACAGTACCTTAATAAGTTTTAAATAGGACTAGACGATATTTCCACGCCCTGGAGGCAGAAATTGTAACATAAACATAATATGTAACACCTTTGTACCAATTTCTTGGAAATAAATTGATTTGATTTGATTTGATTACAAAAAGTTATTCCTATATTAAAACCCAACAAGCCCCCATCTTTAGTTTCATCTTATCGTCCAATAATATTATCTTCCGTATTAATAAAAATTGCTGAACATTTAGCTAAAAACAGGTTGGAATAGTTTGTTGAAAAACATAACCTCCTATCAAACACACAATTTGGGTTTCGCAAAGGCAGAGGGACCATAGACAACATTGCCATATTAACCACAGATATACGAATAGCTTTTACAGAAAATAAATCTATTGTTGCTTCTTTTTTGGACATAAATTCTGCATATGATAATGTTATTTTAAGTATTTTAGAAGAAAAGTTAATTCATTTAGGAGTGCCATTAATTTTAGTAAATTTTATTATTAATATATTATTAGAAAGAATTATAGTTTTACTTTTAGACAAAACTAGTTTTCCGTAGAAACTAGAGTTATTCGAAGAGGCATACCTCAGGGATCTGTTTTAAGTCCCCTGCTTTACGATATATACACAGCTGATTTAGAAAAATGTTTAGACTTAAATTTAATAAATATATTACAATACGCCGATGACCTGGTCCTTTATATAAGTAATAATTCTATAAATAACGCATGTAGAGATTTGACCAATTCATTAGAAAAATTAAAATCATGGATGGACAAGAATGGTTTGTACCTGTCGGTCAATAAAAGCACCATCGTTTTATTTACCAGAATGCGTATGCCTTCTCCTGTTCGAGTTTTTTATGATGGAATACTTATTCCTGTAAAAGAAAACGTGAAATTTTTAGGGCTATATTTGGATTCAAAATTAAATGGTAATGCTCACAACGATTACGTTTCTTCAAAATGTGAGCGACTTTTAAACATGATAAGAAGTCTATCTGGCGTTTGGTGGGGATCACACCCATTTACAATGAAATTTGGCAGATAAATTTTTTGTTCGCTGTTACCAATCCCAAAATCATCCGTTAATTCCGAAACTTAAAATTTTATTTCATCTTTGTTATAGTAATAATAAATATTGGCACCACAAATCTAATCCCTCTCTTATAACTAGTTACCGTAAATTCTTAACACTAGATGCTCCCATTTTTCGTTCTCCATCTTTCCCACTATTTGATTCCTCTTATGAAGCGTTAACACTTGTGCCAAATATTCGATACGACATTGGCGTAAGAAAACTGATAAGTATTTTGCAAACAACATATTTAAATATATTACAAAAAATAATTGGGTGGGATGGCACCACATATATACAGATGCGTCTAAGAACACTACAGACAGTTGTGTGGGAGTAGGCATATTCCACTTACAATATAATATTGTGCAAAAAGTGAAATTTCCTCCTGAAACATCCGTGTTTACGGGAGAATGTTATGGCCTTTTTAAGGCTGTTGAGTATATTCTACTCGGTAGGCTTGAGAAGGCATTAATATTCTCAGATTCTTCAAGCGCTGTACAATCTCTTAGTAAATTTCCGTTTAAATCTAAAAATTGTTTCCCAGTCACTATTCAGGTCAGAAATCTTCTGTATAAATGTAAATTAAAGGGTTGTTCTGTAACATTTATTTGGATTCCTAGCCATTGTGGCATTGTTGGCAATGAGTTGGCCGACAAATTGGCGAAAGATACAGTTTTCAGTGGCGACGTGTTCCCCTATAATAATTTCGCGCATGATTTGGCTGCTCTTGCCCGGAGCTCGCTTCTGAAATCATGGAATGAGTCATGGACCTTGACCAGTCAAACTATCTAGGGATTACAGTATCGAAAAATTCAACCAGTGATTCCAACTAAGCCTTGGTTTTCAAAAATTTTACTTTCCAAAAACGTAACAACTTCATTAATTAGAATGAGACTGGGTTATCTGTGCATTCCAACGCATCTTAAGAGAATTGGAATACAAAGTGACGTTTTATGCGACTGTGGAGAAGTTGGCGATTTAGACCATATTATTTTGTCTTGTCCCCTCCATGATCATTCCCATCTATATCATAACTTATCATTAATTCCTATTCCATTTCCTACTTCTGTAAATATTCTACTTAGCTCAAATAATAAATTTGTATATAATTGTTTATCGAATTACCTAACTATAAATAATATTCATATTTAATTTTTCCTTTTCTCCTACATTTTAAGATATATATAATTTATTTTATTTTATGTAGAATTTTATTTCTTTTTAAACTATTCTAATTAACTTTTTTCCAAATTCCGTTACCTACCTTTTAATCCTTCCGCCGATTCCTAACCTTTTTACTTGTCTGTGGCACAACATACGCATCCCTTGTGTCAAGCTGCCAAAAAAGAAGAAAAAAAAAAAAAAGTACTGCTCAAATAAACTCCACCTCAACTTCCATAAATGTGCCTAATAAAAATATTACTCTGTCCCTCCATAACTGGACAAATGTGTCCAATATCAATATTAATTTTTAACAAAATAAATGTTATATTTTTGTAGCCCTGGGTTTTTATTGCCTCGCAGTAGGTATGAAAAGTAGAGTATGCAGGTGCATACTCTACTTTTCATACCAAGACATTCTTTTCATACGAAGACAGGCTTTATCCCAGAGGTCTGGGATAAAGCCTGTCTTCGTCTTTGGGCAGCTTGAATCCCTCGCTTCACTCAGGACTCTACATAACTCCCTCGCTTTACTCGGGAGTTAAGTTTTAACTCCCTCGCTACGCTCGGGAGTTAACTCTAGAGTCCCTCGTTACGCTCAGGGTCCAATATGCTGCCCGTGACGTAAGACACTGCTTTATCCCCTTGGTGCATAATCTACTATAGTCGCAAGTTACCGCTGAGCCACTTTAAAGTTAAATATCTTGGAAACTAATTGACATATCGAAATACTTTTCATTTTCCACGGAGAATAGAAAGCTTACATTTAAATTAGTAAACAGTTTCTGTAGTAACAAAATAAAATCCTCCTACACTGTGTTTTTCATTTTGTCTAAAACGTAGTGATTATATTCTCTTTGATTTTGTCGCCCTAGTTACTACGATCAATGTTCTAAATTTCTGCCTAATGGTTTAATTACTTTAACTACTACCAATGTGATTCAATAATAATTATTATTAATATCGTAACAAGACTATTGCCTCATAGCATTATATATTTGTATTCTAGATATTAGATACAATACAATTTCAATAACATCATTCTAAAATAGAATACCTAGTACCTTAAGTGACCCATTACTATTATCTATATTAAAATAGGTAATAGATGAGTAAACAACTAGCTTTTTGTTGATTTGACACCAGCAGTACATATATTTCCACATTAACATAATATAGGTACACTGGTACTACTCCACAAAGCTAAGTTTGCACCTCGCTGGATTAATAATTTTATAACAATTTGCTTCCCCGCTCACCTTCCCGCGATCGCCCTGTCGCGTCAGTACGGTTAATTTTTGTCACCGACACGCGTCATACAAATTTTCGTCCTTTTTTGCAGATCACACATATGCGTCAGTTTGTCTCGACGCGAGATGCAAACTTAGCTTGATCGAGTTTGTACAGGTGATACAACAATTACATAAATAAGATCGAAATAAAAACGAAAGTTGTTTTTAAAAATCTAACTGAAATTTCTTAGGCATTGTTTCACACACCTTAATTCAACGACGGTTCTCACAATATCCCTGAAGTTCATTAAAATGTGGCCAACGTACAAAAGAATAACAATTTAGATGTGTACTCAGCCACCAATTCATCAATATCTCCAATGACAGTCTATTAAACCCTTATCTTTTTTATTTATATAGCAATCAATTAAAAGTATCCCTTGATATCAATTTTCGCCCCACGACAGTCCGCTATGTTTCAATCAGCGAGGACGCCATTTTGATTAAATTCTTAAATAATACAATATCATTCATCAAACGGCAAACCTACGTACCTACGAACTTAATAGTATTTTTTGGAAACTTAATTGTGCCTACCGTAAACATAAGATACCTAAATCATAACCATTACATTTATTAAGGTTATATTATATCCTCAGACCAACAATAAAAAAGTGAAGACATAGATCTGCGAATCACACAGTGAGGCCGGTCTAAAGTTCTAAACTACGCCTCGCTGTTACAATGTGTCACGAACACACGTGCCATGAATATATGTGATTTTTTTTAATGTGTAATGCGTGCGACAAAGCTCTCTCTTCACTTTTTTATGGCGTCTGAGATTATATTATCTAGTTCTAGCTTAAGGCCGCGTGGTCCCAATTTTACTCAAAATTTTACTCAACAAAACAAACAAATAGTAACTTTAAAAAGCCAAAAAAAAAACACATTGTTGTTTACTTAATGTTCTTTTACAATTTGTGGTTCGAAACATAATATTGAAAACTTCACTCGATCAAAAATAATTCCGAAGAGGAGGCTAAATTTCAATATTTTTCTTTTTGTTCATGAAGTTCATGATAGTTTTACTTTCAAAAATCATATCTACGAAAAGCTTATAACTTAAAAAAGAATAATTTCTGGTTACATTTTGCATGTTGGTTTAATTATTTTAACAATAAATTAATATTGAAATGCAGCGTGCGTAAGCCGCTAGAGTCGCCCCACAGTCGCCCGCTAGGCGTTGACGAGGACAGACCTATGTCAGTTTTGCTAGCGCACGCCTTACCCGCGTATTTATCGAACAATTCTTTCGTTTCTAACGCAGTGTAGGAAAGTCAGTTTGTTTTGTTTCTTTTTATTTTTAACATATCATACACAATAACATGTTATATTTTATCGTCGCCGCGTCATTGCTTTTGCCAGATGAGACGACCTCTGTGGCTCAGTGATTGAGCGTGTTGGTGCTCAAGCCGGGGGTCGCGGGTTTGAATCCCGCCGAAGGAACAAAAAGTTTCCTGTGTTCCCGGGTCATGGATATGTATAATACAATAAAAATCTAAAGGAAAGTCAGTTTCTTTGTATTTTTTTATGTTTCTTTTTATATTTGAACTAAATCTATACTTCTATACAGATAAATATAATTGAAGTGTCTGTTTGTAATGTCAAATTAACAGCTTATCACTTGATGCATATGAAAGTATATTCGATACTAACAATAAAATATCAATTTTTAAAATTTTTGTCTGTCCGTCTGTCTGTCTGTCTGTCTGTTTGTTCCGGCTAATCTCTGAAACGGCTGGACCGATTTTCACGGGACTTTCACTGGCAGATAGCTGATGTTATAAGGTCTAACATAGGCTACTTTTATTTTAGGGTTCCGTATAAAAAATAGGGATCCGTTTTCGTTAGTTGCGGGTAACGAAGTTATGCAAACGAAGTTGCGGGCATCAGCTAGTTATACATATAACCATACACAATAACATGTTACATTTTATCGTCGCCGCGTCGTTGCTTTTGCCAGATGAGACGACCTCTGTGGCTCAGTGATTGAGCATGTTAGTGCTCAAGCCGGGGGTCGCGGGTTTGAATCCCGCCGAAGGAACAAAAAGTTTCCTGTGTTCCCGGGTCTTGGACATATAATACAATAAAAATCTATAGGAAAGTTTGTTTTGTATTTTTTTATGCTTCTTTTTATTTTTGAACTAAATTTATACAGATAAATAAAAATGAAGTGTCTGTTTGTAACTTCAAATTAACAGCTTTTCACATAATGCATCTGAAAGTATATTCGGTACTTACAATAAAATACCAATTTTTTAAAATGTCTGTCCGTCTGTCTGTCGGTCTGTCTGTCTGTTTGTTCCGGCTAATCTCTGAAACGGCTGGACCGATTTTCGCGGGACTTTCACTGGCAGATAGCTGATGTCATAAGGTCTAACATAGGCTACTTTTATTTTAGGGTTTCGTTTAAAAAATAGGGTTCCGCTTCCGTCAGTTAGGCGCAAACGAAGTTGCGGGCATCGGCTAGTTATACATATTATAACCATACACAATAGATATGAGCGCCGCGCCGGCGCGCCGCCGCCGCCGCCGATTTTGCCACGCCGCCGCCGCCGCGAAAATACATCGGCGCGCCGAGTGAGCGAGAGGGATAGTCATAATGTGTAATTTCAGTCAGTGACTATGAACATTCATATTATCTAAGTCATATATACCCATATAAGCCTTGCTTCTTTCATGCTTTGAACGAGGAGAACATCCACGTAAGTCACACCTATCTCATCGAAAGAGTTCTACATAAAATACGTAATACATAATACATGTTTACTAGATAGGCAGATCTACTGAATTGATGTAGCTAGTAGTGTTGTAGGTAGTACTAAGATAATATTGTGAGGTAGTTCTAATTATAATGGAATAAACCAGTTGTTCGTCCGACACCTGTGTTTCAATACATAACATGGTGACAGCGGTGTAAAATATTAACGAACTATAAAGTTATTGTTGATACATTCTGTGCAAGTGTAGGGAAGTGTTTAAATAATAAAAGTGTTTGATATTCGGTATGGAACACGCGCGACCGCCCTCGGAATTGTGTTTGGACGGCAGCTCCGTCAGCCGGGCTGACGCGTGGAAACGGTGGAAGACTCAGTTTAGTTTGTTTCTCAAAGCGTCTGGAGTGCACAATGAAAAAGGCGATGTTCAAGCTAGTTTGTTAATTAATCTTATCGGGCCAGAGGGATTCGATGTGTACGAGACGTTTACGTTCGATAAGGAATCGGATCGTGAAGACGTTGCAGTGTTGCTGGCTAAGTTTGATGCTTATTTTGGCGTTAAGACAAACATTACTTTAGCAAGGTACCATTTTTTTACAAGGAATCAGGAAGTAGGCGAGACGATTAATCAATATGTAACTAATTTAAAGTTACTGGCAAAAACCTGTCAGTTTCAAATATTGGAACAGGAGCTTATTCGTGACCGTATAGTCTGTGGAATAAAAAATACCATCGTGCGCGACAGGCTTCTTAGATCGGAGGATCTAACTTTGGAAATGGCGATAAAAATTTGTCAAGTTGACGAGATATCGTGCGACAGTCAGCGTTTACTTGAAGAACGCGGCGCAGGTGAACGCGGTGCACGCGGGCACGTGGACGCGCTCGGCGTGCGGGGAGCGGGGCGCGGCGGCCGACGTGCGGGCTGGCGCGGGGCGCGAGCACGTGGCGGCGCGGGCGGCGGCGCTGGCGGCAGCGGAGCCGCACGGCCGGCTGCGGCGGCCCGGGCGCTCGGCCCCCCGCGATGCGATCGGTGCGGAGGATCGTGTGCGGAGCCGGCTTCGTGTCCGGCTATTGGTGTTCAGTGTTACGTGTGCGAGAACCACGGTCATTTCGCAAGAATGTGTAAAGTTAAAAATAATAGCAAAATAAAAAAGATGTACGATATTAATGTTTGTGATACAGAAAACAAAAGTGATAGTGATGATAGCGGACATGCTTTCTATATATCGGTTGTCGATTGTGTGAAGGAGTCGGCCCTGTCGGCGGAGGACTGGTATGAGACGCTGCGCGGTGAGTACGGCCACGAGAAATTTAAATTGGACACTGGTGCCGACATAAATGTAATGTCGTATACTCGATTTTTGTCGTTAGGATATAAGCCCGATGTTATAAATATTAAGGATAATATAAAATTACAAACTTATAGTGGAGAGTTCATTCCTTTGAAAGGAATTTGTTATTTACTATGGTATTATAAAAATAAACAATACACTTTAAAATTTGCAATCGCTAATATCAATTGTCAAAGTGTGCTGGGTCGACAATCTTGCCTAGACTTGCAACTTATTAAAAGAGTTTACGATATTAAGTCAGAAAATGCCGATTTATTTAGTGGCCTAGGATGTTTGCCGGGCGAATATCACATCGTAGTAGATAAGTCTGTGGCGCCGGTTGTCTGTGCTCGCCGCAACGTACCGGTCGGTCTTCAGGAGCAGCTTAAAGACGAGCTAAATAGAATGGTTCGATTGGGTGTTATACGTAAAGTTACCCATCCGACACCGTGGGTAAATTCAATGGTAATCGTTGCGAAAAAGAATGGCGGGCTACGGTTGTGCTTGGATCCGCGACCGCTTAACGTTGCTATTCAGCGCGCTCACTTTCAACTTCCTACGATAAGAGAATTCGTAACGAAGCTTCACGGGGCTAGGTATTTTTCAGTTTTAGACGCTAATTCTGGTTTTTGGGCTATAAAGCTAGATAGTGAAAGTGCGGATTTATGTACGTTCAACACACCCTTCGGCCGCTATCAATATCTGCGCTTGCCGTTCGGTTTGAACTGTGCACCCGAAGTTTTTCACGCAAAAATAAAACAGTTATTAGAAGGGTTAGACGGTGTAGATTCGTTTATCGACGATATTATCTGCTGGGGTAGTTCGCGGGCCGAGCACGACGAGCGCCTTAAGGCGCTTTTCGAGAGAGCGCGTAAAATTAATTTAAAATTTAATAAAGATAAATGTCGCATATGTGTCGAAGAGGTTACTTATCTAGGTCATTGTTTTAATAAAGATGGCATGAGGCCTGACGCCGAGAAAGTTCGCGCTATTGTTAATATGCCGGAACCTGGTGATAGGAAAAGTTTGGAAAGATTTTTAGGCGCAGTTAACTATCTTTCAAAGTTTATACCGAATTACTCGGAGCACATCAATGTGTTTACAAAATTGCTAAAAAAGGATGTGTCGTGGAGCTGGGAGTACGGTCACAGATGTGCATTCGATAAACTGAAAGAGCTGTTATGTAACGCGCCCGTCCTCGCGCTGTACGACGTGCGGGGCGCAACGGTGGTGTCGGTGGACGCCAGCAGCATGGCGCTCGGTGCGGTGCTGCTGCAGGCTGGCCGTCCGGTCGAGTACGCCTCCCGCACGCTCACGGACACGCAGGTTAGGTATGCACAGATCGAGAAGGAGATGCTAGCTATTGTGTTCGCGTGTGAAAAGTTTCACCAGTATATTTACGGGAAAAGCAAAGTAATTGTCGAATCTGACCACAAACCTTTGGAGAGTATATTTAAAAAGCCTTTAGATTCGATCCCGGCACGCTTGCAGAGGATGATATTGAGATTGCAAGTTTATGATTTGTCAGTGATTTATAAGCCCGGTAAATATATGTACATACCGGACACACTATCGCGGGCGCCTCTGCCGGACCTGTACGACGACAGAGTTAGTGAGGCTATCCTACATCAAGTGAGAATGGTTGTTAGTAACGTGCCGATGTCGAAAAATAAATTAACGCTCGTTAAAAAGGAAACTTTAAAGGACAATGTACTAAAAGATGTTCTTGTTCACATTAAAGAAGGTTGGCCTAATAATAAGTATAGTTTACCGGAATATTTGAGTCATTTTTATTCATTTAAAGACGAGTTGTATACTGTTGATGGTGTTGTTTTTAAAAAAAGACAAGTTGTAATACCGAACTCACTAAAAACTAAAATGTTAGATATTATTCATGAAGGTCATTTAGGTATAGACCGGTGCAAGAGGCGCGCGCGAGAGGTTTTGTATTGGCCCGGTATGGGCAAAGATATTGAACTGTATGTTAAAAGGTGTAAAGTGTGTCAGGAGAATACAAACAGACCGACTAAAGAACCTATGATACCTGTACCTATACCGGACGCTCCGTGGAGTAAAATAGGTACCGATTTATTTGAGTATGCTGGTAAGCATTATCTTATATTAATTGATTATTATTCTGGATTTTTTGAGGTAGCCATGTTAAGAGATACCTCTTCGCGGTCGGTAATTAACATAATTAAAGAAAATTTTGCTCGATACGGCATACCCGAGGTAGTAATTAGTGATAACGGCCCGCAGTACTCGTGTCGTAACTTTAAAATGTTTGCTACCGAATGGGGCTTCGAGCACGTTACCACTTCACCATATTATGCACAAGCCAATGGAAAAAGTGAAAGAGCTGTGCAAACTATAAAAAAGATTTTAAAAAGTTCTGCGGCCAGTCAGTCTGATTTTTACATAAATCTTCTAAGCTACAGGAATACCCCGCGAGAAAGTTTGGATTCTCCTGCACAGCTATTGATGGGCCGGAGGCTAAATTGTAGGCTTCCTGTGCATCCTGATTTATTAAAAGCTAGTAATAATATTAGTCAAAATAAAGATAATTTATTAAAGAAACAATTAAAAAGTAAGTTATATTATGATCAGCATTGTAAAAAGTTGCCGCAGTTAGAAGTCGGTGATAACGTGATTATGTTGGAGAACAATAGTCAAAGGATTCGAGGTACTGTTATCGCTAAAGCGCCCACACCGCGATCTTACATAATAAAAAATAAAAAGGGCATATACCGCCGTAATCGCCGACATCTAATAAAGACTGCAACAGCTGAGTCGCCTGAAATGTCAGAAACGCCCGAGTGCGTTGTTGATCACAGTGGTGCTAGCACTGTGATCAACAGTGACGTCGAGGAATGTTATCATGACATTTCGGATGATGATGATTATAATCTGTCCATTGATAACCGGGCATTAGATTTAACTCATTATGTACCGCCAATTACTAGAAGTAAATGTAAAAAGAAATAGTTTTTCTGGTTTTGATTTGATATTTTTTGTATCGAAGTTAATTTTTTTTTAACAATCATTAGTATAAGGATAGGGGATAAGGGGATAAGGTGTAGGTATTTGGTATAAGTAATCTAATTTGTTTTGTCAACTATAATTAGTTATAACTGTTATTTAATATTATAGTTTTCTTTAAGGGGAAGATGTTGTAGGTAGTACTAAGATAATATTGTGAGGTAGTTCTAATTATAATGGAATAAACCAGTTGTTCGTCCGACACCTGTGTTTCAATACATAACAAGTAGATGGAGCTAGTAGATCGCATTAATAAAGCCATTGAGGATAAGAAGTTTGCGCTAAGCGCCTTCCTTGATATTGAAGGCGCGTTCGGCAAAAACTCAAAATGATCTATTACCCTGATAGCCTGGCTTCAAGAATTACTATAGAGTGGATCAAAGCTACGCTAAACAACAGAGTAGCGTCATCAACTATTATGGGCTTGACGCTCAGGAGCAGGTTGACCCAAGGATGCCCACAAGGAGGGGTGCGGTACTGTCGCCACTGGAGTGGTCCCTGGTAGTGAATGGGCTGCTAAAAGAACTGAACAATAGAAGGTTCTATGCTCAAGGATCCGCTGACGACCTATTAATGGCTCCCCATACCGATTTCGGTGACGGTGGCCGGTTTCTTCGAAACCAGGCCAAGTTATTATTATAGTGCCCTAGTATGTCCGCAGTACACAAGAGCACTCTCTCTTCCCTTACGAGAGTAAGTTACGAGAGTAATCTAGTGGGACGGATAACCGACACGACTGGCGAGAGATCAGGCGCTGGTCCGACTTTTTGCATGCCCATCCGACGAATGGATCGCCTTTCTTGTCAGACAATCAGGTGATCAGCCTGCAATGCCCTAACCAAACTTGAAAACAACTTTTTTTTTGTTGTTCCAATGCGGGAATAGAAACCAAGCTCTAATCTGACCTAGTGGTGGTCGCTGGACTAATGCAATCAGGTGCAAAATTGGTGCAAAAGGGTCAAGCTAACAGTCAACAAAATAGTCTTGATATAGGTATCAAGACTATTTTGTTGACTGTTAGCTTGACCCTTTTGCACCAATTTTACACCAATAAGAGAAAGTTAAAGCGACTAAAACCCCCAACACTCTTCGGGAGGTCAAATATTAGGTCATTACATATAAAATTGTAGTAGAACTAAAGTTACCGACATAGCCCAGCGCATTAGCAAGTTAAAGTGGCAATGGGCTGGACATATAGCCCGTAGAACCGATGCCCGCTGGGGCCGAAAGGTTCTTGAGTGGAGACCACGGACTGGACGTCGAAGCGTAGGACGGCCTTCCACCAGGTGGACAGATGACCTGAGAAAAGTCGCAGGGAGTCGGTGGATACAGGCCGCGAGCGACCGGTCGCACTGGAAATTTATGGGAGAGGCCTATGTCTTACAGTGGACGTCACCAGGCTGAAACGAGAACGAGATATAAAATTGGCGTTTTGTAAAGTAGGAACGTAAAGTCTTTTTTTAACGTAATATATTTATTTAATCAAAGTATTTGCTATCTATGCACTTTTGCCATCTCATAAGTAGTTCGGATAGGATCAATAAAATCTTTGAAGGCGCTTAATTAGACTGCCCTATCGGAGACTGCCCTTCATTATTATGCCGGTTGAGTTATGTAACGCAGCAGTCGACGCGCGTTTGTCGGTTTGCTGCACTCAATTCATGAGGTACGCACCTTTCAAGCCTTTTCACCTTCCCATTTTGCTTCAAGTGGATATAAGTGGATTCCTGCAGCTAACTCGGACGTGGTTTGTGATGGATCCGCTTTCACAATAGCCTTCAGTTCTTCATTATCAACTTTGGTCTCCGGCCGTCCATGGGGCTTGTGCTACAAGGTCGAAGTTTCCAGTAAGAAAACGTTGGAATCAAAATGAATTACGGTTTTCAAAACACAAATGCATAAGTAACCAGCGGTATAAATTTAAAATTGGAATTCCTTACCAAAGAAGATATATATATTTGGGATCGGTGACCAGTACGAAAAAACACAAATTTTAATATATAAATTAATATATTAAAATTGGTGCAATATAATATCGAGGATAGAATAAGAACATCGAGGACATTATGAAAAATGCTAGACGTGCTCTGTGATCCCGCCCAAGACTTGTCAGCTCTAAATGAGGCCTTCGATATAGTGAGGTGATTGTCACATATGCGTAGTGTGGTATGCCATACTACGCAGAAAAAAAGCTGTATAATAGGTCAACTGCATCAAAACATTAAAAAATGTACAGAGGCTAGCCTGTTTGATAATCATGGGTGCGCTCTCTTCGGCTCCCACTGCTTCTATTGAAGCCCTGATTCACCTGACGCCACTTCCTCTGCTTGTTCATATTATGGACGCTAAGAAGGTTGTTCTCAGGGCCATGACGGCAGGTAGGATGAAACGTGCCTCCACCCTACTTGGACAACTGCAACAGTCTCTTATTGAGATACCTGTTATGGCCTAGCCATCTGAAGCCATAATCAAGGTGCATAGCTTCTAGAAGCTATACCCAGTTTTCATAACTTCTAGGGAGGACTGGGTCCAAATTAATGTTCACCTTAAGGACATAATTTGGTCCACGGACAGATCTAACAAAGACAACCGGGATGGCGCTGGACTACGAGGGCGTCCCAACTGCCACCTAAAGGCAGATATGCTTGTTTGGAAGATTTTGCACCGTGTTTTACGCTGAGTTCTCCGCTATTATTGGTTGTTCAATAGAGAGCCTACGCAGTCAGTTATGTAATGGCTTTGACATCAGTTCTTTACTACAAAGTACAAACTTCAACCCTTTCAAGGTCACGCCGCCGACGCCGCCGCCGCCGACCCAAAAAAGCCGGCGCGCCGCCGCCGACCTAACACCCATCGGCGCTCATATCTAATACACAATAACATTATCGTCGCCACGTCCGCGTCGTTGCTTTTGCCAGATGAGACGACCTCTGTGGCTCAGTGGTTGAGTGTGTTGGTGCTCAAGCCGGGGGTCGCGGGTTTGAATGCTGAAGGAACAAACATTTTTTCTGTGTTCCTGGGTCATGAATGTGTATTAAATATACTAAATATACTAAAAATCTTAAATATGTGTATAATATAAAAATTATTAAATATATTTCTGTTGTCTGGTACCCGTAACACAAGTTCTTCGAGAACTTACCACGGGACCAGATTGACTTGGTGTGAAGCGTCCATACATATATTATTGTGTTGTGTATTATGAGAAAAAAGTAGCTGATGCGTGGAGTAGCCTTAGTACATTATTGAATAAGCCAGTAAACGGTTTTTATGAATTTGTAACATCTACCATCTTCTTTGCCGTACTTTTCGTTTCTTTTTATTTCGATTTCTGTTTTTACAATAATAATAATAAATAACTCCCCACGCGACATCCGAGTCGAGAGCCAAGCTCTAACCACTAGACCACGGAGGCTGTTCTATTTACAATAAAATATAAGGATACGAGCTCAACATCTGTCATGCTTGCCTTTGCAGAACACACCAAGTCACTCGCAAGTAGGGGTTGCAATCCGGATACTTCGAAATTCGAAAAATTCGAAAAATCCGGATTTTTCGATTTTTTCAATCTTGGTTACTACTATGAAAATTACATATTTTAATTGTAATTAGTATGTACTCTAGACGTACAATATTTGAATAAGGGATATAATTAATCGAGTGAACAAAAAATAAGTTGGTGACTGCACGTGAGCATACTGTATTGTTGAATTTGGCAGCGAATTAATATGTTGGCGACTAAATTACTTCAATCAATCTTGGTTACTACTATGAAAATTACATATTTTAATTGTAATTAGTATATACTCTAGACGTACAATATTTGAATAAGGGATATAATTAATCGAGTGAACAAAAAATAAGTTGGTGACTGCACGTGAGCATACTGTATTGCTGAATTTGGCAGCGAATTAATATGTTGGCGACTAAATTACCAAACTGGTGAAATCACTCAAGTGACAAAAAATACAAAAATCGGCAGATAAAAAGTAGCGAAATTTAATCCAATTAGCACCGATAAGTTGGTGACCATTATACCATGTAAGTAGCTTATAAAGATTTGATTGATAAATTAATAGCTGCTAAAAATTCAATTTGCAAGCTACGGAAACTCCCAGTTTTGAATACTATTGGAGGTTTTTTTTTCTTTGGTATGGGTATCGTTTTCAAGTTTTTTGGGGGTGCAGAATAATATGAAAATAAAATCCGTTTTAAAATTCCAAAATGGCGTATATTTTTTTTTTTTATTAAAAATGGATGTCTTTTTCCATGTTTCATATGCTGATTATAAAATTGTCTTCCAATTTAATTGTACAAAATGGAGACTATCCAATCTTCGTAAAATTAACATGTAGTTTGTAGAGGTACCAGCTATGTAAGGTATAGAAACTTTTCGAAATTCAGGATTTTATAATTTCTTTTTTTGGCATCAATGAAAAAAATATGCGATTTTCGGGTTAAGGGGGAGGAAATTTTTATTATTTTTCCAGTAATAGTATTATTTTTCCGTTTCTAAAATAGAAGCGATTTTAGAAAAAAAAATATGGCAATGTTCTACTTTGACACGAACAGTGTATAAAGCTATAGAAATTTTGGAAAATTCAGGATTTTCAAATTTCTTTTTCTTCCATCGTGAAGAAACTATGGTGTTGCGAGGTTCTTAAGGGGAGGAAATTTTCATTATTTTTTCAATAGGATGCACCGTTTCCGAGATAGAATCAATTTTATAAAAAAAAATTAAATGCTCTACATTGAGATACGAGGGATATATAAAGCTATAGAAATGTTGGAAAATTCTGGATTTTCGAATTTCTTTTTCTCTCATCTTGAAGAAAATATATGGTTACAGAGTTATTAAGGGAGAGGTAATTTTCATTATTTTTCAAGTAGGATGCACCGTTTCTGAGATAGAAGCCATTATAGAAAAAAAAAATACGATAATGCTCTACTTTGAGACACGAACGGTGTAAAACGCTATAGAAAATTTGGAAAATTTAGGATTTTCAGATTTTTTTTCTTCCATCATGAAGAAAATATGATGTTGCGGAGTTTCTAAGGGGGAGGAAATTTTCATTATTTTTCATTAGGATGCACCGTTTCCGAGATAGAATCTATTTTATTAAAAAAATATAAATGCTCTACATTGAGATACCGGGGCCGGGATGCATAAAGCTATAGAAATGTTGGAATATTCAGGATTTTCGAATTTCTTTTTCTCCCATCATGAAGAAAATTTGAGGTTGCGGGGTTACTAAGGAAATTTAAAATGGATGACTTTTTTGTAATCAGCACCCCCAGAAACCAACAAAGGGACAACCATATTATTTTTATAAAATTAAATATGTCCACCATATTGGAATTTCAAAATGAATGTCATTTTCGTATCCAGCACCCCCAAAAACTTGGTAACGACACCTATGTTAATTTTGCGAAAAATGAATAACCGTTATTTTTAAATTTCAAAATGAATCTACCCAATATCTACACCAAGTCGAGGAAAATTAAAAATTGGGAATTTTGTACGCTCCTTTGTTTTTTTTTTATGTGCGCTGGTTTTGCTGCTTGTATGTTTTTTGAGTTACCTACATTACGGAAAATATATGTACCTATTCTTAAATTAAATGTGTTCTCACAAATTGTCGCCAAGATGGTTATTTGTTCGCTAATATAATATCAGTCTGCCAGTTTGGAATATTCAGTGGTATTATTTAGTCACCAGATTTGTAATTTTTTATTCCTTACATTCTTTAGCCAACATGGTAATTTAGTATTCAATATTCGGTATTTTCACATCCAAAATTTAATTGTTTTGTCGTGATTGTTTTAAACACTTACGGATTTTGTCACGGTTTACGTTTTACGGTTACGTTTACGTAACGCGACAAAATCCGTAAGTGTTTAAAACAATGAACAATATTCGCGTAAACATAAGAAATAAATATGTTTTGTCGTGAGTTTAAATACATGCCTTTGGATAATTTGATATTATTTGTTGTCCTGTTGAAATTGTTGACACATTTTTCCATTTATTAAAGTTATTTGGTAGAACATAGTCAATCCATTAAATGGAGATGCGAGGGATGAAGATCTGTTAAAATATTATGGCCGCTATATATGTATATGTATGGACTGTTTCTAAGATACTTACAATTTTATATTTTTTCAGTAGTAGTACAGTTCATTAATAGGTGATCCAATTTATATAAACACTGAATATGGTTTCAGTTTCAATTGCACAAGTAGTCAGAAGTATAATAAGCAAATCCAAACCCAATTAAAGCTTTGTATTTTTATATTTATTGAATTCTTACTAACGAAAGTCGAAACATATTATTGCAATTTTAATTTCTACAATCATAGAATGCCAAATTAATATGATAACTTAAAAAGAATTGTAGTGGTTTAACTATATTTAATTATCTTCTAAATAATGAATATCTAAGTCCAAATACCTAAATATTATCTCTATGATATCAGGAAGAAGTTTTGGAGTCGATAATACCTGACTGGTTGGTTTAAGATTAGAGAGAATTTTGCCGAACGAGTCAGTAGCAAAACTAAATGAAAATCAACGCTCCTGTTTTTGCGTAGAAATAATTATTTTTAGATAATATTTTAAAGATAAGATATAGGTGTCAAAAATAGCACCAACGATTTGTGTAAACCACTGTTATTTTTTTAAGTAATGTAGTTTTCATCTTATAGCGGAAACTTCAAAGTGCAATGAAGAGTAAGATGTTACTGTTTATTTGTAAGTAAAATGTTAAAATAAAGATCTTACAACAGTTATAGGTTTTAAATTGTGCTTAGAATTGCTTATTGTACTTCTGTTAGTTACCGAGGGAATTAAAAACACCATTTACGTGTTCAATTATTACCTAAACAGGTGGGTGATTTTTACTTTCAATAACTCAAAAGTGGTCCAATTTCGTCCATACAAAATTATTTGTTCAGCCCCATGCTTTAAATGATTTGTCTTCACTCCCCGGATCTCGATTTAAAGGATTTTCAGTTTCCTACGTTTTATTAAACTGTATTAATTTTCCTACGTTAGTACTTTCACATAGAAATGGAACTTTACGAAAACGGTAGTGGTGAATATGTAAAAAAAGCGTTAAAAAGATCACAGGCTATTCCAATTTTTTATAATTCTTTCTGCTGGAACATTTAGTAAATAACAATATATACATACCTTATTTAAAATAAAATACTAACTATAAAACTGAACATTGTGGGATATGAAACGTAATCAAAAATATTTCTAAAAATAAAAAAAAATATAATTAAGTATATAATTTTGATATAATCTCATTATGTTTTTATTTATTCAGATTGTAATTCTAATACTTACAACTTAAAATCAGAATTTATTTAACCCTTAACTGTAGTGGTGAAAAATAGTCACACTTATATAGTCGTGGGTCCACGGGACCCGCCTATTTTTGATTTAAAATAAAATAAAAATGCATTTCCGTTTTAAGTTTTTATTTTTATTCAACTTTACATTTAAAAATTAACAAACGTTAATGTTAAACAAAATCAACAATATAAACTATTATTCTTATCTACAATGACACTTCTTTAAATCAGTCGTTATCTATACATATAAAATCCTTTGTCCTGAATGACTGACGGATCAACGCACAGCCTAAACCGCTGATCGTAGAGACCTGAAACTTGCAGGGCTTGCTCTTTGTAATGCGTAGGGATCCGATAAGAAGGGATTTTTCGAAATTCGACTCCTAAGGGGGTGAAAAGGGGGAAAACAGTTTGTATGGGACTACGTGATTCCTTGGTCCAATCTACTTCATATTTTGCACAAACATTATGTAACAGAATTGATGGAATTCGTGTATCATAGTTTATTGAAATTCGTCCCCTAACGGGAATAAAAAGGGAAAGAAAGTTATTTGGGAGCGATTTGCTTTAAAGTTGATATAAATACTCTTTAGTGCTTTTGATTTAAAGCTCCCACTCACAAGCAATCGATCGATTTAGTCTTTACAATTTAAACATTTACTGGATTCGTAGTTGCAAGTAAATCGGTTTAGATAAAAATTAAATATAGTCTGAGATCCTAGGCCCACCTTACTCTCTTTTTATATGAAATTCGTATATTATATACGCGTAAATTTTGTTCCAACTTTAGACCCCCATCGCAAAAACTAGCTGGTAGGTCTTACACTAATCATTGTATGTAATAGTTTGTCATTAGCAATTTACTTTCAAATACGAATTAATTTCCAATTTGATCGAAGCAATCGATAGCCCGTGAGTGGGGAGCTTTATTTTTACTTTGACATAATATATTGTCATCATGTTGAAAAATAAATCTGACAAGAATGCGAAAGTTAAATTTGATGAAAATGTTTTTGAAAAACTAGGCACCTAAATATTTGCGATTGCTGCATTAATTATATTCATAATACTTAATATATTACATACTATTTCAGTAGAATATTTTGAGTGTAGGTCTATGGTGTACCTAGGTATAATTAAATTTCTTTCTCTTTTGTTGTTATATTATCCTCTTTTTAATATTATATATCTATGTATATTATGTAATATTTAATTTATTTGTGCTTGATTTATCAGTGTTTGATATATAGGTTTTTAGCATAGATATATAATATTAAAAAGAGGATAATACACAACAAAAGAGAAAGAAATTTAATTATACCTAGGTACACCATAGACGATGTGGTTCGCCACCCATCACGTCTCGTTTCTCGCGGAGGCGAAAAGCGGACCACGGAGAGACGCTTGGCTACGTTGAATGTAAGAGGAGGAATGGATGGTAAGAATGAAAGCGGGCGAAGCGAAAGAAGTATGTAAGGATCGTAGCAAGTGGAAAGAAGTGGTCTCTGCCTACCCCTACGGGAAAGAGGCGGTCCTGCCTACCCCTACGGGAAAAAGGCGTGATTATATGTATGTATGTATGTACACCATAGACCTTTAGTTTTTACCATAGACTTTTTAGTTTTTAACCCAAAACAATGACTTTTTAGATTTTCTTAAAATATTTTTGATTTATACGTTTGTGCGCGCTTATCTCAGAAACTACGGAACGGATTTTTATAAAATATGTTACCGTAGTAGTTTAGCCCTTGGATAAACACACTCCGGGACATCTTTGAATCGTCGATCCCACGATCCCTTAAGACCAGGGTCTTTGATCAATGCGTACTAACGGTAATGACATACGGAGCCGAAACGTGGACTCTCACCGTAGGAATGGTTCACAAGTTCAAGGTTGCTCAGCGTGCGATGAAAAGAGCAATGTTAAGGGTATCTCTGGTGGATGAAATACGTAACGACGTTATTCGCCAGAGAACTAAAGTCACCGACATTGCTCAACGAATTAGCACGCTGAAGTGGAAGTGGGCCGGCCATGTTTGCAGACGGACGGACAATCGATGGAGCAGACAAGTATTAGAGTGGAGACCACGCTTAGGCAAACGTAGTGTAGGACGTCCTGCGGCACGATGGACCGACGATTTGAAGAACGTGGCTGGCAGCGGATGGATGAGGGCTGCCCAAGATCGGGATGTTCATTCAGCAGTGGACAGCGATACATTAAATTACATGGCTGTACGAGTTTACAATGTTACAAAGTTTAAATAACTAACTTTAAAGTTTAAATAGTTAAAATAACCAGATATTTGAATTGGTTAAAACTTTACCTATATTACCTAATAATTAATGTGTATGATTATTATATGAGGAATAAGTGAGAAACTAGATGGCTTCGTGGTCGTACTGCTAACTCATCTCTCTTAAACTCTGTCGTGGTCCCAACTGATGGGCGATCACAATCCAAATTATTTTTATTAAGTTCAAAGTCCACAACGTCTTCCCATTTAAAATATTTTCGAAATCCTTAAAATACTAATTATCGACTACAAAGAAATCCTTACGTTTTATATAAACGCGAAAGTTTGTATGTACGTACATAATAATATGTTTAGTTTTTCATGCAATAAAGTAAAGTAAAGAAAACACTTAAAGAATTTTGATGAAATTTGGTATGGTAGTTTATCCAGAATTAACACAGAATATTTTTTGCAGCTTATTAAATTTTATTTATGGTAGGTACAGTTCCCGGTAGATTTGTTGAGTGTATACCTACGAAGTCGCAGTAAACATTGAAATAAAATACAACTGATATGGCTGTGCAGTGCATACACCATTATGTATTCAATTTTGGTATTGGTATTTTCCCGAACAAGCTTTCCCTCTGACTTAAACCCAATTTCCCGCAAGCGAAGCTGCGGGCAAAAGCTAGTTTACTTATAAAATATCATATAAAATTTAAAAACGCAATAAAAAAATAACTGCAACTCGTTTCATGTACAAAAAATAATATTTTAAAAAGAGTTAAAACAAAAACAAAAAAACTTCTTCCAAAAAATTTTTGACATTGTAAACTGATGATCAAGTTATAAGCATGAATTGCATACCGTTTTCCCGTAAAAACATCCGGTAGAACTGGTCTGTATATCCACTTCTTTATCTTGGTAAGTGTCTTCACTTTCAGACAATTCAGAGTTTGAGTCATGATCACTCGTCATTTTCTGAGTGGTGGAGGTGAGAGCACTATTTCGAGATGTCGGTGAATTTCTACCGATTTCATCTTCATCACTGTCTGGTTCGTTTAACCAGTGCTCTATTATATCAACTCTATCTGCAGAACTATTTATTTGGTTTGCCATCACAAATAAATAAAAAATAAATTAAATTAATAATGAACAAAAACTAAAAGAAAGTTACGCAACTATAGTGGTGGGTCCGTGGGACCCACATGCACACCAATACTCACCTTTGTAGTAGCGAGCGAAGCACGTCCGTTCCTCTTACCGCGCTCTGGCGTACTTTCGGAAGGTACCTAGGAGCGGGAGGCGCTGAGGCACACGCTTTGTTTTTTACACGCGTTCAAAGATTAAACATGGGTCCACTGGACCCACGACTACAGTTAAGGGTTAAATTAAATTATAAAAAAGTTACTCTTTTTTTTACTAATGAGTGTAAGTTTTGCTACAACATAGTAGTAAAATAAACATTAAAGTTTTATAAAATATGCAACAAATTTAAAAAAAATGAAAAAATCTGAATTATCCGGACAATCCGGATTTTTGGGAGAAAATATTCGGAAATCTGGATTTTCAAAAAGTCAAACGTTTGTGGAGGTTTGGATTTTGCAGCAAGTGGCAAACGTGCGGACTCGGCAGTAGGAATACATTTTTTGCAAGTGTCTGCCTAAGTAGTTACCATCAAATCGTCAGCACCTACCTGATACAGTATTATTATCTCACGAAACGACACGTACTTTAGTGACCACACGAGCTAACGATAGGTACTCGTCTCCATGCACACATCGAACACAGCGTGTTTTTATACTTGTAACAGAACACACTGCATAGAAACTGTCAAAATAATTGAATATAATTTAAGCATTTTTTACTTAGGTAGGTACCTACCTATAATATCTATTCAAATTATGTGTGCTATGTGTTGCATTAAAACAGTTATCTATGGATTTTATTATCTTTTTCAATACAAATAATAAAATAAGATGACCTACTGCCGACACGTCTACACTGTAACACTTTGGGTTCATGTAAGTTCACGCCGGCGACGTAGGCGCGCGGCTCGCTTTGCGGCAATTGCGGGCAACTCTTGGAAGCGTTAAATGCCTATTTCGCTTGGTCTACGTGGCCTTAACCCGCGAAAAACCGCCCCTGAGGCTGGGAATACTTGTACCGAAATCATTTCAAACCATTGAAATGGATTAAATTAAGCTGAAAATAGAACGCACAAGTGTCGAGTGAAACGCAGAAATGACATTGTCATATATGACAATTGACAGCTCGACATTCGAAACTTCCATTTTCAACTCTATTATAATTTAATATAAATTTAATAGAGTTCTATTTTCAGTTCTCTGAATTTTCAGCGGCGTTGTGGATTCCGGATGTCAGTCCCAGCTTGAGAGATGCTTTACGCATGCTTATGCGTGCACTCTCACCTTTGCTGCAGGTTATGGATAATTTTCGCAGGATATTGCTAGATTGTATTGTACTGTATGAATTTTCGCAAAGTAAAACTTGATTCTAATAACTAGCATAACCATTAGTCAAAAAACAAGCAAATAATGAAATTGCCTCCGAGATATTACTCGTATACATTACGAGACGTTCTGTTAGGCTGGGCTCCTTTCATAGGAGCTGTGAGCATTGTTCTAATTTTATGTGGCGTATAATTTGATAAAGGCGCGGATACACAGCCTTATCATAACAATAAGGCTCCTCGGCCGTGAAATGCGAAAATGTTTACGGGCTTTATTTACCGCAAGAAAATGGACCGTACTTCAAGATTTTGTAAATATATATTCTGCTCTTTTCACTTTATGGTGCATTAATTTTTGGTTAAATTAAGGCAACATACAGAACGCTAGACATCTAATTCTTTATACTAGGTACTATCAGGGATTATAAATTTATAAACGTATTGACTGTTATCATCTTTGATTAATTATTACAATAATATTAATATTATATAATACATATCTATGGTTATCATAATTTGTTCGTATTGACATTTCATTGACAAGTTATCACTGTATTACATATAATATATTATATTTTGTATGGACAGGACACACGCTAACGCTATACCGAACGACAGCCGGCAACCGAGTGACGGTATATGGTTGACCCTGCTACGACCGATACCCGACTTGGACCCTATTAAAGTCTTCTATTAAAAGTCGGATAGTACCTAGATTATTCGGAAGTTTTGTCGCTTTGTCGCTTTGACTAAACATGCAATTATTTACATGCCTTGCCTGTTTCAAAGTCTACTGATAAGAGTTACATACCATTTGCTGCTCTAAACGGGCATGGATCGAGTGTGTGTTCGGACAACGGAGATTATTGTGATGCTATGTTCTTTTGCGCTGTTTTTTTAATCGGAGTAAAATTTCGCGCGGAGGCGCAGTTTCTGCCGTAGCAACGCGTCAGTCCATTATGTGGAGTGTGGACCCGCCATCACACACATCTTGATTTCAGAAGAAAACACGGACTATATTATTGCGGCAAGCAATTGTCAAAACCTCGTCTGACCCAAACTGCCCAAAAAGTTGGGCATTTTAAGTGTGGACACTTTTTGCCTCGACATGCCTGCCATTATAATAGGTATTATAGGTCTATAATTTAGATTGTGGTCTAGAAAGCCCTAGGCGACGGTTCGGTTGTGTTGTTGGCACGGCGACGATCAGGTAATCCACTCAATGATGTCCGGCTGATAATTCTCGATTGTGTGTGATGGAGGGCCCTACTGTCGTAAACAGAGATATCTATTTATAATTAAACCAATATTACGTCAATAGACTAATAATAATTGGAGGTCTGTGGGGACCGATTTGAATTGTTAATCGATCACATTCACACTCGATCAAATAGATGTAAGTTAACTTTAAACGAGTAGGTAAATCCTATAGACTTGGCGGGGGCACTGCATGCCGTGCCCCTAGATATATTTACTCGGAATATCGAAAACGGCTGTAAGTATTCCATTAAATTCATTTTGCAGGGAGTTTTGGGGGAGAAAAATGAATCTAGCTAGGTAAGGATCAATCCCAGGGATAAGATTTTTTGGTTATACCTACTTATATATTATGTGTTTTTTTTTTCTTTCATCATTTATTATTCAGAGTGATTTCAATTTCAAATCTTGTTAGTGACTTGGTTAGCAAAACATCCAATGCGTTGTTGTAAAATTGGTGTCTCTGGTTCAAATCCTGAATGTTTTTGTGATGGTTATTTGTATATATTTTCTTTTATAATTTGTTAGTATCCGGGTAACCGAGACTTGTTCGGAGTTCTGATAAATAAAAAAATATAAAAATATTTATCTGATCGGGATTTGAACACACCATTTTGAAAAAAAGCAAAAATTATACATACCTACGTAATACGTACACCAAATTGCCAGTCGGACACTCGGACTGACATAATACGAGTAGTATCGAAATTATCTATTGATCTATTGTTGCACGACGAAAGAAATTACACTTATAATTTAAAAATGCGCAGTTTCCCATGAATAAGACCAAACTATATTGATTTTCTCTCCAAAACCTCCATGCATATTAAATTTTATGGTATTACAAGCCTCGTATCATACTTATTACATTGCAGCCTTTTTTTGGACCGATTCAATACGTATACAAGATTGTCTCGTTTAAAGTATAAGATTTATTTTTAATTAATTTATCTTTCTACTAAACTCCGAGCATAGTTACTGAAATATTAGAGTAACAAACTCTATAAGGTAAGGTATAAAATGTATAAAGGCCATTCAAGCATTGCTCTAAGTATAATTCTCGCTAAGTCTAAGTGCTTAGAGAGAACACATAGAAATTCGACTTGTCGAGTATTAGATCAGATTAGAACGATCTCCGGTCGCACCCATATCAGGGCTCACTAATTATTGTTTCTGCGAAAGACATAGAGCTAATTAACGCGCTAGTGTAGAGCTTACCGTGTCACCGTGACACCGTGGTGTCACTGCGAGATTTACGGGCCCCGTGACACCGGCTAATCCGCCGCTTGTGAACGTAAATGCCGCTACTCACTGGGAGATCGTGGTGGAGCAACCAGTGGTGCAACTACATAGAGCTCTTTCGAGTCGTCTTAACTGCAAGCTCAGCATGACCATCATATAAATGTGTTTTGTCTACACATGGATAGACACACTGACAGATGATATGGACAAAATGACAGCTTTCCTTTGTCGATCTGTTATTTTGCCTATTCTTCCGTAGAGTGTAGACAGAAACCTTTCTACGGTGGTTATGCTAAGCATGATAATTTTTTCTAGTAAAACTTACTAAAAGTGCTGGTGACACCAGCCGCACTACCAACACGGTGTAGTCGGCGTCGGCGTATGCATTACTTTACTGCCTATAGCTTAAAGAGTTATTTAATGGACTTTTTACGTTGTAGGTAGGCACTAGAAATTTTGAATATAAAAATGCTTTACTGCATTTTTATATTCAAAATTTCTAGTGTTTCTTACTTTGTACGTTATGGCGCCACTAAGCAACCGGTGGCGTCACCGTAATGGTCTAGTGAGCAGGAACCCTTAGCCTTTAAACCTACCTAATACCAGATAATACGATTGTCGCGCGTCTATCATCCGTGTACTGCGCAATTCTAAGCTACTTCGTAAGTAAATTACAGATATTTTTCTCCTCATGTTCTAATAATCGGAGTATCCTACTAGATACTCGTAATATAAATGTGAAAGTTTAATGTGAGGATGTATTCATTGAGTTGTGTTTCATCAAAATCCGTTCAGTACTTTTTGCGTGAAAGAGGAACAAACATCAATCCATCCATCCTCACAAGCTTTCACATTTATAATATTAGTAAGATGTTAATACAAAAAAAAAATAGTAATTTGAAACAACATTTAGCAACATACAGAATATAATGTTTTCGATATTTTTAACTCGGATATCCCTAGAGACCCTAGAGTGGCTTCGAAGCTCTGAAAATTCTTATACAAAATGTATCAGTAATAAGTATAAGCCGGAAAATTGCAATGTTTATTCAAAAGAAAACAAGCATTTTGTTCCCTGTACATTTTCAATTCTAATATTACGAGCGAACGTATGCAAAGTCCCGTATCAACTCAAATCCGAAACTGCAAGATAACACGCAAAACAACAATTCCCATGCATTTCAGGCGTTGTTGTTGTTGTCGGCGTTGTTGCCGTTGTACAACAACTATGACGGATGTGCGAGCATAAATCGTTTATCTAGACAACATTAGCCGCTTTGGACCTTAAATAATGCAACGCCACTTCGTTTCGTGTCACCGATATGTTGCATTCTCACTGCAGTGGAGTCGTGGCTTCTAGAAAGTCAAACACTTGGGGAACTATTTCGTCACATATTTTAACCTCCAACACAAATAGAGGAGTGTTATAAGTTTGTCGCGTCTGTCTGTCCGTGGAATCGTAGCTCCTAATAGGATGAAGTGTCAAGTGTCCATAGCTATAATTCATAATAAGGGGCCATCCACATATTACGTCACGCAAAATTTCTACTTTTGAAACCTTATGTCACGCTTTTTAGTATCCCTGTACCTGTATTTAACTGTCACATTTAGTATGACCCCCCCCCCCCCCCCATGCGCTGTGACGTGGATGGTCCCTAATCAGCTCGCTTACTGCTTGACAATGTTGTTTTAGTAGGTACCTACTGAATAGGAATATTATAATTAAAACACAAAATATGTATCACAGTTAATTATTTTCACATAATTTAATACAAATATTATGTAAAGGAAAGCTCTTCTGAAGTTGTCCATTTTAAACCTCCGTAGTAAATGTTAACAAAGCTGGCTTATTATTTGTTTTAAATTTGAATTCGATAAATTTATTACGTTTCATACAAATGCTTTATTCATGATGCATGATAAAATATTTAATCTGTAGGGCTTTTAGGTTCCTTGTTATACCTATTATAGGTATATTCGCGTTAAGAAGCCAATAAACCAATCACGCATAAGCTGTCCAATTAAAGTAAGTCATCTTGACATAATATGTCATATGTATGCATGATTCGCTACCTTCTTAACTCGAATAGACTACGAGTATAAATAAACATGTACCTACACAACGATTTGACCCTAGAGAAATTAATTAGTTTTTACTCCTTTGCTTATTTTAATATTTCTTTTTATAGAAGCATTAGCAGCTTCTCATTTTGAGTTTCATTAGCAATGAGCTACCTAAGTCCTCGCTGATGCAAAACCTGAGCTCGCTACGGATAATTAGATTCCTTTTTAATATTAATAGAAAACTTACTTGTAGCGGCAAGCGGCCGACAGCTAGTAAATAACATAATTAAAAATAATATATAAACTACTCAGTACTTTTACATACTTAACATTAGAAATAAATAAATATCTGCCCAGAATTTGGGCAGAAAGCATGAGCATTGTCCTCGCACTCACTGTCCCACTACTAGTGTCCGTGCTTGTAGCCCCACTTCTTGTGGTGGTCGTGGCCGCCCTTCTTGGCGTGGTCGTGGTGGTGGTGGTAGTGCTCGTCGTGCCCTTTGGCGTCCTTGTGGCCCTTGTGCTCGTCGTGGTGGCCGCCCTTCTCGTGGTGGCCCTTCTCGCCGTGCTCGTGGTGGTGGTGGTCCCCGTGGTGGTGGCCCTTCTTGAAGTGGCCGCCCTTCTTGTGGCCGTGCTCCTCGTGGAAGCCGCCGTGCTTCTCCTCGTGTCCGGAGTCGCCCTCCTCGTCGAAGAACTTCTTGTCCTTTTTAAACTCGTCCAGCTTGTGGATCTCGTGGTGGCCCTTGGTGGAGTGGCCCTTGTTGTAGTGACCCTTCTCCTCATATTTGTGGCCCTTCTCGCCCTTCTCGCCCTTGTGGTGCTCGTCGTAGTGGCCGTCCTCGTGGTGGTGGTGCTTCTTGTGGCCGCCGTGGTCGTCGTACTCGCCCTTGTGGTTCTCCTTGTGGTGGTGGCCCTTCTTGCCCTCCTCGTGGTGGTGGTGGCCCTTGTAGCCCTTGTGGCCCTTCTCGCCGTGGTCGTCGTGGTGGTGGGCGTGGTGCTCCTTGCCGCCGCCCTTCTTGAACTCCTCGTTGTGCTTCTTTTCCTTTTCCTTCTTGTGCTCGGTGGCGGCGTCCTCCAGGTCCGCAATCTGGACCTTGTCCGGGAGTCGCTCGTGCTTGCGCGGCAGGCGGCGCGGCTGCACCACGGCGGCGAGGACCAGCACAGCCAGCAGCGGCGTCAGCTTCATCGTGCGGTCGGCGGGGCTATTGTCTAGTATTAACCTTGTCACGGATGGCGCGGCAGTTTTATATAAGCCGTTGTGTAACGGATGGTCCGTCGCAAGAGTACTGGCGCGCGGCGGTTGTCGCAAGCGGTCGGCTTCGGTTGCAGGTTGCGAGTCTCGCGGTGGAACGTTCCACCCGAAGCTGTTGTCATAACCGGGGGCGCCTCCGAACCTCGGTAACTCAGTTACGGCGTGCACTTATCTTCCGGCACGTCTCGCAAATTTAATTTCCATTCCGCCCTATCAAAGGCAGGTAGGTACGCCGTACGCCGCGCTAATGGAGGAGCGATATCGCTTTAGTTAATTTTCAACTGAATTACTCTAATTATATTAATCTTACATCAGCGCACTAAATCAAATTATTAAGGGCCAATTACGGGCTTATTATGCCGGTAATGGTCTCTGAATATTGTTTAATTATACAGTAGATATTGTAGATGATAATATTATATTATCAGTTGAAAGTAGCGACGAACGGGTTACGACTCGACGTTGAGAGTTGAGACGATTGAAATAAGTGTTCTAGAGCTTTTTGACTTTTGTAGAACATAATAGTTACATAAACTTCAAAGACTAGTAGAGCAGCCTGTCTATTCTGTAAGAACATTTTCAAATCTCGAAAGCTGAATCCGCGGTGAGTGTCAAATTTTTATATGATATTTGACACTCACCGCGGATTCAGCTGTCAAGATATTTGAAAATGTTCTTACAGAATAACACTGCTGCTCGTATCGGCGCAAGTGTCTTACAGTCTGACAAGGATCTTTTGGCACGTGGACAAAATCAGAACTAACATCGCCGTCTTGTAAAATGTCACTTTTAGTATTATGTATTGTTTTGTAGTTGCGACACTTACCTTTTGGCACGTGGATAAAATCAGTACTAACATCGCCATCTTGTAAAATTTCACTTTTAGTAATAAATATTGTTCTTATTTGAGACACTCACTCCCCCATCCAAGTGCCAAAAGATCCTTGTCCGACTGTATTTACATTTCCACCAATTTTTTTTATATGAACCAATCTATATGGCCCTGCAGATTATATAAATGCATGCATGGGAGCAGCTGCCTTTAAAAGTTCCGAAAATATAAATTTTATCAAGACAATTCCTATGACTATTGCATTCGTTTTGCGGTAAAGAATATCAAAAAACAATGTCCATCTAAAAAAACGACTCTGCGTTAGTACATCGCATTGCATTGAGTGCATATAAACAAATGCGGTTTTCAGCCAGGCTGTTAAATAATTGGTGGAATTGTAAACAGCTCCGAGCTGCTCTATACATAGAATATAATAATAATAAGAATAATAATAATAAAATAAAAATAATAAAATATCTTCATTGAACACAGCTAAAAAAAATAAAATAAACAAATCGAGAAACAATATTAAAACCCCACACCACATGTTCATAGTATCTTTTCGTATCTACATTATGTTTTACAACATATTTACCATCAAAATCCTAATAATAATAATTATATTGTAACCGACGAATAATCTCAGCCAGCCCATAACATAATACAATACATACTGGAGCAGCTACTTATTTATTGGTTATTAGGACAAGCCTCCCCCGGGGCCCCGGGGCTGGTCTCCTAATCAAATGACTGTCTCGGGGGTGTTGTGTCGTCCAAATCTTATTTTATTCGCCATTTCTTTGTTAGCTTAAGATAGATTGAAAAGGCTAACATTAATATATTTTATTCGTCAATCTGAAGGCCTGGTGATGTATCTATGTTACGCGTCACCACGCATTGTATACGGGTATTATAATATTGTAAAATCAATTACGGAAACTTTGGGGAAATTATTATTAATTGCCTATGCAATGAACATGAAGTTTAGGCACAAAAAACTGAGAAAAAAATCTAGTATTAGGTATGGTATAGGTATATGTATGGGCCTACGCAACACGGACTTTAATTATTTGGTCTACGGCGCTAAAAAAATCAATAACCTTACATAGCTGATTTCAATTGATTAAAATTAATAAATAAATAAATAAAATAAAAATAAAAAAGCCTTTTATTTCATTACGTCTTAAAATCTATTTGTAAACAATCCTATAATTAAAATGAGTTATTTGGTAACTAAACTTTATAATAACTATTAACTAGACTAGAATAATACAATATTATAACACTTTAGACTTCAATATTAATTATACATTTCAATATCTATTATAATTACATAGCATTTAGATCACATTACCAAAATTATTTTGATTCATATTTATAGTTAATTTCCTCTAGTTTTTATTCATTTATAATATGTACATTTAATTATTACATTTTATTGATGTCATTTTTAAATTAAATTAAGTACATTACAATTCGCATTTACAATTTTTCACTATGTCAAAGTCAATAAAATCGAAGTATTATATATTTTTTACTTTTGTTTATTTTTATTATCTACACTTTTATTAATTAACTAGCTTTTGCCCGCGACTTCGTCCGCGTGGAACAATTCTTTGGGATATTGCTGAAATTTACCCGCGACTATATTTATGACTAACGAAAGCGGAATCCTATTTTTTTAAACGGAACCCTAAAATAAAAGTAGCTTATGTTAGACCCTATAACATCAGCTATCTGCTAGTGAAAGTCCCGTGAAAATCAGTCTAGCCGTTTCAGAGATTAGTCGGAATAAACAGACAGACAGACCGACTGACAGACAGACAGACGGACAGACAAAAATTTAAAAAAAATATATTTTATTGTAAGTACCGAATATACTTTCAGATTCATTATGTAAAAAGCTGTTAATTTGAAGTTACAAACAGACACTTAAATTGTATTTAACTGTATAGATGTATAGATATTATAATGTATTATATTTAAAGATGTTATCAATTTGATGTTTATAAAATAACTAAACTATTTAACTAAACTAAACTAAACATTAACCCGCACGCGCACCCCGCCTTGGTGACGCCCTATTCGCAACGGGCCGTGCAGCAGAAATCGTTATATTTTAATTTCGCCATAACTTCAAAACCAAACGTCCAATTTTAATCATTCAAAGACCAAATATTATCTACATAAACTGTACTTAGTGATAAAATAATTTATTTTGATAAGGATTAATAACATGAGTAAAATAAACGCGTTTAAATGTAGTCCAAAAAAAATTCAAGATTTCTAAATAAAAAAATGG
Organism: Glaucopsyche alexis; assembly: GCA_905404095.1. Taxonomy (NCBI): domain Eukaryota; kingdom Metazoa; phylum Arthropoda; class Insecta; order Lepidoptera; family Lycaenidae; genus Glaucopsyche; species Glaucopsyche alexis. The sequence goes on along the minus strand of FR990047.1, from coordinate 28,596,750 downwards.
TTGTTGTGCCTCACTCGACATAGATAGGTATAGTGTGTCGCGGACTTTTTTGTAGATATTTATAAGATCTACAATTAATTAGAACATTTTATGGTTCTATCTTTTATAGTTTAGGCAGCGTACGCAAAATAAGTAACTTTTCTGGTTGATTTTTTACACCTTGTGTCCGAAAAACCCAAATATCTTACGGAACCCTATTTTTTTCCAAAATAAAATTTAGCCTATGTTACTCGTGGATAATGTAGCTTTCGAATGGTGAAAGAATTTTTGAAATCGGTCCAGTACTTTTTGAGCCTATTCATTACAAACAAACAAACAAACAAACAAACAAACAAACAAACAAACAAACATACAAACAAAGTTTTCCTCTTTATAATATTAATAATAATAATAATAATAATAATAATTATAATGAATTATGTGTATTGTGTGTTACATGATTATAATATACTGTCTATTTTTCCAAGTATTGATTTTTATTTATATTATTTTTAATTAACTATATAGGTAATTATATTATGCAATGGTTGCTATGAATACTTATATATATAGATAGATTATTATAGATTAGTAAAACTTATTATACATTGATCCAATTTCTTTACATTTTTTATTTGTTTTTACTATATAATTATATAACATTTGACCGTAAGAACCCCTCTTCATTTGAGGGTAAAGGCCTCCTCCAGACAAGACCACAACACTCTATCTTGGGCTTTATCTAACCAGTTTTTACCTGCCGTTTCTTTTAGTTCATCCTCCCAACGCGTCACCGGTCTTCCTCTTTTTCTGCTCCAGGCCATGTTGTAATGAGTTTAGTCCATCTCTCGTCTGTCGTCCTTGCTACGTGTCCCGCCCATCGCCACTTCAGCCGTTTGGCGTAAGTATTGGCATCTATGACACCGGTTATTTTTCTAATGAATGTGTGTGGTATGTGTTGATTTTTTCTAATATTTGTCATACTTCTCTCCATAGCTCTTTGACAGTGTCTAATTTTGTTGCAGATTTTCCGCGTAAATTTCCACGTCTGTGAGGCATAGGTCAGCGACGGTAGCAAGCAAGAATTCATTGCTCTTCTTTTTAGCTTTACAGGCATGTTACTTTTGAAAATTTCTTTTAGGTTCCAGAACTTTTGCCAGGTACCATTTATTCGTTTATCTACCTCAATCTCTTTGCTTTTTAAATCAAAAGGATATAGGATTAAAATTAATATAAAAATATAAATCAACATATTATTATATTGAAAACATATGTGAGGTCGAAGCTGGTCAGTGTCAGTATAGTGATGTAATTGAAATTTCTATTTTTTTTTTCTTATGCAGTGAATCATGTGTTTAAATTTCTTTAAGCTATTGATTTTTCGTTGTCTATCTATACCTATACAATTACAACAGATGGTTTATACCAAATAATTGTGATGAATAACATATTTTGTTATATCTTATAAGACTTAAAAACTGTCAGAACAAAAACAAAGTCGCACCAGATAACTCAACTCGTACAATGTAGTAAACCAGGAACATGCAATTGAAGTTCCCGCTAAGTCATATTATATTTCTTGGAGTCCTGGTAATTTACCGCTAACTTCGAGACAATAAGGCTTCGCGTAAGACGTGTTCGCAGTAGTGAGCGATAGTGTAGAGGTAGACTATAGAGTAACTGTAGTGTGTAGTAGTGAGTAGAGATGGCCGTTTAAACGTAAAGCGTTTAAAAAAGCGTGCTTTTATAAATAAGTTGAAAAGTCGTTTAAAAATTTAAGCGTTTATCACTTATACTTATCGTTTATATCGTTTATAGTCTTAAAGCCATAAGTGTGGCATGAGCAAAGAAAAATAGTTCTTATGACAGCGCAATAAGAGTGAAAATTCTTTAATGTAGCTCATCACTTATTTAAACGGCTTATTTTTTGTACTTATAACTAATATGCTTTTTCGTGTTTATTCACTTTTTGTTAGTTGCGCTTTGCGGGTTGACGTATATTACGTTACGCAATAATTCGTATTTTAATCGTAATAGTGGTGTTTTGGTGGCTTACCGTGAACTTTTAATGTAAATAATAAATACAATAATGGTCCATATGGACGTAATATAAACTTTTCGTGTAGTGTTTTAGTATTAAGTTTATTAAGTTTTTGTCGTAAGATGACGACTAAACGACGTGAATTGGAACATTAATTTATGGAACTACTTTGAAAGAAATGAGGTGGAAAAAGTGGCGATGTGTAATGTTTGTTATCCTATAAATAAACTATTACTAATGATAAGCAACATTTAAGATTAATGCATATTATCAACATGTAAAAACATTTTTATGAGTTCATATTTAAGCGATCGAAAAACGTAACATAAGCGCAAAAAACATTATAACTTATAAGTGGCAATAAGTAGATAAGAAAATAAGCAACTAAGCAGTTAAAAAAAGTTGCTTTTGAATATTTAATAACGGATAAGTTAACTTTTAATTTTAAGCCGTTTATCACATCTCTAGTAGTGAGTGATATAGACGGGTCTGGATAAGTTTTGAGGGTGCAAAAATTCTAAAGTCTTTTATTTTTTGCATATAGTTTCCGGACCTTCTTCTTAGTCTAAAATTTGATTTTGTGCCATTTTGGATGGCTGCGTTTGTAGCAATTTAGGTTTTTGTGTCTTTCATGGATATTGGCCCAAAAGTAAATTATAGCTAAAAATTTTACTTTCACGATATTAAGGAAAGAGTAACCGATGCACATATGCAGTTTGAGTCGTATCCAACCAGGGGTTTCCTGGTATTCGGCTACTATATAAAACATGGTCCCACCAGACCCACAACTATTCTAATGTCTGACAAATCTAAAAAAACTGTTCAGAGTGTTAATATCTGAGTCTGTAAAAAAGATGTGCCACATTCCGCAATTTCGTATAAAGATATTCCATTTTTTTTCCTCAAACTTGCTATAAAAACTACTAATGAAACTTTTAGTTAGTAGAGTTCATATCTATATGATGATTATGGTGTTACAAAACACTTTCTATAAGTTTAACCATGTTTATCCGCGGGATTTTTTATTAGAATGTAAAAAACCAACTTTTATCATGTATCAATGGCGAATACGGGGTGCGGGCCTCTCGCCACGCGGGGAGGGGCCCAAGTTTCATATTAATACGACAAAATGAAATGACAATTTATGTGACAACTTGACAAGTAATAATGTTCTAAATGCGAAATTTATAATTTCAATTTTAAATTTATTTCATGTTTAACGATGCCAAGACGAGACCATAATATTATGACTCGCCAATAAAAAATGTCTTCAGATCTCGTCTAGAACCTTCTGACTCCACTCTACGTTCTCTAACTCTATAAAGCTTGAATTTACTACACTACTCGTAAAGTAGAAAATAGGCTTAAGATAAAAAATATTTTAGTCACTGTTCATAGCTTTTCTGTTAGAGAACACAATGTTCTGGCACAACGACGACGCTCGAATATTGCTAGTGTTGGGTGTACCTTATACAAAAGCTCATGAAGTAATGAAACGCTCAAGCTATGCATTTTGACTCATTAGACGGATCGCGCTAGCTGTTTTTTAGTGGGAAGTGGAAAAATTCTAATGTTGCTGAATTTTTTCTGTACCTATATGTAGTTGATAGAGTAGTCCCTAGGGAGTTAATAATTAAGTTTTGTGCCATGTCTGCCTATTGCCTTTTCAGCAATTCGATTATTTGTGGTTAATTTTTCCGTGGCTGCGTACCGTGAGACTTTAAAAAAATAAAAAGTCAAGGAGTGTTCCCAAAAAGGCAAGCAAAGTTTAAAATTGATGTAATTCAAAGGTCAGTTATACAAAAAACAAAATAACTTAAAGATAAAAAAAATCATAGCCTCTAATACTACTTACTGTACCTACGCGGGCGGAAATGCGGGCATCACCTAGTTTTAACATAAAACTAACAAGCAATAATAAATAAATAAAAATTCAAAAATATAAAACCTTTTATTTCCAGTTTAACAAATTAATTCTGTTTATAATACTAATTAAAAATTATAATAAAATTACAAATTAAATTAAGACTAACGTTAGGTATTATAAATCAATTATTTTATAAGACTAACATTATTATAAATTAATGCTAAACGTAGTAAAAATATATATTGAAAAGCAGTACCTTGGATCGGTCTGCATTCGTACGTAGTGCTCTAATGCTTCACTAGGCTCGACTTGGCGGGGCCCTGCCGTGCCCCTAGATATAAAATTGTCAACGGGATGAATAACAATATATACAAATATTATTTTGTTGGTTTGTAAAATGTATTTAATTATATAAATTATTACAATCAATTAATAACCTAATAAATAAGTCCTTAACCACGAGTATTAGAAACATGTATTCAGCAACCTACGTATAAAATTCAAGCGTTGAAATATTTTTTTATTTTTTTATTAAATAATACTATATTTACAATAAATATGATGTAGCTGAAGAGACTATTCGGTTAAACCACTAATTTCAAGAACTAAAATTAGGTATTTGTAATTGTAATTTTTTTGGTGTTAGATAACCGAAGTTTCATGTGGAAGCCTATTGGATAACAAATTTTATTGTGCATTTATGTATTGTATAAAATCAGGCGACAATTACATTCAGCTTCATCATTTGTGCTACGCAAACAAAGTTGCGGGCAAAAGCAAGTTTAAATTTTGTAATCGCTGTAAAATGCGAAATATAATATAAAAATTTTGAAATGTAGTCGAATGAATGACATTTTATCACACACATTTACGTATAATATGTGTAATGTGTATGTTGTAGTGCGAATATTCCACAATACTTCGACCGCATAATATAATAATATTATTTTTGCATTTTATTATTTAAACCCTCCATAAAAAAGGCACAAACTTGGAATATAGATTCTTTATGACTTAATAGTATTGAATACGTGAACTTTATTTAACGATTATGTGTTTTTGGAGCGCTTTTAGCTTAGGGAATCTAAAAAACTTAATTTCTCGAATCGCAGTCGCTTAATGTGGCACAAAATTTGGAATTAGGCCCATTTTAGTGGTCTTAAACAGAAAATAGTCGTTTATCACACTTTAGAATTTTTGCCGGTACTGTTTTCAAAAAATGACCCTAAGTCATTTTTTACTGGACGAAAACGACGCAAATTAAGTCTCCATACTCTGGAAGCTGTCCCAGTTAAGATACCATTAATATTTTAAACTTTAAATCAATATTGCCACTTTTATAGCCATATAAAAAAATCAACCACAAATAATGGAATTGCTGAAAACGCAGTGGGCAGAAATGGCACAAAACTTAATGATAAGCTCCCCAGGGACTACTTTATCAACACACAAAAATTCAGCGACTTTAGAATTTTTTCCACTTACCACCTCGAATACGCCTAGCGCGACCCGTCTAATAGTGGAGTGTCAAAGAATATATTATATTACTAACGTAGTAGTGAGCAGTAGTGATCAATAGTGTAGAGTAGTGTGCAGTAGTGAGCGATAGTGTAGTGTGCAGCTGTAGTGAGTGATAGTGTAGTGTGCAGCTGTAGTGAGTGATAGTGTAGTGTGCAGTAGTGATCGTTAGTGTAGAGTGTCTAGAGCAGTGGTCCCCAACCTTTTTTTTACGCGGGCCACAAACCCGTTGTATTCCTGGTGTCGCGGGCCGCAACCAACATTTTTTAGGGGCATAAAAATGCGTTGTTTAAATTTAACGATTTAATGATAGAAAAACACAAGGTAGTTAAAAGAGTGAAACTAAAAATTTAAGATGAGATAACGACACAAACTAAAATAAAATAACAAATATGTATTATAATAATTATGTTCATTCAGTGAGATTTTTGGAATTGTGAACGCTTTTTCACAACTTTATCTAGATCTGGCTTGTCGCTGAATGCTATCCTTATTACATCGTCCAGGTGAGAATCGGTAAGCTTGTTTCTATACACGTTCTTTATAAATTTCATTTTAGAAAAAGAATATTTACAAAGGTATGTAGAATCAAAGAATGTTAATAAAATTTGGGCACTTCTTTGTACAGTTTCATATTTTTGAGGAACAATGCTCCAAAATTCCATATTTTCCTCTCCCTTTTTTTCTTGAAATATAGCTTTTAAATTGGTATCGTTTTTGAAGTCGATAAATTGATCGAACAACTGGGAATAATTACAGTTTAAAACTGCAGCCAACTCCACTACGTACGAGTGTACTTGACAGATTTTTAAGTTACAGATTTCACGCGGGCCGCAGATAAGGGCCCGGCGGGCCGCATGCGGCCCGCGGGCCGCGGGTTGGGGATAGCGGGTCTAGAGTATCACTTTTCCCTGATATAATTTCACAGTGTACCCCACTAATTACAGGTTGCACAAGATTGCTAAGTTCTAAGACCACTAGGTTTAGATATTTCGAATAATGAATAAAAGCCAAAAAACCTATTTTTAAAAAAGCTTTTATTTAAATGCTCTAAAAAGAAGAAAAGATCCATTTCAGTGAATATCTGTCCAAGGGCAAAATTATGATCCAGGGCTCATTCGATTCAGAATGACCTCTAGAAAGTTTTTGAAAAATTTCAAGAGGCGCTCCAAAAAATTGCAAAAGTTTTAAACATTTTAGTTAAAAAAAAAGGTTTTTTGAAAATATCTCGAAAACTATTAAAGATATGCGAATTTTGAAAAAAAAATCCTTCAAGAGGAAGAAATTTCCTAAAAAAAAGTCACCTCCCGGAACTCTATCACTAATATTTATAATTTTAATTTAGAGATGAAAATAGCGCTAAAAGCGGGTGATGCGCCGCGTAGCGCGGGTCCGTACGATCGGAACTTTTTTTAGGAAATTTAAGTTTTTTTTTTTATTGCTATTTGTTGCTGTCAAGTTGCTATTCGTTAGTCTCGCTAAAACTCGAGAACGACTGGACCGATTTGGCTAATTTTGATCTTAAAATAATCGTATCAGTCCGGAGAAGGTTTAAACGGTGAGAAATTTCCGTTCGTAGTTAAGGGCCCATTACGGCAATCGAGGGTCGGGAATATAAGAGAATTATACAGAAAAAGATACTTCACAACCTTGAAAAAAATCGGATGAGCCCTATAATCTGGCTACTTCAGATCCCCTATATTCCCAACGGGACCCGGGATATACCTCAAAAACCTCAAGCCCCCCCCCCCTTCCCCCCTCAAACAATTTGACCCCTCCAATAGCCTTCTCACGATACCTACCCCCTCCCCCCTCCCCCAAAATCCACTCGAGGCATATCTCAGCCATTCGGACCCCTAGACCCCTCGAGTGAGGTATCATTAGAATCGGGAGAACGAGCCCTATAATTTGGCACCAACAGATCCCCTGAATTCCCAACGGGACCCGGGATATACCTCAAAAACCTCAATAACCTCCCTCCCCCCTCAAAATATTTGACCCCGCCAATAGCCTTCCTACGAAACCTCCCCCTCCCCCTCCCTCCCCCTCCCCTCTTAAATCCCCTCAAGGCATATATCAGTCATCTGGACCCTCAGACCCCTCGAGTGAGGTATCATTGGAATCGGGAGAACGAGCCCTATAAGTTGGCTACATCAGATCCCCTGAAATCCCAACGGGTCCCGGGATATACCTCAAAAACCTCAATAACCCCCTCAAAATTTTGACCCCGCTAATAGCCTTCCCACGAAACCTCCCCCTCCCCCCCTCTCCCTCCCCCTCCCCCAAAATCCCCTCGAGGCATATCTGTCATCTGGACCCCTTAGACCCCCGAGTGAGGTATCATTTGGATCGGGAAAACGAGCCCTATAATTTGGCTCAATTAGATTTCCTAAATTCCTAACGGGACCCAAAATATACTTCGAGTTGCGAAATAGTTCTTAAGAACTATTTCGCAACTCACTATTTGGATAGAATATTTCTTCCTTGAATTTATTTCTTCGGATCGCCATGCTAAGCCCGCTGGCTGGTGTTCTTGAAAATTATTATACGAGGTGTGTGCATGCGTGCGGAATTGCGGATACCGAAACGCGGCACGTTTGTATACAGATGGTTTACTGTGCCTTTATACTGTGGCGCGAGGCTCGATCGTTGTGAGAGTAGCGCTAAAAACCTAAACTTCGCGCGGCGCGTCTCCGAATACGGCCCTTAAGTACGTAAGTAATATATATTCTTTGCCTTAAGGCAGAACAACGTTTGTTGAGACAACTAGTATATTATATAATAATTTATATTTGTTATGTATATATTTTTATGTGTTTGAATAAAATTGATTTGATTTGAATAGGTAGGTACTCTTTTTTGCCAAGCTGTACATCTGGTATCGAAATGTATTGTTCTTGGGACAGTTCATAGGCTGTATAGTGTATACCTACCGGCCAGTAGGTACCGACGAGTGTTGTTCCGTTGTTCGCCTTAACTTTGCTCAAACTTTCGTGTTCGAAGCTTAACCTCGCGAGATTGAAACGCTTCTGCTTTGTTATATGGTTTCTTAGCAATTTATCGATATAATAAACATTTTATTACTGTACTAGCTGACCCGACACGCGTTGCATCTTAAATATGAACTGGATTCTGTAATAAATAAATAACTACTAACTACCTATAATAGTAGGTATAGGTATAGGTGTAGGTGTAGGTATAGGTATGGTTGTAACCACAGCGCGAATCTAAAAGTTATCGACAATGGGCGGAAGATTATCACAGTATAATTTTAAATTTCGCTTTTTAAAAATGGGCTGTTAAGGTGCTGCTCACCCGGAGCATTCGCGTGTAATGTAACGTTACATATCCGAACATTACATCAGTGTAGGAGGATAACCGAGCATTACAATGTGTATCTTGTAATGATCCCGTCCGCTCGGCGTTCAAACTAGAATCTATAACTTACATTACACGCGAATGCTCGTCAGTTAGGGAGGTAGTATTGTAATGTAATGCAGAAGCGAGCTGTTCGGGCAATCTACAAGCTGGCCCCCAACACTTCATTAAGAGATAAGTTTAAGGAAACTGGGATCTTAACTGTAGCTTCTCAGTATATTCTATCAAATGTACTATATGTTAAAAAACATGTAAGCCTATTCAAAAAAAAAAGTGACAACCATAATAGAAATACTCGAAATAAGAATAAGCTTGATGTACCAGTGACTAGACTTAGTAAAGTAAAGAATTCGTTTAAAGGCCAATGTATACGCATATACAATAGGATCCCAGAAGTCGTTCAACATTTTTCAACCAATAAATTTAAAAAAGTAATCAAAGAACGTTTGTGTAGTAAAGCTTATTATAAACTTAATGATTTCATGAATGATAGCACACCTTGGGAATGAGGTGGCCCCCTGCAAGGCTACTTCCATATACTATTGTATTCTAGTTATATAGTTTTAGTCATAACATTGTTATACATTTTATTATTTTAAAAGAACAAAAGGTAAAAGGCTTTTTGGTAAAAGATGGCCCCGCGCGAGTTTCTTACGCCGGTTCTTCTCGCCGGGCTAGTTCCCGAACCGGTGGTAGGCATCATGTATACCGACGTTCAATAAGTGTATAAAAATACCAAGATTGAATAAAAATTTTTGACTTTGACTTTGACTTTAATGCTTAAAGTCGAATCTATAACGTTACATTGTACGCGAATGCTCCAGGTGCACCTTTAGAGGGGTGAAAATGTAGATAGATAGATAGATAGATAGATAGATAGATAGATAGATAGATAGATAGATAATGTTTATTTGCTCAAAATAAGGTACAATGTCAAGGTGTTACAGTGATAAATTCTGTTCTTGCTTATTCTGCCTTTGTTTAGGCGTGCAAATGTTCATAATATTATTATTTTATAACTTGAATAATAATAATTAGTTAGAACAAAAACATATATTATAACATTTTAAGGTATTTAAGTTACAGTATGAAAACAATTTATAGTCATATTCAAAAACCTTTAAAAAATTAACTTAACTTAAAAAATTATACCTATTTATTCTTCAGTTTTTTTATGTCTAAGTATGTAAATATTAGTGATTTCATTTTTTTTTAAATTAGAATTTTAAAATTTTATTGGTTATAATGTTATAATATGTCAATTGTTAAAAAATATAATAATAATTGTAATGAATATAAAATATTAATTAAATAAAATTAACTGAACATTAATTGTAGCGTCACTTACTTTATGTCAACTTTATTACATTTAATTTTAATTATATTATGCTAGTTTTATGAAGATAACCTTAAGTCATTATCTTTTACATAGTCATCAATAGAATAATAACATTTTTTTAATAGTAAATTAAATAATATTTTTTTGAATATTCTCATATTTGTATTTTTCATGTCGTCAGGTAAATGATTATATAACTTTATTCCCATACAATAAGCATTTCTTTTGAAGACGTCTAGTTTTTGTAGAGGTATACATAATTTATTTTTATGTCTCAAAGGCCTATTTTTATTGTCTTCTTTTTTTTCGAAAAGATACATGTGACTTTTAACAAATGTTGTCATTTCATAAATGTACATGCATGGCAAAGGTAAAATATTGTTTTCTTTAAACAGTGGTTTGCAACTTTCATTAAATTTCGCACCACATAGCGCTCGTATGCACTTTTTCTGTGCAATGAACACTCTTTCATATTGCGTCGAATTGCCCTAAAGGATGAGTCCGTATCTTAAAGCTGAGGCTACGTAACCGTGGTAAGCTAGAAGCGCTGATTCTTTGGTGCTTATATTTCTTAGCCGATTAAGAACGAAAACAAAACGATCTAGTTTTACGCAAATTTTTTCTACATGGATTTTCCAATTTAGATATTTATCTATATTTATGCCTAGAAATACTGTATTATCTACCAATTCAATATTTTTATTGTTAAATTCAATGTTTAGGTTCATTGGTCTACTGTTATATGTTAAAAACTCTATGATTTTAGTTTTTTCTACATTTATAATTAAGTCATTATTTCTTAGCCAGATGTTTGTGGAATTAAGTGCTTGGATAATTTCATTTTTAAATTCTAATTGATTTTTATTTTTATGTTTAATAATAAGTGTTATGTCGTCGGCAAATAGTATTATGTCATGGTTTATATATCTAGGCAAGTCATTTATATACAGTAGAAATAGTTTAGGCCCTAATATGCTTCCTTGTGGGATACCAATTGCATTATTAACGTATTTCGATCTGTAAGTCATTTTTAATGTACCTTTTTTGTTTAATTTCGATATTTCAACACATTGCAGTCGATCACTTAGGTACGAGGTGATCCAACTCAAGGCATTACCTCGTATACCATATTTTGATAACTTATTTAAAAGTTTAGCATGATTGACGCGATCAAACGCCTTGGACATGTCTAAGAATATTGAGGCTAGTCGAACACCAGAGCTTAAGCTTTCCGCTATTGATTTAGTTAAATTGAAACATGCTAGAGTTGTTGAGCTATTTTTCCTAAATCCATATTGTTGGGGTGTTAGCAAATCATGTTTTGTAATAAAGTTATTTATTTGATCGTACATGGCTTTTTCAAATATTTTTGATAGAATAGGAATCAGAGTTATAGGTCTGTAGTTGTTCATGTCCTCTTTGTTACCTTTTTTATAAAGTGGTATAACTATGCTATATTTTAATCTCGAGGGAAAAATGCCTTCAGTAAATGATTGGTTTATAATATGAGATATAGGTTTAGTTAAGTGTCCAGCACATTTCTTCAATATTTTTGTATTGATGTCATCATAGCCAGTAGAATTTGTATTTTTAGGGCTCCGTACCTCAAAAGGAAAAAACGGAACCCTTATAGGATCACTTTGTTGTCCGTCTGTCCGTCCGTCCGTCTGTCAAGACCCTTTTTCTCAGGAACGCGTGGAGGTATGAAGCTGAAATTTATATCAATTACTCAGGTCTACTGTCCCTTGAAGCTGTGAAAAAATCAAACTTCTAAGCCAACGCAATCAAAAGATACAGCCGTTTATGCCGCAAATTTTCGACACTTGCAAGGGAATCAAAACCTACAGGGTGCTTCCCGTGAACTCAGAATCTTGAAATTTGGTACGAAGCAACGTCTTATAGCATAGATAAAGGAAAAATTACGAAAACCATAAATTTTTAGTTACATCACATAATATTTTTTTTTTTAATAATTTTAAACTTACTACCCATTTCCTCATAAACGCGTCATTTTGCAATAAAAATACCATAGTTATGACTCGATTGTCGTAATGAACGAACTTTGTAAACCTTGCAGGTTTGTACGGAACCCTCGGTGCGCGAGTCCGACTCGCACTTGGCCGGTTTTTAAAGAAATTATAATTTTATAAACGTCATCATTTGTCACTGGTCTTAGGAATATAGTATTGTTAATATTATTTATTATATTATTATGATCTGATATAGTTTGTTGGGTATTATTAATGTCATTTTGAGTGTCATGTTTTTTAGATTGTTCTATAAAATAATTATTAAATTCTTCAGTTATGTCTAGGGCTTCTGTACACGGTTTGTTGTTTTTTCCGATAATGGTTTTTATCTCTGTTGCTAAGTTTTTATTTGTGGTCGTCCGTTTTATTACTTCCCATGATGCTTTACATTTATTATTAGATTTTTGTATATATTTTGTATTGTCAATTTCTTGTGATTTTTGTATACATTTTTTTAGAATTTTAGAATAATTATTATATTTGCTTTTAATTGTGTTTGTTTTTGACATCTTATATTTTATGTATAATTTTCGTTTCATAATACAACATCTTTTTATACCTTTTGATAACCACTGGTTTTTTATTGGCTTATTACATTTTTTTACTGTTATGATAGGAAAGCACAAGTCGTAGAAGAGTGTCAGTGTATCATGAAAAGTGTTAAACGATTTTTGAGTATCATTTTCATATATTACGTCGGAAAACGTTAACGCTGACATGCATTTAATGAATTTAACAATATTTTCTTTATTTAAGTCACGTTTCTTTTCAAACCAGAACTTAGTGACCCTATTGGAATATGTACAGTTTTCGATAGTCTCAAATTTTAGAGTTTGCGCTGTTTCATGATCTGACAATAATAAATAATGTGTGTCGCCTATGGCCAATGCTACGTTACTAATTATTAGGTCTATGCATGATGTATTTCTAGTTGGTTTAGTTATGTGATGTTTCAAATTATAGTTTGTCAATAAAGAAATAAGATCTCTACAGTATTTGTCATTTTTTAAAAGGTTAAAGTTCCAGTCGCCGCAAAGAATAATGTTTCTGTTACTGTATTTTTTATCAAGTACAGCGAGGAGCTCGTTCAGTTTTGTAAGGAAGAATTGAGAGTCTTTAGCATAAGTTTCGTATTTTGGGGTTTTATATATGCACACAATTATTAATTCTACTCTTTGAATTTCGCTTACACAATATTCGAATCTGTAAAGCACAGGTTCTGGGGATATTAGGGTTACCTGTAGTAGTACTTGTAGGATTATATGATGTATTTTAATGCCAAATCATAAAAAAAAACAAAATAAGGAAACTGACAAAAAAGTAAAAATATAAAATTGGGATGTGCGACCCTTAACAGATGTGTTATAAAATAGTTTACGATCTATTCTCATAAATAGGGTTGCCATCCGTCCGGGTTTCCCCGGATTTGTCCTAGTTTAAAGGGCGTCCGGGGAGCGTCCGGGCCGGATTTTATTTGTTATCCGGGTTTTTGTAGGCAGAATTAGGAAGGCCTAAGTTTTTTTTTTTTTTGATTTGCAGCAATTATAAATCTTCCTTTCTTTTTGACATTGCCGTAGTCGGGTAAAATTGTTCTATGTCCGGGTTTCGTACTCCAAAATCCGGGGTTTTCACGCGTCTTGTCCGGGGAGTCATATGTAAGAGATGGCAACCCTACTCATAAAGCTACCAAATCCTAATAATACAAACACATGTTTGATATTATCTTAATAATACAAACACATGTTTGATATTTTAGGTAACCTACTTTAAACTTAGGCAACAGCTAGTTTAAAATAAATGGATAACACTAGTTAGGTAGGTACCTATACATTCATTTCAGTGTCATTTGGCTTAAATACATGATTACCGTAAAAAAATAGTTACGTTCTAGCTATTTACTTGTAGGTATCTACATACATGGAAATAGTGCGAATACAGTACGGAGTACCCCACACACGAGGCGGATTCATGCGCAGGGGGAGCAGAGAGTTGTAAGTAGGGCATCGAGACCGGTTTTACCCGAAACCGAAAACCCGGGTTTTCCCGGGTTTTCGGGCCTACAACAAAACCCGGGTTTCATAATATTGAAAACCGGTTTTCGGTTTTTTCGAGCTTTTTTTTTCATTATTAAATTCTACAACAGTTTATAACAGTTACAGTCACAAACCGAACGTTATAGTGGCTTGTGATTGTCAATGTAGAATTTTAGAATAATAGTTATAATGTTTCCATGTTGTATGTAGTACATTTGGGGGCACGGCAGTGCCCCCGCCCCGCTAGGACGAGTGAGTGAAGAGCAAGGGCACTACCAGACTACCAGTGGCAAAGGCTGGTTCTACTTCATAGGGAAGCCGTAGCATGTTTATGGTTGGGATTTGGATAAAGGTCTTCAAAAGGTAAGCGGTAAGGGAAGCCGATAGGAATGAAGTTATAGGAACCCCTCGCCACTTCAGACTACCTTTTCTCGAAGCGATTCGTCGATTTTTTGCACCTTAATATCTTGGTATAATATAATATTCGGTTCCATCAGCGCTCAGCGCGAATTGCTCTCCGTGATACCCAAAAGTCGAGTGGGCCTAACGGAATCCGTCCCATTGTGTTGAAAATGTGTGCTCCAGAGTTGGCACCGATCTTAATGCATCTTTTTCGGCTCACCTGCTTATGGCACAGTCCTGGCATCTTAGTAGACAGCTTTGGTGTGCTATCGCCTGCCCTGTTCATACTGCATATCAATGATAATATGTGATGACGACAGTACGGGTGATGCCATACACAGGTCGCCCGAACATCTCGGCAAAACGTCATTGAGAGTCGAAACGAACTTGTCTCTCAAATTAAGATTTCATTGGAGAAGATCTCTGAATGGGGTAGACTTAACTTAGTCCAATTCAACACCTGTAAGATATATGTTTGCGCGTTCATCGCTAATAAGTTACCGATGGTCGTATGTCCTCGTTTTGAAAGCATACCCATAACTGTCTCCTCCAACATTGGAAATTGGAATACTTGGTGTTAGCATATCGAGCGAGGTCTAGTTCCGATATCATCTGGAGGGCAAGGCCAAGTTAGCCTCCAAGAAGCTTGGTGTTCTGAACAGGTCAAAGCAGTATTTCAGTCCGGTCCCACGCCTACAACTCTATAAGGCGCAGGTTCGGCCTCACATGGAATATTGTTCTCATCTCTGGGCAGGAGCGCCAAAGTACCAGCTTCTCCCTCTGGATCGTATCCAACGAAGGGCCGCTCGAATTGTCGACTGCCATAGTATTTCAAACAGGCTTTACTTCTAGAGATGGGCATCGCTCTGCATCCTATATCGGTTATATTACGGGGAGTGCTCCGAGGAATTGTTCGGACTTCTACCTGCTGCAACTTTTCGCCACCGTTCCAAGGGACAAAATATTTATCATCCTCATCACCTTGATGAGTGGCAGTCCTCCACCGTGCACTTTACCCGAAGCTTTCTGCCGCGCACTGTAAAACTCTGGAATGAACTGTCGCCAACAGTATTTCCGGATCATTAGGACCTGCACACCTTCTATAAGGCAGCGTATTCCCTCCTAAAAGGCCGGCAAGGCACTTCTGTTTCTACACGCCTTAACTCTACAAGCCTAACTTTACAAACTCTACACTTTAGTCAAATTATGTGGCTTGGCCATTTCGTCAGGCAACGTATTTTGACTAAGGTGTAGAGTTTGTGAAGTTATTAATTACTTTACATGAAAATGTTTATGGTGGGATCACATTTTACCAGTATTACGTTGTAACAACAGAAAGCAGCTGATAAAAGTAAATTTTAGGATATTCCTAACAAAATTCTACAAAATCAACAAAAAACTCGAAATACCCGAAAAAAACCCGGGTACCCGGTTTTGAAGATGGCTGGGACCGAAAAACCCGGTTTTTTTAAATATGACCGGTCTTCGATCCCCTAGTTGTAAGTAGTTGAGATACGATTGTGTGTAGATATAAATTTGTTATCGGGTCAGCAGGGGTTTTCTGTTTAAAAATCATCTCTCGTATAACACGGAAAGCCCCTGAGAAAGTTCTGGAAACTTGGAATCGTAACAGAACGAGGAAAATCTAAGGATGTGGTATCGACATAATATCAGCATGCTTAAATATAAATTATTTTTCACACTTCACGTATTTTAAGTAAAACCTATTATAGCATGTTTCACAATCTTGTATAACTTATTCGAAAGTTTTGTCGCTGCTTACTTTATATCGAGCGACAAAGACCAAACATCCAAATAAGTAATCTGTAACTTATTAGTAGGTAGTAGATATGAGCGCCGCGCCGGCGCGCCGCCGCCGCCGACGATTTTGCCGCACCGCCGCCGCCGCGAAAATACATCGGCGCGCCGAGTGAGCGAGAGGAATAGTTATAAAGTGTAATTTCAGTCAGTGACTATGAGCATTCATATTACCCAAGTCAGACATACCCATATATGCCTTACTTCTTTCATGCTTTAAACCAGGAGAACATCCACATAAGTCACTTAAGTGACACCTCTCTCATCGAAAGAGTTCTGCATAAAAGACAACATGCTTACTAGAAAGGCAGATCTTCTGAATAGATGGAGCTAGTAGATCGCATTGATAAAGCCATTATGGATAAGAAGTTTGCGCTTAGCTCCTTTCGAGATATTGAATGCGCGTTCGGCAAAAACTCAACCTGATCTATTACCTTGATAGCCTGGTTTCAAGAATTACTATAGAATGGATTAAAGCTACGCGAAACAACAGAGTAGCGTCATCAACTATAATAGGCTTGACGCTCAGGAGCAGGTTGACCCAAAGATACCCACAGGAAGGGCTGGGGTACTGTCACCCCTGGAGTAGTCCCTGGTAGTGAATGGGCTGCTAAAAGAACTGAACAATAGAAGGTTCTATGCTCAAAGATACGCTGACGACTCCCATACCCATTTCGGTGATGGTAGCTGGTTTCATTGAAACCAGGCCAGCAGTTATTATTATAATGCACTAGTATGTCCGTAGTACACAAGAGCACTCTCTCTTCGTTTACTCTCGTAATCCAGTGGGACGGATAACCGACACGACTGGCGAGAGATCAGGCGCTGGTCCGACGTTTCACATGCCCATCCGACGCATAGATCACCTTTCTTGCTAGACAATCAGGTGATCAGCCTGAAATATCCTAATCAAACTTAAAAACAACTTTTTTTTCCAATGCGGCAATCAAACCCACGACTGTCCAACACAACTCCAAGTCGAGAACCAAGCTCAAATACGACCTAGTAATACTAGTGGTGGAAAAATGCGCATAAGTAGTCGCTGGGCTAATGCAATCAGGTGCAAAATTGGTGCAAAACGGCCAAGCTAATAGTCTACGCTAATAAGACAGTCTTGATACCTAACACTAATAAGAGAAAGTTGAAAGGACTAAAACTTTCAACACTCTTCGGAAAACTACCATGTTTGCAAGCGAGGTCAAGTATCTTGGAGCGATCCTAGATATTATGAGACTTATTGTAATAAGCACATCAGGACATTATGAAAAAAAGGCTAGATGTGCTCTGAAGACTTGTCGGCTCTAAATGAGGCCTTCGATCCAAGGCAATGCTATGCTTGGTTATACGCAGCTATAATGAGGCGATTCTCACATATACGTATTGTATATTATGTAGTGGAATGCCACACTATGCAGAAAAAAAGATATACGAGTCAGCTGCATCAAAACATTAAATAGTGTACAGAGGCTGGCCTGTTTAATAATCATGGGTGCGCTCTCTTCGGCACCCACCACTTTACTCGTAGCCCTAATTCACCTGACTCCACTTCCTCTGCCTGTTCATATATATAGGGGCTTAAGAAGGTTGTTCTAAGGCCCATGACGACAGGTAAGATGAAACGGGCTTCCACCCTACTTGGACAACTGCAACAGTCTCTTCTTGAGAGACCTGTCATAGCCATGCCATGACGCCAAGATCAAGGTGCATAGCTTCTAGAAGCTATACCCAGTTTTCATAACTTCTAGGGAGGACTGGATCCCAATTAATGTTCGCCTGAAGGACATAATTTGGTTCACGGACAGATCTAGGAAAGTCAACCGGGATGGTGCTGAACTAAGGGGGCGTGCCACCTATATGCGTTTTTGGGAGATTTTGCACCGTGTTGCAGGTTGAGATCTCCGCTATTATTGGTTGTTCACTAGAGATCATACGCAGTCAGTAATTATATAAATGGATTCAACGTCAGTTCTTGAAAATGTGGACGTTTATAAAACGAAAATAGAAAAAGATTACAGTGATTACGCTCTTTGGAATCAAAGCACAGTTAACTGCCAATTCTAAAGTAGTTCCTACTTTGAAATTGTATTATTTCGTTGTCTCTTTTATAGTGTACAAAAGTATCATAAGTACTGTGTAAGTAAGTGTAACCCAATAAATAAAAGTATTTTACAGCTATGAATGAACTTTTTTACTACCAAGAACAAACTTCAACCATTTCAAGGTCACGCCGCCGACGCCGCCGCCGCCGACCCAAAAAAGCCGGCGCGCCGCCGCCGACCTACTAGCCATCGGCGCTCATATCTAGTAGGTAGTATGTAACTAGTAACCATGAGCTAGTAACTAATATTATCTTCGTCACGTTCGCAGCTCGGTCGAAGTGACACCTCGTATTAAATATACAGTCTCATATTAATATTATAATAACATTGTAATGTAGATATTCCCACAATCCACAATGTCACTTTCCATTTTGCTTTCCATACTATCCGATCATAACGTCACAACTCACAACTCGCACTGTAGTCTGTAAACCGTTTTCCAAACACGTTATCAGTAACAAAAGCCAAACAGAAAGTACGAATGCACGGGTTTAGTTTGGAGTTTGGATCCTGCGCCACAAACGTATCGCAAAGCTTTGGATTTTTATTCAAACGTTAGATCACGTCTAAACTAAAATATTTACATTCAAGTGCTATCCAAAAATACTGAAACATCTATCACACACGATTCTTTGTGCCTAGGACCTAGGTATATCAAATGGAATTTTATTTTACAGGTTACCTACACTGAAATGAAATTTTTTGGCCTCAAAAGAATAAATACCTTTTGCCTAGACTTTTTTACGTACGGTCTTTCACCTGAGACACCAGTCGCGCTAAATTCTTTATTTTTTAAATTTGAACCCTTATACTGGGAATTTTAAAAATTCCTTTATCAGCTGATCCCCACATCGTCATATACCCGTAACCCACGCCAAACTACATAGTACCAGTTCATGTATAAGGACAAATTAATAAATAGTTACTAGTTACTACGTACAAAAACTTTAGGCCTTTTCATCCGTAAAAGGATGATTTATACAGTATTCTCCGAGCGAATTAACCACACTTGAAATACTGTATAGTGCCTGGGACAATTGGTTCTTAAATGTCGTATAGTTTGCCCAAGCACATACGGCATTCTCACAACATAGTCAGCCTAGTCCAGAAGAATGACTGGTCAATGCGTCTTTGGCCAACCAAGTGCGGATTTCCTCACGATGTTTTCCTTCACCGTTCGAGCGTCCGTATAACGTACTTGAGATCTGAAAAAGTCTCGAGTGCGAACCAAACGGTCTAACGGTCCACTAGGTTGTGGGATATGTGGTGGTAGACCCCAAAGGGAGATCTCCGACCGAGCGAGGTGGTATGCTCAGTCAGGCCGAAGCCCACTTGTAATCATTTCAGCTGTCGTATATATACTTTCCGAGCTCAGAAACTTCGATAGCGCGATTCAGGACTGTGCGCTGATTGGCCCGCCACATCGTCAAGGAGCTCACTAGATACTCCCCCTTATAGATGGATAATATTAATTGTGCTTTTACGATTTAATTCCATCTACTTTCTTAAAAAAAAAACTTCATTGTCCTAAGAGTGATCAATCATCTGACTGGACGTAATTATTGACTTTCTACTGGCCGTTATCAGCGGCCTTGACCGCTGTTGCACGCTCCGCACCACTGCCCATTGTTGACATCAACCAGTTGAGTAACCTCATCACTTCGGGCACAGATCACTGTTGTCTGTTGATCGCTTATTTCGTAGTCCAATTCGACGTAGCTTTCCCAACGTGTTGCCGGTTGCCGGGACTGCAGACCACAACCAGGTTTTATGTAATGTTGTTGAAACTATAGGTGCTGAAATTCTTTAATTTAAATGTTTTTAGGTTTATTTATTTTCTTATAGAAACATTCATTAATTGAAATTATACACTCCAGAAGCCTCCGGAGTCCAGACTGTAAAACATATTATGCAATGTAGCTTATACAACTGAAAGATTATTTATAAACAATTTTAAAACATATCATAGCAAAATATATCTAAGACTAACAAAAAATAAATCCTAAAAAAAAATTTTAAGAAAATATTCTTACTTAATCCCATTAATTTAATACCTTATCTAGGTTGAGTGCTTTTTGTTTATTGTTTAATATTTTTTTCAGTATTTTTTTTTACAATAATTGTTGGAAAATACTAACTCTAGCTAATAGGGAATATGCACGTATTTTTTTTATTTATTTATATAGATCTATCTTGTTTGGTAAACCGTATGGTAAAATCAGTTTTTTGATATCATTAATAATAACGAAGATATGAACGTTTAAAGTGGTCTATTAGACAGAGAGATCCGACGTGTATCGTGACGTCACATAACACGACTTTCATAGAAAGTTCATACTAAATTTCGTTTTGCTAGAAAGAGATAGATTACAAACTTTGACCGCTTATATCTTGCTCATTTATCAACAAATATTGATAATTTTCTCGCCATTTTCTTTATTTTTCTGTCTAGTATCATATTATTATATTTTAATCTATTTTTATATTTCATGCATATTCCGTATTGCAAAGCTCCTCTTTGAATAGTTAAGTATTGTTACCTACCTACTACAAAATTGATTTACTACAGTAACTAATTAAGTGCTTATTTTGTCTAAAATTAATTGTTCATCTTCTGTATTCAGAGGTTTTTCAAGAAACATAATTTCTTGCAAAATAGCACAAGGAAACTCCTGTAGTATAATGTAACACTTGATATTTTTACTTAGGGCTTGTTTTTCGGATAAATAATAATAATAATATTTAAAAGCGGAAATTCTTGCAATAAAAAAAAGAAATAGAAAACAATATTTATAATTCAACAAACATCACAGCTATGTAACAACAAATGTAACAACTAATAAACCTAGTCGATACTTAACAGATTTATCTAAGGCGAAGCAGTCTTGGACTTCCTTATTTGTGTCCCTTCTTGTATCCCCAGTGCTTGTGGTCCTCGTGGCCGCCCTTCTTGCCGTGATCGTGGTGATGATGATGATGCTCATGATGACCGCCCTCGTCGTGGTGGTCCTTGTGGTGGTGGTGGTGGCCGCCCTTCTCGTGGTGGCCCTTCTTGCCGTGCTCGTGGTGGTGGTGTCCGCCGTGCTTGTGGCCCTTGTGGAACTCGCCGCCCTTCTTGTGGCCGTGCTCCTCGTGGTGTCCGCCGTGGTGCTCGTGGTGGCCCTTGTCCCCGTGGTGGTCGTGGAAGTGCTTCTCCTTCTTGAACTCGTCGTGCTTGTGGACGCCGTGGTGGCCCTTAGTGGAGTGTCCCTTGTGGTAGTGGCCCTCCTCGTGGTGGCCGTGGCCCTTGTGGCCCTTCTCGCCGTGGTGGTGCTCGTGGTGGTGGCCGTCGTCGTGGTGGTGGTGCTTCTTGTGGCCGCCGTGCTCGTCGTGGTGGCCCTTGTGGCCCTCGTGGTGGTGGTGGCCCTTCTTGCCGTGCTCGTGGTGGTGATGGCCCTTGTAGCCCTTGTGGCCCTTCTCGCCGTGGTCGTGGTGGTGGTGCGCGTGGTGCTCGTGGCCGCCGCCCTTGTCCCACTTGCCGCCGTGGTGCGAGGCGGCCGCGTCGAGGTCGGCGTCCCGGCGCTCCCTCCCCAGCTCGCGGCCGCTAACGCAGGCCACCACCGCCAGAGCCACGCAACACAACACTAGGCCCCTCATGTTTGTGATGAGGGGGTGGGCCAACTGATGCCCTGGTCTGCGGCCGAAAACGTTTTATACTGATACGGCTGGTACTTGTGTAACCCGGGAGACCAAGGCTGCAACGAGATGCATTACGTAGTGGAAACTGTCAACGCCAAAGAGATATCCATTGTAGTGGTTTACAACACAAATCGATAACGTAATGTCCAATCTCAAGCAAAACGAAACACTTGTATCGATATTCAGGTATGAAAGCATTATTTATCCTAAACCAGCGGTACAGTTTTCTAATACATAAATATCCCTTATTCAGAGTTCGATTATGTATCTACTCTTCTGTCATGACTCTTTACCTGCACATAAGTTTGGTAACAAACTTATAGTCATCTGCATAAAGCTGTAGTATATTAAAACATTTTGACATTGTATGTTAATAAATGTATTATCAAAAATTGCCGCAAAATATGCAAAAAGCAAATAAGTACCTAAATCAAGAAACCTCATGCGAAGTTCACTCTATCTATAAAGTTTATAAATTAGGGCACCTCTCTCTTCCAAACGACAAATGTATGGTTTATCTTAAACTTTATACGTGCTTATCTAGTTCTAGTATAATAATTATATCCTACCAAAAACATTTTCATGTAAAGTGATGCTAAGACGATACCATATAAATCGCACTGTCAAAAAGCCATAAGATCTGGGGGGCAATACTGCTAAATAAAACCTGCATTAATACAATTACAAACAAGTCCCGACACGCTTACACTCTCAAAAGGTGTTTTTATGAACGTTAAACCAACGTGAAACGCGCTCTGATTGGTCGAAATAAAATCTGTTCGTAGTTATGTCGCTACACTTTCAATCGAAACAAAGTAAAATTGACTCTTTAAATTGTCTACTTTAAATACGAGATTTGAGGTTCTGATGTAAGTAATCAAGCTTCTGGCTCTTCCAAACTTCTAACTCTACGGGCCTTAACTCTAACCCCCTTACTAATAAACGCTGTATAAGCTTTGAATAGTTATACAGTGTTTTGTTCCCGTCACACAAGTGGCATTTTTAATTCGATTGAAGAAGACAACACTGTATAACTATTCAAAGCTTAAACAGCGTTTATTAGTAAGGGGGTACAAGTCTAACTTCACAAACTCTACAAGTTAAAGGTGAAAAATTTACCGACTTTTTTTTCTGTTGTAATATTTATTTTAGGACAGAAATGGCCAAGCCATATAACTTGCCTAAGGCGTCGAGTTTGTAAAGTTAAGGCAGGTAGAGTTAAAAGTTTGGTAGAACCAGAAGCTTGATTTTACATGATATTTTATAGCTTTTTGACAGTGCGATTCATCGTCTTGGCATCACTTTACATGAAAATGTTTTTGGTGAGATTTCAAAGTTTTTTTGAAGTTGTTATGCCATTTTTTTATTTTATTTTTACTATTTATAACAGGGGATCCGTGTTTTAAATAGCACAACAATTTTAGACCTAAACCCCCTTACTAATAAACGATGTATAAGCTTTGAATAGTTATACAGTGTTTTGTTCCCGTCACACAAGTGACATTTTTAATTCGATTGAAGAAGACAAAGCTTATGACAGTGTTTATTAGTAAGGGGGCTAGAGTATAGCTCTCTCTAAAAAAATCATCTCCTATTTCAAGATGTTGGAGGAATTATCCTCCAACATCTTGAAATAGGAGATGATTTTTTTAGAGAGAGCTATACTAGCAAAATAATAGGGAATGTGCATGTAATTTTTTTTGTTTTTTAAACGTTTCTACTGGTTATAATATTACCAAAAATATATTTTACACATCCAAAATTTTATCCATTAAGCTGGAAAAAATGTTTAAAAATCACTATAATTTTAGCGCGGTTTAAACACGCCATTTTCGCGGGCTTGGGTTGTGACGTCATCGTACACGAAAAAGACAGTTGACAGTGAAAATCATAGATGAGTCAGAGCATAGAATTCAATAAACGTCAGTCATGTCATTGTCATGAAAGACAGCGTCGTGTAGTGTGACGTCATTTATGCTTCTAGGTGACGTCACACACGCGCGTCACGACTCGCGACCAATGGTGCCGCGTTTCGCAATTTTAAATATCCCGGGCTGATTTTGCATTTTTTATATATTTTTTTTTTCGGTTTAAATAAGAACTAAATTTAAAAAAATCCTTTTAGTTATAATGTGACGACAATAAAGAACAGGGAAAAAAATATTTCAGGCAAATTAAATTTTCATGCATATTCCCTATTCTTGGAACATTAATTATAATGTTCCAAGAATTATTTTGGTAGTTGTGTACTAATATACCTATGCAATCTAAACTTCACATGCTTAATAAGTCCGCTACTTGGAACAATATCCTGAAAATTTCATTTATCTAGTTTAATCCAAACCCTGAGGGTTCAAAAAGTCGACGAAACGTTTCGAGTAAAGGTGGTCGCTTAGCTGGCTTCGCTTGGCTCATCGTGGCGGGGGTGCCCTCAGATATTATAATAATCGTTATCTCGGAAACTCCTGCAAGTAACTATGAAATTTATTATTACAGGGAGTTTTGGGGCAGAAAAATCGATCTAGCTAGGTCTTGTCCCAGGAAAACTATGCATTAAAAATTAACTATGCATTTAAAGTTAACTATGCATTTAAAGTTTAGTAATATGTTTTTCTTTCGTTGTGCATTAATATAGGTACCTAATTGCCTATCAATAATTTTAAATAATATTTTGCATCCAATACATCCTGTATTAGTTGTAGTGAAGTAGTGTAGTTATACTGAAAACAATACTATTTACAAATATGTCAGACACAATATTCTAAAAGACACGCCTACTTACTTATTTACCCCAAAAAATTTATTTTTTTAGTCGGTAAAATAAAACAAGTTCAGTTGTTTTTTTCTTAATTTATTTGATACAATCCTCAACAAATGAATTATATTACACTACTAGATTCAAATTATGAATAGGTATTAATTATCTACTTAAATCCAACTAAACATTATAATATATATTTTTTACTTCGATATATCCGTATAATAAAATCACAATACCAACTTTAAGTTGAAAATATTATTTGACTAAAGGAACACACTGCTCATATTTCTGCCGATTCGTGTTAGACACCGCGAAGGATCTCCTATAAACTCAATAATTTATAATTTGCCAATTGATTGCATGAAGTCGGGAAGACTACACGGAGACAGTACGCGCGCAGTCACAATCTCTTACATAATATTATATAATATAAGGTTCGGTAAAATCAGTTACGGATATTTTGGGATCTACTGCTTATAAGACGTTTAAGCAGAAAAATAATTGTCATACTAGAAAAATATTTTTGTTTTTTTTTTCGTTTTGTGAAGAGTTATGATTTTTTTACTTTGAGTATGACAATAATTTTTTTTGCCTAAACGTCTTTACATAAGCAGTGGATCATGTGCCCAAAGTATCCGTAATTGATTTTCGGAGACATTACATATACGAGCAAAATCTCCAAAGAAATGTATACGGAACAATGTGCTTTTAGTAAGTAAGTAAACAAAAGGTCAATCATTTGTTTGAATATTCGCATGCTGGGGTGCATCAGTTGCATGATATCGCTAGGTAAATATTTCTTTGGAAATTTCGGCGAGTATGTCACCGTAAAATTTTAAAAACCGCTGTAATATAACTAGTAAAATGTATAGACTTCCGACGATTCTGATCCGAATATTCTGCATATAATTTAACACGTTTTTCGTTACATTATAAATATAGTATAGTAATGAAACTTTCGACATATGTTTACAAACTCGTTAGTTATTTTACAATCTAACGGTTTTTACAATTTTACGGTGACGTTACGGTGTACAAGTTAGATCGCGACTTTACGCCACTTCTAGAATATCATCTCTCCGCCCCGTTTCTAATGTATAATATTATAATAATTTTTTTGGTATAATATTATAATGTTTGTATCTTTATAAAAAAATTATAACCAATTCTTCCCTGGATACCCTGTTAAACATACAGTTGATTTTTATTGCCCACTTTCGAAAGCTTAAAAAAAGGTATTAGTTATTATTGTATTATGACAAACTATAAGTTTTCTTTTTACAAAAACTATACAAATACCACAAGCAAAGTATAACTAATTTATTGCAAATTACTATAGTTTTGCTTCTAGGTAATTTTTTTGTTCCTAGAAAGCAACATTATGTATCGAAAACTCCATATTAGTAACAATTCACAATTTCACTTGAAATCATAGGCATCCTTTTAAATTTCATAAATTTATTCATATCACTGTATTTTGGTTACTTAATACATAATAATATTATGTCAAACAAATAAATCATATTTGTGGATTTCAAACAGCATTTTATGAAAGATTTTATCAATCGACGATTCTGGATATAATTGTTATCAAAAGAGGACTATAGTTTTCACATTTCATAATAACATTATTTACTCTTACATATAGCATATAATAACTAAACATTGTAAACTAATTCAACTGTCTACTGAACGTATATTCGTGTTCAACAAAAGTTACCACAATTCCTTAAGTTATTTAAATCATTCACAAAATATCGAGGAAACCAAACATGAATTAAATATTAGTCCTAAACGACAAGCCTCGTTGATAATAATACATTATTAATTGCATATAATCACAAATTTTCAAACCTTACACTAAGAGTTTTGAAAATGTTAACTAAAGTGTAGACCAATACTTATGCAATATAGTACTTAGTTACCGGTAAGAATATAATATTAAGAAGTTAGGGCTTAGCAGAGACCAATATTTCTTAATTTTACAAAACCACCATTTACCATTTTTAATCAATGGATAGTTATAACTGACTCGTTTAATAGCAATATATTTTTACCCAACTACGGCGAAACCAAAAGGAAGGGTAATGATTTTGGCAGTCTATGTATGTATGTTCCACCGTAGCGTCTAAACTAATAATAATAGCCCAGGTAACATAGGCTATATAATTCATGTAGTTGGGTTTTAGTTTTTTTCTAAAAATTGTAGTTACTTGTAAAATGCTCATCATTTACTGAAAATATTTTCTATGTTCCTTTACATAAAGGTTGCTGCCAAACACCTGGTGTATTTAGCAATTTATTGGAATACTTTTATAATAGCATCTAGCGTTTCATATTCTTAATACATTCTACTTCAAAAAGATTCAATATACTTACTCGTATTGCTGTACCATAATCACTACATTGCACAACTGTATAAAATGTAGTTTATATGTATTGAAAAATATTAGTTATTATATAGTAGGTAGATATTATATGTGATTAACTGTAGTTCAAGCCATATTCATGTTGCTAGGCAGTGTACGTGCCATGCTAAGCCTTGAGTGAATTTAACGTTTAATTCGTATCAACTAAACATCACTTAAAATAATTATAAGTCGACATATCATTTTTCTGTAGGCACTAGACACATGCTACTGATATTCAATTATGTTCAGAATGATGACTGGTATTTCACCTTTTAACGGTGATGATAAAGTGTTGACTTTTTTACTCTGATTTCATACGTCAATACCAGACTGGTTGCTTTGATTAGTGATTACACAAATAAGTCATCATTCCTATTGCTATATCGAATATACATAAGTATAATATGCAGCCAGTCTGCAGTATGCCTAGTTCTTAGGGTCTAGCCACACAGAGAGCATCCCGGGTTCGAGTGATTAATTTCATCACGGGCGCCTCCTGTATTGGTCTATGTCATACTGTCATACAAACAACGAACTCGAGACAGTGTGGCCGGACCGAAAACGCAACATTACCGCCACTACTCTTTTGTTACAGTCGGGCCGGCGATCGCTTGCGGCGGCCTTTGCTACCATTGTATATTGAGAGAGAGGTCGTATCTCCCTTTCTCTCTCTAATGCGGCGCACTCAGTTGAGGTGGAAGCCGCGCTCGTGCGTGGCGGCGAGCAGGCGCTCGCGGAGCACCTCCTTGCACGAGTACTCCGGCAGCTTCAGGTAGTGCACGCACGTGTTCACGGACGGGTACGAGCCGTCGCCCGCGTCCACCTGCACACATCCAACGTTAATGTCGAAGAACGGAATAACGCTCGCGGCAAACTAAAGGGAAAGGTCATACGCAGTTGTATATTACCAATGCGTAAAATGTCCACGGGCCGTAATTGCTTACAATTGGGCGATCCGCCTTAACTGTTACCACAATCATACGGAGCGACGCGACACAAGTGTCACTCATGCATCTCGATCCAATAGATTTGTTTAAATTTGTGGCGAACAAATCATCGCTTGGTGTATCTATTCAGCGTTTGGGCTAGCCTACACGGCATGGCACGACTTTTGTTGAGTTTCTCGTACCATTGTGCTTGAGTGACTTGATGATCTTTTACCACGAAAACAAAATGATCTCGCTCACCTTGCGCACGACGGTGAGGCGAGGATGCAGGTTGGCGAGGCCGCCGGGCGGCAGGCTGGAGCAGCCGGTGGCGAACTGCAGGAACGCCTTGCGCTCGCGTGCGCTCATCTCTACCAGCACCTCCACCAACCGCAGGAACCCGGGGCTGAGAAAATCATACGAGTATATACATACATTAATAAAGCTTAGAAATTTCAAGGTAATACGAGATCTAATACGAGACTCAATTAGCGTCCACTAGATTGACCTAAAGACTTTTCTCTTACATAACAATCAGGATACACTTATTTGCCTGCAGTAAACTGCTAAAGTATCGATGTGTACGCGGCGTACCTGTCGCGGGTGTAGCCCAGCTTGGGCTCAGTGTACTGCAGCAGGTGGTCGCGCGTCCACTGCGGGCCGCGCTCGCCGCACAGCAGCAGACGTAGCTCGTGCGGCGCGAAGGCGCGCAGGCGCCGCGCGGGGAATACCGCACCGAAGCCGCGCGCGAAACCCGCCGTCTGCCGCCGGATGCCCGCGCGCACCGCCCACGCTGCGCTCGCGGACGCGTACGCGCGCGCGTTGTGCGGGCCCACCTAAAACATATACACGTTACACTTATGTTAAACTGTAAAACACATTATTGGCCTATTTGAATATTTGAAGCACTCTTATTCACAAGCGAAATGTTCTGTTGAACATCACACGTGGCAGAACAGACTTCCGGTACCAATTCAAGTAGCCACTATACACAAGATACGAGATATAGTACACCCACCTCGATGTCCTCGCCGCCGGGGCAGAGCGCGTGCGCGCCGTGCGTCATGGTGAGCGCGAGGTCGCGGAACGTGGCGCCGTCCACGCGCAGGTCCCGCGCGCGCCGCCGCCTCTCGTCCGCCGACAGCGCGCCGTCATTCATCAGCGTGTCGTACGCGTCCGCCGCGGTCAGTACGCTCTGTAGGAACCTGCGCACGTACAACGGTTTTATTTATATGATATTGGTACTTTAAATAAATAAATAGCTGTGCAACGCGCCATAGATACGAATAATCATTGCGCAGTGATTCTGTCAGTTGCTTTAGTCGCGCATACGGTTACCATCTGACTATATAAATCCGGTCTAGACCGGATTTTAAGGATATAGACCGGACTCTGCCCGTATTTCATTCGAGACCGGATTTTTAATCATGTCAATAAATAGTCATGATAACCATTGCCAATCATCTACTGACAACGCTTGAAAAGTATAATTAAAAAGAAAAGTATCGTATCTTTCGTTGGCGGTAACAATGTAATCACACATTTGAATAACAACTTGTCTTGTCGTTGTCGGTTATCCAGCTCATATTTTACCGGACCGGACTTATTTAACACTTGCAACCGGCTTTTCGATTTCAACTCCTGGTAACCCTAGTCGCGCGGGTTTGGCCAGAGTTTCAACAATAGTGCTGTCACAGCAAGTCTAGTTAGATAAGGTTACAATGTAAATCTTACTTATATCTAATTGGATCGACATCCTTCAAATGTTCATCACTCAATTCTTCACCGCACATAATACGCAAGAAGGGCTCAGATAAGGGTAAATCGACTAGTCGCCCGTCTTGCAAAACCTGCAACATACAAATATATTATTAAGTTTATAAATATTTACTTATTTATTTTCAGATAATTTAAACAGGAAACCCTAATTACATTAATTAACTATACACGATATATTAATATATTTAATAGTTGTGTATCAGAAAAATAAATTGAATATTTACCTTAGCTAAAAATACTCCTAGGAACCAGAAATATTTGCAAACTTTATCACAGATAGGAGAGTCTTGTGGCAGTGGCGCGGGGAACAGGCCGCCGGCGCGCATCACGTAGTAGCCCGGGGGCTTCTCTGTAACGACAACCCAAGTTAGAACGTATAAAAGTATGGGAATGTGGTGGCAGGCCCCCAAGGGAGATCTCCGACCGAGCGAGGTGGTTGGTATGCTCGGTCAGGCCGAAGCCCACTTGTATATGTCACCGTAAAATTGTAAAAACCGTTATATTGTAAAATAACTAACGAGATGGTAAAAATATGTCGAAATATTAAAAACTATAGGTATATTTATAATGTAACGAAAAACAATGTGTTAAATTATAGGCAGCATATTCGCGTCGGAAGTCAATCAACATTTTACAATTATCTTATTACAATCTAACGGTTTTTACAATTTTACGGTGACATATACATTTCAGCTGTCGTATATATACTTTCGAACATCAGAAATTTCGATAGCGCGATTCAGGACTGTGCGCTGATTGGTAGGTACACCATAAAAGAGAGAGAATATCAGTGGGACATAAAAAAGACAGGTAAGACGTACCGTCGGTGAGCGTGAGGTGGTTAGGCGCGTCGTCTGGTGCGCGCTCGGGGTCGGCGTCGTGCAGCCACATGCCGAGGTCGGCGCGCTGCAGCTCGGCCGCCACGAGCGCGTAGAACTCCAGCGTGGGCCCCAGCCCCGTGCCCTCCTCGCCCGCGAACTCCACCTCCAGCACGGACTTGCGCGACGCGTGCACGCGCATCACCTGCCACACACAACATTATACTCTGATTTATAATCTCAGTCAGTAAAATAACATTACTATGCACATCACTTCTCTTTGCTTCTTTCTCAGTTAGTTGACTAGATGATTTTGTTTTGTTATTTTACATCACTAACTGTGACTGAAGGCAGAAGATATAACTAAAGACTAGTGCTTAAACTTAAAAAAAAACTACATTTTTGTCCGCAGCGTCTTTGCGTTGAATGCTGTTTTTCAAACAATCTTCTTCTGTCCTATTGTATATCAAATCTCACTATACAAACGTCGATACATACCTGTATAGCGGAGCGCAGCAGGTTGGGTTCCCGCGGTATCCGCACGCGTTCGTGCCGCAGCCGGCCGATGCGAAACTCTGTCGCCTCCAGGTCCGCGCGCCGCGGGGACACCGTGTTGCCCGTTCTGAGGATGAAAATGAAATCTCATATCTGAACTGTTGTCCAACATGTAAAACTTTAGCAAGGTACTTTCGTACAGTACTCGACCGCTCTGGGGACAATTAGCAAGCAACTTTTGTGGTGTGCGAAGAGTGGATGGCCCCAAAGGGAGATCTCCGACCGACCGATATGGTAGGCTCGGTCAGACCGAAGCCCACTGTAGTAGTTTTCAGATGACGTATATAGCGCCGATCTTAAAAACTTCGATAGCGCAATTCACGATTGTGGCGCTCAATTTTCCATTACTGTGGTAAAATCAACCCTATATTAATAAGTTCACGGCTTAATGTAATGTCATTTGTTTATGGTCAGTAGAAAAAGTATGTATTAATATTAGCACACCTCTGTCTATCCAGCACCCTGTCGCGCTGCGCCTGCAGCCACACGATGGTGCGCGACGTGCCGAACGCCGTGCACGCGAAGAACATCTGCCGCGTCTCCAGCGGGAACAGGAACGGACACCAGTCGTTCAACTGCTGGCACCTGTTGTGAACATCGTTTTCCTTATGTTGTCACAGAAAAAAATCTTTGTAACATGCGGCTTCAGACCTGCTTAGCTACTCAATTTGCTTCCTATATGTGTTCACTAGTGTATCGATTGGCAGCATACCAGTGAAAGACGTATAACGTAGATTGCAAATACAAGTAAAAATAAGAATGGTACAAAACGAGCGAACCTTACAGTAATCGCATACTGCATAGTATGATGTGTAATCTAACAATCTTTTGACACATCACATCATAGTCTATTCAGATAGATATATGAGTAATTTTGAGTCAAGTCATTGTATTTCTTTACTGCACAATACATAAGCGACATTTAAATTAAAAGCTTTAGTGTGCTGATGTTTTTTGTTTATAAAATGTATAAATTGGATCAGAACGAATTAATTACACAGCCAACTTTTCTACTATTTTCTACGCTTCAATATAATGTTAATCTTTATATTCTCACCACTTGGGTGTCGCAGCGGCAGCGAGGGTGAGCGGCTCCTGAAGCTGCTGGTGCAGCTTGTTAGTGAGCTTGGTGGACACGAAGGCGGCCGCGGGAAGCGCCGGCGCCGCCGCTCGCAGCCGCCGCAGCGCCCGCACGCACGCACAAACGTGCGCACCCCCAACGCCTTCTGCGCCGCACACGCCGCCTTCTACATAATAATATATTAGCGACCTCAAATGAAATGTTGTCAAAATATATTAAGTTCACTGTTCAAAAACATTTTATGAATAGATTACATACCTGGATCTCCTGGTTCGTCATCTTCGCTGTCACTCGACTGGGCGAATGTATCCGCTCCGTCTATTTCCTTATATGTTAATCTGTAAAAGAATATAAGAACGTTGTTACCAGTATAACAAAACCATCAAATACAAGAATTAAAAAAAAAACAACGTGAATTTTTGCATATTAACAAAATCCAAAACTAAATTATATCATAAGAGTCACGGGCTCAATTTGGACAAAAACTAAATTGGCACATTTTTTTTTTACAGGCTTAACGATTTACGGTCATATAGAGTACTCACGTGTAGGTGGTGTCCAACGCTGGCGCGCGCGAAGCCAGCGCTAGCACGGCGCGGTAGAGCGTCCAGCGCGGGCGATCGAGCGGCAGCGACGCGCCACCCGCACTCAGCACCAGCCGCAGCGCCGGCAGCGCAGCACCGCTGTTGCTGCTGTTGATGTTGCTGCTGTTGATGTTGCTGCTGTTGATGTTGCTGCTGTTGATGTTGCTGCTGTCCGCGGCGCTCGCAGCCGCTTCCTCCTCCGCGTCGGAGTCATCGTTCAACGTCACGTCCAGATCTATTGACATATTTTATAATACTTCAGTCACGGTTTCATAACCAATGGGCTCCGAGCATATCGTGCGAAGATTCGATTGAAGATTGACAATGTTGTGACTAGGCTAATTGTTTTCGTGGCAGTTCTTGTGCAATGCCTGAATATCAGTATCAAGTATTTTAGCAGATTAGCAGTGGAGTTTACAAAGATAAATATTTTGTACCGTACTATAAAATAAACATTAAGGCTGACCGATGGTCTGGTTGAGGTTTGTGCGTCCGGGGCGCGGGTCGAAGGCCGGTATGAGCGCGGAGAACTGGCGCTTGAGCACGAAGTCATCGTCCCAGGGTTTGCGTGCGCGCCCGCCACCCGCGCCAACCCCCACCCCCGCTCCTGCCGCGCCGCACACAGCTTCCAACGCTTCTTCTTCCATCAGCGACAGAAGGTTGCGCGATACCTAAATACATAGAATATATATAGAATAGATCAAATAACAAGTCACAATAATAAAACTAAAAGCGGAAACTGGACAAAATTACGGTGTGCCTTATATCGTTGTAATTTTTTTATAAATATCTAGTATTCGTATTCGTGCGTACACACGCAAATAACATTTAAATATGGCTATCTCACATTGAATCAAAGAAATAAAAAAGGTCTTTTTTAACGTATCACTCAAAGAAACACAGTTACCACGAAAAAAAAGCCATCAGAGACAACGTACTGTGCGAACGAATATGGAAGCGTGTACTTACTACCTCGTGGTAGGTGGGCTCGTTCTCCTTGTCGCTGTCGAGCGCGTCCTCGCCCTCCTCGTCGTCCTCCAGCTCGGTGAGCAGCGCCGGCGCGCGGCACGACTCCAGGAAGTCCTCTAGCGACACCTACGCACAAACATCAACTTAGGTCTTCTCGTCCGTGATTGTATGAATTATGCGTATTATTTCATTTCGATTTTAATCAAGTTCAGATCCAATTGAATTTAAACGTGTAAATAAACAGAACGATAGAGCACATAACGCTACAGAATATGTATGTATTTACCATGCAATAAAGAAATACCATAAAACATTATTTTGGTCGAATTAAATCTTTTTGGTTACGTTTAGATTAAATTGGATCTGATCTATAGTGGACATGGTAGGCGAAATCCGAAACGATAAGGAACAACGCATATCTAGTACAGATGCCGGCAAACTTCTTGAGCCACTTGGGCACTATAAAATAACTATTGCGTAGCTGGCGTACACAAGATCACTCTCTCTTCTTTTACCCTCATAACCCAGCAGGACGGATAATCGACACGACTGACGAGAGATCAGGCGCAGGACCGACTTTTTACATGCCCATTACGCATTATTATTATATAACGCACCTGCTCGCTCTCGCTGGACGTGGACGTGAGCGACAGTGTGAGTGCGTTCTGCGCGTTGGGCGCCAGCGACGGGTAGCTCTGCGCCGCCGACAGCAGACCGCCCGGGAAGTTGCTGGACAGCGCCAGCCGCACCAGACTGACAATGAAAATAGTAACTAAATGAAAACATAATAAACATAGCACTATGTACTCTGTTGGTATTCAATATAATCCAAACGTTAACAAAGAGCATTATACAAACTTACAAAGTACAATATAGTTAGGTTAAACGTGTCGATCGCCGTATGCTATGTCAGCATATACATTCCACATTGTTCAATTCTATTAATTAATAAATCAGTGTTCAAACAGCACTCGTTGGGTTTAGTTATTTATCATCCCTTATATTAACTGTAAAAATGCTACACGGATAATATGATGCAATTTAAATGTCATGTCATGCAATGAAGACATACAATAACAACTTATTTGGTCGAATATAATCTTTTAGGTTTACATAGAGCATTATTATAGAATTTTTGTATATTAACTCAGGTGCTTTTTTGTCATTCAAATATTGCATTACATTTCGATCACCAGAGAGAGATAAAGAGTATGGTAGTAGTCACAGAGAGGGCGAGAGAAAAAGTAAGAAACAGTTATTGTAAGCGTATAAGAGTGTCGCCATACCTGGGGAAGAGCCCGGAGGAGTGATTAGGCCGCGGGCGCTGCGCCCCCGCAAGCCCCGTACCCCGCGCCGCGCCGCCGCCGCGACCCACGCCCAGCGTCTCCAGAAGCCGCGCTGCACCCTGGTAATACCATGTTAAAAAAATGTTCAATCCATACAATATATTATGTAACATGTAATATAATTGATTTTATAAAATTCATCCCTATTAATGGACGAAACCGGGATCCTTAGTTCATATGGATGATCAACGTATTATTGCACGAACAACGCCGTGTCCATAAACAAGCGCTGATAATAAGCACGTTTAGGACACTATAACTCCATTTCAATACAGAGGAAGACGGAAACAAATGATGACTACATACGTTATCAACTGGTCGTATGTAGTCCTAATTTGTCCAAGTCCCTCTCTTTATACCTGCTGCGTGAGATCGGGCTCACTGGCGCTCATGGTGCCGGTGCCGCCCGCCTGAGCGTCCTTCTTGTGGTCGTACTGGCTGTCACCCGCCTCGTTCTCTTCGCACTGAAAAAAAAAAAAACAATAAAAACTCACGAGTTCTGGAAACTTTGAGAAATTTATAAGCGACGAGATATTTTATGTCGAAATTTGACTGTTAAAGATAAAATATTAATCCTCTTAATGAAAATGACTTTTGTAGAATCCGATTATTTGACAAGTTTTTAAAAGAGGAATTTTATTTCTGTGTGCATTTCCTCGCTTGTACCGGTAAGCGTGCGTATACGTGCACGCCGGTGTACGTACACGGCGCTATACGTGCATAATATTGTGTACCTGTATGTGCAGGCGGTTGGCGTTGTTGCGCAGCGTGTGCAGCAGCTCGGCGGGCAGGTGCAGCAGCTCGCTGGACAGCAGCGCGTTGGCGTTGTTGCGAGCCGCCTCACCCGAGCCCGCGCCCGCGCCGCCCGCGCCTCCCGCCTGACACACACCCGCTACACTCAACCGCACTACTGATTGCTTACCTACCCTACTACTACCACACCAGGCCGTATACCCCACACTCATGGACGTAAAAAAAAGGCGGACGGAAGATGAGCCAAGCATTGACCCAACAATGGCGGCGACTTACGTTTGTGTGAGATTTACGGATAATTGCCATTGGTGTACTGGCGGCCGATCGTCTTACTTTGCTGTGAATGTATGCGCGCGGCACGTGTCGCTACGATACGGTCGTCTTACTTTGATTGCTTCACTATACATATTACTGAAGCGGTGTCCGCCTTTCATGCCCACACTATGCTATTCTTAACTTAGGCCGCAGCACTTTTGTATTAAATTGCACATAGGCGAACTAAGGTTTACCGTATACCGCAACCGCTATACGCCAACCTAACGTAGTCAAGAGTGTACGCGGTAATAACGGTAACTGATACACAATAACATGATTTTTAATGGCAAAAAATCACACGACTAAATTTTTATTTATTTAATAGGTTATTGGGTAATGAATTATATTATTTTTATTATCACTCGTACCTCACTCAGATTTTAATAACGGCTTGATGACTTTTAAATGAAAGTTGGTATTTTTAGACAGAAAATGAATGTGCAAAAAACAAGCTCACACAAATTATCTTTAGGATTATTGGCTATAAGAATTAGTTACGTACCTCATGTGTCGATTCCGGCAGCGGTTCCTTCGCTGGATATGGCTTGGTAATATCGGTGATGCTAGTCGGTCCTAGCTCCATGTTCGTATATGACGAGTTGCCCAAGTCCATGCAGTTATTGGTCTCCGCTCCAAGAGTGAGGGATTCCACAATGGTAGCAAGATCTGCAATAAGTAACAAAAGGCGTAAACGATACTTACATAAATGTGTATTCATATACATCCAGTCAGTAAAATGACATTTGTATGGACTTCTCTTCTCTTTCCTGCTTTGTCAAGGACTAGACACAGAATTATTATTGGCTGTCATTTAACCGACATTAAAAAATGCTACACGGTCGATATTCATCGCGAACGATACACCTTAATATGGGATTACGATATTTATCACGTGTTTAGTATCACGGATCGTGATACGCTCAAAAATCGAGTGTGTATCATTCGCCAGAGAGTAATAGTCGATAGTCGGTACTGTAGCGGATAACTGTGGCTGGACTCTTTGGAGAGGCCAGGCATACAATATTTGAATGTTTGTAATTGGAATAAGATTTGTCATCCGCTACGTCAGACGATAAAAAAGAGAACGAGGAGAATGGTTGAGAGCGTGTAGGTTGTTATAGTTCCTGTACGTATAATTATAAATAAAGAACAGTTTATGAAAGTATCGTATGTGTAAATTGGTAGACCGAGCTTCCCATCAGAGCATAAATACGCCACAGTACACACCGGTATTGATGTGGTGCGTGGAGTTGTTGATGGCGGAGAGGTCGGCGGCGTACGCGCGCGGCCGCCCCATGTTGCCGCCCATGTTGCCGCCCACCTCTTCCGATATGTTGTCCGCCGACGACGCCTGCTCCGTCGACGCCACCGACACCTGTGCCAGAAGAACACATAACTAACATTTAACTAATCACTACATACATCTATTGACTAGATTACGCAATTCTCATCGTCTGTATAAGAACCAAACGTGCCATTATTTTTCTACTGTGACGCCACAAGAGCGATTTAGTGATGCGAACTCCCCGTCCCCGAGTAAAAGATTCGAAGGCCATCACCGCGCGCCGCCCTCTTTAGTTTTCGTTTCAAGTTTGGCACCGAGAACGTTCGAGAGGAAATGAGGTTGTAATTTTTACCCGTCTTTTACACACGAAATTACTCGCAAAGTATATACACTTGCGTGGTCTAGTCAATAGAGTATGTCTGTGCTCACTAATGCCATGCTAATCACGAATGCCTAGCTCGTATTAGGTGTATTTTAGTCTAGTAGCTAGTTTGCACAGAAGCGAGTTTAAGCTACTATCTTACTCAATCAGGCTCAAATAGTAACAGTGCGAACAAGACGTTTAATGTTTCGTACATCATACACTGTGACATTTTGTAGCTATACAAACAGGAATTCGATGCGCATTGTGTATAACTGCTTTGATCGTGAATTAAGTTATGATTTCGACAATAGGGTATTATCCTATGATGAAAATATACATCAAGTTGTTGATATTTTATCGCTAAACATTAATTTAAACCAATTTAACCAACTTTTTACACAAAAATATGTATGAGTTTTATAAAATATCAAAAATTAAATTATGAATTTTTCACGTTTGACCACGTGACTAAAAACGCACGAGATTGGAATGTGACGTCATATTCTTGTACGTCTTCTTCTTTTATTAATGGCGTCCCGATTTCCATAAAGAATATCCAGCATCGAATCATTAACGTCATGCGTCAGCGAGTAATAGCCACTTTTTCCGCATTTCAGTGTTCTTTGGTATGGTCACAAAGATTTTCCCCGGTGTTTTAATAGACGTATTACTGCATTTTGGCACTACGCACCATTTATAAGGCATTTTTAATAGGCTTAAAACATTTATTTAAAGACGTAAATAGTAGGTATTCTGGGATTTGGCATTTTCAGTGTAATTTGACACTTGACAGTTACAATGTTACAAGAATATGACGTCATGACAACTCATTATAGCGTTTTCGCGCCTATAATATTAATTTAAACTTTTAGGCTAATTTGCAAGGAAAAGAAAGAAATTCACAATGAATGGTTCAAACTGCTAATGTATTTTGGTATTAGGAACAATTTGACATACTTTTCAAAAACTTGGAAAATACCCTATTTGCGACCGTGGAATTTGCGAGTCGCAAAATGCAAATAGTTTCTGTCGATTTCGCATAAAAATGTTATCGCATTAATTTGTGTTCGGTTATAACACACTTCAATTTTTATTAGTCGTATTTAAAGCACTCTATTGCTAAAAAAATAATCATGATCATCATGCCTGGTGCTCCGGCCCAGTGGCGTCGGGCAGACTGGGGGTGGAGTGGCTCTTGCGTCCGCCGCGCGCGCCCTCCGCGCCGCCGCCGCCGCCGCCGCCGCTTACCACCTTCAGATCGAACTTGCCCTCCGCGCCCATGCGGTACGAGTTGCGACCGCCGTGATCCCACCTACAGTTTAACATGGTCATAATTATTATTTATGAAGTCATAATATACAATTGTGTGTAACTAATTACTGTAGTAGACCAAAGGTTTGAGATAAATACAACGTCATCAATGACGTGTGAGGATACTGCGGCCAACATGGACTTATTGTATGGACATTGGACAGTCACCATGACTGGTGTTAACGGTTTAATTGATTGCTGTGGGAGCGTAGCATGCGTAGCAAACGTACCTGACGTCGACCCATCCGTTGTGCAGGTCGGAGGTGACGGTGCCGGTGGCGGTGGCGCCGTCCTGGTCGCGCCACTTCCAGTCCGGGCCGCGGGTGACGCGCGCGCCGGCGCACACACCCCGCGCGCCGCGTGACCAGCGCCGTGCGCGAGCGCCGCCGCATGTTGCACCCGCGCCGCTACCGCCCACTTGCCGCGGGGGAGTCTCCACCACTCCCACTACCTATATTACCAATCAGTCAATATTACATATTTTTTTAGAAAACCCAGAAAACTTTAAGTTTTTACAGACGTTTTACATCTCGTTCGAACACTATACCTATTTCCTATGTTCTATATCTTCCTCGTTGTCAATATATTACGAGTTACTCCCGAGTACGAGGTTAATCCCGTTTTCCCATCTCGCTCTAACATTTTATTTCCTATGTAACATTACATATCTCTACCTCATTGCCAATCTGATTCTATTATACATATTAAATCTATGTATTAAAATATACGCAAACCTCAAGGCGCTTGCAGACTAAGTTTATATTTAAAAAAAGACAACACGCGTACCTTGCCATAGACCTCGAGGCCGGAGAGCGACAGGTAGTGGCTCTGTCCGCTGGCGTTCTTGCCGTTCTGCTGTATACGCAGGTAGCGGTAGGGCGCGTCGGCACGCACGCGCCACGTGGCCGTGCTGCCCGGCTCCTGCAGCGCCTGCTCGTCGCTGTGCGCCAGCAGCGTCGTCCACGTCACGCCGTCCGCCGACATCTGCACGTAGACAAGTTTTATAGTGAAATTTATAGTGTAACATACGCAAAACTATCGTAACATATAAAACAAAATGAATTACAGCGACTAACGGCGCCTTTTACGTTATTGCTACCGCTGCGCTATAGCAATTACGCAATATTTCCACAGTCATGACACGTCGTAATAGTCGTATGTTCAAATTCAAATATATAAATAACCTAACCAAAAGCATGTCAGGACATGTCTAAGGAGGGTTCCGTAACTATAAACGCGTAATATGCTTTTTTTAAATTACTCCAAAAGTTACTGTCCGATTTCGTTCAAAATAGTTTTCCTAAAGAGTTTTTAGCATGATCTATCAGCATGAAAATTTGCAAGTTTCTATCTCCTATAGTTTAAAAATGCTAGGGGGGGACCAACT
This sequence comes from Glaucopsyche alexis, assembly GCA_905404095.1. Classification (NCBI taxonomy): domain Eukaryota; kingdom Metazoa; phylum Arthropoda; class Insecta; order Lepidoptera; family Lycaenidae; genus Glaucopsyche; species Glaucopsyche alexis. Next base: position 28,555,923 of record FR990047.1, on the reverse strand, counting down.
TACCAACTACTTTGGAGGCCGATTACTCGAAAATGGTCAACTTTATAAAAAAGTAACGTATGAAACCTTGCCTTTATTTTAAAAGACCTATTCTACGATACCCCACACGATGGGGTAGAGTGAAAAAATATTTTTCATCCCCACTTCACATGTATAAAGAGCCACCCCTAAAATATAAAATTATTATTTTTTTATAATCCCGAAACCGTGATCTATACACAATCTATAACTGCACCAAATTTCATCAATTTATATTCATAATTACAGGAGCTAGAGGCGCGGACAGACAGACAGACAGACAGACAGACAGACAGACAGACAGACAGACAGACGGACAGAGCGAAACTATAAGGGTTCCTTAAGTATTACGGAACCCCAAAAAATCAGAATCAATTTGGAACAAATATTTTCTGAAAGTGTACATGGTAACGCGATGACGAGAAGATCGTGTTTCGACTTGAAACGCAATCACGAAAACAGAATCGATTCGTATCACAACGAAACACCATCACGCGATAGTATAACGTTAGCACAAAAGTATATTGGAACAGTGTAGTAACCTGGAAGAGCCAGTTGCGTAGCGCGGATCGGCCGTATCCGCGCGCGTGCCGCAGCGTGTAGGCGGACGGCACGAGCTGCAGGCCGAGGTCGAGCGCGACGAACGCGCGCCTGTCGTCGTTGGTGTGCACGTTGAGGGGTTCGCGCGCGCGCGACAGCACGTCCTCCGCGCGGCCATACGGCAGCGCACGCCCGTCCGACGACCACACCGACACCAGCGCGTGCGCGCCCGGGTTCACCCACTCGCACGTGCCGCCGTTACTACCGATAAAGTACAGCACGCCGTTCTCGTCGAAGTCGTGCTGCAAATCGTGTTAAATAATTAGGTAGGATTTCGAAGCCGGCGTCTATGCTCATTGATTCTATAGCAACAGTGACGCCGCGACAGTGCGACAGATCGTAGTACTGAATTGTAACAGTGTCATGCAGTGTCGCGGCGCGAAGACAAATATATACAAATGTAAGTAGTAAGAACTATCATCATAGGTATTATATATAACCTATCTATCTATATATCGTTTTCAGCATGGGGTAAATGAAATGTTAAGAATACAACATTGCTAGGCATACTTTTTGCACAAAAAAGGCACTCGATTATTAACTACAAAACATACTATTTTCGAGGATAAGAAGAGTTATTTACATCGTATGTAAAGGAGAGCGGCGCCTCTGCTTTGATCTTCTGCACGAAGTTGAACGTGGCCCGGTCCATGTCGTACCACTGGCGCGCGACTGACTTGGCGAGGAAGCGCTCGAGCTGGCGCACGGTGGTCAGCGCCTCGACCTTGAGGTTGCGGCCGGCGTTGTTATTGGCCTCGTCGGCAGTGTCGTCGTGCGCGCGCTCGACGCGCAGACGCAGGCGGCGCGTGAGGTGGTGCAGCGCGTGCGGCGCGTGCGGTGCGTCGGCGGCGGGTGCGAGCACGGGCAGCCGCTCCGCGCTCTCCAGCACGCCCACCAGTCGCGCCGCTAGCGCCGCGCCCACGCGGCCCTCGTCTGCGCCCAGCCACCCACCCACTATCTGCCCCAACGCGCTCTCTGTATCCGAAAGTAAACATGCACGTTACCACTACTTATAACTTAACTTAGCACTTAAACATAGCTAGCTGAACTCAGTTTATTCAATAAGCTTCTAACGACCCGTTTCAATAACCTATCTACCAATAACTATTTGTTAAAAACGTAGTCATTTCAATTATTTGCCGGTTTTTTGCGATACAAATTTGATGTTTTTAACAAATAGTTTTTGGTAGATAGGTTATTGAAACGGGCCGTAAGCCGTGTACCCCATAATAATTATTCAATCTATACTAATATTATAAAGCTGAAGAGTTTGTTTGTTTGTTTGTTTGTTTGTTTGTTTGAACGCGCTAATCTCAGGAACTACTGGTACGAATTGAAAAATTATTTTTGTGTTGGATAGTCCACTTATCGAGGAAGGCTTTAGGCTATATAGCATCATGCTAAACTCAATACGAGCGGAGCACCAATCAAGAATGTTACAAAATCGGGGGTCTTTTTTTCCTTTTGAGAGCTTTCGCTACGTACGCTGCGGAAACGGTTAAAGTTTCGCTAAAATGATGTATGGCAGAATTGTTCCCCTTTAAAAGTTCTAAAAAAAAGTCCGCGACAGTATATGTCTATCTTTTAAGGTTGGCTCACTATAACCTTTTTATACTTACCAAATTTGTTCTAAAAGTAAGCATTATTTGTGAAGGTGTTTTCATAAAGATTATATTAATCCTTATCCAAGTAAATACGTTATTCATTACAAGCATTTAATCTAGAAGAAATTTGCCGTTTACATCATTTGATTTCAATGAGTATTTTAGAAGATATCGCAGTAATAAAATAATCATGCGCGCTATAGTACGGCGCGCGGCGCGGGCGAGCAGTCGTGAGGTGGAAGCGCTTCTTCTACGTAAATGAAGTCGCGGGTAAATTTTAGCGATATCCCAAAGTAACTATTCCACGCGGACGAAGTCGCGGGGAAAAGCTAGTGTTATATAAAAGTCTAAATACTAACCGTGAGTCTGTGGGGCAAGAATTTGTAGCAACGCCGGTGCCAAACCGGAGGATTGTAGTTCGTAAGCGGACAGGAGCTCTTCGCCGCAAATGAGCTCTGCCAGTTGATCTAATGACTCCTTGAACTCTTTCTGCCAATCACCTAGAATTGTAAGAAAAGTAGAAAAACTTTTTAATAATTCTCGTACTCACACTAGTCACACATCTTCAAACGTCCGTAGCTATCGCCCGAATAGATCGGTTAAATAAATTATAAATACTAACCCTCGGGCTGCGTGGCTAACCGCTGCAGCGTGGCGAGCACGGCGCGCAGACGGGCCACGGGCACACGCGGCGCCATTCCGGCCGCGCCCGCCAGGTGCCGAGCGTACAGCCCGCGCGCGCGCTCGCACACCTATACGCAACATGTGACGTCATGAATCATTTCAATTTTCGTACTGTCAACAATGAGCCTACCTGCACAAGCTAAATTGTGATCAAAAGTTTACAGAATTTATAAATCTTGCAAATAAGAGTGTACATTAATATCAATCTCATTAGAATCAATATTAACGTTACAGACTCCATCTCTCGACATTTAATTTGCTAAATACGGACCTGCGCTTTTTGTGCCTCTGTTTTGGCCGAGAGTCGTCCCCGGCTCTGAGGCACAGCGCTGCTGGTGACCTGCGGACGCCGATCCGCCCAGCCACTGGCCAACTCTGGACCTGATAAAATACAAACAATATTATTATATACTCGGAATATTACACAGCAAATTTGTAAAGGATACCAAATAAGAGCTTTCTTCTTTGTAGAATATGTGCGTGCGGACGCCAGATCCGGTGTACCTATTTTTAATCTTATTACTATAGCAATAAGGTTCAAAAGTGGAACACCGAATTTGTCGGCGACTGTACTTAATTCAATAAAATATCAGTAAGGTAATTTAATTTATTTATTTACTTACCTAAAAATGTTTCTGCCGTAAACGAGTGTTTGGTTCCCCTATTTGATTCGAAGATAAACCCAGGAAGCTCTTCTCTCAGTATCGTAGTTTGCTGTTGACCATCCGTGTTGTGGATATGCAGTTCCTTTTCTCTAAAAAACAATAATAATTAATTAAAAATTAAAATATAAGTCTGCGTGAGCGTCGTTCAAACGCCCGAGAAACGCGCAATCCCGCGACCCGCATTGCGCGACCAGTGAGCATGACCAGAAGACCTGATTCGCTGGTTTGCTAGTCATATTCGCGGTCTCGCGTCGCGGTCGCATAGATCGGAGGGACCCAAAAAAGAAAACGATGAATACTTACTTTTTACATGACAGTACCCAGTTGCCGAGTATGAGTTTTGTATTGCCCGGCTTCGATAATATCGGTTGAGGTATTGCATTTTTGACAGAAGCTCGTGCTCTCTGGAGCTTGTCTATAAATTCGCCACGATTTTCTGAAAAACAAAAAATATTTTGTTAATACCATAGTTTTATCTACACAAAGCGTCCACTTTTAAGCTAGATACACGACATACGTGGTATACAGGTTGACTTTATCAATTTGGCATGGTATGTAGAAACTGTTGCTTGCCATGATCACATGAAAAAAGCACCCTTACTATATGAGTACAAGGCCGGTGTGCAGTGTGCCACACACCTTAAGGTGGTTCGTTTCCTATACAAAAATACAATGGACATTAATTAGGTAATTTCATACTATTACTACATAAATTTATATGCACATCTATTTATTTTGCAATACAATTGTCGCAAAATATATTTAAAATACTTTATTTCACACAGAAGTCACATTTTTATTGAATTTTCGACAAAAAGTGACATAAGTTACAAATGTCACTTTTTGTCGAAAATTCAATAAAAATGTGACTTCTGTGTGAAATAAAGTATTTTAAATATATTTTGCGACAATTGTATTGCAAAATAAATAGATGTGCATATAAATTTATGTAGTAATAGTATGAATTACCTAATTAATGTCCATTGTATTTTTGTATAGGAAACGAACCACCTTAACACTATGGCAATAAAGTTCAAAAGTGATAAAGCTACGGCCTACGAGTCACCTGTGTTGTCGGTCTGGTGCTCGGGGCTGCCGCTGCTGTACATGGTGGCGAGCTTGTGGTCCAGCAGGAAGCGGAACCAGCCGTTGGAGCCGGTGCTGAGCTCGATGGCGGCCGCGTCGCTCCACACGTAGAGCGCGTCGCGGCCGCGGCACAGCGACCACTCGCCCCACACGTACGCGCCGCCCGCGACCAGCGCCGTCGCGTCGCCCGCACCGCCCCCACCACCCGCACCGCCGCCGCCGAGAGCGCCGCTCGCAGACCAGCCTGTAGCACAGTAAAAATGAGCTTCAGTGTAGTTCCTAGAGATAAACTTTTGGATTCACATCTGACATCATCAACTAGAGCATAACATAGACCGTGCTCACCTAGCACAATTCATATTGACGCACCATGATGCTATATTTTTGACATTTATTACTACATAATATATTTAGGCCTTTGCATCCGTTAATGGATGATTTATACAGTATTCATCGAGCGAAGTAACCACTCTTGAAATACTGTAGTGCCTGGGACAGTTGGTTTTTAAATGTCGTATGGCTGCCCAAGCACATACGGCATTCTCACAACATAGTCAGCCTAGTCCAGAGGAATGAACTAGTCAATACGTCTGGGGCCAACTATGTGCGGGTTTCCTCACGATGTTTTCCTTCACCGTTAGAGCGTCCGTATAATGTACTTGAGATCTGAAAAAGTCTCATTAGTACACGCCACAACCTGGGATTCGAACCTGCACTCTCTTGAGTGTGAACCAAACGGTCTACCCACTAGGCTACGGAGCTCTTACATAATATACAAAACATGTTAAAACTCGTGTTATACTATTGTTTCTATATAGAGCTTAAAATATTGGCTATAATATATAGCTTAAAAATACGCAGTTTCATCCAAACTCCCTGCATGCTAAACATGGTAATACTTGCAGCTGTTTTCGATTTAAATTTTCTAAACTGATTTTATATAGGTATACCACATTGTCTCATTTAAAGTGCCTTAACATATTGGGTGCGTTCTTTGGGAAAAAAATGTTCGTGCGCAAAACTTCTGCGCATAATTTTTTGGAATGTCAAAAATTTCGGTGCCTTTGCGCGCGCAGATCTTAATGCGCATGCGCCAAAAAATCCCAAATAACACACCACACAATCACAAATGACAAAATAGAAATTCCAGACAGTATTCACCTGAGTGTCCGGCACTGTCGTCCGCGGAGATGGACTGCGCGGCGGCCAGCGCCTCCACTTTGCTGAACACGCCGAGACGGGCGAACTGCTCCAGGTATATGTCCGCGGCCTTCACCATCAGCTCCTCGGCTATGCCCAGCACTGTCAGGTGACCGTCGTCGTCGTCCTGGGATATATGTAATTTAGTTATTTAATACTAATATGCGTTAATGCTTATTTTTATTTACTATGAAAATACAAAACTAACGTCAGCATGTCTGTTAATTAAGATCTAAACCACTTTGTTTATTGAAAAATACAGTTTTAAACGAAAACACATTAACATCTATAAAATATACCATAATATACTTTTCATAACATTCCTGATAAAAAACAGTAATAATTATTTAATGCCAACAAGACCGTCTGCAATAAACAAAATTTAAACTCGCAAAATTCCGGACCATTTACAAGGTACAAACAATAGGATAGTCTGATGCGGGTAATTTCGATGGTGTGATGTTTTCACAGTAACAAAATGCTTTAAAATATTACGATGATTTCAAAACTCACTTGAACATACAATTAGTTGTTAATGTGGTATGACAAAAACCATCTCATAGTTTTATTAGTCTCGTCGTTGTGCAGTGCACTACATGAGTATATATATACAGATAATGTTACAAATACTACAGACAAGGTAAACTCTAGTAGCGACGTACGACAAGTCCATAGTGCGTAGTGCGGCTACCACAAACCAAACGAACCAAACACTGGATTGACACGAATTCCGACTGAAATACAATCTTATGCAGCTGAATTTCAACTGACTCTTGACTAAAAGAAATATAGTTGCTCTAGTCGGTATGGTAGTACTATCAAGAAATTGAATTCATAAGCAAGAGTAGACTGTTGTCATAATTTGTTCGTATTAAAGTGCTCCATCACCTGAAGCATATGTGTGTAATGTAACGTTACATATCCGAACATTACTTAAGTGTGGGGGGATAACCGAGCAATGCGCACCTTATATGATCCCGTCCGCTCGGCGCTCAAAAACGTTACATTACACGCTAATGCTCCAGGTGAGGGAGCAACCATATTTTTTTGATATCAAACTGACATGTCATTTACAATTATTGTACTGTGACTACATGCCGTCATTATAATACAGATAAATTATGAGAATACTAATGAATAAGATTCCTTGATAGTACAACGGTTCCGTATATCCAGCGTTTGGGGGGTGTAGCGAGATGCAATGAGAGCCACACCAGAACGATCACACCATCGGAACGTTACCGCGGGCGGCCGGATATAGCGGCTGCGCAGGTACCGCTGCCCGCGCCGGCACCACTCATCCTGAGTCACACACACGCGTCAGTGCGTACTACACGCATCCCAGTACGTACGAGTACACGCGACACGCATGTACGTACGTGCGTGTTTATTTAAGAAATTTACTCATATTAAATCCACAATAATAATTGATTACCAAAATGTTAAATGATATCTTACAATAAAACAGAAAGTATACGAGCCCACCCTACCAATGTTAAATACGATAAAGAAATTATATATATAGTGTATATATAATCGGCATGACACTGCAGACTTGATCCAATCTGCAGTTCGTCCGCCACGAATCGCACGCCAAACGCATCACGCCAATGCGCGGTCAATTCTAACTGATCCAGTCGGCAGCGTCATACCAATTTCGCCAAGTCACGTGGCAGTCCATACATTTTATAATATTCGTATCGTTTCTTTACTCAACTTTCTCTTAGCCCCCCGATTCTACAGAACAATGTATCAACGTTACCTGCGTATCTAGCACCTGCGCGACGAGGCGCGTGAGCAGCGCGGCGGTGCGCGGGGTGGAGAGCGTGCGCAGGCGCGACGCGGGCGCGTAGTGCACCATCTTGCGCACGAGTGACAGACACGCGCGCCGCACGCCCGCGCCGCCCGCGCCCACGTACCTCGCGCAGAATACGGGCACTAAACGCCTGCGGCAGACATTATTAGGATATTATATACTCGGATTTTTAATCTTAGCCAGTAAACTGACAGTCGAAATATAACTGCCTACTAACTGAATAAGGGAAAGAAAAAAATTAAACTGTTCTGATATTTAAAACGCACCGTCCGTTGCATTTCAGGTAATGCAAAAAGTGTACATATTATTTTTTATAAAATTTTATTTATTTGCGGACGAATTGCTTCAGCAATCATCATCTTCAACACACAGAAACACTCACTCCAAGTAAACAGCAGCCATCTCCTTGTCGCCGGTGTCGGGGAAGTCGTCCTCGTTGGAGGAGGCGGGCGACTCCTGGTTGCTCACCACCAGCCACTCGCCTGGGCACTGCAGTATGGCCGCCACCTCTCTGTGTCCTGGGATAAATTTAAAGATTTAAAACTTAGTACAAACCAGTACAAATACTATGGTAAACTTATTGTTAATAACAAGTGTCCACTTAAACAATTTCAATTAATAATCATCTTTTTTGAATTCTTATATTTTTTTATGTAAAATAGAGGGCAAACGGGGTAACGGATCGCCTGATGGAGAACGATTCCCGTTACCCATGGACACCCGCAACACCAGAGGTCACGAGTGCATTGCTGGCCTTTCGAAAAAGATTACGCTCCTATCTTGGAATGCTTGATGAAATACCATTGGCGACAAATCATTCCAGAGTTTTAAGCACGGCAGTATACTCCAAGGCGAACGGTGGGAAACTGCGGCTCATCTAGGTGATGAGGATGGATACTACAGCCATGTCCCCTTACTAATTAAAATGTTTACATAGTAGATAAGCAATACAGTGTACTGTCCTTATCTGTCTAACGACTTTTCCAAAATATCAGACAGGGACAAAACACTACATTGCTTATCCATCGTGTAAACATTTTATTACAAAGGGGGTAAATATCAATTTCTTCTGAAACTGTTTACCTTGATCGTGTCTCTCTCTAGCTTTATCGAGAGGAGTCTTGCCGTCTTCGTCCCGTAGATCGGCGTTGGCGCCGTACCGCAGCAGCACTTTAGCGATAGCCGGCCGGCCAAAACATGCGGCGTAGTGCAGCGAGGAGCTCCTCTGACCGCGGTTTACGTCCGCGCCTATAGGAGTTATTAGAACATAATAAAAATAACATAAATGAAAATATAAAGTATGGAGGTACCGACTACGACGTGACGTCATAGCTCAGGATATTCTCTTTTTATTTTCTAGATCTAAGTATATTATATATTGCACCTTTGTTGTCTTTAAAGTTGAATGTGCTTTTAACCCAGTAATTTTATGCATTTTAAACCCTTACCTGCGGAAAAATTCTTAGTGAGCTGAATTTTTAAGTAGATGAAACCTAAAATCACTGGTGTATTTACATCATTTACAGTAGTAAGAACTATTACTGATCAAACTGAAAATTATTTATGTCAGCATACCTAACTTTTGCATAATTAATTGTGCAGTTATAGCTGTGTTATCGGGTCCAAAAAACCTACCTTTCTCGCACAGGAACTCGACCATCTCCCGCGTCCCGAAGGCTGCGGCCCAATTGAGCAGCGTTTGTCCGACGTCATCGGTGAAGTTGACGTCGACGGCGCCGCAGTTGACCGCAGCCACGAGCGCGTCCGTGTCCTTGCCGCGGATGCAGTCGATCAGCTGCCGGTGCGACTTGTCGCCGCGACCGCTCGAGCCCTCGCCGGCGGCGGTGGTCGCGACCGGCCCGAGACCGCGGTTTGTGTTGCTACGAAATTAGAGTATGATTATGGATTCGAAAGTTTGTGGGCATACGTTTGAACGGACTTGAATTGACATTTGCAATACAGACAGTCCGTGTAAGACTGGAAAATGTACCATTGCGGAAAAACGATTGTTATTTTAGGTAAACATCAGTTGCGAAGGCTGGTTCTCCTTCGTCGGGAAGCCCTAGCCTGTATAATAGGTAGGGATTTAGATGAGGGTCTTCAAGACGTAAGTGAAACCGATAGGAATGGAGTTATCGCAACCCCTCGCCACTGGTTAATATATTTTTTATAATAGGGTATTTTCCAAGTTTTTGAAAAGTATGTCAAATTGTTCATAATACCAAAATACATTATCAGTTTGAACCATTCTTTGTGAATTTATTTCTTTTCCTTGCAAATTAGCCGAAAAGTTTAAAATAATATTATAGGCGCGAAAACGCTATAATGAGTTGTCATGACGTCACATTCTTGTAACATTGTAACTGTCAAGTGTCAAGTGTCAAATTACACTGAATATGCCAAATCCCAGAATACCTATCTACTATTTACGTTTTTAAATAAATGTTTTAAGCCTATTAAAATGCCTTATAAATGGTGCGTAGTGCCAAAATGCAGTAATACGTCTATTAAAACACCGGGGAAAATCTTTGTGACCATACCAAAGAACACTGAAATTCGGAAAAAGTGGCTGTTACTCGCTGACGCATGACGTTAATGATTCGATACTGGATATTCTTTATAGAAATTGGGAGGCCATTAATAAAAGAAGAAGTACAAGAATATGACGTCACATTCCAATCTCGTGCGTTTATTTTTGATATTTTATAAAAATCATACATATTTTTGTGTAAAAAGTTGGTTAAATTGGTTTAAATTAATGTTTAGCGATAAAATATCAACAATCTGATGTATATTTTTATCATAGGATAATCCCTATTACTGAAGGAGGAGTATCAATAATAATTAGAAGCTATATCACTAGGTAGACTCCACTCACGTCTGTATGGCGTGGCGGCCCTCGCACAGCAGCACGAGCAGCAGGTCCACCAGCCGCATGCACTCCAGACACCAGCGCTCGTCCGCCTGCACCGCCGCCTCGATCGCCGCGCACAGCTCCAGCCGCACCAAGTCCTGTGAGGATGATGATGAATATTTAAAATTATCATCAATAACTAACGTTTCCACCATTGCAGCATGGGCCTATATTCGTAGACTCTTTTATATACTAATTAAACTCTTATTATAATAGGGATTTCATAATTTACAAGACAAAGACAATTCTGTCCCATCAACAGAATCCCCAAAATATCTACTGATTGAAACGACTATATTGTTAGTAGACGTGTATTTGCCACGTGTTTCCAATTCAAATCCTCAACTAATCCTCGCCTTATATATGTCACCGTAAAATTGTAAAAACCGTTAGATTGTAAAATAACTTAACGAGATTGTAAAAATATGAAGAAAGATTAAAAACTATATATTTATAATCTAACGAAAAATAATGTGTTAAATTATAGTCAGCATATTCGCGTCGGAAGTCGTATCAACATTTTACAATTTCACTAGTTTTATTACAATGTAACGGTTTTTACCATTTTACGGTGACATATACAATAATAATTGTCGCGAAATGTAAAATTTACGTGGAACATTTAAAGTAAGACATTCTAAACTTGAAATGTAAATTTAGTCCTGTGGTATAATACCTGGAATTTTTCAAATGAGCATGCTAGGCGAAAATCGAAACTATAAGGAATAGCGCAAAATACTGAAAGGAGTTACGCGCTCGATTTTGATAAAACTAAAACTGCATCATTACATTTTTGATAAGTCAATATTACTAGCTAGGAATCCAACAAACTGGATTTAAAAAAACAGACTTTGTATACACATACATCAATTGTTTTTTTTTTTTTTTTGTATGTGTTGACATTGTGTACGCAAAGGAGCAAATTGTGGAAACTGGAAAGTAATGACATACGGCAAACTTACATGTGTGATCTGAGCCGATCCCCTGCACAGTGTGGACAGCAGGCTGACGGTAGTAGACACGGACGTCACTAAGCCCTTGTCCTCGGTGCTCTCTGTGGCTCCAAGACGACGGACCAGCTCCTCGATCAAACCTGTGCGTCGGATATTAATTTTACATTTCATGCAAGTATAAAACCAACTCTTCATAGTTACTGAAGCATTAGGAATACAAGGTAAGGCTTAATTTATTTTGTCACTTGGTGGTTTACATTCAATAGAGGATCGGACTGAAATATTTAGTTTCATTAATATATTCAGAAATATTAAGGCCTATTTGGTAAATGTAAAAAAAATCCCACCAAAAACATTCTGTAAAAAACTAGCCAAGTCTCGATAGAGCTGCTTGTTTATCTCTAAAAAGTAGTGAAATCTAGACAAAGTCGTGCCAAGTCTAAGGTTCCTTACTGCGATTTCTTTATTATTATAGTTAATGTTGTGTGACTTGGCCGTTGAAGGGTACACAATGGTACAAAAGGGGCTCCATGACACCATTGCTCCAATACATGTGTTCTACAATCAACAACAGCCTAAAATGAGACACTACTCACTAGCGTCCAATTACCAATACCAGTATGGGCTATTATCTCGCTTAACAAACATAGGTAGTTACAACAGATATACATTACGTGTAAACAAAATTGACTTGTACCCACTTGTAACGTATAAAGAATGTTCAACGGCCAAGTCACTCAACATTAACTATAATAATAAAGAAATCGCAGTAAGGAACCTTAGACTTGGCACGACTTTGTCTAGATTTCACTACTTTTTAGAGATAAACAAGCAGCTCTATCGAGACTTGGCTAGTTTTTTACAGAATGTTTTTGGTGGGATTTCACTTCTTTTTGTAGAAACGTGGGCATATTGATTTATTTTACTAGATTTCAGTGTAATTTGTTTATTTAATTTGTGTAATGATCGAGTACAATAAAGTTAATCGTTCGACTATTTCTTCTTGTAAACTTGTAAATATAAGTATAAAAGCCAGTCTAGTCTTATCCAGAGTTTTCCTTTAATTTTATTTATATGCGTATCAAAAGCAGAAAGGGAGGCATTCGCCCAGCAGTGGAATGCTACGGACTAGATTAAATTAGAAGATGTGTCACACTTCGCTAGGTTTTTGCAATGACAGTCGATTTTTTATGTACCAATAGTAGAAGGGGGGCATTACCATATCTCTAATCAGCTGAAACCAGCTGAAGATTCTTCATCAGATACTTCAGACCTTCGATTTTTGATATCAAATGAAGCGGCCCACCAAGTTGAATATTTTTTGTAAAGGCGGTATGTCGATCTCTAATAGTTTGGTTGGGCTCTTGTGTTTTCTAATCAGGGTCACCAGGTACTCCAGATGTTCGATTATCCTAGTTTTTATAGTTTTCCCTTTATGTGGCCATTAAACCCTAATTCTGTACCAAATTTCAGCTCTATGAGTTCATGAGAAGTACTAGTTCTATTCTGATGATCATGAGTGAGTGACTGAGTGAGTGAGTGTCATAAATTCAAAACTTTGCTTTCGCTTAACTTCGGAACTAAATGACCTACAGACTTAAAATTTTGGATTTTAAGTATGTAATTATAGCTTACTAGATGACGAAAATTTCTGCGTTCTGGTCTTATCCAGAGCTCCTCAAATAGGGGCCTGAAAATGCGGCGAAATGGTTCCAGTAAAGAATGGTACGACAGTGTTTGCTTCGCGCTCGACTTGACGGGGGCACTGCCATGCCCCCAGATCGACGTTCTGGTCTTATCCAGAGGTTCTCAAATAGGGGCCTGAAATGCCGTGAAATGGTTCCGGTAAATAATGGTACTGCAGTGTTTGCTTCGCGCTCGACTTGGCGGGGGCACTGCTGTGCCCCCAGATCAACGTTCTGGTCTTATCCAGAGGTTCTCAAATAGGGGCCTGAAAATGCGGCGAAATGGTTCCAGTAAAGAATGGTACGACAGTGTTTGCTTCGCGCTTGACTTGGCGGGGGCACTGCCGTGCCCCCAGATCGACGTTCTGGTCTTATCCAGAGGTTCTCAAATAGGGGCTTGAAAATGCGGCGAAATGGTTCCAGTAAATAATGGTACGGCAGTGTTTGCTTCGCGCTCGACCTGGCGGGGGCACTGCAGTGCCCCCAGATCGACGTTCTGGTCTTATCCAGAGGTTCCTAAAAAGGGGCCTGAAAATGCGGCGAAATGGTTCCAGTAAAGAATGGTTCGGCAGTATTTGCTTCGCGCTCGACTTGGCGGGGGCACTGCCGTGCCCCCAGATCGACGTTCTGGTCTTATCCAGAGGTTCTCAAATAGGGGACTGAAAATGCGGCGAAATGGTTCCAGTAAAGAATGGTACGGCAGTGTTTGCTTCGCGCTCGACTTGGCGGGGGCACTGCAGTGCCCCCAGATCGACGTTCTGGTCTTATCCAGAGGTTCTCAAATAGGGGCCTGAAAATGCGGCGAAATGGTTCCAGTAAAGAATGGTTCGGCAGTGTTTGCTTCGCGCTCGACTTGGCGGGGGCACTGCCGTGCCCCCAGATCGACGTTCTGGTCTTATCCAGAGGTTCTCAAATAGGGGCCTGAAAATGCGGCGAAATGGTTCCAGTAAAGAATGGTACGGCAGTGTTTGCTTCGCGCTCGACTTGGCGGGGGCACTGCCGTGCCCCCAGATCGATTATCCTAGTTTTTATAGTTTTCCCTTTATGTGGCCATTAAACCCTAACTCTGTACCAAATTTCAGCTCTCTGAGTTTATGGGAAGTACTAGTTCTATTTTGATGATCATGAGTGAGTGTATAAGTGAGTGAGTGAGTGTCATAAATGCGAAACTTTGCTTTCGCTTAACTTCGGAACTAAATGACCTACAGACTTGAAATTTTGGATTTTAAGTATGTGATTATAGCTTACTGGATGACGAAAATTTCTGCGTTCTGGTCTTATCCAGAGGTTCTCAAATAGGGGCCTGAAAATGCGGCGAAATGGTTCCAGTAAAGGATGGTACGGCAGTGTTTTGCTTCGCGCTCGACTTGGCGGGGGCACTGCCGTGCCCCCAGATATATTATTTTATTTGTTGTTTACTAATTAAATACATTTAAAAAGTACCAAAAAAAATTTTTTTTTTGTAAAATTGGTAAACAAAACCTACATCATTACTCACATCATATACAAAAACATTCATTATGGTAAGTATGAACTTAAACGCACAAATATCGGAGATATTTACAAATATATTGCGGCGGCCATATACTTCATACACCTTAACCTACAAGTGACGTCATTTGTAGGTCGACTTTAGTATGGAGCGTTTTTAGGAGACTCACGAAATTTTTTATACAAATCGCTGTACCTTTGAAAATATTGACTTTTGATATACGGTTTCTTGTGAGAAGTTACTCATATTTAAGAGTACTCTTCATTAATGCAATAAAAAAAATCTGTCCGATTGCCTATTGTTCCTTATACAAAAACCTATAGAAATCAATGTAAGTTATGGGCGGTAAGCACTTACAATAAAAGTAGCCTTCCGATCAAGGGGACCGCGACCCGCGACCAGCAAAGCAGCGAATCAGGTTCTCTGGCTACTCTCACTGGTCACGCGTCGCGGGTCGCGGGGATTGTTTAGTGCTCTATATAAATTCATACTAAGCAGTGTCTCCGCAACCCTATTTCGGTCTCGATCGCGGTCTCGCATCGCGTGCATCGAAAGGCTACCTTAAGTGCGTACTCCGCGATGCAACTTTGCACCCACAACATATTATATTGACTAAACCACACAAGTGTATGTACTTCGCGTGTAACTTCTCGTGTAAAAGAGAAGTAAAATTTACTTCCTTATCGAATATTCTCGGCGCCAAACGTCAAACGAAAACCAACAAAACGCGACGGGGCGGCGCGCGGCGATGGCCTTTGAATCGCTCACTCGGGGATGGGGAGTTAGCTGCATAAAATCGCTCTTGTGACGTCAATTATTTCATACAGACGATGAGACATGCGTGGTTTAGTCAATAGATGTTTGTGTTTGCATTTATATACCGTATTCAATGATTGTACTGTACCATGTTCGGCGAGCGGCGCGGGGTCGGCGTGCGCGCGCGCGAACCTGTCCGCGAGCGAGGCGAAGCAGCGTAACGCCGCGTCCGCCACGCGCGCGTCCGCGTGCCGCAGCAGCGCCGACAGCGACGACACCGCGTCGCCCACGCGCGCGTCTCCCGGCTCCATCTTGCCGCACACCCTGTGTAAAAAACCACGAAAATTAATAAATGTGAAAATAAAACAATCCTAAATACAATTTTATTTGAAATTAATAAGCAATTTCACTTGGACTCATAAATCAAATTAATCAATTGAAAAACATTAGGTCAGAAATTTTTAAGTCAGACTGATTTGTTATTAAAGTTAACAATAGTTACAGAACCCGCCTAAGATATATCCTGACATGCTCTTGCTTGCTCAACCCATAAAACGTGTTTACATTTATTGGATTTAGGGCTAGATTAGGTTGAAGATCGTGGATATGAGATTAAATAAAACACTGAATAAAATTAATAACTGCGCTTTATTAAGTTAAGCGCTCAAAAGGTATGTCATGCCTAGCGTAAGCCAGAATGCAGAGTGTAAGTTAGCATTAGCTTGGCCGTTCATATTGCCATGGTCTTCAACATTTGGTTGCCATAAAATAACAATATTTATTACACAACTCAATCAGTAGACATTTTACAATGAATAGACCTTTTGTTTTATAATTATTGTGTTAAACTAAAACCATGTTAGTAAAAATCGTATTTTAAATACTTGTCAAAGATTAGAGGTGTGAGAACGATGGAGCATAAGGGTTCCGCTTTCGAAACGATAACTTGAATAAACAAAGAGAGGGATTTTAGTAGATGGATTCTGATAGAATTCAACAACATTTTTTTTATCTTCTCGTGGTCCCAACTATATATAAATATTTTCCTCCGAAATCCAAAACTGTTTAAATTACCTAGACACGACCGCCATGGCGGAGTGTAGCGTGTCCTTGTGCACGGAGGTGCCGTGGTGCGTGATAAAGTGCAGCACGGACGGCAGGCCGCCGCCCTCCCACACCGCGCCCGCCTCGCGCGTGCACACCAGCTCCAATACCTGGACAACAGTTACGTCTTTCTCTATGAATTCATTCATACATCCTACTAATATTATAAATGTGAAGTTTGTGAGGATGTATGGAAGGATGGATGTATGGATGGATGCTTGTTACTCCTTCACGCAAAAACTACTGAACGGATTTTGATGTAATTTGGTATGGTAGTAGCTTAGGCTCTGGATTAAAACATAGGCTTTTTATCCTGAAAAATACAGTGTTCCCGAGGGACACTATATTTACGCGGGCGGAGCCGCGGGCAACAGCTAGTCTTATATTTGTATATATAAAATTCTCGGCAATTCAATATTCGGCAGGTCTGAAAGTCGGTCGTAATATATTTTTCAACCCCTAAATAATAAGGGTGACCCACCCCTAAATATATGTATTGATCAGCTACTATAACATTTTAAAAATAAATTGTCATCAAAACTTCCAAGACATAATAATAATAATACAACGTAATAACATTTAATTTCACTACCTACTTTACAGCCACATATAGTGATAACCTTGCATGATGCAGCCTACCTTTATGCATTGCTCGGCGAGGTCCTTGCTAGTTCTGTTGTTGGGGTCCACTGTGAGTAGACGGCTGCATATAGCTTTCACGGCTCCTTCAATTGCTACAATTCTCCTGGTACATTCAGCTAGAACAATTTATTAATACTTATACTGTTACATACATAAAAAAATTACGAAAACAAAAAGTGGCAAAGATGATGTTGAACAAAGAATATAGTTTAGTATGGAATATTTACCAGAAACATCCAAATAGTATGTTATAGCCCTCGCGGTGACTTCCAGAACATTGTCCGGTGCACACTCGTCTAGAAAGATCTTGCACAGAGCAGGTAGGAATGTGCGTGGTGGACAACTTCAAAAAAAAAAACAATCACTTTATTTAAATATTATTTCAAAATAATAAAGATTTAACTAAATAAAATTAAAAACACATCTTGTAACATTCCAGTGCTTTGATATATTATTGCAAATATATACCTATAGTATTTTAAACAACTGTAAGAGGAAACTTTACAGAATATAATATAGTCATGACCACATTTCAACCTTTTTACTTTGTAAATAAGGTCAAAAGAAGTTTTTACATTGCAAATTATTATTCTTTATTTCATAACTTAGGCCTTAGATTTATTGCGATTTATAAAAATTCATATGTAGCCCGTGACTTCGTGCGCACAAAGAGAAATCACGAGGCAATTAATTTATTTATTATTTATTTTGCGTTAATACTTTTTATCGCAAAATGTACGTTTCCTCAAAATCGATCCAATAGTTAAGTCTTTTCAATGCAAAAATATAAAATACAAACAAACAAATCTTCCCTCTTTATAATATTAGTTTAGATTAATAGAATATTTTTTAAAATGTTAATGATTACAGAAATTTATGGCAATGACTGAGCTGTTGATGGAGCATATGGGTGTACAAACACTTCCTGCTCATACCTGTTACCTGACATGTGACTTTTATGGTCATTTTACATGTTCTTTGTGAATGATCTGATATTATAGACATTTAAAAAAGAATAATTTTTATGAATGCCTTTAATACATACTACTCAACGAAATTGAATTCAGGTCTCAGCAATAGATAGAGTGATTCATGAGGAAGATTTATATGTATAATACAATGCACCTGGGCGAAGCTGGGGCGGGTCGCTAGTTTAGAATAAAACATAAATGTCACAGAGAAGTCCTTTTTTGACCAGTTCTATATACCTTTAGAACAACATAACCCCAACTCTCATATTTAACTTAGACTTTCAATTTACTTTCAAAGAATTATAAATGAATCATCTTGATATCATAAACTGATTTCTGGAGTTTGGACGAATCAAAACACATTTGATGTTGGTCTAACATTTAAGATAAAACCGTTTTGCTGTTCAACATATCAAGACTACATCAACACTGTATTATTGTAAGATTTAATTAGCAGATTCGACCTTACAGGTGTAAGTAACTCAAATTAAATCTGTTTATTCAACCTTCCTCTTAAATCACTGTATCCAGTACTGAAAACTACTCCATTGAGTACCTCGTTTTAAAGATTTAAGTGAACAGACAGTAGAAGCTACTTCATTTTATATTATGTAAAGATAATGACAACATGTAGTCACAATACAATATCAAATGACATGTCAGTTTGATATTATAATATTATTTTACAATACGAACAAATTATGACAACCTGCTTATCTAATTAAGATACAACATAAAACTAGCTTACTTTTAAACAAAAAACAATGGCTATCTAAAGTATGTATTTGAAAGGTGTACATTTCAAACTTATGAATGTCCATACTGAAACAGAAAATTTTTGAAATATAAATCATACCTTTCAAAGCACCTGTCCACATTGTCAGACATGAGGAGCAGCATGCAGAGCTGCTCCAACGCAATGAGCTGCATGTCCCGCTCATCCCCCTGCCCCGTCAGCAGCCACTCCAGCAGCGTCTCCGGGTCCACTTCCGCCATCTGCAACACCATTTTACATATAGGCCTCTGTCGAGTGAGCTATACACTGGTCAGACTCGATTTAATCAAAACATAAGCAAAGAAACAGTACTGCAATATAAGGCTACCAATTTAAATGTCAATTATTTACCGTGCAATAAAAAAGATACACATTAATTTGGTTGAATTTCATATTTTTGTTTATGTTTTAGATCAAATTGTATCTGAAAGAATAGACAAAACAAATTTCGATCATTCTCAAGTAAAAGTTATCATTTTATGTAATAACTAGCTTTTCCCGCGACGCTGCCCGCGTTAATATAGTATCTAATACTTTTATACTATGCACATATTTAAGATTTTTATTATATTAATAAATATATTAAATACACATCCAAGACCCAGGAAAACGGAAAAACTTTGTCCCTTCGGTGGGATTAGAACCCGCGAACTCCGGCATAACCGCCGACGCGCTAATCACTGAGCCACAGGGGTCGTAAAATTGCATCTCACTAGCAATTTTTATGTTATAATGATGTATTGAACCTACGAAATGACGCAAGAGAGATTTTACATACCTTCAAAGGCTAGATATCTTTTTCACCTGCAAATAAAATGAAAATATTATTTTAAAATAATACACATTGTATGCCCGGTTTCGGAGTATTTTACATAAACTCTACATAAACTATGTTTATCTGATGCAGTATCCTAAAAGATCTATCTAGTGGTCACTAGTGACTAGATTATTCTTATTCAAAGACGAGGGTAAAGTTACTTTCTTTTGCTAAAATTTGGCACTTTTTCTGACATTTTATCTACACTAATATTATAAAGAGGAAAACTTTGTTTGTATGTTTGTTTGTTTGTTTGTTTGTAATGAATAGGCTCAAAAAGTACTGGACCGATTTCAAAAATTCTTTCACCATTCGAAAGCTACATTATCCACGAGTAACATAGGCTAAATTTTATTTTGGAAAAAATTGGGTTCCGTACAATATTTGGGTTTTTCGGACACAAGGTGTAAAAAATCAACCAGAAAAGTTACTTATTTTGCGTACGCTGCCTAAACTATAAAAGATAGAACCATAAAATGTTCTAATTAATTGTAGATCTTATAAATATCTACAAAAAAGTCCGCGACACACTATACCTATCTATGTCGAGTGAGGCACAACAACCATTTTTTTATTTAGAAATCTTGAATTTTTTTTGGACTACATTTAAACGCGTTTATTTTACTCATGTTATTAATCCTTATCAAAATAAATTATTTCATCACTAAGTACAGTTTATGTAGATAATATTTGGTCTTTGAATGATTAAAATTGGACGTTTGGTTTTGAAGTTATGGCGAAATTAAAATATTACAACTTCTGCTGCACGGCCCGTTGCGAAGTGGGCGTCACCAAGGCGGGGTGCGCGTGCGGGTTATGTTTAGTTTAGTTTAGTTAAATAGTTTAGTTATTTTATAAACATCAAATTGATAATATCTTAAAATATAATACATTATAATATCTATACATCTATACAGTTAAATACAATTTAAGTGTCTGTTTGTAACTTCAAATTAACAGCTTTTTACATAATGAATCTGAAAGTATATTCGGTACTTACAATAAAATACATTTTTTTTTAATTTTTGTCTGTCCGTCTGTCTGTCTGTAAGTCGGTCTGTCTGTCTGTTTGTTCCGACTAATCTCTGAAACGGCTGGACCGATTTTCACGGGACTTTCACTAGCAGATAGCTGATGTTATAGGGTACATAGGCTACTTTTATTTTAGGGTTCCGTTTAAAAAAATAGGATTCCGCTTTCGTTAGTCATAAATAAAGTCGCGGGTAAATTTCAGCTATATCCCAAAGTATTGTTCCACGCGGACGAAGTCGCGGGCAAAAGCTAGTTATTTATATATTTGTCAATTTTGGAGTGAAATGGAGCTTTAAACTATTTTAACTGAGGGCTAATTTTTTAATTGTCAGATAAACCCTACCTGACAAATCTGTGACTGACTGATTTTTCATACAAAATCTGTTAATTACATACATATTTACCCGACTGTCTAGAAGGGTTATGTTTATTTCTCAGATAAGAGTTATCTGACAATTGAAAAATCAGTCCTAAGTTAAATAATTGTTTTCTGTAAAGATTTTTTGGCAAAATCTGTAGTTTAATTAACTTTCCGGTGGCCCATGGAGAGCCGCTTCGCTACGTTGAATGTAAGAGGAGGAATGGATGGTAAGAATGAAAGTGGATGAAGCGATGTAAGGATGGTAGCAAGTGGAAAGAAGTGGTCTCTGCCTACCCCTACGGGAAAGAGGCGTGATTATATGTATGTATGTATGTAATTAACTTTCACAGTTATATTAGTAGTAGGATTCTGCCAATAATAATGCAGGTTTGTGTGTCTTCTACTTCTAAAAGTAAAACAAGAACATGTAACTGTTGTTTGTTCCAAATAAAGGAAATAAATCAAAACTAAATGAGTTCACAGTTACGATGCAGACATTGTATTTTCTTAACATCAAAATATTATAAAAATTATTGCACAATATATTACGTTTCATAACTCACATAAAGGATTAGTTTCTTTTATCCCTTTAAAAGTCATAATTTTATTGGCAATGTGCTAACAGTTGGCTGCAAGTCTGCTACTTACTAACATACATTTTACTAAATGCTAAAAACTAAGCAATTACTGATGATGTTTAAATACCTTTAATTTTTTATTTCATCAAGATAGTTCTTAAAAATCAACCACCTTTTATTAAAAAAACTACTTGAAAATGTCTATACTAAAGAGAATGTTACTTTGTTATTATAACTAAGTTTCAATTTTTTCCAACAAATTGTTTAGCAGAAAACTCTCTTTTTAAACGAGGGAATCACTAATGCAAAAGTTTAAGAAATTATTTTTAAATAATCGGAAAGTAGACAAATACTAAATAAGGGTTCATAATTATAATATCGTATCTAAGTAGGTTAAAGACTGCTTATACGGACAGCGGATGATGCGCCTTTCTCTTTTGAGCTGTTAGAACAATGGTGCCCCAAATATCAATAGTTTTACACAACAAATATTAAGTCTGAGCTCGGAATATTTAAGGGCAAACGACATAAACGTACATTATGCTGAATAAGTCGTGATGCAAATAAAAGGCAATGTCTTCCACTTACAGTCAGTAGGCCATAACGTTGATATGTTGGAATCAAGTCACAAGATAAACAAATTATGGTAGCAATAGCAAATTGCTACAATTTCGTCAAAATGCGTCTTAGAAACATAAATAGCCAGTTCAATGGTCTACAGAAATTCCTCAAAAAAACACACGACAATCGACAATAGAACAAAAACCAAGAAAAAACAGCAATCTGCAAAGACCAAAATGAGTGAATAATTTTGATGTTTGTCAAAATGTGTCATTTAGTGATGTACATTATGCAGTGTAATAAGTTTAATACACGTTAATCGATATATCTTTAATTGGATTCGATTTTACAAAACAGAGATTCTTGCAAAAAAGTACGGGTGCTATCTTGCAGGGTAAAACGTCCCACACTCCGCCGCACTCATGGTCCAGCCTGCAAAACCAAGGCCACGACCTTAAAGCGGACTTGTAGGCAAAAATAATATGACAATAATTAAGTCTGCCTTTAGAAAGGGTGCTGGATTTAAAGGCTGGACCGTGATTAAGGCGCTGTAAGACTATGTTCCCACGAGTGATTTTTTGAGGTTGCGATAGAAAACACTGCACTGTAAATAGAACTGTGCGCTAATAAAATAGAGCTGTCAAATTATTATTATTAAAACTGACATTTGATACTGAAAATCATGTACAGCTATCAAATTTTAATATTAAATCTGACATTTGATACTGATATTTCGATTTTCAGCTCTATTGTATTAGCGCAGGATTCTATTTACAGTGCAGTTTTTCTGTCGCGAACTCGCGAATCGTGACCAGAAAAAAAAAGACGCTTGTGAGAACGTGGGCTTTTGAATTATTGACACTTTTCACGCTGATGCCGGCCATTAAACTGGTGCTGGATTTGCAGGCTGGACGGTTACTAAGGCGTTTAAGGCCCATAATTACCATTACCATGCCAACCAAAAAGTACACAAATCGTAGCTAGCTACATATTACTAATCTGTGATACAACTTTCTTTATACATTGCGGGCACTGTTTATAAAAATGTCTATTTTAGATATTGCTACTGAAACTTATGAAAAGGATATTTCACAATCATCTGAGAAGTCCTCCTATAGTGTATTTATAGTCGGTAGTAAATCTGTGGTAAGCTAAATATTTTTTAAAGTATCTAGTAGATATTAGATTAGGGGGAAAATAGTATCCTCCATGTATATGTCCTTTTAATAAAACGAACCCGTTGGGCGAGGCCACAATACTATGCTCATATGCTGCGACGTCGCATCGCCATAAACGACGTATGCGTCGCGTCATCGAACGCAGTGTTGTGACCTCGCCCTTATAGTTTCGCTCTGTCTGTCTGTCCGTCCTTGTAACTCCTTCATTTACGAAATGATTACGAATCAATTACGAATATAATTGGATGAAATTTGGTACCTTTTTTCGTTTTTGGCATTGTAAAATAATTGTTATTATAATTTAAATAAATGATGTCTTCCCATACATATGAAGTGGGGATGATTTTTTTCACATTCTACTGTTACGGCAAGGTTACATAGGTACATGACTTTGTTTTATAAAATAAACTATTTTCGAGTAATCGGTCTCCAAGGTGGTTTACAAAATGCAATAAGATTTATATGACCGGGTTTCGAACTTTCGAACAAAGCAAATCAATAATTTCGACTTTATTAAGTCAGTCCGATTGGCAGTTTGGTATGCGTATGTAACGCATACCCAAGGAATTTGTAAGTATTATATACAACAGGAAAGAGTACTTCAAACTTTATTTTCTTTTCATTCAATCAAAAATGATCTTTATTACTCAGACTTAAAGCTTATCACGTGCGCAATAAAAAAACCGGTCCCGGTGAGATAGCTATAAGTGAGCATTTCTCAAATTTTTTGACCATAGCCGCAACGTCGATGTCCCATGTTTTGGTCTTTGATTATTTTTTTACTACGATAACATAAATAACATACATGACTGTCGTAACTTCGTTGATATTATTTAATTATCAGAGAAAATATCAAAGCTATAAATAAAACACTCTCACTACAATAAATAATTAATAATCTAAAATACCAAAATTTTCGTAGTATGGAAAATAGGTTGTCCCATTGCGACCGCGGTGATTTTGAACTCATTTATTTCATTAAATTCTAAGAAACGGAATATATGTTATAGTCTTAAAACACTACTTAGAGTATTTGAATACATATTTTATGTAGTATAATAGTGAAATACGTCGTAAGTTAATCAGTTTCAGGAAAATAATATTGTCCCATAAAAAAATTCCAAAACGGAATTCAGATTTTGTTACCGATTTTTGTGTCGAAAGATTTTTTAAACTACAAAGTTAATTGATTTTTTTTCCTTTGGCAACACTATTGACGACATTTCACATTGCTATTTTGTTGTGATGTCATTTCGGTGTCGACAACAGCCGCGGCTTAACGTAGTGCTCTGCACTGCGACTAATTCGATCTGGATTTTGTTATACTGTGTGAAGGTAAGTTCAAGATACTTAATACTCTTGTTGAAATTGATAAATAGTTCTTTTAATGGGCTACAATTTGATGTAAAATACTGTTTTAAGTATTGAGTTTTAAAGAATATGTATTTTATTCAAAATCTGTACCCGTCATTTCGTTACTTCTGTTTTTGTTACTTTCGCGTGGTAACGTATAACCAGAACGAGGGGTAACAAAAAAGGAGTTTTTAAAGCTAAGTACACATTTCGTAAAATTGCCATACTGGTAGGTAGGTATCTATATTCGTTTAATCCCCATAATGTTATATATATCTTTTGTTATGTATATATTACTAAATTTGAAGATTATAACACAGGATAAAACTAAACAATTTTCATTTTCACTTATTTTGTTTTCATTTTATAATGGAGTGTCAAGTGTGTGTATGCTTAGCCTTACATTTCCGATTTTGTTACCCAAGTTTCTTGTTTTGATACTGTCCCAAATTTTTTCTGATAATAATGGTAGATATTTCTTTTTCTTTAAATTGAAATGCTATAATCAATAATTTAAAACAATTTTATGATAAATATTATTATAATTATAAATAGTAAATATAACATGCCTTTTTCTATTTTAGAGGAAAACTAAACATTTTGATTAGAAAGTTTAAAAAAGGTAACAAAAAATACTCAGTACTGCTAAAAACAATTTAAATAATTTTTTTCACAATTTTTACTTTTATCAGATGTTGTTTAATTTATGATCTACATAGAAAAACATAAATTTATAATACAGTCTGCATGTTTCTTTATGGTTTTCATTAATTTCCAAGTAACAAAATAAGAACTTTTATTTCGCCCTTAACTAATAATTTACAGGTTTTTTGTATAAAAACTCTATTAAAACAAAAAAACAACCATAAATTCAGAATCTGTCTAGTTTTAGTTAGCTGTATTTAACATAATATGTCCAAAATATACTTATTGTATTTTAAGAAGATTATTAAAATGATGGTCAAAAAATTTGAGAAATGCTCAAGTTATCCCT